>CM076945.1:32425000-33030000 GCA_039566865.1 Aurelia coerulea | reverse complement strand
CATAAGAAACTAAAAGAGTCTGGGCTGGGACAAGGCTTTTTGAAGCCTTCCCAATGTTAGACAGGCTAGACATTACTCCTGTACTTTCTGAGTAAGATGATACAGAAAACGAGTGAGAATAAAGAAAAACAAGCAAGAATTTCTCAATCGTTTAGCAATCTGAGAGTCTGAGTTTTTTATGAGCGGTTTCTTATGAGAAAGAAACAAATGCATTTTCCTAGCTGTAGTTCTCCTCAGCAAGCTTTGCATGTGAGCTGAGTCTTGATTTGAGGAGGTTTGCTATCAAATCAATTCCAGCAATCATCGGCAATGGTGAGAACCTGGTCCTTAAATATTACTTTAACTGGGCTAACAGGGGTCATTTCAGAGCATTTCAGAGCATTTTAGAGCATTTTAGAGCAGGGCAGAGCATTTTAGAGCATTTTAGAGCATTTGAGAGCATTTTAGAGCAGAGCAGAGCTCAGAGGGCAGAAAGAAAGTCCTAAAAGTGAATTAAAGCAGTTGAATCAGAGGGCAGGGGGGGGGGAGGAGGATGTAGCCGTGCAATCCTCTGACTATGCAGCCAGAATGGTCAGGCGGACAGGCTTCGATTTCAGGTAGAGATGCTTGAAACAACATCTTCACTTCACTTCACATCATTTCACCTCACTTAAGCTTTTTTTCATGGGAGAGTCAACATTTTGGTAGGAGATTCTATGCCAGAATTTATAGAAAAGGAATTCGTATATGCTCCTCTGGGTGATTTGGTTGATGCTTGTCAGTTGAGAATTTCTGAATAATGAAAGGTGACTGGCTCCATCTTCCCTTTCCAAGTTTCTAAGTGAATGCTTTAACTTTTCATGTGAGTTGCGTGATATATATATATATATGTATGTATCAAATTGGTTTTATGGTTTTAATCTCTTATTTGAAATGAAAGAAACAATCAAAAGTATTACTAGGTTAGCAGCATGGGAAATAACAAATAGTTACATGAACATAAAAAATCAAATGCCGCACACAGTTGATATGTTTTTGCAATTCAAACTTTAAGCCAACTTCATGTTGTTATGTTACTTGTTACAACAACAAAAAATTGCATGTTGCAGTAGGAAGCTCATCCCTTCTGTCTGTTACCTAATTAATACAAGATTATTATGTTAGGAGAAGCCTACTGCTAATTTGGATCAGTAAGGATTATCAATTTGCATGCCTAGCTGAGCTGCCTAGCCTGTGAACCTGTGGGGGTAGCAATTTCTATTCATTTACTCATTTATTTACATATTTACTTATTTACTTATCCATTTGTTTATCTACTTCCATAGTACTGTGCTGTTGTGTAGTTGGAAATCACCACTGGGCTTAGACAGGGCAGAGGTAAGGTAAAGTAAAGTAAATAATAGGCTATGATCTATGTAAGTAGTAAATCCCTTCATTCAAATAATCCCTTGTTGCCTGCCTGCCTGCCTGCCTCTGCCTGTCTGTCTGCCTGCCTATTTACCACATATCATATCATTATCAATGGTGGTTGGTAATCGATGGGATTTTGAAATGATAATTGCAACCGCCAAGCAAGTCAAGTCAAGTCAAGTCAAGTCAGTCAACAAGACAAGGATAGGCTAGGAATGAATGAATTTTTCAAAGAAAATTTCAAAAAAAATTGGGATTTTGACGAAAGTGGGGGTAATAGGCCGGGGCAAAAAGGGGCACAGTATAGACTTTTGATATTAGAAAGTAAGAGTGAAGTTATTCTACCATAACATAGGTAAGGACCGAGAAGCAGTTGGAAGCGCACGCCAGACAGAAGAGTTGGCTTGGCGGCATGGCATGGCATGGCATGGCATGCGTGTGTACCCTATGGAACGGGAACGTGACAATGCATGCAATGGTGAACAATAGCGAGCGAGCGAGCGAGGGAGAAGCAAAGCAAAGCAACTAACTGCCTTTGGTGGGTTAGGCCCAGGGTGCATTCGTTTTGAAAGTGCAAAAATTCTTGCCTTGCCTCTAAGCTAGGTTGATAAAATCAGTGAATAAGTGTGCCCATCCAAGCACTTGTTGTTGCAGTAAGTAAGTACTGTAGTTAAGAGGTGTAGAGAGAGTTAGGCCAGTCAGTTGAGATTGGCATTACCAATATGCGTTTCAAAATGCCATCCATCATCAGGAATGGAAACGATATTCAAATTTGGGTTGGGCAGGTTTTGAGTTAGCGTCAGCAAGTAAACGAATAAACGAAACAAATAAATTAATTAGCTTAGCTTACCTGGAAGTTACTTGCTATTTGTGCGTGAGAATTTTGCAGTCTCAGTGGCCTTTGTCCTTTTGCACTTGTTAGACAGTTTCGACTCGTCCCGATGCTTGGGAGTGGAGAGGAGTGGAAAGGAGTGGTCGATACCAAGGGTCAGATGACCTATTAATAGCTAAGCTATTGTGTCCCTCGAAGGTGCAGCGCAGTTTCATAATCCGCAGCCATCACTATAAAAATGGCCCTTTTCCCCAGCAGAGTTAGCATACAGTAGCATACTGCCTGCTGCACTGGAGTTGGACAGAGTTGGATAAGGACAGAGTTGGCGAGTGGAATATCGATCTACCTACTATACTATACTATACTATACTTACTGAAGAAATAACAGCGTTACAGGATGGAAGAAGAGCGACCACAGTCAGATCATAGTTGGGAGGAGCCACTTGACGAGCCACTTGACGAGCCACTTGATGAGCCACTTGACGAGCCACTTGACGAGCCACTTGACGAGCCACTTGACGAGCCACTTGACGAGCCAGAGAAGAAGATGGTCGAGAAAAGACAGTCAGGTATATATAAATTGTTTTTGAAAGTAATATTGTCTTTGAAAGAACGATAACCTGAATCGAGCGATATTTCGACAGATTTTGATGATGAATTTTCGAAAGTGCACAAGAGTGCACATTGATTGATACAAGCTCCAGCCGCTCCAACGCTACTCGATTTACAGTACGAGTACGAGTATAGTAGCTATGCGACGTAGCATAGACGAAAGAAATGTGTAGAAATAAGTAACGCTCGATCATTCAAGGCTCTTGATCATTCTTCATTCACGTATTCCGTAGAATAGCGGATAGCTGATGCACAGATAGATGATAGGTCTATTTCACCGATCGATCTCACCTACTATTTAAAAAACCTACTATCATATAAGTTATTAAGTATATACACAGTAGCTACAGCAGCAGATCGAGGTACGGATCAGATTGAGACACAAACTTGGTTTGGTGCAAAGAAACTTAGAAATTAGTAGTATAATGTATAATATATACTATTCAAAAACATAGGGCTCAAATCTTTAAAAAGGTCGGTGTAAAATTCTATTGCAGTTTTCTTTGAAATAAATGAATGGCTTGGAAGGAACTTAGAGTTTTTTACTGAAAATCTACCGTGGCAATTTATTGAAATCTTCCTTAGTTTGTAGCTTCAAGATGGCAGCATTTATTAAATTTGAGGTTATGACGTCATCAAATCTCTAAATCCTAAACTAGAAAAGCTACAGATGTATTTCTGCTTGCCACCATGTTGTAGGCCTTCCTTCATAAACTGCTATGGTTTTCTTTCAGGTTATTTATAGAATGTTTCCTCTCTTAGTTTAGGATTTACGATGATTCAAATTCTTTCAAAATTTTCCATGAATTTTTTCAAAATAGTTAAATTGCTGCCATTTTGAAAAGAATCAAGATATCAAAAGATGTCCATGGCAGACTTACAGCAAAGTAACATAAGTGCTGCCTTTCAAGCCATCCAATTCAAAGAAATGTGCCATATAATTGTACACCGACCTTTTTAAAGATGTAAAAATATTTGAGCCCTATGCTTACTATTCAAGAGAGTTTCTTGAATTGATTTTGCATGCAAATTTCGATTTCTTAATGGTAAAAGTTTCTCAACTAGTTTCTTATTTTTTGGGTTCTAAAATTGCGTTATGGTCGAAGTTGATCATACTCTTACACTTTCGGAAGGGCTTGCATTTTGCATCGAAATTGTCACGCTGCGATATTCACAAACGCAATGCCGTGCGAGCCGTAATCTACCGCCGCCGACTCTTATTCTAGAAATAAAATTTTTTAGAGTTTCTTAATTGCTCGTTTTGAACGTAGTACAGTACAAGAGCTTCTTAAAAAAACTACTTGAGTAGCTCGTAGTAAACCAGTTTCTTATGGAAGAAAACGTGTATTGATGTTCCAGATCTTTGCTGCACATATTTCATTCAGTTCATGGTCCTCATCGTAAAGATAAAAGATAAAGGAGGAGATCTTAAACAGGCAAAACAAATTTCTCACCGAAAGTACTCGCTTCAGCTGTGAATGTTCAGTCATGAAACTGGAACGTTTAAGTAGTAAGGCTTTCGAGTTTGTTTATGCAAGAGTAAATTTCACTTTTATAGCCGCAAAGTTCCAAAATATCCATACTGTATTGTGGAGCTGGAGCTGGAGCATATAATCCACCTAGCCGCCGTTGGAAGAAGGATCTTGCTATTGGAAGAATCTTTTCTCTTTACTTTACTCTGATAAGAGCATCAGCCATTTTCTGTAATCGGGCCTGATGAGAAGAGAATATGAATGCCAGCCAGACACCCTAATTTTCTACCGGGTGATTGAGTGAGTCAACAGAGAAGTATACGCGTTTGGTGGGCTGTGGAATACAAAGTATGAAAGCATGCGGCCGATGCTCAAAACTAAAATTGACAAAATGAAAAAAAAATTCCAAAAAATACCATAGAGGTGTTTCGATTTTGGGAACCAGATTTCCACATTCCATTCTGCGGTCCATAATTTACGCGGTCCATTGAAATTTAAATTCAATACAATTGTCGGTTTCACAAATAGAATTTCAATTTCAATAGCAAGTAAATCATGGACCAGAATGGAACGTGGAACTCTCGTTCTCGTACGTACCTAGGGTTAGGGTTAGGGTTAGGGTTAGGGTTAGGGAAGGAAATTTCAGTCATTGATTGATGATCAAACTTGGAAACACTGATGATGAAATGAAATTACACCTCGATCCTTATCATCGACATGGCACAACAAGTTTTCTAAAACCAGCTCATATGAGCTCCCTTATTGTAACCGGTCTGTTCAATGAAGAAGAGAAGGGCGACCAAATAAACTCAGCTCATTACATTTGACATTCATTATACAGCAGCGATCTTTACTCTAATTAACATAACAACCATTTGCAAAAAAAGACTTCTACTTCGATTCTACTTCTATTCCAGTACTGCATGCTGGATGGATACTGGAGTTACACCCCCCCCCCCCCCCTCCCCCATCAACTAACAACTAACTTAATCTACAACAAGAACCTTGCCAAATACAAACAGATACTAATTGATATATGGAACATGAACATTTCACTAGGTCAGCTCTAAGTCAACCCTTCTTTGACATGGATTCTTTTTCACACCGTCTCTCTTTTTTTTTCTAGAAGATCAAGTGAAAGCCAAAAAACAAAAACGCAGGCGTACACAAACATGCGGCAGTGGGGGAAGAGCACAGGGTAAGTCACATTAACACATTTACAATCTATCAATTTACATTTAGCCTTTCTGCTGCTTATGTGTGTGTCCCGGTACCGTTTCTTTGCTATTTTCAACTTTTTCCAAGATACAAGTAAAAGTTGTTTGATCTGTATTAATTTATCAACGGGTGGGGGGGGGGGGGGGGCATCTTTATCATCGATGGATAGATCCATGAACAACTAGAGTCGGGGCAACTAGGGTCAGGCAGCACTATGTGCGCTGCGCTGCGCTGCAAGTCTAACATTGAAATAAACGAGCGGGTCCTCTGGATGGATCTCGTCATGCTCTGAGATCAGAACAAGGGTGACAAAATATCCGCATCCTCCCAAACATGTTCCCCAGCAGCTTTTTGATACCTTGTTTTTATCTTTTACCTTGTTTCCCTGCAGGTATGATTCTTAGCGAGTGCAGTGTAGGGCAAAAGACGAATGATGAGGAGACAGACGAGGAAGACGAAGATGGAGGCGAGGTGCTCAGTACATGTGCAGCAGATTCCCAAGACTACAGCCCAAACGAGGAAGCAAGGTATGTGCACGGCTTTCTTCTACTTAGTAGGTCGAGAGCAATAGAAATATTGGCAACAAAAAGTAGAGAAAATAGCAGCAAAGAAGTAACACAACAAATCAGTACAAAAATGTAACAAATGCTATCATAACGAGCATAGGTTTCAAATCTTTAAAAAGGCTGGTGTAAAATTGAGTGACCTATTTCTTTGAACTGAATGACTTCAAAGAAACTTTAGCTAATTCTCTATAAATCTACCGTTGGAATTTTCTAAAATCTTCAGTATTTTCAGAATTAGAGTGTTTTTCTTCTTTTTCAAGAATTCAAGAAAAATTTTCAAAAAAACTTAAAACCATCGTAATTTCTAAACAGTTTGACGTAAAATGAAATAATTTGGAAGGGAACCATAGGTCATAAATGCCTACAATATGGTGTCAAGCAAAAGTCTGTCACTCATCTGGTTTATGATTTAGAAATTTCATGACGTCATATCCTCAAATTAGTTGAAATGTAAGATACGCTGTAATTTCCAAAAATATTCAAAATTTCTGAAAAGTCCAACGGTAGATTTATAGATAAGTATCTAAAGTTTCTTTCAAGCCATTCAATCAGAAGAAATAGGTCATTGAATTTTACACCCACCTTTTTACGCCGAGTTAAAGATTTGGAACCTATGTTATCATAACGGGTGGGCAGGAAAACACTCCTTAAAAGTTTTCGTTGAATCACCGAATGTTCATAATGTCCAAAAATGAAACAAAATTTGTGCTACACACAAGACAGGCTGAATGAAAATGGTGCGAAAACTTTGTTGCAAGGACAACCTTGCATCGTTCAACAATCTTTCACATTTGAAGATGGAGCAATTCGTTTAAAAAAATTCACACACTTCGGACCAACTCTTCAGCCGCTTCTTTGCTGGGTTCTAATTCGGATTTATCGCAAAAGCCTTGCAGTCCTTTATTTTATTTGATACACTCGTTGACGAATACAAAAGGCTCATCCATTTACATGTTGTATATCTACATGCCGGGTGAGTGAAAAAAAGTTCACACGTTTGGCGGGCTTTATAATAAAAAAGTATGTGGCCGATATTCAAAACTAAGATTTCAATCGATCTGTCAAACGCAGATAAAACTTAGATACCAAAGTTTTGCTTTGTAAAATCACTCATCTTCAAGACCCAAACATTTTAAAACAATGCCTGCAAGGGGTTTTTGTATGGGAATGGAGAATTCCACACTCCATTCTAGCCCATGATTTATTTGGCATTGAAATTGAAATTCAATTCAATAGTCATTTTCAGAAATGTAATTTCTATTTCAATAGCACGTAAATCATGGACCAGAATGGAAGGTGCAATTCTCTGATTCCCATACAAACCCCTTGAAGGCATTTTTCTACTTTTTGGGTCTTAAAGATGAGTGCTACTTTTTTTACCAAACAAAATTTTCTCATCTGTCTAAGTTAACCATCTTGGTTTTGAATATCGGCCACATACTTTTTTATTATAAAGCCCGCCAAACGTGTACACTTTTTCTTACTAGCCCGGTATATAAATAATAAACAAGGCCAATCTCGAATGAATTTTGCCCTTCACTTATCAAGGGACCAAGAAAATAACAGAGAAATTGCCCTGGCACATGTGCATGCAGTGAACTACATCCAATCACTGAAGCAGCGTAGTAGAGATAGCAGGTCATCACGAGGCAGTTCGAGACAGCAGTCGCTCACAGCAGCAAGGGCAGTTGCCACAGAGCCAGTGCCAAGTGGCAGTGGTGAAGCAACGGGGCAACAACAGCCTGAACAACTGCTCGAACCCTTCTTCCCAGCTGCCTTCGCTGTGTCGGCGGACAGGCTAACGGAATTTGATTTCAGCCAATGCTTGTATGAAACACCGTGCAAGCTGCAGCTACAACTGAGGCCCGATTGCAAGGCTATGCCGAAGGTTACGACGTTGAGAAACTCCAAGGCTGTCCAGACGCTGTATGCAAACTGGTTCCCGAAGTACATGGCCCGTTTGCAATTGCAGGGCAGGCAAGGGGAGGATGCAGAAGCCACAGCGTCGGCAGCCCGGAAGCGCCTAAACAAGATGGACATATTTCTCCGATCAGGGACGGCGATTGACGACCTCCTAAAATTCGGCAAGCCACCAGCAGACGATAGACTGTGGGCCGTTCGCCTTGACCTGATGGGCAACGTCATGGTGTATGGTGCGCCACAGTGGAGCGATTGCTCCGTGCAGTTTACGCACGGGTTTCCCAGGAAGCTGATTAGAGCACAGCATGGCGGCTACACAACAGGCAACATCACCTGTACCAGCCGCATAACGAACGAGATGATAAGGTCGACGGCAAATGGAGACATCGTCGCATTTCTGACGCGGAGCAACCTGAAAGGATGTGGACTGCATCCGGCCGTCGTCCACCAATGCCGGAAGGCTGAATTCTCCATAAAGGACAAGTCTCTCCCTTATCCAGCAAGGGTGATGGAAAGCACGTTCAGGTAAGTTGCAATTGATTCATATTCTTACTCTTATTCAAATAGTTCTATTGCAGAAGTTGCGACGTAGACGGCACCGCACCAAACCTGTGACAGTAGAGCCAATTACGCTTTATCTTTGACAAAATCATTTTGAATAAATTCTCCGGATTGTATGGCCTTTTTCCCGTGTTCTTGCACAAGATCAAACCTAATAACTCACTGTGTTTGAAAAATTCAAAACATTACCCACAGTTCAATTAAAGGAGCTTTCCAGTTGATCCAAGAGAAATTGTTTTCACTATCACTTTCTTGCAATGAAAAAGAATGGTGACGTTGTAACTTTGGACTTTGAATCATAGAAGCAGGGCTCAAAGAACCACGTAGCGTGGTAGCAGCGCTACCAGGAAGGCAGCTGAAATGCTCAAACTTCCCTGGAAGGAAGGAGGGAGAAATGAAAAGGAAACTGAAGGGAAGGGAAGGGAAGTGAAAAGAAGGGGAAGGAGAGAAAGGAAGTGAGATAGAGTTGAGCAGTATATTGGGAAAGGAGAAGAAAGTATACAAGAAGAAACAAAGAGGAAATTAGCTTGCTACCACAGGAAGGAAAATAAAGCACTTCATTGCAAATGATGCAGCGTCTATCCCTCTCAAGTCTACGACTGCTTTATAATCAATTGCTTTCTCTTTCCTAGGTACGGAATCAGTTTCGTGACTTTCCTGCCAGTTACAAGGGAGACACTGTCACAGATCTCGGAGTCGCTATTGGAACTGAGGATGAAAGCGCCAGTGCTGGAGCCAAACACGACAGAGACAGATGAACACGATCATGACGACGAGCAACATGACATTGATGAGGGCAGCGGCGGCGAGGAAATTAACGAGGACATTTCAAGCCAACTCCAACGTGACCTTGGAGGCGTTCCATTTCACGAGGAGGACACGCAAGAGATACAGGAGGGTTGCGAGCGTCTCCAGGAGCAATTCCGGACCATAAACATATACCAGGAATTACCAAGGACTGCCGCTGCCACCGCTGCCCGGAAAGTTGCAGCCGCCAGAAAAACGCTAGAAGAAGTGCCACCATCAGTAGACACTACAGATGAGGAAACAGTAGAAGAAGACCCCACCCCGCTGGAAACAAAGGCCGACGCCAAAGCATTCCGTTGCCGAAAAGATGTAGGTGCAGTGGTGGCGAGAATGATGAAGCCAGCGGAGCAAGGGATAAAGTACGACATTTTTGAGTGGGTGACACGAAAAAGCACACATGAGAATGCCGCAAAATATTTCCAGGAGAACAGTCCCAACAGAGGTAGCCATGCAACTCCTGAACGAGTCAAACTATCAGAAGAGGACATGAAATCCTACGTAATGCAAGTAAGTGTGGCACTCTTATATTATAACTTTTGTAACTCAGCATGACTTACTTACTGCAGGTAACCAAGCAATCAGAGCCAAACTGCACTCAACGTTCATTTCAAATCGGTGATGGCAAAATTTAGCAATTCCAAACTCATTGACATCTTCGCAAGATGCATCTGAATAATTGTCTTTCAACAATGCTACCTTGAAAAAGGCACGTTTTCCCTTATATTGAAAGGTATTTTACCAAGAAATATGTCACTTTGAAGGCCTTTCGTGAAAAAAAAACACATCCACCTACCAAACATATTTGAACAAAACAGCCAGAGAAAAACAGTGAAAATAAGAGAACGAAACAGCTAATGGAGAATAACGCATGTACACCAAACCTGGCGATTTAAAGGGTGTGCAAAAATATTTCCCACTTGTTTGAAAATTCTCTTTCTGGAAACCATTGAATGGAATTGTGCGAATCAAGGTTGTTCTCGACTGCCTAAAGAACGGCGCAATTTTTTGCGTATATTTCCAGTGTCTTTTGGATGACATGTGTGTGAATAATAGCTTTTGCTAATCGTCTTGTTGCCAATGTGAACAATGAGAATTCTCAAAATCTCGAGAAAATCTCATGGACTCTCAGCATAGAGAACATCGTGATCTTGCTTCATCGCAGGTCTTCCTATAGTTAGGAGAACATACCTTGAGCAATCATAAATAATGCAAGTCAAATTGTAGTTTAATAAGCCAGGTAGTGGTTTCCAAAGTGAACGTCTTCAGAGAGGGGAACCTAGTTGCACACCCGCGCCATGATTGCAATAATAATCACAACAATTATAACAATAACAATAATAATAGATGCAGTTTCTGATCATTGTCTATCTTATCTTACCAGATTGTAAAAAGTCATGCAATGAGGGACAAATGCATATGCGACCAGCAGTGCCCGTACGGCACACTCATAAAAAAAGGCGAAGGTGCTGTACCCTGTGATGACTTGTGTCAGAATCCCGGAACATTGTGCCCCCCTTGTGCCCTCCTAGACATGAGACTGGACATGGCTGTAAACATCAGGGAGCCAAGAAATCTCGTCTTTCTGGTGCGAATGGCGCTACCAATCGCAAGAATAATGTCGGAAGTGGAACAAGAGAAAGAAAGGCTGCACGAGCTGTTCTCGGAATTCCTCGATGTTAGCGGACGACGATTCTACGAGATACTCAATCTGGGGAAGGTGCAGGCATGGGCCAAGGGACTGACAGAAGTACTCCCGAAGAAAGTAACTGGCTTTTGGGAGGCCTTTGGAACACTGGGAGGCAAAACAGGCCAAGTAAAGGGAAGAATCGGCCAACCGTTGCTATTTGTACTGTGGAAAAGCGGAATCGAGGACTGGTTCAAGGAAAAGGATCATCAGGGCAACTGGCAGGAGTGGAAGGAATGTATGCAGTTGACAGGCGTGAAAGACGTAGAGAAGGCACTCAAGGATGCTGGTGTAAAGGAAAATTACTTAAAACTTTGGAAAATAGAAGGACTTATCTGAACGCTACTTACGATTTATAGATCAACTCAAAGGTGATATGAAGCGATATTTTTCATTGATGCAAGTTAATAGCACTGTTGAGTGATAAGAACTTATTTTCAACGTTTTTTATACCTTGCTCAATTTTTGAGTTATCCGATATTTTGCAGGATTGGCTGCTGACTGCTGAATTTGAAAAGGATTTTTTATCATTTAACAGTGCTACTCATTTGCATCAGTAAAACTGTTCATTTCATGACACCTTTGAAAGGAGCATTGGTTAAAATCCCTTCTTCTTATTTCTGATCATTCAACAGTGCTATTCATTTGCATCAATAAAAATTTTCACTCCATGCCAACTTTCAAATGAGCCTTGGTTAAAATCAAAACTTTTTCTGCAGCATACCACATGAAACAACAGTCATGCCACCTTAGCATAAAGGCGTAACCTCCCCCTAAATTTCGCTTTCCCTGACCTTTTAAGTTTCGCTTTTCAACACCATCGACAAAACGATAAATGTCCATTTTCGGAATAGACCCTCTCAGAACAGACACTTTCTTCAATTGAGAATCGAATTCAGGCAGTGACGACATGTATGCCATGCCGTTGTTGTTCATCACTGAGGGCTGTAGATTAGCCAAAATATTTTGAGAATCGTACGTTATCTACCACCTAAAAACTGTGTCCAGTCCAACCTTCGCAAAAAGCTCTGACCACCGATCATCGCATTGCAGACATTTCCAGTGCATATCTTACTCTTTCCTTTGATGAAGTTGGGCCACTTCTGACACTATCCAAGTTCTCTTTGTGTACGTCATGCATCAAGATTTCTTCAATGTCATAGTCATACCTATGTAAGAAAACAAAGAGCTCTCCATTATTAAGTGCTTTGGATGTACACTGAAATTGGACATTTTATGTAGCCTTTATATTTGCATCATATCAGTTGATCTTGATTCTACTATAACCGTATATATTGGTTTTATATGAATGAAAATGTGCTTCAACATATCATATATAGTGGTTAATTTGTGCTTGTGCCTGTGGACCATTGCCTCTCGCTGTTGGAAGTTTTAGTTATTTGAAATTTTCCACAAAATAACAGGTTGGTTTTATCACTTGGAGTTAATTTGCTTACTGGTACCTTGATTCGTAAAATGGAACGCGTTTTCATTCGGTGACTGGCATTTTTTTTCATCATTGCAGCTACTACCGGATGATTCAAAAAAAGTTTACACGTTTGGCGAGCTGTGGAATAAAAGATATGTCGCCAGCATTCAAAACGAGGATATTAATCTATCAGACAAATTTCTCATGAGAAAATTTCATTTTATAAAATTACTCATATTTAAGACCAAGAAATTAGAAAGATACCTCCGAGGGGTTTTTACGAGGATCGAGAACTCCGCCCTCTTTTCTGGTCAATGATTTACGTGCCATTGAAATCAAAACTATATTTCTGAAACTGAGTATTGACTTGAACTTAAATTTCAATGCCAAATAAATCATGGACAAGAATGGAATGTGGATTTCTCGATTCCCAAAAGAAACCCCTTAAGGACATTTTTCTAATTTTCGATGGTCTTGAAACATGAGTGATTTATCACGTAAAATTTTCCTACCTAAGATAACCTTTGACTGATAGATCAGAATCTTAGTTTTGAATATCCGCCATACACTTTTCATTCCACAGCCCGTCAAACGTGTGAAAATTTCTTTACTCACCCCGTACATTGCGGAGGAGACTGTGCAATTTCTCACTCGACAGCACAATAATAAGCCAGTCGAATTCAAACATTCTATTTTATAACCAGCTCCAATGATACTACACTATTGCCCTACCACTAAGAGACTGATTTATAAGAAACCACTGCCTGCCAGATGGCACCATAATCGGTGTCCAACATTTGGTTTAATGTAACATTTATAAATATATTTATAAGAAACCAAGAAGGCTGGTTTTACAAAACGAGTTTCTTCGTGTTGGGGTAATACTGTATACCAGGTGAGTTAAAAAATTCCCGGCGTTTGAGAGGGTACTGTTCCCAGAATACATAAGCAATGATATTTTGCAATATCTGATTGAATAGCTAACATATTTGATTAAGATGTTACCAGGGATTTTCTGAAAAAACCTTGGGATTCCAATGGACAGAATATAAAATAATGGATGCAAGTGTCGGGAAAACAAAGGGAAATGTTGCTCGTCGTTTTCATTCGATTTTGCAGGTTTTCCAAAGGGGCTTTCTGCAGTAAATCTATCGACGGATAAATGACTGAGCCTAATTGCACATATTGGGTATAAAACAAGACAGTTTTCAATGTTATTGCCTTCATATTCCGGGAGCAGCATGCTTTCAAACGCTGGGCCCCCATTTGGGTCTGTGCGGCGGAAGAGTTAGTTGCATGTTCTATGGATAAATTCTTGATAAATTTGCACAGGATAGGCTTCGATGTAAAGTTGGAGGCCTCTTTTTAGCCAATCTGAAAATTGGCTGCTGACTTTTGAAACATGAAACTAAAACAAAGACTTCTTCAAAGACACCGTCGCTTTTGTTCTAACGTTCTTGCCCCGTAAATCAGCATCCCTTTGTCCCATTTGCAAAAACAACATTTCAAATTCAAAGTGAAAGACTATCCTATGCAACTGCATCAAGAACGGAGCAATAGACAATTCAGAAATTCACTGCAAGGACCTACAGCTTGCACTAGCGATGGCAAGACCTCCCTAAAACTCGTGCATCAAAGCACTACTGCAGGGAGTTGCAACTCACCTCTTCGGTAGTCTGATACACATTTCATCTACTTGTGCATTTTCCAGCATACCTTCTTCCTTGTAGACATCAAGGCCCGGCTGCAGCAACGAAAGAAGACGCACACATGCTGCGAACAAAGAAAGTGGAATTAGGAGGTGAGACTCAAATATCTACTTGAGGGATACACACAAATTTGTGTGAAAGAATTACATCGTTTCTTTGACTTCACCCATCACCTTGATAAGTATGAGATCATTTCCTATGCAGCCTGAATATAGTAAGGCCCCGCATTTAAGAAAGCACCTGAGAGAAAATTTAGGCTGCTGAGAACTAATTAGACCCCTTACTTATAAGAAACTCTTGAGGGTCAAATACAAAAAAGTTTCTTGTATTTTGAATGATACTAGGTCCTGGTCTCATGGTCTGGGGGCATTGCAATTCTTGCAGAGTTCATAAGCCACTTTTTTGAAAGACGTCTTAAATCTTAAATACTTTCACCTAAATTTTGGCTGATTTTCAGGAAAATCATTGATGACATACAAATGGGGCCAATAAATCTAGCAATAATTGATTTGTCTCCCCTAGGTATTGCTGGTCTGACAAGCCTGCACATCAACGGCCAAGAATACATTGCAAAGGAAGAAGTACTCCAAAAGGTTTTCAAGGATATGAAAAACGCTGCCCTTAGATCATTTGCAAGCAGACGCAATATCAAGAGTATTCTGGCAACTGAAGATGCTCGCTCATTCCTAGATAATACATTTGGTAAAAAGAAGGGAGGGCACTTTTTGATGAAGGTGGACGATGTGAAGATCTTGATTGACGAGAAAAGGAGACTTGCTAAATCTGCTAACATACCAAAGGAAGAAACCGTGATCAAAAGTGAAAAAAATTGGCCAACAACTTGTGAAAAGAAACTGCCAACATTGGTGCCCACAAAACTCACTCAAGATCGCAACGGTGAGACCAGCATGCAGAGTCTACCTTCAACCTCAACTGAATCACCGCAGATAGATGCCACTACCGCTACGAGTGGGAAACCAGATGGCGCCAGTGCAAGTGTTTCCTTTCAGAGAGAAAGAAGCATGGTGGTTAAGAACATGCAGCGCAGAAGATTGCCCTTGGTGCTGAATGAGAGCCTTGAGAGTCAATTGAAAGACTTCAGCAAATTCTATTCAGCAGTACTCAATCCCATCCGGCCATCCCTTCATATGTCCACCGAGACAGTGAAACGGCATGAAAAACGTGTAAGAGAGTTCATGGACTACATCGAGAGAAAGTACGAAAGACCGGCAAGCTTTGACGATTGCCTGGATATAGGTATCGCAGCCTTGTACATAGATGAAAGAACTGGAGCAATGAGTAAGGGAACATCGGCTAATCATGTACAGACTTTGATTGTTTTGGCAAAATATGTGTTACGAGATTCAAAGCACAGAGGAAGCTGGGAGCGAGTAAAAGAAGTAGCAGACCTAAGACACTTGCAAAACCAGCTTCAGGTAAGCACACATTCAGGTTTAAAACTTGATGAGCCAGAAAATTGCTGCTTTTAAATCCCCACAACTATGTAACTGAAATGATATTTTTGTTCAGGTGTTGCATCAAGCTGGTCCAGAAGCACAAAGCTTGCAACCGCTTTCAATTAACGAAAATAGGCAGCGAGTTTTTCACAGTCAACATACCATCAAGGATTGCTTTTCCAGATCATAACTTGAGAGAAGGTTTTCAAAAGCAGAATTTTCAAAGCCCTTCGTATATTTTGCCCAATTCTTATTGTCAAAGGCAGCTTCTTTTTGACTCACCTATTATGAAAGATGATGACTTCAGCGCCATGAGAATGAATCGTGCTCATATACCATGTAGGTAAACTTCAGGTAAGCTTCTGCCTTTGCGGAGAATGAAGGAATCCCTCGAGGGGGTATCCCTGGCCAATTCAAAATGGTCCTCTTTTTCACCTGATCTTCAAGCAATAACATAAATGGCCTCCACAATCGCGAATGAGGGAAACTTCATTTCATCGACATTCCTTTGATTCTCTGCAGAGCACCTGCACCTGCCGAAAGTAAAATAAGTCATGAGTAATACCAACTAAAGATATACACTATGGGGGTCTTCTCTTAGTGCAGACATGTAAATCCTCACTGATTATGAGACATTATTTATATTTCAACAGTGTGGCTATGAACGGGACAGAAGAAAGGTCGATCCTAGAAAAGACAAAAGGCGCTGCTTTGAGTGGGAACAGGTGATGGAAACACTGAGATTGATGCGCGAAAAGTTAGAGCTGCATTCCGAAGAAGGAAAAGGAAAAGATCGACCACGTCTTTACCATGACTTCACCATTTTGCTTCTCTTCTCAACACTAAATCCAAACAGGTACGCATTTCTATTTCCTCGTCATCAGTTCATTGTAAATCTCATTATCATTCTTAAAAATGGTATTCTACCTGGCTGGTGAAAGAAAACCTGCAACGTCTATCGCCCCAAGAGAAGTTTTTCCAATGGTGGCCATTCCTTTGGACAGGGACTAACAATTCTGTCACGAGGCATTTTCAAATAACAGGAGCGTTCATGCGGGAGTGTTTTGTTAGAAAGGACACCAAATATGACCTAAGGACGAAAGATTCATTACAAATCCCTGCAACGAAAAGTATTATGTTTGGCATTGATTCTATTAAGTTTCGAGGCAGCCTCTTATGGAACAGCATGCCTGATTTAATAAAGAGCGCTTCATCAGCTGCTATATTTAAGAGAAACTTAAAAAATTGGAGTGGAGACAAATGCCAATGTAAAGTTTGTAGATAATGATTGTTAGTAAGTTGCATTACACTGTATTATAGGTTTACTTTTCTTGTAAATAGTTGGTATAAATTAGTTCACATTATTGTAACAATGTAGTGTAGAACTAGAGCTGATGATGAACCAACTTTAAATAAATTGATAAATAAATAAATAAAACAGAAGGCATCCAAACCAACCTTCCTCCTTTATATCAATGAACAGTAAACTTACCACTGTAAAGATACCCTCCCTTAAGTCTCGAATGAATAAAGAAGGGAAACACGATGCGCATTGTCGTTCAATGCGTCTTGCAGTAATCAGGTTTAAATTCGACATTGTGCAGAAGTTTCGCACGTGAAATGTGTCTGATATGACTTGAGACGCTTGAATAAAGTTTTCCATCACAAAGTTAGCTACTGTGTATCAGTCAGTGTCAAAAATATATTTGCAATGGCAGTATGCATCTTTTTATTCAACCGGTATGTAGACATGTGTCATTTTACAACCGTTGCTGTTCCTGAAGGCTCTCTGTCACGATGCTTATTGGCTCAGAGAAGGGCAGCAGATCACTGGTTTGAAATTGAATGCACAAGAAGAGTGTTAAAAATTTGACGGCCACAAAACCTAAACTGAAATCAAAGCTTTGTTTCAAGACACAGAAGGTTGTTGACCTTCTCACAGCCAATCAGCATAGTGACAGCTTGTCGTTTAACCATGTTCACTTCACCCCATACCACAGTTAACATTATTTTGCTAACTTTGCAACCAACAGGAATATGGATTTCTTCAAGTTGCGAATAGCCAACGCTGGCAAAGAACCAGTTAATGATCCTTACGAGGAAGATTCCAATTGGATAATCTTCAACGAAGATGGTACTACAGAGCTTGTGGTCTACCAATTTAAGACAAACCGTCAGTATGGGGCCAACAGGATCAACGTGAGCGACTACGATTTTGTTGATAGCCATGTGAAAGCATTCATCAAGAAGGAAAGGAAGAAACTTTTACAAGGCACCAGCCATGACTTTCTTTTTATGAAAAGCAATGGAGAGCCATTTGACTCCACCGGTGGATTCTGCAAGTATATGCAAGCCACATTTAAAAAATACAATGGGGGCAACAGTTTGTACTCCACTACTAATCTCAGAAAGTCTTTGGTCACATGGCTCACAACATCGGAAAAATCTGCTGAAGTCAGAGACAGTGTCGCCAGACTCATGTCCCATACACCTCGCATGCAGCGTTTTCGATACGATACTATGGAATCCATTCACAAGATAAAGAAAGGAGCTGACCACATCACCGCAAAGACGCGAGAATCCTTAGGAATGAGAGCCGAGCGCCTGAAAGATGATATCCAGCTGCCATTTCGTGACGAAATCGTTGCATGTGTACCATCAAACTCTACATATGCGAACCCTACTGTCAATCTTGGAAAAGTCCTCGGTCTTAGAAACGACAACAAGACTGTCTGCATGGCGAGTTTGACACAAGCAGGGGATCCAAATCATTTCAAATTTGATGTCGGAACAATCTTGGAGGAGGACATAGAGGCCATTATCAGACCAATTGACACAGCATACCTTCCTGGAGACAACGTCTATGTTTTGCGAACATCTAGGAGAGAAATCCATCAGTACCTACAGAGTAGTAGCAGATGCGCTGATCAAGAAGAGGAGGAAATCGAGGGAAACTAAGACAAGAACAGAGAAACAATTAACTTGGGTTATTCCAATCTGTAGCATGATAACAATTCGTTAAATGAATCATGGTGTACTAGATGATTTAATCGTTGTCTAACAGTTTTCCACAGAGTGCAATGATATCTTTATAAGAAACTAAGGTCCAGAGCTGGTAGGCAGTTTCTTAAATTGTTGGGCCATTTTGCTACCAAAAGCTTCTCGCGTGTTTCTTTTCATTTTTAATGCCGGAAGTTTAGAGTTAATTTTGTTTTGCCTTAAAGGGCTCCCAAATTACTTAGTAACATCTCAAAACAAGTAAATAACAAAATTCGCATTCAAAATAATGTCCAAACAGTTGCTATAACTGTACACTGTCGAAACATTTTTGAGTGCGATAGGAAAATTAAGATTGTAAATTACAAAAGTTTCTTAGCTTTTTCAATTCAGGTAGGGTTGTTTCTTAACTTTCGAAAAATTGAGCCTACTGTTTCTTATAAGCGGTTTCTTATGAAAAAATGAGTGTATTCGCACTTACGTTGGTTTAAAGTTTGCTTGCTTGGAAGCAGAAGATGTCTCGTGAGTAGCTGCAACTTCGTGTAGTTTTTCGCGATCCCGATGCATTTCATATATGAATTAATCTTTGGAGTTTCTCGTGCATGTACGATCCTCTTTGTATTCATCTAGGAAGAACGAAAAATCTAGAGTTACAACCAACACGACATACATCAAATTCGTTGGCAATAAAAGGAGTTTCATTTGGCTCCAGGTGTTTCATTTTGTTACTTCCGCCGCGAATTCGAAATTGGAGCAAATAAAAAACAAATCTGATGTACAATCCACCTTTTCAAGGTAAAAGGTGCGAAAGCGGAAGTATTTTGTTGTTTGAGATTTTGCATTTTGAGACTAAAACATTATTGTGCGTACAAAGTTTAGTCTTGAGACGAATTTTCACATTCATATCTGTCTTTATTTAGAAATTATGATGATAAAAAGAATTTGAATTCATAAGGGCTTTGACCGTGAAATCGGAGTTTGGACAAACATTTTCTACTTTGCTAAACTTTGTACGCAGAAAAAGATTTTGGCCTCAAAAATGCAATTTCTCAAATAACAAAAAAACTCCTGTTTTCGCGCCCCTCACCTTGAAAAGGTGGATTGCAGCCTAAAAACTAGGAAACTGCTGCGTAAATAGGACAATAGAATTAGTTGCCTTGGAAACCGAAAAGAATATAATTGTTGTTGTTTGAAGCTGGTATTTCTGTGTCTAACTTCCGGGGGGGGGGGGGGACTCCCATCATGGCCTAACAGGAAGTCCAGTCGGTTTGAGGGTCTCACGAAATGGCTACCAAATGGGCCTATTTGTCAAACACACACTACCAATTGGGGTATTCCAAGATTCTTGGCCAGTTATAATATTTCAACGCAGTGAGCTCCTCCACATGGCATTATGGTCATTGCAGCAATAATTATCGATTAATCTTGAAGTTTCCCTGCCCTGTTCATTCACTTTTTACAATAGAAAATTTTGAGAAACTGGAGAAAATTTTCACTGCTAGATCCTACCAAATGGCCAAAGTTTAGTTGCACGAACTACCATTTGAGGGTTGCTGTAAAAAGATACCACCATTTGAGGGTATTTTTCACAATTTTTGCTTTGGCCCTTTTAAACCCTGACTGGACCCCCTGTCAGGCCAAAATGGAACACCTCCCCCCCCGGGCTAACTTCTAACCTTGTAAATCCTAGGAATGTTGAGGGTCATTTTGACAAGCGATGTGTCTCCCTCAGATTACACTATCAAGGGGGGCAGAATAAACCCTAACCCTAAAATCGCCAAAACACGGCACAAGGCACGGGAAACGGCACGAGAAAAGTTGCGCCACAAGATAAAAGCAACGAGTTGGAGCAACGAGTTGAGCCACAAGATAAAAGCAACGGGTTTGGAGCAACGAGTTGCGCCACAAGATAAAAGCAACGAGTTGAAGCAACAAGATAAGCAACATGTTCTGTCTAACTCGTTGTGCTGCTGCACAGGGGCTCCACAGCGGCACCTACCTGTCATTTCATGCTATGCGGTGAGTGAATGGTTGGGCGGAGCATTAGCTCTTTGTTTTGTTGTACCCTACAATCTTTTGAACAACGCACAATGAAAAACAACAGTCAGTCCTTCCAAGCATCGCACGTGGATGGATGGGTGTAGAAATTGACTTGGCAACACGCATTGAAAATTTGAATAGCCTTTTGTGTCAGTCTTGACTCTTGTGAATGGAACAGGTCAATGAAACAAATTAAAGGCCCAAAGTCTGAAATTGATTTCCACTCATAAAGTGCGGTGCTGTGCACTTTTATCGAAGCATAATTGCGTTGCAGGTCAAGTCTGGCAATCGCTTCGACCCGTCCTCAGAAATGAAACCGTCTACTTCGCGGTCAGCTTCGAATGACTTGCCCCTACAGCCCAAAGAAATTAGCTAGCTAAAAGAAGTACTGAGCAGTATGAAAGTGCCGTGGCATTTCTAAATAAAACACAACTTTCTGTCAAAATGTAGAGATTTCGATTTTCGAGGGGGTGAACGTCCAGACCGACCGAAGGCGAAGAATACTTGTTTCTTCGCATCGCACTGTTGAACAACGCTACAGTGGAGACATATGTTTGGAACACCTATGTTTGCAAATTTGCAAACATAGGCACACCAGAGTGAAAATGTTGGTCTCCGACCCTACATGAGTTCGAGACAAAAGAGTGACGCGATTGTGGGCGATCCACCCTGTGTTTGCAAACTTTGCAAACATAGGCACACCAGAGTGAAAATGCAGGTCTCCGTCTCCGACCCTACATGAGTTCGAGACAAAAGAGTGACGCGATTGTGGGCGATCCACCCTGTGTTTGCAAACTTTGCAAACATAGGCACACCAGAGTGAAAATGCAGGTCTCCGACCCTACATGAGTTCGAGACAAAAGAGTGACGCGTTGTGGGCGATCCACCCTGTGTTTGCAAACTTTGCAAACATAGGCACACCAGAGTGAAAATGCAGGTCTCCAATCCTCAGGCTAGCCATAATGACAAGCATGTTATATTTTGAACATCCCCATCGTCTTGGACACAAGAAGTTTTTAGGTTCTTGTCTTATCAAGAGACAGCTTATTATAGTATTCTAACAGATAAAGACAAGTACAAGTATTTTTCATAAGAAACTAAAAGAGTCTGGGCTGGGACAAGGCTTTTTGAAGCCTTCCCAATGTTAGACAGGCTAGACATTACTCCTGTACTTTCTGAGTAAGATGATACAGAAAACGAGTGAGAATAAAGAAAAACAAGCAAGAATTTCTCAATCGTTTAGCAATCTGAGAGTCTGAGTTTTTTATGAGCGGTTTCTTATGAGAAAGAAACAAATGCATTTTCCTAGCTGTAGTTCTCCTCAGCAAGCTTTGCATGTGAGCTGAGTCTTGATTTGAGGAGGTTTGCTATCAAATCAATTCCAGCAATCATCGGCAATGGTGAGAACCTGGTCCTTAAATATTACTTTAACTGGGCTAACAGGGGTCATTTCAGAGCATTTCAGAGCATTTTAGAGCATTTTAGAGCAGGGCAGAGCATTTTAGAGCATTTTAGAGCATTTGAGAGCATTTTAGAGCAGAGCAGAGCTCAGAGGGCAGAAAGAAAGTCCTAAAAGTGAATTAAAGCAGTTGAATCAGAGGGCAGGGGGGGGGGAGGAGGATGTAGCCGTGCAATCCTCTGACTATGCAGCCAGAATGGTCAGGCGGACAGGCTTCGATTTCAGGTAGAGATGCTTGAAACAACATCTTCACTTCACTTCACATCATTTCACCTCACTTAAGCTTTTTTTCATGGGAGAGTCAACATTTTGGTAGGAGATTCTATGCCAGAATTTATAGAAAAGGAATTCGTATATGCTCCTCTGGGTGATTTGGTTGATGCTTGTCAGTTGAGAATTTCTGAATAATGAAAGGTGACTGGCTCCATCTTCCCTTTCCAAGTTTCTAAGTGAATGCTTTAACTTTTCATGTGAGTTGCGTGATATATATATATATATGTATGTATCAAATTGGTTTTATGGTTTTAATCTCTTATTTGAAATGAAAGAAACAATCAAAAGTATTACTAGGTTAGCAGCATGGGAAATAACAAATAGTTACATGAACATAAAAAATCAAATGCCGCACACAGTTGATATGTTTTTGCAATTCAAACTTTAAGCCAACTTCATGTTGTTATGTTACTTGTTACAACAACAAAAAATTGCATGTTGCAGTAGGAAGCTCATCCCTTCTGTCTGTTACCTAATTAATACAAGATTATTATGTTAGGAGAAGCCTACTGCTAATTTGGATCAGTAAGGATTATCAATTTGCATGCCTAGCTGAGCTGCCTAGCCTGTGAACCTGTGGGGGTAGCAATTTCTATTCATTTACTCATTTATTTACATATTTACTTATTTACTTATCCATTTGTTTATCTACTTCCATAGTACTGTGCTGTTGTGTAGTTGGAAATCACCACTGGGCTTAGACAGGGCAGAGGTAAGGTAAAGTAAAGTAAATAATAGGCTATGATCTATGTAAGTAGTAAATCCCTTCATTCAAATAATCCCTTGTTGCCTGCCTGCCTGCCTGCCTCTGCCTGTCTGTCTGCCTGCCTATTTACCACATATCATATCATTATCAATGGTGGTTGGTAATCGATGGGATTTTGAAATGATAATTGCAACCGCCAAGCAAGTCAAGTCAAGTCAAGTCAAGTCAGTCAACAAGACAAGGATAGGCTAGGAATGAATGAATTTTTCAAAGAAAATTTCAAAAAAAATTGGGATTTTGACGAAAGTGGGGGTAATAGGCCGGGGCAAAAAGGGGCACAGTATAGACTTTTGATATTAGAAAGTAAGAGTGAAGTTATTCTACCATAACATAGGTAAGGACCGAGAAGCAGTTGGAAGCGCACGCCAGACAGAAGAGTTGGCTTGGCGGCATGGCATGGCATGGCATGGCATGCGTGTGTACCCTATGGAACGGGAACGTGACAATGCATGCAATGGTGAACAATAGCGAGCGAGCGAGCGAGGGAGAAGCAAAGCAAAGCAACTAACTGCCTTTGGTGGGTTAGGCCCAGGGTGCATTCGTTTTGAAAGTGCAAAAATTCTTGCCTTGCCTCTAAGCTAGGTTGATAAAATCAGTGAATAAGTGTGCCCATCCAAGCACTTGTTGTTGCAGTAAGTAAGTACTGTAGTTAAGAGGTGTAGAGAGAGTTAGGCCAGTCAGTTGAGATTGGCATTACCAATATGCGTTTCAAAATGCCATCCATCATCAGGAATGGAAACGATATTCAAATTTGGGTTGGGCAGGTTTTGAGTTAGCGTCAGCAAGTAAACGAATAAACGAAACAAATAAATTAATTAGCTTAGCTTACCTGGAAGTTACTTGCTATTTGTGCGTGAGAATTTTGCAGTCTCAGTGGCCTTTGTCCTTTTGCACTTGTTAGACAGTTTCGACTCGTCCCGATGCTTGGGAGTGGAGAGGAGTGGAAAGGAGTGGTCGATACCAAGGGTCAGATGACCTATTAATAGCTAAGCTATTGTGTCCCTCGAAGGTGCAGCGCAGTTTCATAATCCGCAGCCATCACTATAAAAATGGCCCTTTTCCCCAGCAGAGTTAGCATACAGTAGCATACTGCCTGCTGCACTGGAGTTGGACAGAGTTGGATAAGGACAGAGTTGGCGAGTGGAATATCGATCTACCTACTATACTATACTATACTATACTTACTGAAGAAATAACAGCGTTACAGGATGGAAGAAGAGCGACCACAGTCAGATCATAGTTGGGAGGAGCCACTTGACGAGCCACTTGACGAGCCACTTGATGAGCCACTTGACGAGCCACTTGACGAGCCACTTGACGAGCCACTTGACGAGCCACTTGACGAGCCAGAGAAGAAGATGGTCGAGAAAAGACAGTCAGGTATATATAAATTGTTTTTGAAAGTAATATTGTCTTTGAAAGAACGATAACCTGAATCGAGCGATATTTCGACAGATTTTGATGATGAATTTTCGAAAGTGCACAAGAGTGCACATTGATTGATACAAGCTCCAGCCGCTCCAACGCTACTCGATTTACAGTACGAGTACGAGTATAGTAGCTATGCGACGTAGCATAGACGAAAGAAATGTGTAGAAATAAGTAACGCTCGATCATTCAAGGCTCTTGATCATTCTTCATTCACGTATTCCGTAGAATAGCGGATAGCTGATGCACAGATAGATGATAGGTCTATTTCACCGATCGATCTCACCTACTATTTAAAAAACCTACTATCATATAAGTTATTAAGTATATACACAGTAGCTACAGCAGCAGATCGAGGTACGGATCAGATTGAGACACAAACTTGGTTTGGTGCAAAGAAACTTAGAAATTAGTAGTATAATGTATAATATATACTATTCAAAAACATAGGGCTCAAATCTTTAAAAAGGTCGGTGTAAAATTCTATTGCAGTTTTCTTTGAAATAAATGAATGGCTTGGAAGGAACTTAGAGTTTTTTACTGAAAATCTACCGTGGCAATTTATTGAAATCTTCCTTAGTTTGTAGCTTCAAGATGGCAGCATTTATTAAATTTGAGGTTATGACGTCATCAAATCTCTAAATCCTAAACTAGAAAAGCTACAGATGTATTTCTGCTTGCCACCATGTTGTAGGCCTTCCTTCATAAACTGCTATGGTTTTCTTTCAGGTTATTTATAGAATGTTTCCTCTCTTAGTTTAGGATTTACGATGATTCAAATTCTTTCAAAATTTTCCATGAATTTTTTCAAAATAGTTAAATTGCTGCCATTTTGAAAAGAATCAAGATATCAAAAGATGTCCATGGCAGACTTACAGCAAAGTAACATAAGTGCTGCCTTTCAAGCCATCCAATTCAAAGAAATGTGCCATATAATTGTACACCGACCTTTTTAAAGATGTAAAAATATTTGAGCCCTATGCTTACTATTCAAGAGAGTTTCTTGAATTGATTTTGCATGCAAATTTCGATTTCTTAATGGTAAAAGTTTCTCAACTAGTTTCTTATTTTTTGGGTTCTAAAATTGCGTTATGGTCGAAGTTGATCATACTCTTACACTTTCGGAAGGGCTTGCATTTTGCATCGAAATTGTCACGCTGCGATATTCACAAACGCAATGCCGTGCGAGCCGTAATCTACCGCCGCCGACTCTTATTCTAGAAATAAAATTTTTTAGAGTTTCTTAATTGCTCGTTTTGAACGTAGTACAGTACAAGAGCTTCTTAAAAAAACTACTTGAGTAGCTCGTAGTAAACCAGTTTCTTATGGAAGAAAACGTGTATTGATGTTCCAGATCTTTGCTGCACATATTTCATTCAGTTCATGGTCCTCATCGTAAAGATAAAAGATAAAGGAGGAGATCTTAAACAGGCAAAACAAATTTCTCACCGAAAGTACTCGCTTCAGCTGTGAATGTTCAGTCATGAAACTGGAACGTTTAAGTAGTAAGGCTTTCGAGTTTGTTTATGCAAGAGTAAATTTCACTTTTATAGCCGCAAAGTTCCAAAATATCCATACTGTATTGTGGAGCTGGAGCTGGAGCATATAATCCACCTAGCCGCCGTTGGAAGAAGGATCTTGCTATTGGAAGAATCTTTTCTCTTTACTTTACTCTGATAAGAGCATCAGCCATTTTCTGTAATCGGGCCTGATGAGAAGAGAATATGAATGCCAGCCAGACACCCTAATTTTCTACCGGGTGATTGAGTGAGTCAACAGAGAAGTATACGCGTTTGGTGGGCTGTGGAATACAAAGTATGAAAGCATGCGGCCGATGCTCAAAACTAAAATTGACAAAATGAAAAAAAAATTCCAAAAAATACCATAGAGGTGTTTCGATTTTGGGAACCAGATTTCCACATTCCATTCTGCGGTCCATAATTTACGCGGTCCATTGAAATTTAAATTCAATACAATTGTCGGTTTCACAAATAGAATTTCAATTTCAATAGCAAGTAAATCATGGACCAGAATGGAACGTGGAACTCTCGTTCTCGTACGTACCTAGGGTTAGGGTTAGGGTTAGGGTTAGGGTTAGGGAAGGAAATTTCAGTCATTGATTGATGATCAAACTTGGAAACACTGATGATGAAATGAAATTACACCTCGATCCTTATCATCGACATGGCACAACAAGTTTTCTAAAACCAGCTCATATGAGCTCCCTTATTGTAACCGGTCTGTTCAATGAAGAAGAGAAGGGCGACCAAATAAACTCAGCTCATTACATTTGACATTCATTATACAGCAGCGATCTTTACTCTAATTAACATAACAACCATTTGCAAAAAAAGACTTCTACTTCGATTCTACTTCTATTCCAGTACTGCATGCTGGATGGATACTGGAGTTACACCCCCCCCCCCCCCTCCCCCATCAACTAACAACTAACTTAATCTACAACAAGAACCTTGCCAAATACAAACAGATACTAATTGATATATGGAACATGAACATTTCACTAGGTCAGCTCTAAGTCAACCCTTCTTTGACATGGATTCTTTTTCACACCGTCTCTCTTTTTTTTTCTAGAAGATCAAGTGAAAGCCAAAAAACAAAAACGCAGGCGTACACAAACATGCGGCAGTGGGGGAAGAGCACAGGGTAAGTCACATTAACACATTTACAATCTATCAATTTACATTTAGCCTTTCTGCTGCTTATGTGTGTGTCCCGGTACCGTTTCTTTGCTATTTTCAACTTTTTCCAAGATACAAGTAAAAGTTGTTTGATCTGTATTAATTTATCAACGGGTGGGGGGGGGGGGGGGCATCTTTATCATCGATGGATAGATCCATGAACAACTAGAGTCGGGGCAACTAGGGTCAGGCAGCACTATGTGCGCTGCGCTGCGCTGCAAGTCTAACATTGAAATAAACGAGCGGGTCCTCTGGATGGATCTCGTCATGCTCTGAGATCAGAACAAGGGTGACAAAATATCCGCATCCTCCCAAACATGTTCCCCAGCAGCTTTTTGATACCTTGTTTTTATCTTTTACCTTGTTTCCCTGCAGGTATGATTCTTAGCGAGTGCAGTGTAGGGCAAAAGACGAATGATGAGGAGACAGACGAGGAAGACGAAGATGGAGGCGAGGTGCTCAGTACATGTGCAGCAGATTCCCAAGACTACAGCCCAAACGAGGAAGCAAGGTATGTGCACGGCTTTCTTCTACTTAGTAGGTCGAGAGCAATAGAAATATTGGCAACAAAAAGTAGAGAAAATAGCAGCAAAGAAGTAACACAACAAATCAGTACAAAAATGTAACAAATGCTATCATAACGAGCATAGGTTTCAAATCTTTAAAAAGGCTGGTGTAAAATTGAGTGACCTATTTCTTTGAACTGAATGACTTCAAAGAAACTTTAGCTAATTCTCTATAAATCTACCGTTGGAATTTTCTAAAATCTTCAGTATTTTCAGAATTAGAGTGTTTTTCTTCTTTTTCAAGAATTCAAGAAAAATTTTCAAAAAAACTTAAAACCATCGTAATTTCTAAACAGTTTGACGTAAAATGAAATAATTTGGAAGGGAACCATAGGTCATAAATGCCTACAATATGGTGTCAAGCAAAAGTCTGTCACTCATCTGGTTTATGATTTAGAAATTTCATGACGTCATATCCTCAAATTAGTTGAAATGTAAGATACGCTGTAATTTCCAAAAATATTCAAAATTTCTGAAAAGTCCAACGGTAGATTTATAGATAAGTATCTAAAGTTTCTTTCAAGCCATTCAATCAGAAGAAATAGGTCATTGAATTTTACACCCACCTTTTTACGCCGAGTTAAAGATTTGGAACCTATGTTATCATAACGGGTGGGCAGGAAAACACTCCTTAAAAGTTTTCGTTGAATCACCGAATGTTCATAATGTCCAAAAATGAAACAAAATTTGTGCTACACACAAGACAGGCTGAATGAAAATGGTGCGAAAACTTTGTTGCAAGGACAACCTTGCATCGTTCAACAATCTTTCACATTTGAAGATGGAGCAATTCGTTTAAAAAAATTCACACACTTCGGACCAACTCTTCAGCCGCTTCTTTGCTGGGTTCTAATTCGGATTTATCGCAAAAGCCTTGCAGTCCTTTATTTTATTTGATACACTCGTTGACGAATACAAAAGGCTCATCCATTTACATGTTGTATATCTACATGCCGGGTGAGTGAAAAAAAGTTCACACGTTTGGCGGGCTTTATAATAAAAAAGTATGTGGCCGATATTCAAAACTAAGATTTCAATCGATCTGTCAAACGCAGATAAAACTTAGATACCAAAGTTTTGCTTTGTAAAATCACTCATCTTCAAGACCCAAACATTTTAAAACAATGCCTGCAAGGGGTTTTTGTATGGGAATGGAGAATTCCACACTCCATTCTAGCCCATGATTTATTTGGCATTGAAATTGAAATTCAATTCAATAGTCATTTTCAGAAATGTAATTTCTATTTCAATAGCACGTAAATCATGGACCAGAATGGAAGGTGCAATTCTCTGATTCCCATACAAACCCCTTGAAGGCATTTTTCTACTTTTTGGGTCTTAAAGATGAGTGCTACTTTTTTTACCAAACAAAATTTTCTCATCTGTCTAAGTTAACCATCTTGGTTTTGAATATCGGCCACATACTTTTTTATTATAAAGCCCGCCAAACGTGTACACTTTTTCTTACTAGCCCGGTATATAAATAATAAACAAGGCCAATCTCGAATGAATTTTGCCCTTCACTTATCAAGGGACCAAGAAAATAACAGAGAAATTGCCCTGGCACATGTGCATGCAGTGAACTACATCCAATCACTGAAGCAGCGTAGTAGAGATAGCAGGTCATCACGAGGCAGTTCGAGACAGCAGTCGCTCACAGCAGCAAGGGCAGTTGCCACAGAGCCAGTGCCAAGTGGCAGTGGTGAAGCAACGGGGCAACAACAGCCTGAACAACTGCTCGAACCCTTCTTCCCAGCTGCCTTCGCTGTGTCGGCGGACAGGCTAACGGAATTTGATTTCAGCCAATGCTTGTATGAAACACCGTGCAAGCTGCAGCTACAACTGAGGCCCGATTGCAAGGCTATGCCGAAGGTTACGACGTTGAGAAACTCCAAGGCTGTCCAGACGCTGTATGCAAACTGGTTCCCGAAGTACATGGCCCGTTTGCAATTGCAGGGCAGGCAAGGGGAGGATGCAGAAGCCACAGCGTCGGCAGCCCGGAAGCGCCTAAACAAGATGGACATATTTCTCCGATCAGGGACGGCGATTGACGACCTCCTAAAATTCGGCAAGCCACCAGCAGACGATAGACTGTGGGCCGTTCGCCTTGACCTGATGGGCAACGTCATGGTGTATGGTGCGCCACAGTGGAGCGATTGCTCCGTGCAGTTTACGCACGGGTTTCCCAGGAAGCTGATTAGAGCACAGCATGGCGGCTACACAACAGGCAACATCACCTGTACCAGCCGCATAACGAACGAGATGATAAGGTCGACGGCAAATGGAGACATCGTCGCATTTCTGACGCGGAGCAACCTGAAAGGATGTGGACTGCATCCGGCCGTCGTCCACCAATGCCGGAAGGCTGAATTCTCCATAAAGGACAAGTCTCTCCCTTATCCAGCAAGGGTGATGGAAAGCACGTTCAGGTAAGTTGCAATTGATTCATATTCTTACTCTTATTCAAATAGTTCTATTGCAGAAGTTGCGACGTAGACGGCACCGCACCAAACCTGTGACAGTAGAGCCAATTACGCTTTATCTTTGACAAAATCATTTTGAATAAATTCTCCGGATTGTATGGCCTTTTTCCCGTGTTCTTGCACAAGATCAAACCTAATAACTCACTGTGTTTGAAAAATTCAAAACATTACCCACAGTTCAATTAAAGGAGCTTTCCAGTTGATCCAAGAGAAATTGTTTTCACTATCACTTTCTTGCAATGAAAAAGAATGGTGACGTTGTAACTTTGGACTTTGAATCATAGAAGCAGGGCTCAAAGAACCACGTAGCGTGGTAGCAGCGCTACCAGGAAGGCAGCTGAAATGCTCAAACTTCCCTGGAAGGAAGGAGGGAGAAATGAAAAGGAAACTGAAGGGAAGGGAAGGGAAGTGAAAAGAAGGGGAAGGAGAGAAAGGAAGTGAGATAGAGTTGAGCAGTATATTGGGAAAGGAGAAGAAAGTATACAAGAAGAAACAAAGAGGAAATTAGCTTGCTACCACAGGAAGGAAAATAAAGCACTTCATTGCAAATGATGCAGCGTCTATCCCTCTCAAGTCTACGACTGCTTTATAATCAATTGCTTTCTCTTTCCTAGGTACGGAATCAGTTTCGTGACTTTCCTGCCAGTTACAAGGGAGACACTGTCACAGATCTCGGAGTCGCTATTGGAACTGAGGATGAAAGCGCCAGTGCTGGAGCCAAACACGACAGAGACAGATGAACACGATCATGACGACGAGCAACATGACATTGATGAGGGCAGCGGCGGCGAGGAAATTAACGAGGACATTTCAAGCCAACTCCAACGTGACCTTGGAGGCGTTCCATTTCACGAGGAGGACACGCAAGAGATACAGGAGGGTTGCGAGCGTCTCCAGGAGCAATTCCGGACCATAAACATATACCAGGAATTACCAAGGACTGCCGCTGCCACCGCTGCCCGGAAAGTTGCAGCCGCCAGAAAAACGCTAGAAGAAGTGCCACCATCAGTAGACACTACAGATGAGGAAACAGTAGAAGAAGACCCCACCCCGCTGGAAACAAAGGCCGACGCCAAAGCATTCCGTTGCCGAAAAGATGTAGGTGCAGTGGTGGCGAGAATGATGAAGCCAGCGGAGCAAGGGATAAAGTACGACATTTTTGAGTGGGTGACACGAAAAAGCACACATGAGAATGCCGCAAAATATTTCCAGGAGAACAGTCCCAACAGAGGTAGCCATGCAACTCCTGAACGAGTCAAACTATCAGAAGAGGACATGAAATCCTACGTAATGCAAGTAAGTGTGGCACTCTTATATTATAACTTTTGTAACTCAGCATGACTTACTTACTGCAGGTAACCAAGCAATCAGAGCCAAACTGCACTCAACGTTCATTTCAAATCGGTGATGGCAAAATTTAGCAATTCCAAACTCATTGACATCTTCGCAAGATGCATCTGAATAATTGTCTTTCAACAATGCTACCTTGAAAAAGGCACGTTTTCCCTTATATTGAAAGGTATTTTACCAAGAAATATGTCACTTTGAAGGCCTTTCGTGAAAAAAAAACACATCCACCTACCAAACATATTTGAACAAAACAGCCAGAGAAAAACAGTGAAAATAAGAGAACGAAACAGCTAATGGAGAATAACGCATGTACACCAAACCTGGCGATTTAAAGGGTGTGCAAAAATATTTCCCACTTGTTTGAAAATTCTCTTTCTGGAAACCATTGAATGGAATTGTGCGAATCAAGGTTGTTCTCGACTGCCTAAAGAACGGCGCAATTTTTTGCGTATATTTCCAGTGTCTTTTGGATGACATGTGTGTGAATAATAGCTTTTGCTAATCGTCTTGTTGCCAATGTGAACAATGAGAATTCTCAAAATCTCGAGAAAATCTCATGGACTCTCAGCATAGAGAACATCGTGATCTTGCTTCATCGCAGGTCTTCCTATAGTTAGGAGAACATACCTTGAGCAATCATAAATAATGCAAGTCAAATTGTAGTTTAATAAGCCAGGTAGTGGTTTCCAAAGTGAACGTCTTCAGAGAGGGGAACCTAGTTGCACACCCGCGCCATGATTGCAATAATAATCACAACAATTATAACAATAACAATAATAATAGATGCAGTTTCTGATCATTGTCTATCTTATCTTACCAGATTGTAAAAAGTCATGCAATGAGGGACAAATGCATATGCGACCAGCAGTGCCCGTACGGCACACTCATAAAAAAAGGCGAAGGTGCTGTACCCTGTGATGACTTGTGTCAGAATCCCGGAACATTGTGCCCCCCTTGTGCCCTCCTAGACATGAGACTGGACATGGCTGTAAACATCAGGGAGCCAAGAAATCTCGTCTTTCTGGTGCGAATGGCGCTACCAATCGCAAGAATAATGTCGGAAGTGGAACAAGAGAAAGAAAGGCTGCACGAGCTGTTCTCGGAATTCCTCGATGTTAGCGGACGACGATTCTACGAGATACTCAATCTGGGGAAGGTGCAGGCATGGGCCAAGGGACTGACAGAAGTACTCCCGAAGAAAGTAACTGGCTTTTGGGAGGCCTTTGGAACACTGGGAGGCAAAACAGGCCAAGTAAAGGGAAGAATCGGCCAACCGTTGCTATTTGTACTGTGGAAAAGCGGAATCGAGGACTGGTTCAAGGAAAAGGATCATCAGGGCAACTGGCAGGAGTGGAAGGAATGTATGCAGTTGACAGGCGTGAAAGACGTAGAGAAGGCACTCAAGGATGCTGGTGTAAAGGAAAATTACTTAAAACTTTGGAAAATAGAAGGACTTATCTGAACGCTACTTACGATTTATAGATCAACTCAAAGGTGATATGAAGCGATATTTTTCATTGATGCAAGTTAATAGCACTGTTGAGTGATAAGAACTTATTTTCAACGTTTTTTATACCTTGCTCAATTTTTGAGTTATCCGATATTTTGCAGGATTGGCTGCTGACTGCTGAATTTGAAAAGGATTTTTTATCATTTAACAGTGCTACTCATTTGCATCAGTAAAACTGTTCATTTCATGACACCTTTGAAAGGAGCATTGGTTAAAATCCCTTCTTCTTATTTCTGATCATTCAACAGTGCTATTCATTTGCATCAATAAAAATTTTCACTCCATGCCAACTTTCAAATGAGCCTTGGTTAAAATCAAAACTTTTTCTGCAGCATACCACATGAAACAACAGTCATGCCACCTTAGCATAAAGGCGTAACCTCCCCCTAAATTTCGCTTTCCCTGACCTTTTAAGTTTCGCTTTTCAACACCATCGACAAAACGATAAATGTCCATTTTCGGAATAGACCCTCTCAGAACAGACACTTTCTTCAATTGAGAATCGAATTCAGGCAGTGACGACATGTATGCCATGCCGTTGTTGTTCATCACTGAGGGCTGTAGATTAGCCAAAATATTTTGAGAATCGTACGTTATCTACCACCTAAAAACTGTGTCCAGTCCAACCTTCGCAAAAAGCTCTGACCACCGATCATCGCATTGCAGACATTTCCAGTGCATATCTTACTCTTTCCTTTGATGAAGTTGGGCCACTTCTGACACTATCCAAGTTCTCTTTGTGTACGTCATGCATCAAGATTTCTTCAATGTCATAGTCATACCTATGTAAGAAAACAAAGAGCTCTCCATTATTAAGTGCTTTGGATGTACACTGAAATTGGACATTTTATGTAGCCTTTATATTTGCATCATATCAGTTGATCTTGATTCTACTATAACCGTATATATTGGTTTTATATGAATGAAAATGTGCTTCAACATATCATATATAGTGGTTAATTTGTGCTTGTGCCTGTGGACCATTGCCTCTCGCTGTTGGAAGTTTTAGTTATTTGAAATTTTCCACAAAATAACAGGTTGGTTTTATCACTTGGAGTTAATTTGCTTACTGGTACCTTGATTCGTAAAATGGAACGCGTTTTCATTCGGTGACTGGCATTTTTTTTCATCATTGCAGCTACTACCGGATGATTCAAAAAAAGTTTACACGTTTGGCGAGCTGTGGAATAAAAGATATGTCGCCAGCATTCAAAACGAGGATATTAATCTATCAGACAAATTTCTCATGAGAAAATTTCATTTTATAAAATTACTCATATTTAAGACCAAGAAATTAGAAAGATACCTCCGAGGGGTTTTTACGAGGATCGAGAACTCCGCCCTCTTTTCTGGTCAATGATTTACGTGCCATTGAAATCAAAACTATATTTCTGAAACTGAGTATTGACTTGAACTTAAATTTCAATGCCAAATAAATCATGGACAAGAATGGAATGTGGATTTCTCGATTCCCAAAAGAAACCCCTTAAGGACATTTTTCTAATTTTCGATGGTCTTGAAACATGAGTGATTTATCACGTAAAATTTTCCTACCTAAGATAACCTTTGACTGATAGATCAGAATCTTAGTTTTGAATATCCGCCATACACTTTTCATTCCACAGCCCGTCAAACGTGTGAAAATTTCTTTACTCACCCCGTACATTGCGGAGGAGACTGTGCAATTTCTCACTCGACAGCACAATAATAAGCCAGTCGAATTCAAACATTCTATTTTATAACCAGCTCCAATGATACTACACTATTGCCCTACCACTAAGAGACTGATTTATAAGAAACCACTGCCTGCCAGATGGCACCATAATCGGTGTCCAACATTTGGTTTAATGTAACATTTATAAATATATTTATAAGAAACCAAGAAGGCTGGTTTTACAAAACGAGTTTCTTCGTGTTGGGGTAATACTGTATACCAGGTGAGTTAAAAAATTCCCGGCGTTTGAGAGGGTACTGTTCCCAGAATACATAAGCAATGATATTTTGCAATATCTGATTGAATAGCTAACATATTTGATTAAGATGTTACCAGGGATTTTCTGAAAAAACCTTGGGATTCCAATGGACAGAATATAAAATAATGGATGCAAGTGTCGGGAAAACAAAGGGAAATGTTGCTCGTCGTTTTCATTCGATTTTGCAGGTTTTCCAAAGGGGCTTTCTGCAGTAAATCTATCGACGGATAAATGACTGAGCCTAATTGCACATATTGGGTATAAAACAAGACAGTTTTCAATGTTATTGCCTTCATATTCCGGGAGCAGCATGCTTTCAAACGCTGGGCCCCCATTTGGGTCTGTGCGGCGGAAGAGTTAGTTGCATGTTCTATGGATAAATTCTTGATAAATTTGCACAGGATAGGCTTCGATGTAAAGTTGGAGGCCTCTTTTTAGCCAATCTGAAAATTGGCTGCTGACTTTTGAAACATGAAACTAAAACAAAGACTTCTTCAAAGACACCGTCGCTTTTGTTCTAACGTTCTTGCCCCGTAAATCAGCATCCCTTTGTCCCATTTGCAAAAACAACATTTCAAATTCAAAGTGAAAGACTATCCTATGCAACTGCATCAAGAACGGAGCAATAGACAATTCAGAAATTCACTGCAAGGACCTACAGCTTGCACTAGCGATGGCAAGACCTCCCTAAAACTCGTGCATCAAAGCACTACTGCAGGGAGTTGCAACTCACCTCTTCGGTAGTCTGATACACATTTCATCTACTTGTGCATTTTCCAGCATACCTTCTTCCTTGTAGACATCAAGGCCCGGCTGCAGCAACGAAAGAAGACGCACACATGCTGCGAACAAAGAAAGTGGAATTAGGAGGTGAGACTCAAATATCTACTTGAGGGATACACACAAATTTGTGTGAAAGAATTACATCGTTTCTTTGACTTCACCCATCACCTTGATAAGTATGAGATCATTTCCTATGCAGCCTGAATATAGTAAGGCCCCGCATTTAAGAAAGCACCTGAGAGAAAATTTAGGCTGCTGAGAACTAATTAGACCCCTTACTTATAAGAAACTCTTGAGGGTCAAATACAAAAAAGTTTCTTGTATTTTGAATGATACTAGGTCCTGGTCTCATGGTCTGGGGGCATTGCAATTCTTGCAGAGTTCATAAGCCACTTTTTTGAAAGACGTCTTAAATCTTAAATACTTTCACCTAAATTTTGGCTGATTTTCAGGAAAATCATTGATGACATACAAATGGGGCCAATAAATCTAGCAATAATTGATTTGTCTCCCCTAGGTATTGCTGGTCTGACAAGCCTGCACATCAACGGCCAAGAATACATTGCAAAGGAAGAAGTACTCCAAAAGGTTTTCAAGGATATGAAAAACGCTGCCCTTAGATCATTTGCAAGCAGACGCAATATCAAGAGTATTCTGGCAACTGAAGATGCTCGCTCATTCCTAGATAATACATTTGGTAAAAAGAAGGGAGGGCACTTTTTGATGAAGGTGGACGATGTGAAGATCTTGATTGACGAGAAAAGGAGACTTGCTAAATCTGCTAACATACCAAAGGAAGAAACCGTGATCAAAAGTGAAAAAAATTGGCCAACAACTTGTGAAAAGAAACTGCCAACATTGGTGCCCACAAAACTCACTCAAGATCGCAACGGTGAGACCAGCATGCAGAGTCTACCTTCAACCTCAACTGAATCACCGCAGATAGATGCCACTACCGCTACGAGTGGGAAACCAGATGGCGCCAGTGCAAGTGTTTCCTTTCAGAGAGAAAGAAGCATGGTGGTTAAGAACATGCAGCGCAGAAGATTGCCCTTGGTGCTGAATGAGAGCCTTGAGAGTCAATTGAAAGACTTCAGCAAATTCTATTCAGCAGTACTCAATCCCATCCGGCCATCCCTTCATATGTCCACCGAGACAGTGAAACGGCATGAAAAACGTGTAAGAGAGTTCATGGACTACATCGAGAGAAAGTACGAAAGACCGGCAAGCTTTGACGATTGCCTGGATATAGGTATCGCAGCCTTGTACATAGATGAAAGAACTGGAGCAATGAGTAAGGGAACATCGGCTAATCATGTACAGACTTTGATTGTTTTGGCAAAATATGTGTTACGAGATTCAAAGCACAGAGGAAGCTGGGAGCGAGTAAAAGAAGTAGCAGACCTAAGACACTTGCAAAACCAGCTTCAGGTAAGCACACATTCAGGTTTAAAACTTGATGAGCCAGAAAATTGCTGCTTTTAAATCCCCACAACTATGTAACTGAAATGATATTTTTGTTCAGGTGTTGCATCAAGCTGGTCCAGAAGCACAAAGCTTGCAACCGCTTTCAATTAACGAAAATAGGCAGCGAGTTTTTCACAGTCAACATACCATCAAGGATTGCTTTTCCAGATCATAACTTGAGAGAAGGTTTTCAAAAGCAGAATTTTCAAAGCCCTTCGTATATTTTGCCCAATTCTTATTGTCAAAGGCAGCTTCTTTTTGACTCACCTATTATGAAAGATGATGACTTCAGCGCCATGAGAATGAATCGTGCTCATATACCATGTAGGTAAACTTCAGGTAAGCTTCTGCCTTTGCGGAGAATGAAGGAATCCCTCGAGGGGGTATCCCTGGCCAATTCAAAATGGTCCTCTTTTTCACCTGATCTTCAAGCAATAACATAAATGGCCTCCACAATCGCGAATGAGGGAAACTTCATTTCATCGACATTCCTTTGATTCTCTGCAGAGCACCTGCACCTGCCGAAAGTAAAATAAGTCATGAGTAATACCAACTAAAGATATACACTATGGGGGTCTTCTCTTAGTGCAGACATGTAAATCCTCACTGATTATGAGACATTATTTATATTTCAACAGTGTGGCTATGAACGGGACAGAAGAAAGGTCGATCCTAGAAAAGACAAAAGGCGCTGCTTTGAGTGGGAACAGGTGATGGAAACACTGAGATTGATGCGCGAAAAGTTAGAGCTGCATTCCGAAGAAGGAAAAGGAAAAGATCGACCACGTCTTTACCATGACTTCACCATTTTGCTTCTCTTCTCAACACTAAATCCAAACAGGTACGCATTTCTATTTCCTCGTCATCAGTTCATTGTAAATCTCATTATCATTCTTAAAAATGGTATTCTACCTGGCTGGTGAAAGAAAACCTGCAACGTCTATCGCCCCAAGAGAAGTTTTTCCAATGGTGGCCATTCCTTTGGACAGGGACTAACAATTCTGTCACGAGGCATTTTCAAATAACAGGAGCGTTCATGCGGGAGTGTTTTGTTAGAAAGGACACCAAATATGACCTAAGGACGAAAGATTCATTACAAATCCCTGCAACGAAAAGTATTATGTTTGGCATTGATTCTATTAAGTTTCGAGGCAGCCTCTTATGGAACAGCATGCCTGATTTAATAAAGAGCGCTTCATCAGCTGCTATATTTAAGAGAAACTTAAAAAATTGGAGTGGAGACAAATGCCAATGTAAAGTTTGTAGATAATGATTGTTAGTAAGTTGCATTACACTGTATTATAGGTTTACTTTTCTTGTAAATAGTTGGTATAAATTAGTTCACATTATTGTAACAATGTAGTGTAGAACTAGAGCTGATGATGAACCAACTTTAAATAAATTGATAAATAAATAAATAAAACAGAAGGCATCCAAACCAACCTTCCTCCTTTATATCAATGAACAGTAAACTTACCACTGTAAAGATACCCTCCCTTAAGTCTCGAATGAATAAAGAAGGGAAACACGATGCGCATTGTCGTTCAATGCGTCTTGCAGTAATCAGGTTTAAATTCGACATTGTGCAGAAGTTTCGCACGTGAAATGTGTCTGATATGACTTGAGACGCTTGAATAAAGTTTTCCATCACAAAGTTAGCTACTGTGTATCAGTCAGTGTCAAAAATATATTTGCAATGGCAGTATGCATCTTTTTATTCAACCGGTATGTAGACATGTGTCATTTTACAACCGTTGCTGTTCCTGAAGGCTCTCTGTCACGATGCTTATTGGCTCAGAGAAGGGCAGCAGATCACTGGTTTGAAATTGAATGCACAAGAAGAGTGTTAAAAATTTGACGGCCACAAAACCTAAACTGAAATCAAAGCTTTGTTTCAAGACACAGAAGGTTGTTGACCTTCTCACAGCCAATCAGCATAGTGACAGCTTGTCGTTTAACCATGTTCACTTCACCCCATACCACAGTTAACATTATTTTGCTAACTTTGCAACCAACAGGAATATGGATTTCTTCAAGTTGCGAATAGCCAACGCTGGCAAAGAACCAGTTAATGATCCTTACGAGGAAGATTCCAATTGGATAATCTTCAACGAAGATGGTACTACAGAGCTTGTGGTCTACCAATTTAAGACAAACCGTCAGTATGGGGCCAACAGGATCAACGTGAGCGACTACGATTTTGTTGATAGCCATGTGAAAGCATTCATCAAGAAGGAAAGGAAGAAACTTTTACAAGGCACCAGCCATGACTTTCTTTTTATGAAAAGCAATGGAGAGCCATTTGACTCCACCGGTGGATTCTGCAAGTATATGCAAGCCACATTTAAAAAATACAATGGGGGCAACAGTTTGTACTCCACTACTAATCTCAGAAAGTCTTTGGTCACATGGCTCACAACATCGGAAAAATCTGCTGAAGTCAGAGACAGTGTCGCCAGACTCATGTCCCATACACCTCGCATGCAGCGTTTTCGATACGATACTATGGAATCCATTCACAAGATAAAGAAAGGAGCTGACCACATCACCGCAAAGACGCGAGAATCCTTAGGAATGAGAGCCGAGCGCCTGAAAGATGATATCCAGCTGCCATTTCGTGACGAAATCGTTGCATGTGTACCATCAAACTCTACATATGCGAACCCTACTGTCAATCTTGGAAAAGTCCTCGGTCTTAGAAACGACAACAAGACTGTCTGCATGGCGAGTTTGACACAAGCAGGGGATCCAAATCATTTCAAATTTGATGTCGGAACAATCTTGGAGGAGGACATAGAGGCCATTATCAGACCAATTGACACAGCATACCTTCCTGGAGACAACGTCTATGTTTTGCGAACATCTAGGAGAGAAATCCATCAGTACCTACAGAGTAGTAGCAGATGCGCTGATCAAGAAGAGGAGGAAATCGAGGGAAACTAAGACAAGAACAGAGAAACAATTAACTTGGGTTATTCCAATCTGTAGCATGATAACAATTCGTTAAATGAATCATGGTGTACTAGATGATTTAATCGTTGTCTAACAGTTTTCCACAGAGTGCAATGATATCTTTATAAGAAACTAAGGTCCAGAGCTGGTAGGCAGTTTCTTAAATTGTTGGGCCATTTTGCTACCAAAAGCTTCTCGCGTGTTTCTTTTCATTTTTAATGCCGGAAGTTTAGAGTTAATTTTGTTTTGCCTTAAAGGGCTCCCAAATTACTTAGTAACATCTCAAAACAAGTAAATAACAAAATTCGCATTCAAAATAATGTCCAAACAGTTGCTATAACTGTACACTGTCGAAACATTTTTGAGTGCGATAGGAAAATTAAGATTGTAAATTACAAAAGTTTCTTAGCTTTTTCAATTCAGGTAGGGTTGTTTCTTAACTTTCGAAAAATTGAGCCTACTGTTTCTTATAAGCGGTTTCTTATGAAAAAATGAGTGTATTCGCACTTACGTTGGTTTAAAGTTTGCTTGCTTGGAAGCAGAAGATGTCTCGTGAGTAGCTGCAACTTCGTGTAGTTTTTCGCGATCCCGATGCATTTCATATATGAATTAATCTTTGGAGTTTCTCGTGCATGTACGATCCTCTTTGTATTCATCTAGGAAGAACGAAAAATCTAGAGTTACAACCAACACGACATACATCAAATTCGTTGGCAATAAAAGGAGTTTCATTTGGCTCCAGGTGTTTCATTTTGTTACTTCCGCCGCGAATTCGAAATTGGAGCAAATAAAAAACAAATCTGATGTACAATCCACCTTTTCAAGGTAAAAGGTGCGAAAGCGGAAGTATTTTGTTGTTTGAGATTTTGCATTTTGAGACTAAAACATTATTGTGCGTACAAAGTTTAGTCTTGAGACGAATTTTCACATTCATATCTGTCTTTATTTAGAAATTATGATGATAAAAAGAATTTGAATTCATAAGGGCTTTGACCGTGAAATCGGAGTTTGGACAAACATTTTCTACTTTGCTAAACTTTGTACGCAGAAAAAGATTTTGGCCTCAAAAATGCAATTTCTCAAATAACAAAAAAACTCCTGTTTTCGCGCCCCTCACCTTGAAAAGGTGGATTGCAGCCTAAAAACTAGGAAACTGCTGCGTAAATAGGACAATAGAATTAGTTGCCTTGGAAACCGAAAAGAATATAATTGTTGTTGTTTGAAGCTGGTATTTCTGTGTCTAACTTCCGGGGGGGGGGGGGACTCCCATCATGGCCTAACAGGAAGTCCAGTCGGTTTGAGGGTCTCACGAAATGGCTACCAAATGGGCCTATTTGTCAAACACACACTACCAATTGGGGTATTCCAAGATTCTTGGCCAGTTATAATATTTCAACGCAGTGAGCTCCTCCACATGGCATTATGGTCATTGCAGCAATAATTATCGATTAATCTTGAAGTTTCCCTGCCCTGTTCATTCACTTTTTACAATAGAAAATTTTGAGAAACTGGAGAAAATTTTCACTGCTAGATCCTACCAAATGGCCAAAGTTTAGTTGCACGAACTACCATTTGAGGGTTGCTGTAAAAAGATACCACCATTTGAGGGTATTTTTCACAATTTTTGCTTTGGCCCTTTTAAACCCTGACTGGACCCCCTGTCAGGCCAAAATGGAACACCTCCCCCCCCGGGCTAACTTCTAACCTTGTAAATCCTAGGAATGTTGAGGGTCATTTTGACAAGCGATGTGTCTCCCTCAGATTACACTATCAAGGGGGGCAGAATAAACCCTAACCCTAAAATCGCCAAAACACGGCACAAGGCACGGGAAACGGCACGAGAAAAGTTGCGCCACAAGATAAAAGCAACGAGTTGGAGCAACGAGTTGAGCCACAAGATAAAAGCAACGGGTTTGGAGCAACGAGTTGCGCCACAAGATAAAAGCAACGAGTTGAAGCAACAAGATAAGCAACATGTTCTGTCTAACTCGTTGTGCTGCTGCACAGGGGCTCCACAGCGGCACCTACCTGTCATTTCATGCTATGCGGTGAGTGAATGGTTGGGCGGAGCATTAGCTCTTTGTTTTGTTGTACCCTACAATCTTTTGAACAACGCACAATGAAAAACAACAGTCAGTCCTTCCAAGCATCGCACGTGGATGGATGGGTGTAGAAATTGACTTGGCAACACGCATTGAAAATTTGAATAGCCTTTTGTGTCAGTCTTGACTCTTGTGAATGGAACAGGTCAATGAAACAAATTAAAGGCCCAAAGTCTGAAATTGATTTCCACTCATAAAGTGCGGTGCTGTGCACTTTTATCGAAGCATAATTGCGTTGCAGGTCAAGTCTGGCAATCGCTTCGACCCGTCCTCAGAAATGAAACCGTCTACTTCGCGGTCAGCTTCGAATGACTTGCCCCTACAGCCCAAAGAAATTAGCTAGCTAAAAGAAGTACTGAGCAGTATGAAAGTGCCGTGGCATTTCTAAATAAAACACAACTTTCTGTCAAAATGTAGAGATTTCGATTTTCGAGGGGGTGAACGTCCAGACCGACCGAAGGCGAAGAATACTTGTTTCTTCGCATCGCACTGTTGAACAACGCTACAGTGGAGACATATGTTTGGAACACCTATGTTTGCAAATTTGCAAACATAGGCACACCAGAGTGAAAATGTTGGTCTCCGACCCTACATGAGTTCGAGACAAAAGAGTGACGCGATTGTGGGCGATCCACCCTGTGTTTGCAAACTTTGCAAACATAGGCACACCAGAGTGAAAATGCAGGTCTCCGTCTCCGACCCTACATGAGTTCGAGACAAAAGAGTGACGCGATTGTGGGCGATCCACCCTGTGTTTGCAAACTTTGCAAACATAGGCACACCAGAGTGAAAATGCAGGTCTCCGACCCTACATGAGTTCGAGACAAAAGAGTGACGCGTTGTGGGCGATCCACCCTGTGTTTGCAAACTTTGCAAACATAGGCACACCAGAGTGAAAATGCAGGTCTCCAATCCTCAGGCTAGCCATAATGACAAGCATGTTATATTTTGAACATCCCCATCGTCTTGGACACAAGAAGTTTTTAGGTTCTTGTCTTATCAAGAGACAGCTTATTATAGTATTCTAACAGATAAAGACAAGTACAAGTATTTTTCATAAGAAACTAAAAGAGTCTGGGCTGGGACAAGGCTTTTTGAAGCCTTCCCAATGTTAGACAGGCTAGACATTACTCCTGTACTTTCTGAGTAAGATGATACAGAAAACGAGTGAGAATAAAGAAAAACAAGCAAGAATTTCTCAATCGTTTAGCAATCTGAGAGTCTGAGTTTTTTATGAGCGGTTTCTTATGAGAAAGAAACAAATGCATTTTCCTAGCTGTAGTTCTCCTCAGCAAGCTTTGCATGTGAGCTGAGTCTTGATTTGAGGAGGTTTGCTATCAAATCAATTCCAGCAATCATCGGCAATGGTGAGAACCTGGTCCTTAAATATTACTTTAACTGGGCTAACAGGGGTCATTTCAGAGCATTTCAGAGCATTTTAGAGCATTTTAGAGCAGGGCAGAGCATTTTAGAGCATTTTAGAGCATTTGAGAGCATTTTAGAGCAGAGCAGAGCTCAGAGGGCAGAAAGAAAGTCCTAAAAGTGAATTAAAGCAGTTGAATCAGAGGGCAGGGGGGGGGGGAGGAGGATGTAGCCGTGCAATCCTCTGACTATGCAGCCAGAATGGTCAGGCGGACAGGCTTCGATTTCAGGTAGAGATGCTTGAAACAACATCTTCACTTCACTTCACATCATTTCACCTCACTTAAGCTTTTTTTCATGGGAGAGTCAACATTTTGGTAGGAGATTCTATGCCAGAATTTATAGAAAAGGAATTCGTATATGCTCCTCTGGGTGATTTGGTTGATGCTTGTCAGTTGAGAATTTCTGAATAATGAAAGGTGACTGGCTCCATCTTCCCTTTCCAAGTTTCTAAGTGAATGCTTTAACTTTTCATGTGAGTTGCGTGATATATATATATATATGTATGTATCAAATTGGTTTTATGGTTTTAATCTCTTATTTGAAATGAAAGAAACAATCAAAAGTATTACTAGGTTAGCAGCATGGGAAATAACAAATAGTTACATGAACATAAAAAATCAAATGCCGCACACAGTTGATATGTTTTTGCAATTCAAACTTTAAGCCAACTTCATGTTGTTATGTTACTTGTTACAACAACAAAAAATTGCATGTTGCAGTAGGAAGCTCATCCCTTCTGTCTGTTACCTAATTAATACAAGATTATTATGTTAGGAGAAGCCTACTGCTAATTTGGATCAGTAAGGATTATCAATTTGCATGCCTAGCTGAGCTGCCTAGCCTGTGAACCTGTGGGGGTAGCAATTTCTATTCATTTACTCATTTATTTACATATTTACTTATTTACTTATCCATTTGTTTATCTACTTCCATAGTACTGTGCTGTTGTGTAGTTGGAAATCACCACTGGGCTTAGACAGGGCAGAGGTAAGGTAAAGTAAAGTAAATAATAGGCTATGATCTATGTAAGTAGTAAATCCCTTCATTCAAATAATCCCTTGTTGCCTGCCTGCCTGCCTGCCTCTGCCTGTCTGTCTGCCTGCCTATTTACCACATATCATATCATTATCAATGGTGGTTGGTAATCGATGGGATTTTGAAATGATAATTGCAACCGCCAAGCAAGTCAAGTCAAGTCAAGTCAAGTCAGTCAACAAGACAAGGATAGGCTAGGAATGAATGAATTTTTCAAAGAAAATTTCAAAAAAAATTGGGATTTTGACGAAAGTGGGGGTAATAGGCCGGGGCAAAAAGGGGCACAGTATAGACTTTTGATATTAGAAAGTAAGAGTGAAGTTATTCTACCATAACATAGGTAAGGACCGAGAAGCAGTTGGAAGCGCACGCCAGACAGAAGAGTTGGCTTGGCGGCATGGCATGGCATGGCATGGCATGCGTGTGTACCCTATGGAACGGGAACGTGACAATGCATGCAATGGTGAACAATAGCGAGCGAGCGAGCGAGGGAGAAGCAAAGCAAAGCAACTAACTGCCTTTGGTGGGTTAGGCCCAGGGTGCATTCGTTTTGAAAGTGCAAAAATTCTTGCCTTGCCTCTAAGCTAGGTTGATAAAATCAGTGAATAAGTGTGCCCATCCAAGCACTTGTTGTTGCAGTAAGTAAGTACTGTAGTTAAGAGGTGTAGAGAGAGTTAGGCCAGTCAGTTGAGATTGGCATTACCAATATGCGTTTCAAAATGCCATCCATCATCAGGAATGGAAACGATATTCAAATTTGGGTTGGGCAGGTTTTGAGTTAGCGTCAGCAAGTAAACGAATAAACGAAACAAATAAATTAATTAGCTTAGCTTACCTGGAAGTTACTTGCTATTTGTGCGTGAGAATTTTGCAGTCTCAGTGGCCTTTGTCCTTTTGCACTTGTTAGACAGTTTCGACTCGTCCCGATGCTTGGGAGTGGAGAGGAGTGGAAAGGAGTGGTCGATACCAAGGGTCAGATGACCTATTAATAGCTAAGCTATTGTGTCCCTCGAAGGTGCAGCGCAGTTTCATAATCCGCAGCCATCACTATAAAAATGGCCCTTTTCCCCAGCAGAGTTAGCATACAGTAGCATACTGCCTGCTGCACTGGAGTTGGACAGAGTTGGATAAGGACAGAGTTGGCGAGTGGAATATCGATCTACCTACTATACTATACTATACTATACTTACTGAAGAAATAACAGCGTTACAGGATGGAAGAAGAGCGACCACAGTCAGATCATAGTTGGGAGGAGCCACTTGACGAGCCACTTGACGAGCCACTTGATGAGCCACTTGACGAGCCACTTGACGAGCCACTTGACGAGCCACTTGACGAGCCACTTGACGAGCCAGAGAAGAAGATGGTCGAGAAAAGACAGTCAGGTATATATAAATTGTTTTTGAAAGTAATATTGTCTTTGAAAGAACGATAACCTGAATCGAGCGATATTTCGACAGATTTTGATGATGAATTTTCGAAAGTGCACAAGAGTGCACATTGATTGATACAAGCTCCAGCCGCTCCAACGCTACTCGATTTACAGTACGAGTACGAGTATAGTAGCTATGCGACGTAGCATAGACGAAAGAAATGTGTAGAAATAAGTAACGCTCGATCATTCAAGGCTCTTGATCATTCTTCATTCACGTATTCCGTAGAATAGCGGATAGCTGATGCACAGATAGATGATAGGTCTATTTCACCGATCGATCTCACCTACTATTTAAAAAACCTACTATCATATAAGTTATTAAGTATATACACAGTAGCTACAGCAGCAGATCGAGGTACGGATCAGATTGAGACACAAACTTGGTTTGGTGCAAAGAAACTTAGAAATTAGTAGTATAATGTATAATATATACTATTCAAAAACATAGGGCTCAAATCTTTAAAAAGGTCGGTGTAAAATTCTATTGCAGTTTTCTTTGAAATAAATGAATGGCTTGGAAGGAACTTAGAGTTTTTTACTGAAAATCTACCGTGGCAATTTATTGAAATCTTCCTTAGTTTGTAGCTTCAAGATGGCAGCATTTATTAAATTTGAGGTTATGACGTCATCAAATCTCTAAATCCTAAACTAGAAAAGCTACAGATGTATTTCTGCTTGCCACCATGTTGTAGGCCTTCCTTCATAAACTGCTATGGTTTTCTTTCAGGTTATTTATAGAATGTTTCCTCTCTTAGTTTAGGATTTACGATGATTCAAATTCTTTCAAAATTTTCCATGAATTTTTTCAAAATAGTTAAATTGCTGCCATTTTGAAAAGAATCAAGATATCAAAAGATGTCCATGGCAGACTTACAGCAAAGTAACATAAGTGCTGCCTTTCAAGCCATCCAATTCAAAGAAATGTGCCATATAATTGTACACCGACCTTTTTAAAGATGTAAAAATATTTGAGCCCTATGCTTACTATTCAAGAGAGTTTCTTGAATTGATTTTGCATGCAAATTTCGATTTCTTAATGGTAAAAGTTTCTCAACTAGTTTCTTATTTTTTGGGTTCTAAAATTGCGTTATGGTCGAAGTTGATCATACTCTTACACTTTCGGAAGGGCTTGCATTTTGCATCGAAATTGTCACGCTGCGATATTCACAAACGCAATGCCGTGCGAGCCGTAATCTACCGCCGCCGACTCTTATTCTAGAAATAAAATTTTTTAGAGTTTCTTAATTGCTCGTTTTGAACGTAGTACAGTACAAGAGCTTCTTAAAAAAACTACTTGAGTAGCTCGTAGTAAACCAGTTTCTTATGGAAGAAAACGTGTATTGATGTTCCAGATCTTTGCTGCACATATTTCATTCAGTTCATGGTCCTCATCGTAAAGATAAAAGATAAAGGAGGAGATCTTAAACAGGCAAAACAAATTTCTCACCGAAAGTACTCGCTTCAGCTGTGAATGTTCAGTCATGAAACTGGAACGTTTAAGTAGTAAGGCTTTCGAGTTTGTTTATGCAAGAGTAAATTTCACTTTTATAGCCGCAAAGTTCCAAAATATCCATACTGTATTGTGGAGCTGGAGCTGGAGCATATAATCCACCTAGCCGCCGTTGGAAGAAGGATCTTGCTATTGGAAGAATCTTTTCTCTTTACTTTACTCTGATAAGAGCATCAGCCATTTTCTGTAATCGGGCCTGATGAGAAGAGAATATGAATGCCAGCCAGACACCCTAATTTTCTACCGGGTGATTGAGTGAGTCAACAGAGAAGTATACGCGTTTGGTGGGCTGTGGAATACAAAGTATGAAAGCATGCGGCCGATGCTCAAAACTAAAATTGACAAAATGAAAAAAAAATTCCAAAAAATACCATAGAGGTGTTTCGATTTTGGGAACCAGATTTCCACATTCCATTCTGCGGTCCATAATTTACGCGGTCCATTGAAATTTAAATTCAATACAATTGTCGGTTTCACAAATAGAATTTCAATTTCAATAGCAAGTAAATCATGGACCAGAATGGAACGTGGAACTCTCGTTCTCGTACGTACCTAGGGTTAGGGTTAGGGTTAGGGTTAGGGTTAGGGAAGGAAATTTCAGTCATTGATTGATGATCAAACTTGGAAACACTGATGATGAAATGAAATTACACCTCGATCCTTATCATCGACATGGCACAACAAGTTTTCTAAAACCAGCTCATATGAGCTCCCTTATTGTAACCGGTCTGTTCAATGAAGAAGAGAAGGGCGACCAAATAAACTCAGCTCATTACATTTGACATTCATTATACAGCAGCGATCTTTACTCTAATTAACATAACAACCATTTGCAAAAAAAGACTTCTACTTCGATTCTACTTCTATTCCAGTACTGCATGCTGGATGGATACTGGAGTTACACCCCCCCCCCCCCCCTCCCCCATCAACTAACAACTAACTTAATCTACAACAAGAACCTTGCCAAATACAAACAGATACTAATTGATATATGGAACATGAACATTTCACTAGGTCAGCTCTAAGTCAACCCTTCTTTGACATGGATTCTTTTTCACACCGTCTCTCTTTTTTTTTCTAGAAGATCAAGTGAAAGCCAAAAAACAAAAACGCAGGCGTACACAAACATGCGGCAGTGGGGGAAGAGCACAGGGTAAGTCACATTAACACATTTACAATCTATCAATTTACATTTAGCCTTTCTGCTGCTTATGTGTGTGTCCCGGTACCGTTTCTTTGCTATTTTCAACTTTTTCCAAGATACAAGTAAAAGTTGTTTGATCTGTATTAATTTATCAACGGGTGGGGGGGGGGGGGGGGCATCTTTATCATCGATGGATAGATCCATGAACAACTAGAGTCGGGGCAACTAGGGTCAGGCAGCACTATGTGCGCTGCGCTGCGCTGCAAGTCTAACATTGAAATAAACGAGCGGGTCCTCTGGATGGATCTCGTCATGCTCTGAGATCAGAACAAGGGTGACAAAATATCCGCATCCTCCCAAACATGTTCCCCAGCAGCTTTTTGATACCTTGTTTTTATCTTTTACCTTGTTTCCCTGCAGGTATGATTCTTAGCGAGTGCAGTGTAGGGCAAAAGACGAATGATGAGGAGACAGACGAGGAAGACGAAGATGGAGGCGAGGTGCTCAGTACATGTGCAGCAGATTCCCAAGACTACAGCCCAAACGAGGAAGCAAGGTATGTGCACGGCTTTCTTCTACTTAGTAGGTCGAGAGCAATAGAAATATTGGCAACAAAAAGTAGAGAAAATAGCAGCAAAGAAGTAACACAACAAATCAGTACAAAAATGTAACAAATGCTATCATAACGAGCATAGGTTTCAAATCTTTAAAAAGGCTGGTGTAAAATTGAGTGACCTATTTCTTTGAACTGAATGACTTCAAAGAAACTTTAGCTAATTCTCTATAAATCTACCGTTGGAATTTTCTAAAATCTTCAGTATTTTCAGAATTAGAGTGTTTTTCTTCTTTTTCAAGAATTCAAGAAAAATTTTCAAAAAAACTTAAAACCATCGTAATTTCTAAACAGTTTGACGTAAAATGAAATAATTTGGAAGGGAACCATAGGTCATAAATGCCTACAATATGGTGTCAAGCAAAAGTCTGTCACTCATCTGGTTTATGATTTAGAAATTTCATGACGTCATATCCTCAAATTAGTTGAAATGTAAGATACGCTGTAATTTCCAAAAATATTCAAAATTTCTGAAAAGTCCAACGGTAGATTTATAGATAAGTATCTAAAGTTTCTTTCAAGCCATTCAATCAGAAGAAATAGGTCATTGAATTTTACACCCACCTTTTTACGCCGAGTTAAAGATTTGGAACCTATGTTATCATAACGGGTGGGCAGGAAAACACTCCTTAAAAGTTTTCGTTGAATCACCGAATGTTCATAATGTCCAAAAATGAAACAAAATTTGTGCTACACACAAGACAGGCTGAATGAAAATGGTGCGAAAACTTTGTTGCAAGGACAACCTTGCATCGTTCAACAATCTTTCACATTTGAAGATGGAGCAATTCGTTTAAAAAAATTCACACACTTCGGACCAACTCTTCAGCCGCTTCTTTGCTGGGTTCTAATTCGGATTTATCGCAAAAGCCTTGCAGTCCTTTATTTTATTTGATACACTCGTTGACGAATACAAAAGGCTCATCCATTTACATGTTGTATATCTACATGCCGGGTGAGTGAAAAAAAGTTCACACGTTTGGCGGGCTTTATAATAAAAAAGTATGTGGCCGATATTCAAAACTAAGATTTCAATCGATCTGTCAAACGCAGATAAAACTTAGATACCAAAGTTTTGCTTTGTAAAATCACTCATCTTCAAGACCCAAACATTTTAAAACAATGCCTGCAAGGGGTTTTTGTATGGGAATGGAGAATTCCACACTCCATTCTAGCCCATGATTTATTTGGCATTGAAATTGAAATTCAATTCAATAGTCATTTTCAGAAATGTAATTTCTATTTCAATAGCACGTAAATCATGGACCAGAATGGAAGGTGCAATTCTCTGATTCCCATACAAACCCCTTGAAGGCATTTTTCTACTTTTTGGGTCTTAAAGATGAGTGCTACTTTTTTTACCAAACAAAATTTTCTCATCTGTCTAAGTTAACCATCTTGGTTTTGAATATCGGCCACATACTTTTTTATTATAAAGCCCGCCAAACGTGTACACTTTTTCTTACTAGCCCGGTATATAAATAATAAACAAGGCCAATCTCGAATGAATTTTGCCCTTCACTTATCAAGGGACCAAGAAAATAACAGAGAAATTGCCCTGGCACATGTGCATGCAGTGAACTACATCCAATCACTGAAGCAGCGTAGTAGAGATAGCAGGTCATCACGAGGCAGTTCGAGACAGCAGTCGCTCACAGCAGCAAGGGCAGTTGCCACAGAGCCAGTGCCAAGTGGCAGTGGTGAAGCAACGGGGCAACAACAGCCTGAACAACTGCTCGAACCCTTCTTCCCAGCTGCCTTCGCTGTGTCGGCGGACAGGCTAACGGAATTTGATTTCAGCCAATGCTTGTATGAAACACCGTGCAAGCTGCAGCTACAACTGAGGCCCGATTGCAAGGCTATGCCGAAGGTTACGACGTTGAGAAACTCCAAGGCTGTCCAGACGCTGTATGCAAACTGGTTCCCGAAGTACATGGCCCGTTTGCAATTGCAGGGCAGGCAAGGGGAGGATGCAGAAGCCACAGCGTCGGCAGCCCGGAAGCGCCTAAACAAGATGGACATATTTCTCCGATCAGGGACGGCGATTGACGACCTCCTAAAATTCGGCAAGCCACCAGCAGACGATAGACTGTGGGCCGTTCGCCTTGACCTGATGGGCAACGTCATGGTGTATGGTGCGCCACAGTGGAGCGATTGCTCCGTGCAGTTTACGCACGGGTTTCCCAGGAAGCTGATTAGAGCACAGCATGGCGGCTACACAACAGGCAACATCACCTGTACCAGCCGCATAACGAACGAGATGATAAGGTCGACGGCAAATGGAGACATCGTCGCATTTCTGACGCGGAGCAACCTGAAAGGATGTGGACTGCATCCGGCCGTCGTCCACCAATGCCGGAAGGCTGAATTCTCCATAAAGGACAAGTCTCTCCCTTATCCAGCAAGGGTGATGGAAAGCACGTTCAGGTAAGTTGCAATTGATTCATATTCTTACTCTTATTCAAATAGTTCTATTGCAGAAGTTGCGACGTAGACGGCACCGCACCAAACCTGTGACAGTAGAGCCAATTACGCTTTATCTTTGACAAAATCATTTTGAATAAATTCTCCGGATTGTATGGCCTTTTTCCCGTGTTCTTGCACAAGATCAAACCTAATAACTCACTGTGTTTGAAAAATTCAAAACATTACCCACAGTTCAATTAAAGGAGCTTTCCAGTTGATCCAAGAGAAATTGTTTTCACTATCACTTTCTTGCAATGAAAAAGAATGGTGACGTTGTAACTTTGGACTTTGAATCATAGAAGCAGGGCTCAAAGAACCACGTAGCGTGGTAGCAGCGCTACCAGGAAGGCAGCTGAAATGCTCAAACTTCCCTGGAAGGAAGGAGGGAGAAATGAAAAGGAAACTGAAGGGAAGGGAAGGGAAGTGAAAAGAAGGGGAAGGAGAGAAAGGAAGTGAGATAGAGTTGAGCAGTATATTGGGAAAGGAGAAGAAAGTATACAAGAAGAAACAAAGAGGAAATTAGCTTGCTACCACAGGAAGGAAAATAAAGCACTTCATTGCAAATGATGCAGCGTCTATCCCTCTCAAGTCTACGACTGCTTTATAATCAATTGCTTTCTCTTTCCTAGGTACGGAATCAGTTTCGTGACTTTCCTGCCAGTTACAAGGGAGACACTGTCACAGATCTCGGAGTCGCTATTGGAACTGAGGATGAAAGCGCCAGTGCTGGAGCCAAACACGACAGAGACAGATGAACACGATCATGACGACGAGCAACATGACATTGATGAGGGCAGCGGCGGCGAGGAAATTAACGAGGACATTTCAAGCCAACTCCAACGTGACCTTGGAGGCGTTCCATTTCACGAGGAGGACACGCAAGAGATACAGGAGGGTTGCGAGCGTCTCCAGGAGCAATTCCGGACCATAAACATATACCAGGAATTACCAAGGACTGCCGCTGCCACCGCTGCCCGGAAAGTTGCAGCCGCCAGAAAAACGCTAGAAGAAGTGCCACCATCAGTAGACACTACAGATGAGGAAACAGTAGAAGAAGACCCCACCCCGCTGGAAACAAAGGCCGACGCCAAAGCATTCCGTTGCCGAAAAGATGTAGGTGCAGTGGTGGCGAGAATGATGAAGCCAGCGGAGCAAGGGATAAAGTACGACATTTTTGAGTGGGTGACACGAAAAAGCACACATGAGAATGCCGCAAAATATTTCCAGGAGAACAGTCCCAACAGAGGTAGCCATGCAACTCCTGAACGAGTCAAACTATCAGAAGAGGACATGAAATCCTACGTAATGCAAGTAAGTGTGGCACTCTTATATTATAACTTTTGTAACTCAGCATGACTTACTTACTGCAGGTAACCAAGCAATCAGAGCCAAACTGCACTCAACGTTCATTTCAAATCGGTGATGGCAAAATTTAGCAATTCCAAACTCATTGACATCTTCGCAAGATGCATCTGAATAATTGTCTTTCAACAATGCTACCTTGAAAAAGGCACGTTTTCCCTTATATTGAAAGGTATTTTACCAAGAAATATGTCACTTTGAAGGCCTTTCGTGAAAAAAAAACACATCCACCTACCAAACATATTTGAACAAAACAGCCAGAGAAAAACAGTGAAAATAAGAGAACGAAACAGCTAATGGAGAATAACGCATGTACACCAAACCTGGCGATTTAAAGGGTGTGCAAAAATATTTCCCACTTGTTTGAAAATTCTCTTTCTGGAAACCATTGAATGGAATTGTGCGAATCAAGGTTGTTCTCGACTGCCTAAAGAACGGCGCAATTTTTTGCGTATATTTCCAGTGTCTTTTGGATGACATGTGTGTGAATAATAGCTTTTGCTAATCGTCTTGTTGCCAATGTGAACAATGAGAATTCTCAAAATCTCGAGAAAATCTCATGGACTCTCAGCATAGAGAACATCGTGATCTTGCTTCATCGCAGGTCTTCCTATAGTTAGGAGAACATACCTTGAGCAATCATAAATAATGCAAGTCAAATTGTAGTTTAATAAGCCAGGTAGTGGTTTCCAAAGTGAACGTCTTCAGAGAGGGGAACCTAGTTGCACACCCGCGCCATGATTGCAATAATAATCACAACAATTATAACAATAACAATAATAATAGATGCAGTTTCTGATCATTGTCTATCTTATCTTACCAGATTGTAAAAAGTCATGCAATGAGGGACAAATGCATATGCGACCAGCAGTGCCCGTACGGCACACTCATAAAAAAAGGCGAAGGTGCTGTACCCTGTGATGACTTGTGTCAGAATCCCGGAACATTGTGCCCCCCTTGTGCCCTCCTAGACATGAGACTGGACATGGCTGTAAACATCAGGGAGCCAAGAAATCTCGTCTTTCTGGTGCGAATGGCGCTACCAATCGCAAGAATAATGTCGGAAGTGGAACAAGAGAAAGAAAGGCTGCACGAGCTGTTCTCGGAATTCCTCGATGTTAGCGGACGACGATTCTACGAGATACTCAATCTGGGGAAGGTGCAGGCATGGGCCAAGGGACTGACAGAAGTACTCCCGAAGAAAGTAACTGGCTTTTGGGAGGCCTTTGGAACACTGGGAGGCAAAACAGGCCAAGTAAAGGGAAGAATCGGCCAACCGTTGCTATTTGTACTGTGGAAAAGCGGAATCGAGGACTGGTTCAAGGAAAAGGATCATCAGGGCAACTGGCAGGAGTGGAAGGAATGTATGCAGTTGACAGGCGTGAAAGACGTAGAGAAGGCACTCAAGGATGCTGGTGTAAAGGAAAATTACTTAAAACTTTGGAAAATAGAAGGACTTATCTGAACGCTACTTACGATTTATAGATCAACTCAAAGGTGATATGAAGCGATATTTTTCATTGATGCAAGTTAATAGCACTGTTGAGTGATAAGAACTTATTTTCAACGTTTTTTATACCTTGCTCAATTTTTGAGTTATCCGATATTTTGCAGGATTGGCTGCTGACTGCTGAATTTGAAAAGGATTTTTTATCATTTAACAGTGCTACTCATTTGCATCAGTAAAACTGTTCATTTCATGACACCTTTGAAAGGAGCATTGGTTAAAATCCCTTCTTCTTATTTCTGATCATTCAACAGTGCTATTCATTTGCATCAATAAAAATTTTCACTCCATGCCAACTTTCAAATGAGCCTTGGTTAAAATCAAAACTTTTTCTGCAGCATACCACATGAAACAACAGTCATGCCACCTTAGCATAAAGGCGTAACCTCCCCCTAAATTTCGCTTTCCCTGACCTTTTAAGTTTCGCTTTTCAACACCATCGACAAAACGATAAATGTCCATTTTCGGAATAGACCCTCTCAGAACAGACACTTTCTTCAATTGAGAATCGAATTCAGGCAGTGACGACATGTATGCCATGCCGTTGTTGTTCATCACTGAGGGCTGTAGATTAGCCAAAATATTTTGAGAATCGTACGTTATCTACCACCTAAAAACTGTGTCCAGTCCAACCTTCGCAAAAAGCTCTGACCACCGATCATCGCATTGCAGACATTTCCAGTGCATATCTTACTCTTTCCTTTGATGAAGTTGGGCCACTTCTGACACTATCCAAGTTCTCTTTGTGTACGTCATGCATCAAGATTTCTTCAATGTCATAGTCATACCTATGTAAGAAAACAAAGAGCTCTCCATTATTAAGTGCTTTGGATGTACACTGAAATTGGACATTTTATGTAGCCTTTATATTTGCATCATATCAGTTGATCTTGATTCTACTATAACCGTATATATTGGTTTTATATGAATGAAAATGTGCTTCAACATATCATATATAGTGGTTAATTTGTGCTTGTGCCTGTGGACCATTGCCTCTCGCTGTTGGAAGTTTTAGTTATTTGAAATTTTCCACAAAATAACAGGTTGGTTTTATCACTTGGAGTTAATTTGCTTACTGGTACCTTGATTCGTAAAATGGAACGCGTTTTCATTCGGTGACTGGCATTTTTTTTCATCATTGCAGCTACTACCGGATGATTCAAAAAAAGTTTACACGTTTGGCGAGCTGTGGAATAAAAGATATGTCGCCAGCATTCAAAACGAGGATATTAATCTATCAGACAAATTTCTCATGAGAAAATTTCATTTTATAAAATTACTCATATTTAAGACCAAGAAATTAGAAAGATACCTCCGAGGGGTTTTTACGAGGATCGAGAACTCCGCCCTCTTTTCTGGTCAATGATTTACGTGCCATTGAAATCAAAACTATATTTCTGAAACTGAGTATTGACTTGAACTTAAATTTCAATGCCAAATAAATCATGGACAAGAATGGAATGTGGATTTCTCGATTCCCAAAAGAAACCCCTTAAGGACATTTTTCTAATTTTCGATGGTCTTGAAACATGAGTGATTTATCACGTAAAATTTTCCTACCTAAGATAACCTTTGACTGATAGATCAGAATCTTAGTTTTGAATATCCGCCATACACTTTTCATTCCACAGCCCGTCAAACGTGTGAAAATTTCTTTACTCACCCCGTACATTGCGGAGGAGACTGTGCAATTTCTCACTCGACAGCACAATAATAAGCCAGTCGAATTCAAACATTCTATTTTATAACCAGCTCCAATGATACTACACTATTGCCCTACCACTAAGAGACTGATTTATAAGAAACCACTGCCTGCCAGATGGCACCATAATCGGTGTCCAACATTTGGTTTAATGTAACATTTATAAATATATTTATAAGAAACCAAGAAGGCTGGTTTTACAAAACGAGTTTCTTCGTGTTGGGGTAATACTGTATACCAGGTGAGTTAAAAAATTCCCGGCGTTTGAGAGGGTACTGTTCCCAGAATACATAAGCAATGATATTTTGCAATATCTGATTGAATAGCTAACATATTTGATTAAGATGTTACCAGGGATTTTCTGAAAAAACCTTGGGATTCCAATGGACAGAATATAAAATAATGGATGCAAGTGTCGGGAAAACAAAGGGAAATGTTGCTCGTCGTTTTCATTCGATTTTGCAGGTTTTCCAAAGGGGCTTTCTGCAGTAAATCTATCGACGGATAAATGACTGAGCCTAATTGCACATATTGGGTATAAAACAAGACAGTTTTCAATGTTATTGCCTTCATATTCCGGGAGCAGCATGCTTTCAAACGCTGGGCCCCCATTTGGGTCTGTGCGGCGGAAGAGTTAGTTGCATGTTCTATGGATAAATTCTTGATAAATTTGCACAGGATAGGCTTCGATGTAAAGTTGGAGGCCTCTTTTTAGCCAATCTGAAAATTGGCTGCTGACTTTTGAAACATGAAACTAAAACAAAGACTTCTTCAAAGACACCGTCGCTTTTGTTCTAACGTTCTTGCCCCGTAAATCAGCATCCCTTTGTCCCATTTGCAAAAACAACATTTCAAATTCAAAGTGAAAGACTATCCTATGCAACTGCATCAAGAACGGAGCAATAGACAATTCAGAAATTCACTGCAAGGACCTACAGCTTGCACTAGCGATGGCAAGACCTCCCTAAAACTCGTGCATCAAAGCACTACTGCAGGGAGTTGCAACTCACCTCTTCGGTAGTCTGATACACATTTCATCTACTTGTGCATTTTCCAGCATACCTTCTTCCTTGTAGACATCAAGGCCCGGCTGCAGCAACGAAAGAAGACGCACACATGCTGCGAACAAAGAAAGTGGAATTAGGAGGTGAGACTCAAATATCTACTTGAGGGATACACACAAATTTGTGTGAAAGAATTACATCGTTTCTTTGACTTCACCCATCACCTTGATAAGTATGAGATCATTTCCTATGCAGCCTGAATATAGTAAGGCCCCGCATTTAAGAAAGCACCTGAGAGAAAATTTAGGCTGCTGAGAACTAATTAGACCCCTTACTTATAAGAAACTCTTGAGGGTCAAATACAAAAAAGTTTCTTGTATTTTGAATGATACTAGGTCCTGGTCTCATGGTCTGGGGGCATTGCAATTCTTGCAGAGTTCATAAGCCACTTTTTTGAAAGACGTCTTAAATCTTAAATACTTTCACCTAAATTTTGGCTGATTTTCAGGAAAATCATTGATGACATACAAATGGGGCCAATAAATCTAGCAATAATTGATTTGTCTCCCCTAGGTATTGCTGGTCTGACAAGCCTGCACATCAACGGCCAAGAATACATTGCAAAGGAAGAAGTACTCCAAAAGGTTTTCAAGGATATGAAAAACGCTGCCCTTAGATCATTTGCAAGCAGACGCAATATCAAGAGTATTCTGGCAACTGAAGATGCTCGCTCATTCCTAGATAATACATTTGGTAAAAAGAAGGGAGGGCACTTTTTGATGAAGGTGGACGATGTGAAGATCTTGATTGACGAGAAAAGGAGACTTGCTAAATCTGCTAACATACCAAAGGAAGAAACCGTGATCAAAAGTGAAAAAAATTGGCCAACAACTTGTGAAAAGAAACTGCCAACATTGGTGCCCACAAAACTCACTCAAGATCGCAACGGTGAGACCAGCATGCAGAGTCTACCTTCAACCTCAACTGAATCACCGCAGATAGATGCCACTACCGCTACGAGTGGGAAACCAGATGGCGCCAGTGCAAGTGTTTCCTTTCAGAGAGAAAGAAGCATGGTGGTTAAGAACATGCAGCGCAGAAGATTGCCCTTGGTGCTGAATGAGAGCCTTGAGAGTCAATTGAAAGACTTCAGCAAATTCTATTCAGCAGTACTCAATCCCATCCGGCCATCCCTTCATATGTCCACCGAGACAGTGAAACGGCATGAAAAACGTGTAAGAGAGTTCATGGACTACATCGAGAGAAAGTACGAAAGACCGGCAAGCTTTGACGATTGCCTGGATATAGGTATCGCAGCCTTGTACATAGATGAAAGAACTGGAGCAATGAGTAAGGGAACATCGGCTAATCATGTACAGACTTTGATTGTTTTGGCAAAATATGTGTTACGAGATTCAAAGCACAGAGGAAGCTGGGAGCGAGTAAAAGAAGTAGCAGACCTAAGACACTTGCAAAACCAGCTTCAGGTAAGCACACATTCAGGTTTAAAACTTGATGAGCCAGAAAATTGCTGCTTTTAAATCCCCACAACTATGTAACTGAAATGATATTTTTGTTCAGGTGTTGCATCAAGCTGGTCCAGAAGCACAAAGCTTGCAACCGCTTTCAATTAACGAAAATAGGCAGCGAGTTTTTCACAGTCAACATACCATCAAGGATTGCTTTTCCAGATCATAACTTGAGAGAAGGTTTTCAAAAGCAGAATTTTCAAAGCCCTTCGTATATTTTGCCCAATTCTTATTGTCAAAGGCAGCTTCTTTTTGACTCACCTATTATGAAAGATGATGACTTCAGCGCCATGAGAATGAATCGTGCTCATATACCATGTAGGTAAACTTCAGGTAAGCTTCTGCCTTTGCGGAGAATGAAGGAATCCCTCGAGGGGGTATCCCTGGCCAATTCAAAATGGTCCTCTTTTTCACCTGATCTTCAAGCAATAACATAAATGGCCTCCACAATCGCGAATGAGGGAAACTTCATTTCATCGACATTCCTTTGATTCTCTGCAGAGCACCTGCACCTGCCGAAAGTAAAATAAGTCATGAGTAATACCAACTAAAGATATACACTATGGGGGTCTTCTCTTAGTGCAGACATGTAAATCCTCACTGATTATGAGACATTATTTATATTTCAACAGTGTGGCTATGAACGGGACAGAAGAAAGGTCGATCCTAGAAAAGACAAAAGGCGCTGCTTTGAGTGGGAACAGGTGATGGAAACACTGAGATTGATGCGCGAAAAGTTAGAGCTGCATTCCGAAGAAGGAAAAGGAAAAGATCGACCACGTCTTTACCATGACTTCACCATTTTGCTTCTCTTCTCAACACTAAATCCAAACAGGTACGCATTTCTATTTCCTCGTCATCAGTTCATTGTAAATCTCATTATCATTCTTAAAAATGGTATTCTACCTGGCTGGTGAAAGAAAACCTGCAACGTCTATCGCCCCAAGAGAAGTTTTTCCAATGGTGGCCATTCCTTTGGACAGGGACTAACAATTCTGTCACGAGGCATTTTCAAATAACAGGAGCGTTCATGCGGGAGTGTTTTGTTAGAAAGGACACCAAATATGACCTAAGGACGAAAGATTCATTACAAATCCCTGCAACGAAAAGTATTATGTTTGGCATTGATTCTATTAAGTTTCGAGGCAGCCTCTTATGGAACAGCATGCCTGATTTAATAAAGAGCGCTTCATCAGCTGCTATATTTAAGAGAAACTTAAAAAATTGGAGTGGAGACAAATGCCAATGTAAAGTTTGTAGATAATGATTGTTAGTAAGTTGCATTACACTGTATTATAGGTTTACTTTTCTTGTAAATAGTTGGTATAAATTAGTTCACATTATTGTAACAATGTAGTGTAGAACTAGAGCTGATGATGAACCAACTTTAAATAAATTGATAAATAAATAAATAAAACAGAAGGCATCCAAACCAACCTTCCTCCTTTATATCAATGAACAGTAAACTTACCACTGTAAAGATACCCTCCCTTAAGTCTCGAATGAATAAAGAAGGGAAACACGATGCGCATTGTCGTTCAATGCGTCTTGCAGTAATCAGGTTTAAATTCGACATTGTGCAGAAGTTTCGCACGTGAAATGTGTCTGATATGACTTGAGACGCTTGAATAAAGTTTTCCATCACAAAGTTAGCTACTGTGTATCAGTCAGTGTCAAAAATATATTTGCAATGGCAGTATGCATCTTTTTATTCAACCGGTATGTAGACATGTGTCATTTTACAACCGTTGCTGTTCCTGAAGGCTCTCTGTCACGATGCTTATTGGCTCAGAGAAGGGCAGCAGATCACTGGTTTGAAATTGAATGCACAAGAAGAGTGTTAAAAATTTGACGGCCACAAAACCTAAACTGAAATCAAAGCTTTGTTTCAAGACACAGAAGGTTGTTGACCTTCTCACAGCCAATCAGCATAGTGACAGCTTGTCGTTTAACCATGTTCACTTCACCCCATACCACAGTTAACATTATTTTGCTAACTTTGCAACCAACAGGAATATGGATTTCTTCAAGTTGCGAATAGCCAACGCTGGCAAAGAACCAGTTAATGATCCTTACGAGGAAGATTCCAATTGGATAATCTTCAACGAAGATGGTACTACAGAGCTTGTGGTCTACCAATTTAAGACAAACCGTCAGTATGGGGCCAACAGGATCAACGTGAGCGACTACGATTTTGTTGATAGCCATGTGAAAGCATTCATCAAGAAGGAAAGGAAGAAACTTTTACAAGGCACCAGCCATGACTTTCTTTTTATGAAAAGCAATGGAGAGCCATTTGACTCCACCGGTGGATTCTGCAAGTATATGCAAGCCACATTTAAAAAATACAATGGGGGCAACAGTTTGTACTCCACTACTAATCTCAGAAAGTCTTTGGTCACATGGCTCACAACATCGGAAAAATCTGCTGAAGTCAGAGACAGTGTCGCCAGACTCATGTCCCATACACCTCGCATGCAGCGTTTTCGATACGATACTATGGAATCCATTCACAAGATAAAGAAAGGAGCTGACCACATCACCGCAAAGACGCGAGAATCCTTAGGAATGAGAGCCGAGCGCCTGAAAGATGATATCCAGCTGCCATTTCGTGACGAAATCGTTGCATGTGTACCATCAAACTCTACATATGCGAACCCTACTGTCAATCTTGGAAAAGTCCTCGGTCTTAGAAACGACAACAAGACTGTCTGCATGGCGAGTTTGACACAAGCAGGGGATCCAAATCATTTCAAATTTGATGTCGGAACAATCTTGGAGGAGGACATAGAGGCCATTATCAGACCAATTGACACAGCATACCTTCCTGGAGACAACGTCTATGTTTTGCGAACATCTAGGAGAGAAATCCATCAGTACCTACAGAGTAGTAGCAGATGCGCTGATCAAGAAGAGGAGGAAATCGAGGGAAACTAAGACAAGAACAGAGAAACAATTAACTTGGGTTATTCCAATCTGTAGCATGATAACAATTCGTTAAATGAATCATGGTGTACTAGATGATTTAATCGTTGTCTAACAGTTTTCCACAGAGTGCAATGATATCTTTATAAGAAACTAAGGTCCAGAGCTGGTAGGCAGTTTCTTAAATTGTTGGGCCATTTTGCTACCAAAAGCTTCTCGCGTGTTTCTTTTCATTTTTAATGCCGGAAGTTTAGAGTTAATTTTGTTTTGCCTTAAAGGGCTCCCAAATTACTTAGTAACATCTCAAAACAAGTAAATAACAAAATTCGCATTCAAAATAATGTCCAAACAGTTGCTATAACTGTACACTGTCGAAACATTTTTGAGTGCGATAGGAAAATTAAGATTGTAAATTACAAAAGTTTCTTAGCTTTTTCAATTCAGGTAGGGTTGTTTCTTAACTTTCGAAAAATTGAGCCTACTGTTTCTTATAAGCGGTTTCTTATGAAAAAATGAGTGTATTCGCACTTACGTTGGTTTAAAGTTTGCTTGCTTGGAAGCAGAAGATGTCTCGTGAGTAGCTGCAACTTCGTGTAGTTTTTCGCGATCCCGATGCATTTCATATATGAATTAATCTTTGGAGTTTCTCGTGCATGTACGATCCTCTTTGTATTCATCTAGGAAGAACGAAAAATCTAGAGTTACAACCAACACGACATACATCAAATTCGTTGGCAATAAAAGGAGTTTCATTTGGCTCCAGGTGTTTCATTTTGTTACTTCCGCCGCGAATTCGAAATTGGAGCAAATAAAAAACAAATCTGATGTACAATCCACCTTTTCAAGGTAAAAGGTGCGAAAGCGGAAGTATTTTGTTGTTTGAGATTTTGCATTTTGAGACTAAAACATTATTGTGCGTACAAAGTTTAGTCTTGAGACGAATTTTCACATTCATATCTGTCTTTATTTAGAAATTATGATGATAAAAAGAATTTGAATTCATAAGGGCTTTGACCGTGAAATCGGAGTTTGGACAAACATTTTCTACTTTGCTAAACTTTGTACGCAGAAAAAGATTTTGGCCTCAAAAATGCAATTTCTCAAATAACAAAAAAACTCCTGTTTTCGCGCCCCTCACCTTGAAAAGGTGGATTGCAGCCTAAAAACTAGGAAACTGCTGCGTAAATAGGACAATAGAATTAGTTGCCTTGGAAACCGAAAAGAATATAATTGTTGTTGTTTGAAGCTGGTATTTCTGTGTCTAACTTCCGGGGGGGGGGGGACTCCCATCATGGCCTAACAGGAAGTCCAGTCGGTTTGAGGGTCTCACGAAATGGCTACCAAATGGGCCTATTTGTCAAACACACACTACCAATTGGGGTATTCCAAGATTCTTGGCCAGTTATAATATTTCAACGCAGTGAGCTCCTCCACATGGCATTATGGTCATTGCAGCAATAATTATCGATTAATCTTGAAGTTTCCCTGCCCTGTTCATTCACTTTTTACAATAGAAAATTTTGAGAAACTGGAGAAAATTTTCACTGCTAGATCCTACCAAATGGCCAAAGTTTAGTTGCACGAACTACCATTTGAGGGTTGCTGTAAAAAGATACCACCATTTGAGGGTATTTTTCACAATTTTTGCTTTGGCCCTTTTAAACCCTGACTGGACCCCCTGTCAGGCCAAAATGGAACACCTCCCCCCCCGGGCTAACTTCTAACCTTGTAAATCCTAGGAATGTTGAGGGTCATTTTGACAAGCGATGTGTCTCCCTCAGATTACACTATCAAGGGGGGCAGAATAAACCCTAACCCTAACCCTAACCCTAACCCTAACCCTAACCCTAACCCTAACCCTAACCCTAACCCTAACCCTAACCCTAACCCTAACCCTAACCCTAACCCTAACCCTAACCCTAACCCTAACCCTAACCCTAACCCTAACCCTAACCCTAACCCTAGGGTTGGGGCCGAAAACCTAGGGTTGGGGCCGAAAACCTAGGGTTGGGGCCGAAAACCTAGGGTTGGGGCCGAAAACCTAGGGTTGGGGCCGAAAACCTAGGGTTGGGGCCGAAAACCTAGGGTTGGGGCCGAAAACCTAGGGTTGGGGCCGAAAACCTAGGGTTGGGGCCGAAAACCTAGGGTTGGGGCCGAAAACCTAGGGTTGGGGCCGAAAACCTAGGGTTGGGGCCGAAAACCTAGGGTTGGGGCCGAAAACCTAGGGTTGGGGCCGAAAACCTAGGGTTGGGGCCGAAAACCTAGGGTTGGGGCCGAAAACCTAGGGTTGGGGCCGAAAACCTAGGGTTGGGGCCGAAAACCTAGGGTTGGGGCCGAAAACCTAGGGTTGGGGCCGAAAACCTAGGGTTGGGGCCGAAAACCTAGGGTTGGGGCCGAAAACCTAGGGTTGGGGCCGAAAACCTAGGGTTGGGGCCGAAAACCTAGGGTTGGGGCCGAAAACCTAGGGTTGGGGCCGAAAACCTAGGGTTGGGGCCGAAAACCTAGGGTTGGGGCCGAAAACCTAGGGTTGGGGCCGAAAACCTAGGGTTGGGGCCGAAAACCTAGGGTTGGGGCCGAAAACCTAGGGTTGGGGCCGAAAACCTAGGGTTGGGGCCGAAAACCTAGGGTTGGGGCCGAAAACCTAGGGTTGGGGCCGAAAACCTAGGGTTGGGGCCGAAAACCTAGGGTTGGGGCCGAAAACCTAGGGTTGGGGCCGAAAACCTAGGGTTGGGGCCGAAAACCTAGGGTTGGGGCCGAAAACCTAGGGTTGGGGCCGAAAACCTAGGGTTGGGGCCGAAAACCTAGGGTTGGGGCCGAAAACCTAGGGTTGGGGCCGAAAACCTAGGGTTGGGGCCGAAAACCTAGGGTTGGGGCCGAAAACCTAGGGTTGGGGCCGAAAACCTAGGGTTGGGGCCGAAAACCTAGGGTTGGGGCCGAAAACCTAGGGTTGGGGCCGAAAACCTAGGGTTGGGGCCGAAAACCTAGGGTTGGGGCCGAAAACCTAGGGTTGGGGCCGAAAACCTAGGGTTGGGGCCGAAAACCTAGGGTTGGGGCCGAAAACCTAGGGTTGGGGCCGAAAACCTAGGGTTGGGGCCGAAAACCTAGGGTTGGGGCCGAAAACCTAGGGTTGGGGCCGAAAACCTAGGGTTGGGGCCGAAAACCTAGGGTTGGGGCCGAAAACCTAGGGTTGGGGCCGAAAACCTAGGGTTGGGGCCGAAAACCTAGGGTTGGGGCCGAAAACCTAGGGTTGGGGCCGAAAACCTAGGGTTGGGGCCGAAAACCTAGGGTTGGGGCCGAAAACCTAGGGTTGGGGCCGAAAACCTAGGGTTGGGGCCGAAAACCTAGGGTTGGGGCCGAAAACCTAGGGTTGGGGCCGAAAACCTAGGGTTGGGGCCGAAAACCTAGGGTTGGGGCCGAAAACCTAGGGTTGGGGCCGAAAACCTAGGGTTGGGGCCGAAAACCTAGGGTTGGGGCCGAAAACCTAGGGTTGGGGCCGAAAACCTAGGGTTGGGGCCGAAAACCTAGGGTTGGGGCCGAAAACCTAGGGTTGGGGCCGAAAACCTAGGGTTGGGGCCGAAAACCTAGGGTTGGGGCCGAAAACCTAGGGTTGGGGCCGAAAACCTAGGGTTGGGGCCGAAAACCTAGGGTTGGGGCCGAAAACCTAGGGTTGGGGCCGAAAACCTAGGGTTGGGGCCGAAAACCTAGGGTTGGGGCCGAAAACCTAGGGTTGGGGCCGAAAACCTAGGGTTGGGGCCGAAAACCTAGGGTTGGGGCCGAAAACCTAGGGTTGGGGCCGAAAACCTAGGGTTGGGGCATGGGCATTTTCTGCTACCTCTCCTTGAACCTTATCCCACCACCCACCCTGTGCTCCTCTTCCTATTAATACCATTAATTCCACTCTAATGCTATCATTATGGACACACACAGCTCTAATCCCATTGAGCATGCTCAGTTCTTCAAAACAGAGAATAGATCGTTTCAACGACTCCATCACTTCCAACATCAAAATAGCGCATGAAATCAAAACAGAAACCTCAAAACACGTTTCCTGACCCTCATTTCCATGTAAATGGCCTATTTGGGCAAATATAAATTTTAAAAATTATCAAAAGAAAGTTTTTTTTGCCAAATACTCCCTAAATATGTCTCCTGGGACACTAAAAACATGTTTGCTGACCCATATTCTTTGGTAAAATGGCCTATTACGACCTAAAAAGTATTCTCTAATTTCCCAGAAAATTTTTTTTCACCCAAAACACCATAAAAATGTCCCCTAGGCCACTGAAACATGTTTCTTGACCCTTATTCTTGGATAAAATGGCCTCTTTCTGCCTAAAATAAATTTCAAAAACTGTCAAAAAATATTTTGTTCACCCAAAACTCCCTAAAAAAGTCTCCTGGGACACTAAAACATGTTTCCTGACCCTCCTTCATGAGTAAAATGGCCAATTTGGGACTAAAATCGATTTTCAAAATTTTCAAAATTTAAAACTTTTTCGCCCAAAACTCCCTTAAAATTGTCCCTTGGGACACTAAAACGTGTTTCCTGCTCCTTTTTCTTGAGTAAAATTGCCTATTTGGGCCTAAAATCGATACTCAAAATTTCAAAAAAAATATTTTGTTCACGCAAAACTCCCTAAAAATGTCCCTTGCGACAAGAAAACATGTTTCCTGACCCTTTTTCTTGAGTAAAATTGCCTATTTGGGCCTAAAATCGATACTCAAAATTTCAAAAAAAATACTTTGTTCACGCAAAACTCCTTAAAAATGTCCCTTGCGACAAGAAAAAATGTTTCCTGACCCTCTTTCATGGGTAAAATGGCCTATTTGGGCCTAAAATCGATATTCAAAATTTTCAAAATTAAAAATTGTTCCCCCAAAACTCCTTTAAAATGCCCCGTTCGACACTAAAACATGTTTCCTGGCCCTTTTTCCTAGGTAAAATGGCCTATTTGGGCCTAAAATCGATACTCAAAATTTCCAAAAAAAGTTTTTTTGCCAAAAACTCTCTAAAAATTCCTGTGTGACACTTAAACATGTTTCCTAAACCTTTCTCTTGGGTAAAAAGACCTATTTGGGCCTAAAATCGATACTCAAAATTTCCACACAAAAAATTCTTTCACCCAAAACTCCCTAAAAATGTCCCCAGGGCCACTGAAACATGTTTCCCGACCCTTATTCTTGGATAAAATGGCCTATTTAGGCCGAAAATAAATTTCAAAACTATCAAAAAAATATTTGTTCGCCCAAATCTCCCTTAACAATGTCCTGAGGGAGACTAAAACATGTTTCCTGACTCTCTTTCTTGTGTAAAATGGCCTATTTGGGCCTAAAATCGATTTCAAAATTTTCAAAAGAAAAATTTTTTCGCCCAAAACTCCCTAAAAATGTCCCCTGCGACACTAAAACATGTTTCCTGACCCTTATCCTTGAGTAAATTGCCTATTTGTGCCTAATATCTATTTTAAAAAGAAATAAAAAAATTGTTTGCGCTAAAAACTCACTAAAATTGTCCCATGCGACACTAAAACATGTTTCCTGACCCTTTTGTATGCGTAGAATGGCCTATTTGGGCCTGTTTGGGCCAAAAATGATTTTGAAACTTTGCAAAAAAAAATTTCCTTTCGCCAAAAACTCTCTAAAAATGTCCCGTGTGACAATAAAAACATGTTTCCTGACTCTTTTTCTTGGGTAAAATGGCCTATTTGGGCCTAAAAACGATTTTCAAAATTCTCTAGAAAAAATTTTCTTTCGCCCAAAACTTGCTTAGAATTTCCTGTGGGACACCAAAACATGTTTCCTGGCCCTTTTTCTCGTGTAAAATGGCCCATTTCGGCCTAAAATTGATTGTCAAAATTTCCAAAAATAAATTTCTCACCCAAAACTCCCTAAAAATGTCCCGTGTTACACTATAACATGTTTCCTGACCCTTAGTCTTGGGTAAAATGGCCTATTTGGGCCTGAAATCAATTTAAAAAGAAATAATTTTTTTAATCGTTTTCGCTAAAAACACACTAAAATTGTCCCATGGGACACTAAAACATGTTTCCTGACCCTTTTGAATGCGTAAAATTGCCTATTTGGGCCTGTTTGGGCCAAAAATTTATTTTGAAACTTTGCAAAAAAAATTTCCTTTAGCCCAAACTCTCTAAAATTGTCCCGTGTGACACTAAAACATGTTTCCTTACCCTTTTTCTTGAATAAAATGGCCTATTTGGGCCTAAAATAGATTCTCAAAATTCTCAAATAAATTTCCTTTTGCCAAAAACTCCCTAAAAATGTCCCGTGTGACACTAAAACATGTTTCCTTACCCTTTTTCTTGGGTAAAATGGCCTATTTGGGCCTAAAATCGGTTCTCAAAATTTCCAAAAAAAATATTTTTTTCGCCCACAACTCCCTTTAAGTGTCCCGTGGGACACTATAACATGTTTCCTGGCCCTTTTCTTGTGTAAAATGGCCTATTAGGGCCTAAACTCGATTTCAAAATTTTCAAAAGAAAAATTTTTTTCGCCCAAAACTCCCTAAAAATGTCCCCTGCGACACTAAAACATGTTTCCTGACCCTTTTGAATGCGTAAAATTGCCTATTTGGGCCTGTTTGGGCCAAAAATTTATTTTGAAACTTTGCAAAAAAAATTTCCTTTAGCCCAAACTCTCTAAAATTGTCCCGTGTGACACTAAAACATGTTTCCTTACCCTTTTTCTTGAATAAAATGGCCTATTTGGGCCTAAAATAGATTCTCAAAATTCTCAAATAAATTTCCTTTTGCCAAAAACTCCCTAAAAATGTCCCGTGTGACACTAAAACATGTTTCCTTACCCTTTTTCTTGGGTAAAATGGCCTATTTGGGCCTAAAATCGGTTCTCAAAATTTCCAAAAAAAATATTTTTTTCGCCCACAACTCCCTTTAAGTGTCCCGTGGGACACTATAACATGTTTCCTGGCCCTTTTCTTGTGTAAAATGGCCTATTAGGGCCTAAACTCGATTTCAAAATTTTCAAAAGAAAAATTTTTTTCGCCCAAAACTCCCTAAAAATGTCCCCTGTGACACTAAAACATGTTTCCTGACCCTTATCCTTGAGTAAATTGCCCATTTGTGCCTAATATCTATTTTAAAAAGAAATAAAAAAATTGTTTGCGCTAAAAACTCACTAAAATTGTCCCATGCGACACTAAAACATGTTTCCTGACCCTTTTGTATGCGTAGAATGGCCTATTTGGGCCTGTTTGGGCCAAAAATGATTTTGAAACTTTGCAAAAAAAAATTTCCTTTCGCCAAAAACTCTCTAAAAATGTCCCGTGTGACAATAAAACATGTTTCCTGACTCTTTTTCTTGGATAAAATGGCCTATTTGGGCCTAAAAACGATTTTCAAAATTCTCTAGAAAAAATTTTCTTTCGCCCAAAACTTGCTTAGAATTTCCTGTGGGACACTAAAACATGTTTCCTGGCCCTTTTTCTCGTGTAAAATGGCCCATTTCGGCCTAAAATCGATTGTCAAAATTTCCAAAAATAAATTTCTCATCCAAAACTCCCTAAAAATGTCCCGTGTTACACTATAACATGTTTCCTGACCCTTAGTCTTGGGTAAAATGGCCTATTTGGGCCTGAAATCAATTTAAAAAGAAATAATTTTTTAAATTGTTTTCGCTAAAAACACACTAAAATTGTCCCATGGGACACTAAAACATGTTTCCTGACCCTTTTGAATGCGTAAAATTGCCTATTTGGGCCTGTTTGGGCCAAAAATTTATTTTGAAACTTTGCAAAAAAATTTCCTTTCGCCCAAACTCTCTAAAAATGTCCCGTGTGACACTAAAACATGTTTCCTTACCCTTTTTCTTGAATAAAATGGCCTATTTGGGCCTAAAATAGATTCTCAAAATTCTCAAATAAATTTCCTTTTGCCAAAAACTCCCTAAAAATGTCCCGTGTGACACTAAAACATGTTTCCTTACCCTTTTTCTTGGGTAAAATGGCCTATTTGGGCCTAAAATCGGTTCTCAAAATTTCCAAAAAAAAACATTTTTTTCGCCCACAACTCCCTTGAAGTGTCCCGTGGGACACTATAACATGTTTCCTGGCCCTTTTTCTTGTGTAAAATGGCCTATTAGGGCCTAAAATCGATTTTCAAAATTCTCAAGGAAAAATTTCCTTTCGCCCAAAACTCCCTAAAAATGTCCCGTGGGACACTAAAACATGTTTCCTGACCCTTTTCTTGTGTAAAATTCACAGGAAAAATTTTCAGAAAAACAAATTCTTGGCCAGAACAATCGATTTGCCTTTGAATTAGGAGTCAGAAACACATGTTAGGGTCCCTAAGGACAATTTTGTGATGTTTTGCAAATTTTTAAAAATATCTTTGAAACGATTTTTTCCATCCATTTCCTGAATAGTGTATCAAATGAAACACAGAAACAACAATTTAATTCTTTTACTTTTCGATTTCAACATACCTTGCCTATTTACTTCAGCAACAGCATATTTATATCATCTTCTTCGTCATTACATTTAATTGATCAACACAAATAGCAATCAGCTTACCACGATCTTCGATCTTCCTTAACTAATCTAAAGAAAAAGAACATTTTCGAAATTCATATCCGAAATCAAGTGTGAAATAAAACCATCAACAGAAAAAAGAACGGCATGAAAATATAAACATCTGACACAAAAAGAAAATATACATGATGTGGCAAGACAATAAAGGTCAGATGAAAAAGACAACACTTACCCAGTTAAACTTCCCTGAAGCAGGAAGTAAGAATCTGACATAAGACAAATTTCGTAGAAAAATTATATAAGAAATTTCATTAATTGTAATGAAAATCTACAACTGGTTGAATATAACCTAACAGTGACATTATATCAATAATTGAAGATAAAATAGCAGTAAATTGTGCAAATTATTGAAATTGAAATAGTAGTGAAATTATGCAATAGATGAAAAATAAATAATGAATGAAATGATGCAAACTTAAAATAGATGAGAAATAACGCAATAATTAAGGATGAAAGGAGAGAAATAGTGCAAATGATTAAAGAAAAACTGGTAGAGTAATTGTGCAAATAAATAAGGATGAACTGGCAGAGAAATTGTGCAAATAATTAAGGATGAAATGGAAGAGAAAATGTCCAAAAATTAAGGATGAAATGAGAGAAATTGTACTAACAATTAAGGATGAAATGATTGAGAAATTGTGCGAAAAATTAAGGCTGATATGAGAGAAATTGTGCATATAATTAAGAATGAAAGGGTAGAGAAATTCTGCAAATAATTCAGGATGAAATGGTACAGGGTGCGCCAAAATAAACTATGCACGTTTGGCAGGCCATAACAAGTCGTACACTGGACTGATTTTGAAGATTTATGGCTTAATCGTTAGCAGAAAGCCTGAATTAGATTGTAGGACTTTTTGCAAATTTTTCTGTTTTCAATTTTTAGAGCTAGAAGCGAGTTTCTTAAATGCTCGTTTTCCAAAACATTGAAAACGATCAAAAAACGCTGATCAAATTTTAAAAGATTCAGCATGAATGAACAAAGAGAAAACGTTTTCAGGGAATTTGGGGGCTTAGAATGAACTTTCGTACAGCAGATTACAATTGGTCGATTTCTAAATCTCAAATTACCACGAACAAGTTCTCTCTTTGTCCATTCATGTCGATTCTTTGGAAAAATTGATCGATGTTTTTTGATCGTTTTTAGTGTTTTCAAAAACTAAAATTTTAAGGAACTCGTTTCTAGCTCTAAAACTGAAAATGAAAAAATTTGCAAAAAATCCCACTATCTAATTCAGGCTTTCTGCTAACAATTAAGTCATCAATCTTCAAAATCGGTCAAGTGTATGATTCATTGTGGCCTGCCAAACGTGCATAGTTTATTTTGGCGCACCCGGTAGAGAAATTGTGCAAAAATTATGGACGAAATGAGAGAAATGTTGCAATTAATTAAGGATGAAATGGTAGAAAAATCATGCAAATAATTAAGGAAGAAATGGTAGAGAAATTGTGCAATTAATTAAGGTTGAAACAAAAGAAATTTTGCAATGAATTAAGGATGAAATGGTAGAGAAAATGTGCAATTAATTAAGGATGAAATGAGAGAAATTGTGCAAATAATTTAGGATGAAATGAGAGAAATTGTGCAAATAATTAAGGAAGAAATGGTAGAGAAAATGTGCAAATAATTGAGGATGAAATGTGAGAAATTGTGCAAATAATTAAGGATGAAATGATAGAGAAATTGTGCAAATACTTAGAGGAAAAAATGGTACAGAAATTGTGCAAATAATTAGGATGGCATGGTAGAGAAATTGTGCAAGTTATTAAGAAAGAAATGGTAGACAAAATGTGCAAATAAGTAAGGATGAAATGAGAGAAATTGTGCAAATAATTAAGGAAGAAATGGTACAGAAATTGTGCAAATAATTAAAGAAGCAATGGTGGGGAATTTGTGCATATAATTAAGGATGAAAAAGTAGAGAAATTGTGCAAATGATTAAGGAAGAAATGGTAGAGAAATTGTGCAAATAATTAAGGATGAAATGGTCAAGATATTGTGCAAATAATTAACGATGAAATAGTAGAAAAAATGTGCAAAAAATTAAGGATGAAATGTGAGAAATTGTGCAAATGATTAAGGAAGAAATGGTATAGATATTGTGCAAATAAGTAAGGACGAAATGGTAGAGAAATTGTGCAAATAATTAGGATGAAATGGTAGAGAAAATGTACAAAAATTAGGGATGAAATGAGAGAAATTGTGCAAATAATTAAGGATGATATGGTAGAGAAATTCTGCAAATAGTTAAGGATGAAATGAAAGAAATTGTGTAAATAATTAGAGATGAAAGAGTAGATAAATTGTGCAAATAATTAAGGAACAAATGGTAGAGATTTTGCGCAAATAAGTAAGGATGAAGTGGTAGAGAAATTGTGCAAATAATTAAGGATGAAATAAGAGAAATTGTGCAAATAATTAAGGATGAAATGATAGAGAAAATATACAAATAATTCAGGATGAAATGAGAGAAATTGTGCAAATAATTAAGGATGAAATGCTAGAGAAATTGTGCAAATAATTAGTAATGAAATGGTAGAAAAATTGTGCAAATAATTAAAGGAAGAAATGGTAGAGAAATTGTGCAAATAATTAGGATGAAATGGTAGAGAAAATGTACAAAAATTAGGGATGAAATGAGAGAAATTGTGCAAATAATTAAGGATGATATGGTAGAGAAATTCTGCAAATAGTTAAGGATGAAATGAAAGAAATTGTGTAAATAATTAAGGACGAAATGATAGAGAAATTGTGCAAATAATTAAGGAACAAATGGTAGAGATTTTGCGCAAATAAGTAAGGATGAAGTGGTAGAGAAATTGTGCAAATAATTAAGGATGAAATAAGAGAAATTGTGCAAATAATTAAGGATGAAATGATAGAGAAAATATACAAATAATTCAGGATGAAATGAGAGAAATTGTGCAAATAATTAAGGATGAAATGCTAGAGAAATTGTGCAAATAATTAGTAATGAAATGGTAGAAAAATTGTGCAAATAATTAAAGGAAGAAATGGTAGAGAAATTGTGCAAATAATTAGGATGAAATGGTAGAGAAAATGTACAAAAATTAGGGATGAAATGAGAGAAATTGTGCAAATAATTAAGGATGATATGGTAGAGAAATTCTGGAAATAGTTAAGGATGAAATGAAAGAAATTGTGTAAATAATTAGAGATGAAAGAGTAGATAAATTGTGCAAATAATCAAGGAACAAATGGTAGAGATTTTGCGCAAATAAGTAAGGATGAAGTGGTAGAGATATTGTGCAAATAATTAAGGATGAAATAAGAGAAATTGTGCAAATAATTAAGGATGAAATGATAGAGAAAATATACAAATAATTCAGGATGAAATGAGAGAAAATGTGCAAATAATTAAGGATGAAATGCTAGAGAAATTGTGCAAATAATTAGTAATGAAATGGTAGAAAATTGTGCAAATAATTAAAGGAAGAAATGGTAGAGAAATTGTGCAAATAATTAAGGATGAAATGATAAAAAAATAAGCAACTAATTAAGGATGAAAAATGAGAGAAATTGTGGAAATAATTAAGGAAGAAATAGTAGAGAAATTGTGCACATGATTAAGGAAGAAATGGTAGAGAAATTGTGCTAATAATTAAGGAAGAAATGGAAGAGAAAATGTGCAAATAATTAGGGATGAAATGAGGGAAATTGTGCAAATAACTAAGGATGAAATAGTGGAGAAAATTTACAAATAATTAAGGATGTAGTAGTAGAGAAATTGTGCAAACAATTAAGGATGAAATGAGAGAAATTGTGCAAATAATTAAGGAAGAAATGGTAGAGAAATTTTGCAAATAATGAAGGATGAAATGATAGAGAAAATGTACAAATAATTAAGGATGAAATGAGAGAAATTCTGCAAATAATTAAGGATGAAATGGTAGAGAAATTGTGCAAATAATTAAGGATGAAATGGTAGACAAATTGTGCAAATAATTAAAGGAAGAAATGGTAGAAAAATTGTGCAAATAATTAAGGATGAAATAGTAGAGAAATTGTGCAAATGATTAAGGAAGAAATGGTAGAGAAATTGTGCAAATGATTCAGGATGGAATGGTAGAGAATTTGTGCAAATAATTAAGGATGAAATAGTAGAAAAATGTGCAAAAAATTAAGGATGAAATGAGAGAAATTGTGCAAATAATTAAGGATGAAATGATAAAAAATCTGCAAATAATTAAGGATGAAATGAGAGAAATTATGGAAATAATTAAGGAAGAAATGGTAGAGAAATTGTGCAAATGATTAAGGAAGAAATGGTAGAGAAGTATTGCAAATAATTAAGGAAGAAATGGAAGAGAAAATGTGCAAACAATTAAGGAAGCAATAGTAGAGAAATTGTGCAAACAATTAAGGATGAAATGAGAGAAATTGTGCAAATAATTAAGGATGAAATGATTAAAAATCTGCAAATAATTAAGGATGAAATGAGAGAAATTATGGAAATAATTAAGGAAGAAATGGTAGAGAAATTGTGCAAATGATTAAGGAAGAAATGGTAGAGAAATATTGCAAATAATTAAGGAAGAAATGGAAGAGAAAATGTGCAAACAATTAAGGAAGCAATAGTAGAGAAATTGTGCAAACAATTAAGGATGAAATGAGAGAAATTGTGAAAATAATTAAGGATGAAATGTTAGAGATATTGTGCAAATAATTAAGGATGAAATGAGAGAAATTATGGAAATAATTAAGGAAGAAATGGTAGAGAAATTGTGCAAATGATTAAGGAAGAAATGGTAGAGAAATTGTGCAAATAATTCAGGATGAAATGAGAGAAATTGTGCAAATAATTAAGAATGAAATGGTAGAGAAATATTGCAAATAATTAAGGAAGAAATGGAAGAGAAAATGTGCAAACAATTAAGGAAGCAATAGTAGAGAAATTGTGCAAACAATTAAGGATGAAATGAGAGAAATTGTGAAAATAATTAAGGATGAAATGTTAGAGATATTGTGCAAATAATTAAGGATGAAATGTGAAAAATTGTGCAAATGATTAGGGAAGAAATGGTAGAGAAATTGTGCAAATAATTCAGTATGAAATGAGAGAAATTGTGCAAATAATTAAGAATGAAATGGTAGAGAAATTGTGCAAATAATTAAGGATGAAATGGTAGAGAAATTGTTCAAATCATTAAATATTACATAGGAGAGAAACTTTGCAAATAATTAAGGATGAAATAGGAGGAAAATTGTGCAATCATTGAATATGACATATGAGTAAAAATGTGCAAATAACTAAAAAAACAGGAGTCAATTGTGAAAATAATTGTTGGTAGGAGATAAATTGTGCAAATAATTAAAGATGAAATAGGAGAAAATAAAACACAAAAACGTCAATTATTGCGAGTACTTATAACATACCTTGTCTATTTTGTTCAGCAACAGCATATTTATATCATCTTCTTCGACATTACATCTCATTGATCAATGCAAATAGCAATTGGCTTACCATGATCTTCAATCTTCATTGACTAATCAAAAGAAGAACATTTTCTCAACTCATATCGTAAATCAAGTGTGAAATATAACCTTTAACTCATTCACCCCCACGAGGTATTTTGAAAGAGAGCTCTTTATCCCCGAGATTTCAATATCGATCATCACCTTCCATCACCTTCTCCCCAAGCGGTTTTCACTGGATCGTTGTGAAGGATCGTGTCATTTTTCATCGCAAATTGCAAATTATTAGTAAAAGATATCAAAAAAATTTCTAAAAAGATCTTTCTATGGAAAGAACAGGCATTAAAATGAGACCAAACATATTGCATTACAAAGAGAATTTTGTTTTTGTGAGAAGTTTGAACGATCATGAGATAAAAATGTTATCCAATTTTATCCTCGAGCTCTGGTTTTAGTTGATGATCGAAGCCAGTTTGAAAATATTTCTTTAGAACATTCAAAATATTTGAGAAGGTGAAGATCTTGAAAGCTACGATATCGGAAAATCAATTTCTTTCCATTAAAATACAATTTTGAAAACAGAAAAGATATCGAAAGACGACTGGCCATCATTTGCGTGAGTGATCAGGTTCCTGTTGCACGGAGTTGCTCGGAGGCGTATATTAGTTTCTTAGTTCATGGAATGTGGTTTTTGAAGGCATACTGATATGATAAGAAACTCATAACTATTCTTAGTAACAGTCTTACCTCAGTTTGGAAGGAAAATAAAATATTTCAAGCCAAATGAGATGCAACATATGGGTCGCCACCAAGAACGGGCCTAAATTTTGTGTATGAAACGGCGCCGATTTTCTGCTTTCGAATCCTAGCCTTCCGCTTCATCCTTCTCAAAAACACTTTCTTCAGGGGATAAAACATCATTGATCACAGTGTACGAATTGTAATTCCTATTGATATCTTAACTGGTATTTCCAAACACTTTTCTCCCTGGGAACTCTCTCTAAAAACCCTTTCAAAAGAACGTCCATGGCCACAAGCCAAACCGTAAACAAATCATAACTGTCAACAAAATTGAACTGCTGACACTAAAACCACAATAACTCAAAATTTTAGTGCGATCACCCTATTAACATTTGACACCATTCGAAAGCTGATCCTTTAAGCTACTTATACATGACAATTGTTCTTTTCAACTGTCAAAGCAACCCAGGAGAATTACATCATCTTTCCAGAACGACAAATGTCGTCAATGGGGAAACAACACCTTGTGCTGTTGACGACAAATGTCGCTTATGGGGAAATAAAACCAGGCAACAATGACGACAAATGTCGCTTATGGGGGTGAATGAGTTAACAGAAAAAGGGTAATGAAAATATAAACATCTAACACAGAAAGAAAATTTACATGATGCACAGTGATCCAAGAGCATGGAATAAATAGGAAAACATGAAGTTTCGAAAACATGCAAATTTTTACATCCTCCTTAAAGAGGGTATCCTTGGGCTTAACAGAAACCAAAAATTTTCAAAATCGGACTATCCAATGATGAGAAATGGAATTTTGAAGTTTGTCAAAATTTCAAGTGGTTGTTTACATTAGAATTTCAGGTGCAATATATCGTTTTGAACCAACTTTAACGTGTCATAAATCAGCCTAGAAAAGACCGATTTTCATGATTTTTGTACGAAATGGTCAGCAATTTAGTTGTGCTTAACATGTATAAAAATGCTGAGTATTGAATGTAAGATCATGGGTAGATGAACACTATTTTGATGCTTACTTTTTACGACAAATTTAATGAAAAATTGCTACTCAAAGTTGAAAACAAAAAATCTATGTAATTCTAGGTGTTAGATATTAATATATTAAATTACTAGAACCTATTTGGAGCATTCCTGTCAAAGGGCCCGTTTCAAATCGTTCTAATTTTGTCGCAAAAAAAGTTTTAAGATTGCATGTAACATAGGTTTTTCTTTCCTGATTTCTTGTCAAAACTGTAACAGTGCCGTGACTGTTTTCTTAAAGGCAAGAGCTCTAGATTTGCGAAATTGGTTCTCAAGAATTCAAAAGAGGTATTCTCGATGCAATGATAAAAACAATCGCCAATCTTTGTGAAACAATAGCTTAATGCTGTTAAACAATTGACCTACATTGGAAAACAGAGTCTGTTTTCTCTTTCTTTCTGCAAGATCCAACCAATTGAGATATGTTTAATACTTTGATATATGCTATGTTAAAATTTGTTTGATATCTAAATCTAGTGGAACTAATAGAGTCAAAACAGTTTCGCCGTCTCAAGACGGAATTGTTTAGTTCAAAAAAAGTACATCGAATCAATCACAAGGCTATCATTTGTTGCTTCAACGTATGATTCAGCAGACTGACGACTTTTCTTAAAGATATCATGACGGGATTTTGCCACAAGTGGCCTTGTGGCCATGAGGTTATCAATATCCACACAATATTGTATTCGAGGTTGGCTTTAACTGAAGTACAACCAGCTCCACCTAGTCCTAGTCCTAGTCCTAGACCTAGGACTAGACCTAGTCCTACACCCAGCTCCACTTCGAAAATTCCTGATGTGCTTGTTCCTGGCCTCCAAGCCGCTTTCCGACCAAACTGCAATTGGTCCACCCTCAAGCATCTCAAAAGAGCTCCCAGTTATGGGCCAACATTTAGTGAACATATGAGTTAATTCGGACCTATGGAAAATGACGACACATGTGTATAATTCTTATCCTTCTTAGCCAGTTTAATGTTTGCCTTGCTGTTTCGGAAAGTGTCGACAAAAGCAATATCCTTGACGTCAACTGTTTCAAGCAGCACTGCCATGATACGATGATCCACCTATGTCTTCATTTTCCATCGGTCCAAGTTAACCCATCTGTTCATCAAATGTTGGCCCATAACTGGGAGCTCTTTGATATGCATGAGGGTGGACCAATTGCAGCTTGGTCGTAAAATGGCTTGGAGGGATGGGGCAAGCTCATCAGGAACTTTCGAAATGGAGCTGGGTGTAGGGCCAGGCTTACTCGAATACATAATTGTGCGGATGTTGATAACCTCATGGCGACTTGTGGCAAAATCCAGTCACGATATCTTAAAGAAAAGTGGTCAGTCTCCTGAACAATTAGTTGAAGCAACAGATGATAGCCTTGTGATTGATTCGATGTACTTTTTTTGAACTAAACAATTCGGTTTTGAGACGATGAAACTGTTTTGAATCAATAGTTCCACTAGATTTAGATATCACGCGAATTTTAACATAGCATATATCAAAGTATTACACATATCTCAATTGGATGGACCTTGCAGAAAGAAAGAGACAACAGATTCTGTTTTCCAATGTAGGTCTATTGTTTCACAGCATTAAGCTATTGTTTCACAAAAATTGGCTATTGTTTCTATCATTGCATCGAGAATACCTCTTTTGAATTCTTGAGAACCAGTTTCGCAAATCTAGAGCTCTTCCCTTGAAGAAGACAATTACGGCACTGTTACAGTTTTGAAACGAAATCAGGAAAGAAAAACCTATGTCACATGCAATCTTCAAACATTTTTTGCGACAAAATTAGAACGATTTGAAATGGGCCCTTTGGCAGGAATGCTCAAAATAGGTTCTAGTAATTTAATATATTAATATCTAACACCTAGAATTACATAGATTTTTTGTTTTCAACTTTGAGTAGCAATTTTTCACGAAATTTGTCATAAAAAGTAAGCATCAAAATAGTGTTCATCTACCCATGATCTTACATTCAATACACAACATTTTTATATATGTTAAGTACAACTAAATTGCTGACCATTTCGCACAAAAATCATGAAAATCGGTCTTTTCTAGGCTGATTTATGACACTTTAAAGTTGGCTCAAAACTCTACATTGCACCGGAAATTCTAATGTAAACAACCACTTGAAATTTTGACAAACTTCAAAATTTCAATTCTCGTCATTGGATAGTCTGATTTTGAAAATTTTTGCTTTCTGTTACGCCCAAGGATACCCTCTTTAATGGGGATGTAAAAATTTGCTTGTTTTCGAAACTTCATTTTTTCCTATTTATTCCATAATTTCGTCGATCTGGATCACTGTGTGGTGTGGTAGGACAATCCTGGTCAGGTGAAAAATAAGACAATTTTCCAGGTAAATTTCACAAAATTTCCAGGGAAGTAAGGATTTGACATATGAAAAATTTCGTAGAAAATTTAAGGAGAAAATCAGACATTAACGCCAGCGGTTCCTGTGATATGATAGGTATACCTAACTAGAATAGATGAGGTGTGAATAACGAGGCATTGGATGGCAGTAATCCACCTTTTCGAGATAAGAAGCACGAAAGCGGAAGTATTTTGTTGTTTGAGATTTTGCATTTTAAAGGCTAAAATCTTATTCTGCGTACAAAGTTTAGTGTTGAGCCAAATTTTCCCATTCATGTATGTCTTTATTTCCGAATTATGGCAATTTTAAGAATTTAAAGTCATAAGGGCTTTGACCGTGAAATCAAAACTTTGGACAACTTTTGTCCAAACTTTGATTTCACGGTCAAAGCCCTTATGAATTCAAATGCTTTATATCACCATAATTTCGAAATAAAGACAGATATGAATTTGAAAATTTGACTCAACACTAAACTTTGTACGCAGAATAAGATTTTAGCCTTTAAAATGCAAAATCTCAAACAACAAAATACTTCCGCTTTCACGCCTCTTATCTTGAAAAGGTGGATTGGGGCGTATCGGCTAATTATATTTCATAACAAGCAAATAAGGAATTACGATTCCTTTTGATTTAATTGTATGCTACAAATAGGGTTAATTGTTCTGAAGAATGCTTGACTTTGAATGACAGTTATTTGCAGAGCCATGTTTGATAATTAACAGTTTGGACTCTGGACTTTCAAGGTGAAATGGTTGATTAGATGGGACTTTGCTGTTTTCACAGGTTGAATTGTTACTAATAATCTGCCACCATTCTTGTATGGTGGCCATACCGCCAAGATACGCCCAAAGACTACCACCCTGCCCGGTTTTTCAATGTGCAGCATTGTACTGGAATCTCCAGCATTTGAATGCTCCTAAATATTATTTGTTATAAAAAACTGAGTTGGTTGGTTTCTTTTCTCACTACTTGGGAGAATTAAAGGGTTTGTTCAAGGTTAAAAGCTTGCATTGGCAGAAAGCAGAAAATCAAAAAATACCCCATTCAAATCGAAGTTGCACAAATGTCAACTAAGGGTAGCCTAAGAATGAGACTTTTATCTTGGTAACCCTTTGCATGGTGCAGTCGCAGATTTGCGACCAGACTAATTCTCCTTTGCATGCTGCAGTCGCAGAATTGTGACTTACGATCGCAATATCTTTTTCTTGTATTTTCATCTCTTCATCAAACGAATCTGGGCAAAAACTGGACTAAGCTGTTCCTCAAGCAATGAGACATTGTTTCCAACGAAAGATGAACATGGTTTACAGTGAAGTTTACTGATTTATTAGTGATGGAAGCTCCTGCAACTAAATCGCGAGTTTTTCATTGATATTTGTTGAACTCTTCGATATTTTCAATCTGTTTTCTTCTTGCGATGAAATATCTTCCTCTCATCCAATGTCGCTGGAAAAGGTATGTTTCAATAGCGTGACAGCTGCCCTTTCGATTTAGCCTCTGTCTGGTGATGTGGGTAGCCTCTAAATGATGCAGCGAGGTCAAAATATGGCCTAAGTCGGCAATCGCCCGAGGCTCCGACGTAAACAAAACGCAAACTATTCAGCACTCATTCTACTGCTAAATAAGGTAAATTAAATGTTTTACAGTGAAATAGAGGCAAGAAAAGAAAACTTCAATTATTTCTGAACAGTTTTCATACACTTTAATTTTGAATTAAAGAACTTCTTCCTGGTGAAATAAGAGTTTGAATTTTGATCGAGACGTTCGAGATCTTGCGGGAAATATCCAGCCTCACAGTACAATCACCTGCAAACAATCCAGCATGCAAAGGGTTAAGAAACAATGCTGTGTCTGAGTTATTTCTTTGTTCTATTTATAGAGGAGCCTATTTACCACCGCACACTTGCTTTTAACCCTTTGCATGCTGAATTGTTTCCAGGTGATTGTACTGTGACGCTGGATATTTCCCGCAAGATCTCAAACGTCTGGATCAAAAATTTCAAAACTCTTTTTTCACCGGGAAGAAGCTCTTTAATTTGACATTAAAGTATATGAAAACTGTTCAAAAATAACTAAAGTCTACTTTTCTTGCCTCTATTTCACTATAAAACATTTAATTTACCGTATTTAGCAGCAGAATGAGTGCTGAGTAGTTTGCGTTTTGTTTACGTCAGAGCTTCGGGCGATTGCTGACTTAGGCCATATTTTGACCTCGCTGCATCATTCTATTTAATAACCAATTTATTTATTGCATTTAAGCTGAAGGGTAGTTTCGTGTATAAAAAATTATATCATATCATATCATATCATATCATTTAGAGGCTACCAACATCACCAGACAGCGGTTGAATCGAAAGGGCAGCTGTCAGGCTATCGAAACACACATTTTCAAGCGACATTGGATGAGAGGAAGGTATTTTATCGCAAGAAGGAAACAGGTTGAAAATAATTAAAAGTTTGACAAATAACAACGAAAAACTCGCAACTTAGTTGCAGAAGCTTCCATCACTAATAAATCAGTAAACTTCACTGTAAACAACGTTCATCTTTCGTTGGAAACAATTTCTCATTGCTTGAGGAACAGCTTAGTCCAGTTTTTGCCCAGATTTGCTCGAGGAAGAGATCAAAACACAAGAAAAAGAAAGTACGATCTTAAGTCACAATTCTTCTGTTTCAGAGGCCCCTCCTAGCGGATCTTGGTTGTTGTATTTGCACAAGATTAGCTATGAAATGTAAGTGACATGGTAACTTAGCTGATATCCGGGCTATGTACATGGGTTCCTTGTGTACAAACTAAGACCTTGCCAAGGGCTGCAATAAAATTATTAACCCTGAAATAGAAGTGGTTATGTTATAGGCCTGACAAGAATAAGTTTAGTTCCATGTGAGTGAAATAAATAAATTCGTACAGGAGGCTACAAATCAGTGCTTGTTGATATGAAGTGAGTCTAATTTGAAAGATTCAAGCCTTAATTCAGCTTAGTTTTGTTTGCCATGATGGACTTGCTAGTTAGGATTTCCTTTTCTTTTGAGGACTTGCATGGGTGGCGGGAATGGAGGACATGTAAAGTGCTGGATATAAATTGACTGTTGACCTACAAATGTTTCCCATTGATTCTGTTTCCTGAGATATGGTTATGCTAAAACCCATTCTGTACTTATTTCAATGAGTTGGGTTGGAGCTATACAATTCCAGATCTGTATTTCCTACCTTTCCCAGTTGCCTGATCCAGCCTGGTTAATCTTATTCTGCTTCTTTGGTAGTGAACAAAAAGTCAGATTACAAGTTTTTCTTTTAGGACATTTAGCAGACAACAGACTTTTGGCATGTTTCACCACTGGATGCAGATGAATTGTCTGGTATACAGTGATAACGAGGACCATGGGCCAGGTTTACAGCGCAGACCACGCGGACTTCCGGCGCAATGGTCCGCGGTCCGCATTTTAGGTTTTCAAATAGGCCAAAACCTAAACCGCGAATTGGAAAGTCTGTGTTTTTAGTTTCGCCATAGGGTAAAACCCAAACCGCGGACTGTAAGTATAAAATGTCTGCGTTTTTGGTTTTCCAATAGGGCAAAACTTATTTCGAGGCCGGTTTAACAGTGGGTATCCTCCTAATTCTTCATGATGAAACTACATTTACAGGCATTATAGACCTGTTCTGCAAAAGATTAAGTTGTGCTAATATTTTTGTATGTTTGTTTTGTTTCTTATGCATGGGTCCAGGCAGTAGGTAATCGCTTCTTGCTATGCCCGGGTAACAATAGGTTATTGCTATGCCCGGGTAATAGGCTATCTCAATGTCATACCAGCTAGTAGAAAAGTCTTCATGATGTTTGTGGATGGTAAGTGACACCTAAATGTAGGCAATAAAGGAGTAAGACCTTAAAAACAAAAGTTCTTGCACAACCCCACCAACCAGGTAGGCCTAAATGTTAATCGGGAGTTGTATGCTTTTTTTACATTGAAGAACATATTACCCTGCTAAAATTATTTCTACCTACCGCTTGTTCATCAATACTGCTTTGCTGTGCTGATGATGGGAAGGGCACATCTGCGTTTGCTGATTAGCTGTATGACCAAGATCTTGCCAGAAAGAAGGAGCTTCCCTGACAAATTTGTTGGGTGACGACAGACAGACGAACCAGCAGTTTGGTAGTTATTGCATTGGTCAAGGTGATACAAACTCGTTCCTTTAGGTTGTTAGGTATCTTTAGCCAGAGAGTGAACATGATGACAACTTGTTGAGGTGGCTTTGGTGCTTTCTTCTGACTGTTAAGCGGGCGCAAAAGGAGCAATCCGTTTCGACAAGAAGCCAATTTTTTGCACGTGGCAGGAAGAAGTTTGGACGCGCCATGATTGGGGGACTGAGACGATACCGTGCCTTATAAGGCAATGAGAACAAAGATGGTTACCTGATTGCCCGGGGGGGTACATGACTTGAGGATGGACGGGGGTCTGCCGCCCGGCTTTCAGAAAGCTACCCTCTTCTAATTACCCAAACTTGCCTTTGGAAATTCTGTTTTGGCCAGAATATAGAGAAATTCTGTAGAAAGCATTATTTTCTCAAATTTCATCCATTTCCATTATTATTAAGCATTTATATGACTTATCTCGCCGATGAAGCATAAGCTGGCTCTTCAATCCTTGCTTGTAATCAATCGTTTTCCTTCTTTTACGTAAATTTTGTTAAGTTTTATTTCTCCATATTCTGGCCAGAGAGAGATACACTCAAAATTACTTTTCCTAAAGTTTTATTGTATTTTACAGTAAATATGTGTCTTAAGTTCTCCTTAACTTGCTCTAAAAGAAACAAATAGAAAACCGCCCGTTTATCGAGCAAATTTATTCTGAGGGGGCCTCCTGAATGGAATTTCTCCATATTCTGGCCAGAGAGAAATACACTCAAAAATTACTTTTCCCAAAGTTTAATTGGATTATTTCACAGTAAATATGTGTCTTAAGTTTTCTTTAGCTTGCTCTAAAAGAAACAAATAGAAAACCGCCCGTTTATCGAGCAAATTTATTCTGAGGGGGCCTCCTGAATGGAATTTCTCCATATTCTGGCCAAAGAGAAATACACTCAAAAATTATTTTCTTTTAATTTTCTTTTTATCATTTCATAGCAGATATGGTTTATAGCTTCTCTTTGGCTTATTAGCTATTAAAACTGGTCGTTTTTCACGTATTTTGAATAGTTGGAAAAACAACCGCGACGGAATTTCTCCATTTTCTGGCTAAAGATCTATGCAAAAAACGTGGAAATTGACTATGCAAAATACATGAAAAACGACCAGTTTTAATAGCTGATAAGCCAAAGAAAAGCTATACACCATATCTGCTATGAAATGATAAAAAGAAACTTCAAAGAATATAATTTTTTAGTGTATTTCTCGGGGTATTTCTCTTTGGCCAGAATATGAAGAAATTCCTTTCAGGAGGTCCCCGCAGAATAAATTTGCTCGATAAACAGGCGGTTTTCTATTTGTTTCTTTTAGAGCAAGCTAAAGAGAACTCAAGACACATATTTACTGTGAAATAATCCAATTAAACTTTGGGAAAAGTAATTTTTGAGTGTATCTCTCTCTGGCCAGAATATGGAGAATTTAAACTTAACAAAACTTACGAAAAAGAAGGAAAACGATCAATTACAAGCAAGGATTGAAGAGCCAGCTTATGCTTCATCGGCGAGATAAGTGTCCTATAAATGTTTAATAATGGAAATGGACGACATTTGAGAAAAAAATGCTTTCTACAGAATTTCTCTATATTCTGGCCAAAACAGAATTTCTCTCCGCTCTGGCTTTTCTCTGTTATGGCGCTCCCCGCCATGATGGCTGCACTTTTATGATGAATTTTGGCATAAAACTGCCCATTTTAACCATTTTTTGCGAATCTCAGCAAAACCCCACCCTTGTTTATGGAAAATCTGCCGAAAAAGGACCCTTGTTTAGAGAATTTTAGGCCCAAAAACCCACCCATATGGGCGTCACATACCTGTATCCTAAATATGCTATGAACCCCCCCCCCCCCGGGCCTGATTGCCCTGTCGTTAGATGCTAACTTTATAACATTATCGTACTTTTTGGCTACTTCATCATTTTGTCTTAACTTGAGATAAAAGCCTACCTTTAGCAAAATCATAATTATCTGGTAGCAAGAGGTGGCTTTTTTTCTCTCATTGGGAGTTTTACTTGAGGTGGTTTGCTCGCTTTTTTGCCCCTTTATTCCCATTGACTCGTCCTCCCAAAATTGTTTGAGCTCTTTCGAAATCAACTCATGCTCTCCCAAAGACATAACTTGAATATTTAAAACATGTGAATTTGGACTTAAATTGTCACTTACCCTCTCTGTCGGGCCTGATAAGACCTATCTACCTTTCGTTATTATGGCTACTGACCCGCTCGAATAATTCCACGATGAATTTCTCTGTCAACTAATCTCGAATAAAATCAGCTCCTTCTAAAATTTGAACTGTTTTGTCAGCTTTTATAACTCGTCTTCATTTGAAAATCAGCTTGCTCCAGTCTTTCAAGAGCTCCAGAAATGACTTGATTGCTGGGGGGTACATATCACAGTACGATGTACGCGGTCATGACCACTTCAACTCCATCAAGGCATCTGATACCAATTTGAACAACTTCTCTTACTCTCGTTCTTACATTCGGTGAACTGTCACCAAACGCTTCAATCATCAATTTTTCCATGGCAGTAACTGGCAAACTCAAAGCTCTCTGTAAATCAGCATCAACGTAGCTTTTTTGACTTCCTCAATCAAAAATCAAAGAAAATCAAACGGATATTCTGCTCCTTTCCTTTGTGGCGAATCTTGGGGCTCTTGCAAACGCACGAGCGGTCTTTGGTAAAACTGTCCTTGCCGTTGTACCTCAACTACGAACTCAAGTGCTCAACTCATAAAACTAACACATGCATATTTATACCAAACAGACAATGAACTATTTTTGGTACGTAGATTATGATTGATAGTCGGTAAGCTTTTACCCAACAAACTTTGTTTGAACTAATTTGGATTTCAAAAACTGCACAGTACACTGACATGTCTATTGAATGTTATAGACCCATGCTTCAAGAACTCTGATGAGGGGAAATAAACTTGAGTGTATTTCTTGATCTTAAAAAAGCATTCGATACCGTTGACCATAAAATCTTATTGTCAAAGTTACGAGAGTATGTTGCCGACGGTACTTCCCACGACTGGTTAACTTCTTATCTGACCAATAGGGAGCAGTTCTTTTATTTTGATGGATCTAGCTCCAACATAAGCAGCATAAAGTGTGGTATTCCGCCGGGCTCGTGTTTGGGACCCTTGCTTTTCATACTATACATTAAGGATTTTGAGAACTGTCTGGAAAGCATTAACCCAAATATGTATGCAGATGATACATGTGTGAATATCGCATCGGAAAACCTGAATGAACTTCTAACAGATTTGAAAAACGAGCTAGAAAATATATCGAACTGGATGAGGATCATTAAACTTAGTTTGAATGCCAGAAAAAAAGAATATATGGTTACTAGGCATAGGCGACAATTGAATAGAATAGGTGATGATTTGCCAGATCTTGTCCTCAATAATGAAGATTTCAAAAGGGTTAAGAAGACAAAATATTTAGGAATCAACATCGATGAGAGCCTTACTTGGAAAGAGCAGTACACAACTATCAAAAACAAGCTGAAAGGGGGCTTGAGCTCCCTGAGAAAGCTAAAGACATCCTTCCGCAAAGGAAACTTGACCAGGTCTACAAAGCTCTCTTTGAAAGCCACCTTCGCTATGACGACATTGTTTGGAGTACTCTTTCCAACAGCAATCTATCCCAACTGCAACGATTACAGACAAGGGCAAAGAAGCTAATACTGGACGCCAAGTATAAGGACCGTTGGAACTGTAAATTTAAGGCCTAAATAGGCCATTTTACATGGGAATAAGGGTCAGGAAACGTGTTTGGGGTTCTTCGGGACATTTTTAGGGGGTTTTTGCCGAAAAAAATTTTTTTTTTCAAAAATTTTCAAATTCGATTTAAGGCCTAAATAGGCCATTTTACATGGGAATAAGGGTCAGGAAACATGTTTGGGGTTCTTCGGGACATTTTTAGGGGGTTTTGGCCGAAAAAAAAATTTTTTTTTCAAAAATTTTCAAAATTGATTTAAGGCCTAAATAGGCCATTTTACATGGGAAGAAGGGTCAGGAAACATGTTTGGGGTTCTTCGGGATATTTTTAGGGGGTTTTGGCCGAAAAAAAATTTTTTTTTTTAAAAATTTTCAAATTCGATTTAAGGCCTAAATAGGCCATTTTACATGGGAATATGGGTCAGGAAACATGTTTGGGGTTCTTCGGGACATTTTTAGGGGGTTTTGGTCGAAAAAAAATTTTTTTTTCAAAAATTTTCAAAATCGATTTAAGGCCTAAATAGGCCATTTTACATGGGAAGAAGGGTCAGGAAACATGTTTGGGGTTCTTCGGGACATTTTTCGGGGGTTTTTGCCGAAAAAAAATTTTTTTTTTCAAAAATTTTCAAAATCGATTTAAGGCCTAAATAGGCCATTTTACATGGGAATAAGGGTCAGAAAACATGTTTGGGGTTCTTCGGGACATTTTTAGGGGGTTTTGGCCGAAAAAAAAATTTTTTTTCAAAAATTTTTAAAATCGATTTAAGGCCTAAGTAGGCCATTTTACATGGGAATAAGGGTCAGGAAACATGTTTGGGGTTCTTCGGGACAATTTTAGGGGGTTTTGGCCGAAAAAAAAATTTTTTTTTCAAAAATTTTCAAAATCGATTTAAGGCCTAAATAGGCCATTTTACATGGGAATAAGGGTCAGGAAACATGTTTGGGGTTCTTCGGGACATTTTTAGGGGGTTTTGGCCGAAAAAAAATTTTTTTTTCAAAAATTTTCAAAATTGATTTAAAGCCTAAATAGGCCATTTTACATGGGAAGAAGGGTCAGGAAACATGTTTGGGGTTCTTCGGGACATTTTTAGGGGGTTTTGGCCGAAAAAAAAATTTTTTTTAAAAAATTTTCAAATTCGATTTAAGGCCTAAATAGGCCATTTTACATGGGAATATGGGTCAGGAAACATGTTTGGGGTTCTTCGGGACATTTTTAGGGGGTTTTGGCCGAAAAAAAATTTTTTTTTCCTAAATTTTCAAAATTGATTTAAGGCCTAAATAGGCCATTTTACATGCGAAGAAGGTCAGGAAACATGTTTGGGGTTCTTCGGGATATTTTTAGGGGGTTTTGGCCGAAAAAAAATTTTTTTTTTTAAAAATTTTCAAATTCGATTTAAGGCCTAAATAGGCCATTTTACATGGGAATATGGGTCAGGAAACATGTTTGGGGTTCTTCGGGACATTTTTAGGGGGTTTTGGTCAAAAAAAAAATTTTTTTTTCAAAAATTTTCAAAATCGATTTAAGGCCTAAATAGGCCATTTTACATGGGAAGAAGGGTCAGGAAACATGTTTGGGGTTCTTCGGGACATTTTTCGGGGGTTTTTGCCGAAAAAAAAAATTTTTTTTTCAAAAATTTTCAAAATCGATTTAAGGCCTAAATAGGCCATTTTACATGGGAAGAAGGGTCAGGAAACATGTTTGGGGTTCTTCGGGACATTTTTCGGGGGTTTTTGCCGAAAAAAAAAATTTTTTTTTCAAAAATTTTCAAAATCGATTTAAGGCCTAAATAGGCCATTTTACATGGGAAGAAGGGTCAGGAAACATGTTTGGGGTTCTTCGGGACATTTTTAGGGGGTTTTGGCCGAAAAAAAAATTTTTTTTTCAAAAATTTTCAAAATCGATTTAAGGCCTAAGTAGGCCATTTTACATGAGAACAAGGGTCAGGAAACCTGTTTGGGGTTCTTCGGGACATTTTTAGGGGGTTTTGGCCGAAAAAAAATTTTTTTTTCAAAAATTTTCAAAATCGATTTAAGGCCTAAGTAGGCCATTTTACATGGGAATAAGGGTCAGGAAACATGTTTGGTGTTCTTCGGGACATTTTTAGGGGGTTTTGGCCGAAAAAAAAAATTTTTCTTCAAAAATTTTCAAAATCGATTTAAGGCCTAAATAGGCCATTTTACATGGGAATAAGGGTCAGGAAACATGTTTGGGGTTCTTCGGGACATTTTTAGGGGGTTTTGGCCGAAAAAAAAATTTTTTTTAAAAAATTTTCAAAATCGATTTAAGTCCTAAGTAGGCCATTTTACATGGGAATAAGGGTCAGGAAACCTGTTTGGGGTTCTTCGGGACATTTTTAGGGGGTTTTGGCCGAAAAAAAATTTTTTTTTCAAAAATTTTCAAAATCGATTTAAGGCCTAAGTAGGCCATTTTACATGGGAATAAGGGTCAGGAAACCTGTTTGGGGTTCTTCGGGACATTTTTAGGGGGTTTTGGCCGAAAAAAATTTTTTTTTTCAAAAATTTTTTAAATCGATTTAAGGCCTAAATAGGCCATTTTACATGGGAATAAGGGTCAGGAAACCTGTTTGGGGTTCTTCGGGACATTTTTAGGGGGTTTTGGCCGAAAAAAATTTTTTTTTTCAAAAATTTTCAAAATCGATTTAAGTCCTAAGTAGGCCATTTTACATGGGAATAAGGGTCAGGAAACCTGTTTGGGGTTCTTCGGGACATTTTTAGGGGGTTTTGGCCGAAAAAAAAATTTTTTTTTCAAAAATTTTCAAAATCGATTTAAGGCCTAATTAGGCCATTTTACATGGGAATAAGGGTCAGGAAACCTGTTTGGGGTTCTTCGGGACAATTTTAGGGGGTTTTGGCCGAAAAAAAAATTTTTTTTTCAAAAATTTTCAAAATCGATTTAAGGCCTAAATAGGCCATTTTACATGGGAATAAGGGTCAGGAAACATGTTTGGGGTTCTTCGGGACATTTTTAGGGGGTTTTGGCCGAAAAAAAATTTTTTTTTCAAAAATTTTCAAAATTGATTTAAGGCCTAAATAGGCCATTTTACATGGGAAGAAGGGTCAGGAAACATGTTTGGGGTTCTTCGGGACATTTTTAGGGGGTTTTGGCCGAAAAAAAAATTTTTTTTTAAAAAATTTTCAAATTCGATTTAAGGCCTAAATAGGCCATTTTACATGGGAATATGGGTCAGGAAACATGTTTGGGGTTCTTCGGGACATTTTTAGGGGGTTTTGGCCGAAAAAAAAATTTTTTTTTCCTAAATTTTCAAAATTGATTTAAGGCCTAAATAGGCCATTTTACATGGGAAGAAGGTCAGGAAACATGTTTGGGGTTCTTCGGGATATTTTTAGGGGGTTTTGGCCGAAAAAAAAATTTTTTTTTTAAAAATTTTCAAATTCGATTTAAGGCCTAAATAGGCCATTTTACATGGGAATATGGGTCAGGAAACATGTTTGGGGTTCTTCGGGACATTTTTAGGGGGTTTTGGTCAAAAAAAAATTTTTTTTTCAAAAATTTTCAAAATCGATTTAAGGCCTAAATAGGCCATTTTACATGGGAAGAAGGGTCAGGAAACATGTTTGGGGTTCTGCGGGACATTTTTCGGGGGTTTTTGCCGAAAAAAAAATTTTTTTTTTCAAAAATTTTCAAAATCGATTTAAGGCCTAAATAGGCCATTTTACATGGGAAGAAGGGTCAGGAAACATGTTTGGGGTTCTTCGGGACATTTTTAGGGGGTTTTGGCCGAAAAGAAAATTTTTTTTTCAAAAATTTTCAAAATCGATTTAAGGCCTAAGTAGGCCATTTTACATGAGAACAAGGGTCAGGAAACCTGTTTGGGGTTCTTCGGGACATTTTTAGGGGGTTTTGGCCGAAAAAAAATTTTTTTTTCAAAAATTTTCAAAATCGATTTAAGGCCTAAGTAGGCCATTTTACATGGGAATAAGGGTCAGGAAACATGTTTGGTGTTCTTCGGGACATTTTTAGGGGGTTTTGGCCGAAAAAAAAAATTTTTCTTCAAAAATTTTCAAAATCGATTTAAGGCCTAAATAGGCCATTTTACATGGGAATAAGGGTCAGGAAACATGTTTGGGGTTCTTCGGGACATTTTTAGGGGGTTTTGGCCGAAAAAAAAATTTTTTTTTCAAAAATTTTCAAAATCGATTTAAGTCCTAAGTAGGCCATTTTACATGGGAATAAGGGTCAGGAAACCTGTTTGGGGTTCTTCGGGACATTTTTAGGGGGTTTTGGCCGAAAAAAAATTTTTTTTTCAAAAATTTTCAAAATCGATTTAAGGCCTAAGTAGGCCATTTTACATGGGAATAAGGGTCAGGAAACCTGTTTGGGGTTCTTCGGGACATTTTTAGGGGGTTTTGGCCGAAAAAAATTTTTTTTTTCAAAAATTTTTTAAATCGATTTAAGGCCTAAATAGGCCATTTTACATGGGAATAAGGGTCAGGAAACATGTTTGGGGTTCTTCGGGACAATTTTAGGGGGTTTTGGCCGAAAAAAAAATTTTTTTTTCAAAAATTTTCAAAATCGATTTAAGGCCTAATTAGGCCATTTTACATGGGAATAAGGGTCAGGAAACCTGTTTGGGGTTCTTCGGGACATTTTTAGGGGGTTTTGGCCGAAAAAAAATTTTTTTTTCAAAAATTTTCAAAATCGATTTAAGGCCTAAGTAGGCCATTTTACATGGGAATAAGGGTCAGGAAACCTGTTTGGGGTTCTTCGGGACATTTTTAGGGGGTTTTGGCCGAAAAAAATTTTTTTTTTCAAAAATTTTCAAAATCGATTTAAGTCCTAAGTAGGCCATTTTACATGGGAATAAGGGTCAGGAAACCTGTTTGGGGTTCTTCGGGACATTTTTAGGGGGTTTTTGCCGAAAAAAAATTTTTTTTTCAAAAATTTTCAAAATCGATTTAAGGCCTAATTAGGCCATTTTACATGGGAATAAGGGTCAGGAAACCTGTTTGGGGTTCTTCGGGACAATTTTAGGGGGTTTTGGCCGAAAAAAAATTTTTTTTTCAAAAATTTTCAAAATCGATTTAAGGCCTAAATAGGCCATTTTACATGGGAAGAAGGGTCAGGAAACATGTTTGGGGTTCTTCGGGACATTTTTAGGGGGTTTTGGCCAAAAAAAAAATTTTTTTTTAAAAAATTTTCAAATTCGATTTAAGGCCTAAATAGGCCATTTTACATGGGAATATGGGTCAGGAAACATGTTTGGGGTTCTTCGGGACATTTTTAGGGGGTTTTGGCCGAAAAAAAAATTTTTTTTTCAAAAATTTTCAAAATCGATTTAAGGCATAAATAGGCCATTTTACATGGGAATAAGGGTCAGGAAACATGTTTGGGGTTTTTCGGGACATTTTTAGGGGGTTTTGGCCGAAAAAAAAATTTTTTTTTCAAAAATTTTCAAAATCGATTTAAGGCCTAAGTAGGCCATTTTACATGAGAACAAGGGTCAGGAAACCTGTTTGGGGTTCTTCGGGACATTTTTAGGGGGTTTTGGCCGAAAAAAAATTTTTTTTTCAAAAATTTTCAAAATCGATTTAAGGCCTAAGTAGGCCATTTTACATGGGAATAAGGGTCAGGAAACATGTTTGGTGTTCTTCGGGACATTTTTAGGGGGTTTTGGCCGAAAAAAAAAATTTTTCTTCAAAAATTTTCAAAATCGATTTAAGGCCTAAATAGGCCATTTTACATGGGAATAAGGGTCAGGAAACATGTTTGGGGTTCTTCGGGACATTTTTAGGGGGTTTTGGCCGAAAAAAAAAATTTTTTTTAAAAAATTTTCAAAATCGATTTAAGTCCTAAGTAGGCCATTTTACATGGGAATAAGGGTCAGGAAACCTGTTTGGGGTTCTTCGGGACATTTTTAGGGGGTTTTGGCCGAAAAAAAAATTTTTTTTTCAAAAATTTTCAAAATCGATTTAAGGCCTAAGTAGGCCATTTTACATGGGAATAAGGGTCAGGAAACCTGTTTGGGGTTCTTCGGGACAATTTTAGGGGGTTTTGGCCGAAAAAAAAATTTTTTTTTCAAAAATTTTCAAAATCGATTTAAGTCCTAAGTAGGCCATTTTACATGGGAATAAGGGTCAGGAAACCTGTTTGGGGTTCTTCGGGACATTTTTAGGGGGTTTTGGCCGAAAAAAAAATTTTTTTTTCAAAAATTTTCAAAATCGATTTAAGGCCTAAGTAGGCCATTTTACATGGGAATAAGGGTCAGGAAACATGTTTGGTGTTCTTCGGGACATTTTTAGGGGGTTTTGGCCGAAAAAAAAAATTTTTCTTCAAAAATTTTCAAAATCGATTTAAGGCCTAAATAGGCCATTTTACATGGGAATAAGGGTCAGGAAACATGTTTGGGGTTCTTCGGGACATTTTTAGGGGGTTTTGGCCGAAAAAAAAAATTTTTTTTAAAAAATTTTCAAAATCGATTTAAGTCCTAAGTAGGCCATTTTACATGGGAATAAGGGTCAGGAAACCTGTTTGGGGTTCTTCGGGACATTTTTAGGGGGTTTTGGCCGAAAAAAAAATTTTTTTTTCAAAAATTTTCAAAATCGATTTAAGGCCTAAGTAGGCCATTTTACATGGGAATAAGGGTCAGGAAACCTGTTTGGGGTTCTTCGGGACAATTTTAGGGGGTTTTGGCCGAAAAAAAAATTTTTTTTTCAAAAATTTTCAAAATCGATTTAAGTCCTAAGTAGGCCATTTTACATGGGAATAAGGGTCAGGAAACCTGTTTGGGGTTCTTCGGGACATTTTTAGGGGGTTTTGGCCGAAAAAAAAATTTTTTTTTCAAAAATTTTCAAAATCGATTTAAGGCCTAAATAGGCCATTTTACATGGGAATAAGGGTCAGGAAACATGTTTGGGGTTTTTCGGGACATTTTTAGGGGGTTTTGGCCGAAAAAAAAATTTTTTTTTCAAAAATTTTCAAAATCGATTTAAGGCCTAAGTAGGCCATTTTACATGAGAACAAGGGTCAGGAAACCTGTTTGGGGTTCTTCGGGACATTTTTAGGGGGTTTTGGCCGAAAAAAAATTTTTTTTTCAAAAATTTTCAAAATCGATTTAAGGCCTAAGTAGGCCATTTTACATGGGAATAAGGGTCAGGAAACATGTTTGGTGTTCTTCGGGACATTTTTAGGGGGTTTTGGCCGAAAAAAAAAATTTTTCTTCAAAAATTTTCAAAATCGATTTAAGGCCTAAATAGGCCATTTTACATGGGAATAAGGGTCAGGAAACATGTTTGGGGTTCTTCGGGACATTTTTAGGGGGTTTTGGCCGAAAAAAAAAATTTTTTTTCAAAAATTTTCAAAATCGATTTAAGTCCTAAGTAGGCCATTTTACATGGGAATAAGGGTCAGGAAACCTGTTTGGGGTTCTTCGGGACATTTTTAGGGGGTTTTGGCCGAAAAAAAATTTTTTTTTCAAAAATTTTCAAAATCGATTTAAGGCCTAAATAGGCCATTTTACATGGGAATAAGGGTCAGGAAACATGTTTGGGGTTCTTCGGGACATTTTTAGGGGGTTTTGGCCGAAAAAAAAAATTTTTTTTAAAAAATTTTCAAAATCGATTTAAGTCCTAAGTAGGCCATTTTACATGGGAATAAGGGTCAGGAAACCTGTTTGGGGTTCTTCGGGACATTTTTAGGGGGTTTTGGCCGAAAAAAAAATTTTTTTTTCAAAAATTTTCAAAATCGATTTAAGGCCTAAGTAGGCCATTTTACATGGGAATAAGGGTCAGGAAACCTGTTTGGGGTTCTTCGGGACAATTTTAGGGGGTTTTGGCCGAAAAAAAAATTTTTTTTTCAAAAATTTTCAAAATCGATTTAAGTCCTAAGTAGGCCATTTTACATGGGAATAAGGGTCAGGAAACCTGTTTGGGGTTCTTCGGGACATTTTTAGGGGGTTTTGGCCGAAAAAAAAATTTTTTTTTCAAAAATTTTCAAAATCGATTTAAGGCCTAAATAGGCCATTTTACATGGGAATAAGGGTCAGGAAACATGTTTGGGGTTTTTCGGGACATTTTTAGGGGGTTTTGGCCGAAAAAAAAATTTTTTTTTCAAAAATTTTCAAAATCGATTTAAGGCCTAAGTAGGCCATTTTACATGAGAACAAGGGTCAGGAAACCTGTTTGGGGTTCTTCGGGACATTTTTAGGGGGTTTTGGCCGAAAAAAAATTTTTTTTTCAAAAATTTTCAAAATCGATTTAAGGCCTAAGTAGGCCATTTTACATGGGAATAAGGGTCAGGAAACATGTTTGGTGTTCTTCGGGACATTTTTAGGGGGTTTTGGCCGAAAAAAAAAATTTTTCTTCAAAAATTTTCAAAATCGATTTAAGGCCTAAATAGGCCATTTTACATGGGAATAAGGGTCAGGAAACATGTTTGGGGTTCTTCGGGACATTTTTAGGGGGTTTTGGCCGAAAAAAAAAATTTTTTTTCAAAAATTTTCAAAATCGATTTAAGTCCTAAGTAGGCCATTTTACATGGGAATAAGGGTCAGGAAACCTGTTTGGGGTTCTTCGGGACATTTTTAGGGGGTTTTGGCCGAAAAAAAATTTTTTTTTCAAAAATTTTCAAAATCGATTTAAGGCCTAAGTAGGCCATTTTACATGGGAATAAGGGTCAGGAAACCTGTTTGGGGTTCTTCGGGACAATTTTAGGGGGTTTTGGCCGAAAAAAAAAATTTTTTTTTCAAAAATTTTCAAAATCGATTTAAGTCCTAAGTAGGCCATTTTACATGGGAATAAGGGTCAGGAAACCTGTTTGGGGTTCTTCGGGACATTTTTAGGGGGTTTTGGCCGAAAAAAAAAATTTTTTTTCAAAAATTTTCAAAATCGATTTAAGGCCTAATTAGGCCATTTTACATGGGAATAAGGGTCAGGAAACCTGTTTGGGGTTCTTCGGGACAATTTTAGGGGGTTTTGGCCGAAAAAAAAATTTTTTTTTCAAAAATTTTCAAAATCGATTTAAGGCCTAAATAGGCCATTTTACATGGGAATAAGGGTCAGGAAACATGTTTGGGGTTCTTCGGGACATTTTTAGGGGGTTTTGGCCGAAAAAAAATTTTTTTTTCAAAAATTTTCAAAATTGATTTAAGGCCTAAATAGGCCATTTTACATGGGAAGAAGGGTCAGGAAACATGTTTGGGGTTCTTCGGGACATTTTTAGGGGGTTTTGGCCGAAAAAAAAATTTTTTTTTTAAAAATTTTCAAATTCGATTTAAGGCCTAAATAGGCCATTTTACATGGGAATATGGGTCAGGAAACATGTTTGGGGTTCTTCGGGACATTTTTAGGGGGTTTTGGTCGAAAAAAAAATTTTTTTTTCAAAAATTTTCAAAATCGATTTAAGGCCTAAATAGGCCATTTTACATGGGAAGAAGGGTCAGGAAACATGTTTGGGGTTCTTCGGGACATTTTTAGGGGGTTTTGGCCGAAAAAAAAATTTTTTTTCAAAAATTATCAAAATCGATTTAAGGCCTAAATAGGCCATTTTACATGGGAATAAGGGTCAGGAAACATGTTTGGGGTTCTTCGGGACATTTTTAGGGGGTTTTGGTCGAAAAAAAAATTTTTTTTTCAAAAATTTTCAAAATCGATTTAAGGCCTAAATAGGCCATTTTACATGGGAAGAAGGGTCAGGAAACATGTTTGGGGTTCTTCGGGACATTTTTAGGGGGTTTTGGCCGAAAAAAAAATTTTTTTTTCAAAAATTATCAAAATCGATTTAAGGCCTAAATAGGCCATTTTACATGGGAATAAGGGTCAGGAAACATGTTTGGGGTTTTTCGGGACATTTTTAGGGGGTTTTGGCCGAAAAAAAAATTTTTTTTTCAAAAATTTTCAAAATCGATTTAAGGCCTAAGTAGGCCATTTTACATGGGAATAAGGGTCAGGAAACCTGTTTGGGGTTCTTCGGGACATTTTTAGGGGGTTTTGGCCGAAAAAAAATTTTTTTTTCAAAAATTTTCAAAATCGATTTAAGGCCTAAGTAGGCCATTTTACATGGGAATAAGGGTCAGGAAACATGTTTGGGGTTCTTCGGGACAATTTTAGGGGGTTTTGGCCGAAAAAAAATTTTTTTTTTCAAAAATTTTCAAAATCGAATTAAGGCCTAAATAGGCCATTTTACATGGGAATATGGGTCAGGAAACATGTTTGGGGTTCTTCGGGACATTTTTAGGGGGTTTTGGTCGAAAAAAAAATTTTTTTTCAAAAATTTTCAAAATCGATTTAAGGCCTAAATAGGCCATTTTACATGGGAATATGGGTCAGGAAACATGTTTGGGGTTCTTCAGAACATTTTTAGGGGGTTTTGGTCGAAAAAAAAATTTTTTTTTCAAAAATTTTCAAAATCGATTTAAGGCCTAAATAGGCCATTTTACATGGGAATAAGGGTCAGGAAACATGTTTGGGGTTCTTCGGGACATTTTTAGGGGGTTTTGGCCGAAAAAAAAATTTTTTTTCAAAAATTTTCAAAATCGATTTAAGGCCTAAATAGGCCATTTTACATGGGAAGAAGGGTCAGGAAACATGTTTGGGGTTCTTCGGGACATTTTTAGGGGGTTTTGGCCGAAAAAAAATTTTTTTTTCCAAAAATTTTCAAATTCGATTTAAGGCCTAAATAGGCCATTTTACATGGAAAAAAGGGTCAGGAAACATGTTTGGGGTTCTTCAGGACATTTTTAGGGGATTTTGGCAGAAAAAAAAATTTTTTTTTCAAAAATTTTCAAAATCGATTTAAGGCCTAAATAGGCCATTTTACATGGAAAAATGGGTCAGGGAACATGTTTGGGGTTCTTCGGGACATTTTTAGGGGGTTTTGGCCGAAAAAAAAAATTTTTTTTCAAAAATTTTCAAAATCGATTTAAGGCCTAAATAGGCCATTTTACATGGAAAAAAGGGTCAGGAAACATGTTTGGGGTTCTTCAGGACATTTTTAGGGGATTTTGGCAGAAAAAAAAATTTTTTTTTCAAAAATTTTCAAAATCGATTTAAGGCCTAAATAGGCCATTTTACATGGAAAAATGGGTCAGGGAACATGTTTGGGGTTCTTCGGGACATTTTTAGGGGGTTTTGGCCGAAAAAAAAATTTTTTTTTTCAAAAATTTTCAAATTCGTTTTAAGGCCTAAATAGGCCATTTTACATGGAAAAAAGGGTCAGGGAACATGTTTGGGGTTCTTCGGGACATTTTTAGGGGGTTTTGGCCGAAAAAAAAATTATTTTTTCAAAAATTTTCAATATCGATTTAAGGCCTAAATAGGCCATTTTACATAGAAAAAAGGGTCAGGAAACATGTTTGGGGTTCTTCGGGACATTTTTAGGGGGTTTTGGCCGAAAAAAAAAATTTTTTTTCAAAAATTTTCAAAATCGATTTAAGGCCTAAATAGGCCATTTTACATGGGAATAAGGGTCAGGAAACATGTTTGGGGTTCTTCGGGACATTTTTAGGGGGTTTTGGACGAAAAAAAATTTTTTTTTTCAAAAATTTTCAAAATCGATTTAAGGCCTAAATAGGCCATTTTACATAGGAAAAAGGGTCAGGAAACATGTTTGGGGTTCTTCGGGACATTTTTAGGGGGTTTTGGCCGAAAAAAAATTTTTTTTTCCAAAAATTTTCAAATTCGATTTAAGGCCTAAATAGGCCATTTTACATGGAAAAAAGGGTCAGGAAACATGTTTGGGGTTCTTCGGGACATTTTTAGGGGGTTTTGGCCGAAAAAAAAATTTTTTTTTCAAAAATTTTCAAAATCGATTTAAGGCCTAAATAGGCCATTTTACATGGGAATAAGGGTCAGGAAACATGTTTGGGGTTCTTCAGGACATTTTTAGGGGGTTTTGGCCGAAAAAAAATTTTTTTTTCAAAAATTTTCAAAATCGATTTAAGGCCTAAATAGGCCATTTTACATGGGAATAAGGGTCAGGAAACATGTTTGGGGTTCTTCGGGACATTTTTAGGGGGTTTTGGCCGAAAAAAAAATTTTTTTTTCAAAAATTTTCAAAATCGAATTAAGGCCTAAATAGGCCATTTTACATGGGAATAAGGGTCAGGAAACATGTTTGGGGTTCTTCGGGACATTTTTAGGGGGTTTTGGCGAAAAAAAAATTTTTTTTCAAAAATTTTCAAAATCGATTTAAGGCCTAAATAGGCCATTTTACATGGGAATAAGGGTCAGGAAACATGTTTGGGGTTCTTCGGGACATTTTTAGGGGGTTTTGGCCAAAAAAAAAATTTTTTTTTCAAAAATTTTCAAAATCGATTTAAGGCCTAAATAGGCCATTTTACATGGGAATAAGGGTCAGGAAACATGTTTGGGGTTCTTCGGGACATTTTTAGGGGGTTTTGGCCGAAAAAAAAATTTTTTTTCAAAAATTTTCAAAATCGATTTAAGGCCTAAATAGGCCATTTTACATGGGAATAAGGGTCAGGAAACATGTTTGGGGTTCTTCGGGACATTTTTAGGGGGTTTTGGCCGAAAAAAAATTTTTTTTTCCAAAAATTTTCAAATTCGATTTAAGGCCTAAATAGGCCATTTTACATGGAAAAAAGGGTCAGGAAACATGTTTGGGGTTCTTCGGGACATTTTTAGGGGGTTTTGGCCGAAAAAAAAATTTTTTTTTCAAAAATTTTCAAAATCGATTTAAGGCCTAAATAGGCCATTTTACATGGGAATAAGGGTCAGGAAACATGTTTGGGGTTCTTCGGGACATTTTTAGGGGGTTTTGGCCGAAAAAAAAAATTTTTTTTTCAAAAATTTTCAAAATCGATTTAAGGCCTAAATAGGCCATTTTACATAGGAATAAGGGTCAGGAAACATGTTTGGGGTTCTTCGGGACATTTTTAGGGGGTTTTGGCCGAAAAAAAAATTTTTTTTTCAAAAATTTTCAAATTCGATTTAAGGCCTAAATAGGCCATTTTACATGGGAATAAGGGTCAGGAAACATGTTTGGGGTTCTTCGGGACATTTTTAGGGGGTTTTGGCCGAAAAAAAATTTTTTTTTCAAAAATTTTCAAATTCGATTTAAGGCCTAAATAGGCCATTTTACATGGAAATAAGGGTCAGGAAACATGTTTGGGGTTCTTCGGGACATTTTTAGGGGGTTTTGGCCGAAAAAAAAATTTTTTTTTTTTAAATTTTCAAATTCGTTTTAAGGCCTAAATAGGCCATTTTACATGGAAAAAAGGGTCAGGGAACATGTTTGGGGTTCTTTGGGACATTTTTAGGGGGTTTTGGCCGAAAAAAAAAATTTTTTTTTCAAAAATTTTCAAATCGATTTAAGGCCTAAATAGGCCATTTTACATGGGAATAAGGGTCAGGAAACATGTTTGGGGTTCTTCGGGACATTTTTAGGGGGTTTTGGCCGAAAAAAAAAATTTTTTTTCAAAAATTTTCAAAATCGATTTAAGGCCTAAATAGGCCATTTTACATGGGAATAAGGGTCAGGAAACATGTTTGGGGTTCTTCGGGACATTTTTAGGGGGTTTTGGCCGAAAAAAAATTTTTTTTTTCAAAAATTTTCAAAATCGATTTAAGGCCTAAATAGGCCATTTTACATGGGAAAAAGGGTCAGGAAACATGTTTGGGGTTCTTCGGGACATTTTTAGGGGGTTTTGGCCGAAAAAAAATTTTTTTTTCAAAAATTTTCAAATTCGATTTAAGGCCTAAATAGGCCATTTTACATGGGAATAAGGGTCAGGAAACATGTTTGGGGTTCTTCGGGACATTTTTAGGGGGTTTTGGCCGAAAAAAAAATTTTTTTTTCAAAAATTTTCAAAATCGATTTAAGGCCTAAATAGGCCATTTTACATGGGAATAAGGGTCAGGAAACATGTTTGGGGTTCTTCGGGACATTTTTAGGGGGTTTTGGCCGAAAAAAAAATTTTTTTTTTCAAAAATTTTCAAATTCGATTTAAGGCCTAAATAGGCCATTTTACATGGGAATAAGGGTCAGGAAACATGTTTGGGGTTCTTCGGGACATTTTTAGGGGGTTTTGGCCGAAAAAAAAATTTTTTTTTCAAAAATTTTCAAATCGATTTAAGGCCTAAATAGGCCATTTTACATGGGAATAAGGGTCAGGAAACATGTTTGGTGTTCTTCGGGACATTTTTAGGGGGTTTTGGCCGAAAAAAAATTTTTTTTTCAAAAATTTTCAAATTCGTTTTAAGGCCTAAATAGGCCATTTTACATGGGAAAAAGGGTCAGGGAACATGTTTGGGGTTCTTTGGGACATTTTTAGGGGGTTTTGGCCGAAAAAAAAATTTTTTTTCAAAAATTTTCAAATCGATTTAAGGCCTAAATAGGCCATTTTACATGGAAAAAAGGGTCAGGAAACATGTTTGGGGTTCTTCGGGACATTTTTAGGGGGTTTTGGCCGAAAAAAAAATTTTTTTTTTCAAAAATTTTCAAATTCGTTTTAAGGCCTAAATAGGCCATTTTACATGGGAATAAGGGTCAGGAAACATGTTTGGGGTTCTTCGGGACATTTTTAGGGGGTTTTGGCCGAAAAAAAAATTTTTTTTTCAAAAATTTTCAAAATCGATTTAAGGCCTAAATAGGCCATTTTACATGGGAATAAGGGTCAGGAAACATGTTTGGGGTTCTTCGGGACATTTTTAGGGGGTTTTGGCCGAAAAAAATATTTTTTTTTTCAAAAATTTTCAAATTCGTTTTAAGGCCTAAATAGGCCATTTTACATGGAATAAGGGTCAGGAAACATGTTTGGGGTTCTTCGGGACATTTTTAGGGGGGTTTTGGCCGAAAAAAAAATTTTTTTTTCAAAAATTTTCAAAATCGATTTAAGGCCTAAATAGGCCATTTTACATGGGAATAAGGGTCAGGAAACATGTTTGGGGTTCTTCGGGACATTTTTAGGGGGTTTTGGCCGAAAAAAAAATTTTTTTTTCAAAAATTTTCAAATTCGATTTAAGGCCTAAATAGGCCATTTTACATGGAAAAAAGGGTCAGGAAACATGTTTGGGGTTCTTTGGGACATTTTTAGGGGGTTTTGGCCGAAAAAAAAATTTTTTTTCAAAAATTTTCAAAATCGATTTAAGGCCTAAATAGGCCATTTTACATGGGAATAAGGGTCAGGAAACATGTTTGGGGTTCTTCGGGACATTTTTAGGGGGTTTTGGCCGAAAAAAAAATTTTTTTTTTCAAAAATTTTCAAATTCGTTTTAAGGCCTAAATAGGCCATTTTACATGGAAAAAGGGTCAGGAAACATGTTTGGGGTTCTTCGGGACATTTTTAGGGGGTTTTGGCCGAAAAAAAAATTATTTTTTCAAAAATTTTCAAAATCGATTTAAGGCCTAAATAGGCCATTTTACATGGAAAAAAGGGTCAGGGAACATGTTTGGGGTTCTTCGGGACATTTTTAGGGGGTTTTGGCCGAAAAAAAAATTTTTTTTTTCAAAAATTTTCAAATTCGTTTTAAGGCCTAAATAGGCCATTTTACATGGGAATAAGGGTCAGGAAACATGTTTGGGGTTCTTCGGGACATTTTTAGGGGGTTTTGGCCGAAAAAAAAATTTTTTTTCAAAAATTTTCAAAATCGATTTAAGGCCTAAATAGGCCATTTTACATGGGAATAAGGGTCAGGAAACATGTTTGGGGTTCTTCGGGACATTTTTAGGGGGTTTTGGCCGAAAAAAAAATTTTTTTTTCAAAAATTTTCAAATTCGATTTAAGGCCTAAATAGGCCATTTTACATGGGAATAAGGGTCAGGAAACATGTTTGGGGTTCTTCGGGACATTTTTAGGGGGTTTTGGCCGAAAAAAAAATTTTTTTTCAAAAATTTTCAAAATCGATTTAAGGCCTAAATAGGCCATTTTACATGGGAATAAGGGTCAGGAAACATGTTTGGGGTTCTTCGGGACATTTTTAGGGGGTTTTGGCCGAAAAAAAAATTTTTTTTTTCAAAAATTTTCAAATTCGTTTTAAGGCCTAAATAGGCCATTTTACATGGAAAAAGGGTCAGGGAACATGTTTGGGGTTCTTTGGGACATTTTTAGGGGGTTTTGGCCGAAAAAAAAATTATTTTTTCAAAAATTTTCAAATCGATTTAAGGCCTAAATAGGCCATTTTACATGGGAAAAAGGGTCAGGAAACATGTTTGGGGTTCTTCGGGACATTTTTAGGGGGTTTTGGCCGAAAAAAAAATTTTTTTTTTCAAAAATTTTCAAATTCGTTTTAAGGCCTAAATAGGCCATTTTACATGGAAAAAAGGGTCAGGAAACATGTTTGGGGTTCTTTGGGACATTTTTAGGGGGTTTTGGCCGAAAAAAAAATTATTTTTTCAAAAATTTTCAAAATCGATTTAAGGCCTAAATAGGCCATTTTACATGGGAATAAGGGTCAGGAAACATGTTTGGGGTTCTTCGGGACATTTTTAGGGGGTTTTGGCCGAAAAAAAAATTTTTTTTTCAAAAATTTTCAAATTCGATTTAAGGCCTAAATAGGCCATTTTACATGGGAATAAGGGTCAGGAAACATGTTTGGGGTTCTTCGGGACATTTTTAGGGGGTTTTGGCCGAAAAAAAAATTTTTTTTTTCAAAAATTTTCAAATTCGTTTTAAGGCCTAAATAGGCCATTTTACATGGAAAAAAGGGTCAGGAAACATGTTTGGGGTTCTTCGGGACATTTTTAGGGGGGTTTTGGCCGAAAAAAAATTTTTTTTTTCAAAAATTTTCAAAATCGATTTAAGGCCTAAATAGGCCATTTTACATGGGAATAAGGGTCAGGAAACATGTTTGGGGTTCTTCGGGACATTTTTAGGGGGTTTTGGCCGAAAAAAAAATTTTTTTTTCAAAAATTTTCAAATTCGATTTAAGGCCTAAATAGGCCATTTTACATGGGAAAAAGGGTCAGGAAACATGTTTGGGGTTCTTCGGGACATTTTTAGGGGGTTTTGGCCGAAAAAAAAATTTTTTTTTCAAAAATTTTCAAATTCGATTTAAGGCCTAAATAGGCCATTTTACATGGGAATAAGGGTCAGGAAACATGTTTGGGGTTCTTCGGGACATTTTTAGGGGGTTTTGGCCGAAAAAAAAATTTTTTTTTTCAAAAATTTTCAAATTCGTTTTAAGGCCTAAATAGGCCATTTTACATGGAAAAAAGGGTCAGGAAACATGTTTGGGGTTCTTCGGGACATTTTTAGGGGGTTTTGGCCGAAAAAAAATTTTTTTTTCAAAAATTTTCAAAATCGATTTAAGGCCTAAATAGGCCATTTTACATGGGAATAAGGGTCAGGAAACATGTTTGGGGTTCTTCGGGACATTTTTAGGGGGTTTTGGCCGAAAAAAAAATTTTTTTTTCAAAAATTTTCAAATTCGATTTAAGGCCTAAATAGGCCATTTTACATGGGAATAAGGGTCAGGAAACATGTTTGGGGTTCTTCAGGACATTTTTAGGGGGTTTTGGCCGAAAAAAAAATTTTTTTTTCAAAAATTTTCAAATTCGATTTAAGGCCTAAATAGGCCATTTTACATGGGAATAAGGGTCAGGAAACATGTTTGGGGTTCTTCGGGACATTTTTAGGGGGTTTTGGCCGAAAAAAAAATTTTTTTTTTCAAAAATTTTCAAATTCGATTTAAGGCCTAAATAGGCCATTTTACATGGGAATAAGGGTCAGGAAACATGTTTGGGGTTCTTCGGGACATTTTTAGGGGGGTTTTGGCCGAAAAAAAAAATTTTTTTTCAAAAATTTTCAAAATCGATTTAAGGCCTAAATAGGCCATTTTACATGGGAATAAGGGTCAGGAAACATGTTTGGGGTTCTTCGGGACATTTTTAGGGGGTTTTGGCCGAAAAAAAAAATTTTTTTTTCAAAAATTTTCAAAATCGATTTAAGGCCTAAATAGGCCATTTTACATGGGAATAAGGGTCAGGAAACATGTTTGGGGTTCTTTGGGACATTTTTAGGGGGTTTTGGCCGAAAAAAAATTTTTTTTTTCAAAAATTTTCAAATTCGTTTTAAGGCCTAAATAGGCCATTTTACATGGAGAATAAGGGTCAGGAAACATGTTTGGGGTTCTTCGGGACATTTTTAGGGGGTTTTGGCCGAAAAAAAAATTTTTTTTTCCAAAAATTTTCAAATTCGATTTAAGGCCTAAATAGGCCATTTTACATGGAAAAAAGGGTCAGGAAACATGTTTGGGGTTCTTCAGGACATTTTTAGGGGGTTTTGGCCGAAAAAAAAATTTTTTTTTCAAAAATTTTCAAAATCGATTTAAGGCCTAAATAGGCCATTTTACATGGGAATAAGGGTCAGGAAACATGTTTGGGGTTCTTCGGGACATTTTTAGGGGGTTTTGGCCGAAAAAAAAATTTTTTTTTTCAAAAATTTTCAAATTCGTTTTAAGGCCTAAATAGGCCATTTTACATGGGAATAAGGGTCAGGAAACATGTTTGGGGTTCTTCGGGACATTTTTAGGGGGTTTTGGCCGAAAAAAAAATTTTTTTTTCAAAAATTTTCAAATTCGATTTAAGGCCTAAATAGGCCATTTTACATGGGAATAAGGGTCAGGAAACATGTTTGGGGTTCTTCAGGACATTTTTAGGGGGTTTTGGCCGAAAAAAAAATTTTTTTTTCAAAAATTTTCAAATTCGATTTAAGGCCTAAATAGGCCATTTTACATGGGAATAAGGGTCAGGAAACATGTTTGGGGTTCTTCGGGACATTTTTAGGGGGTTTTGGCCAAAAAAAAATTTTTTTTTTCAAAAATTTTCAAATTCGTTTTAAGGCCTAAATAGGCCATTTTACATGGGAATAAGGGTCAGGAAACATGTTTGGGGTTCTTCGGGACATTTTTAGGGGGTTTTGGCCGAAAAAAAAATTTTTTTTTCAAAAATTTTCAAATTCGATTTAAGGCCTAAATAGGCCATTTTACATGGGAATAAGGGTCAGGAAACATGTTTGGGGTTCTTCGGGACATTTTTAGGGGGTTTTGGCCGAAAAAAATATTTTTTTTTTCAAAAATTTTCAAATTCGATTTAAGGCCTAAATAGGCCATTTTACATGGGAAAAAGGGTCAGGAAACATGTTTGGGGTTCTTCGGGACATTTTTAGGGGGGTTTTGGCCGAAAAAAAAATTTTTTTTTCAAAAATTTTCAAAATCGATTTAAGGCCTAAATAGGCCATTTTACATGGGAATAAGGGTCAGGAAACATGTTTGGGGTTCTTCGGGACATTTTTAGGGGGTTTTGGCCGAAAAAAAAATTTTTTTTTCAAAAATTTTCAAATTCGATTTAAGGCCTAAATAGGCCATTTTACATGGGAATAAGGGTCAGGAAACATGTTTGGGGTTCTTCGGGACATTTTTAGGGGGTTTTGGCCGAAAAAAAAATTTTTTTTTCAAAAATTTTCAAATTCGATTTAAGGCCTAAATAGGCCATTTTACATGGGAATAAGGGTCAGGAAACATGTTTGGGGTTCTTCGGGACATTTTTAGGGGGTTTTGGCCGAAAAAAAAATTTTTTTTTTCAAAAATTTTCAAATTCGTTTTAAGGCCTAAATAGGCCATTTTACATGGGAATAAGGGTCAGGAAACATGTTTGGGGTTCTTCGGGACATTTTTAGGGGGTTTTGGCCGAAAAAAAAATTTTTTTTCAAAAATTTTCAAATTCGATTTAAGGCCTAAATAGGCCATTTTACATGGGAATAAGGGTCAGGAAACATGTTTGGGGTTCTTCGGGACATTTTTAGGGGGGTTTTGGCCGAAAAAAAAAATTTTTTTTCAAAAATTTTCAAAATCGATTTAAGGCCTAAATAGGCCATTTTACATAGGAATAAGGGTCAGGAAACATGTTTGGGGTTCTTCGGGACATTTTTAGGGGGTTTTGGCCGGAAAAAAAATTTTTTTTTCAAAAATTTTCAAAATCGATTTAAGGCCTAAATAGGCCATTTTACATGGGAATAAGGGTCAGGAAACATGTTTGGGGTTCTTCGGGACATTTTTAGGGGGTTTTGGCCGAAAAAAAAATTTTTTTTTTCAAAAATTTTCAAATTCGTTTTAAGGCCTAAATAGGCCATTTTACATGGGAATAAGGGTCAGGAAACATGTTTGGGGTTCTTTGGGACATTTTTAGGGGGTTTTGGCCGAAAAAAAAATTTTTTTTTCAAAAATTTTCAAATTCGATTTAAGGCCTAAATAGGCCATTTTACATGGAAAAAAGGGTCAGGAAACATGTTTGGGGTTCTTCGGGACATTTTTAGGGGGTTTTGGCCGAAAAAAAAATTTTTTTTTCAAAAATTTTCAAAATCGATTTAAGGCCTAAATAGGCCATTTTACATGGGAATAAGGGTCAGGAAACATGTTTGGGGTTCTTCGGGACATTTTTAGGGGGTTTTGGCCGAAAAAAAAATTTTTTTTTTCAAAAATTTTCAAATTCGTTTTAAGGCCTAAATAGGCCATTTTACATGGGAATAAGGGTCAGGAAACATGTTTGGGGTTCTTCGGGACATTTTTAGGGGGTTTTGGCCGAAAAAAAATTTTTTTTTTTCAAAAATTTTCAAATCGATTTAAGGCCTAAATAGGCCATTTTACATGGGAATAAGGGTCAGGAAACATGTTTGGGGTTCTTCGGGACATTTTTAGGGGGTTTTGGCCGAAAAAAAAATTTTTTTTTCAAAAATTTTCAAAATCGATTTAAGGCCTAAGTAGGCCATTTTACATGGGAATAAGGGTCAGGAAACATGTTTGGGGTTCTTCGGGACATTTTTAGGGGGTTTTGGCCGAAAAAAAATTTTTTTTTCAAAAATTTTCAAAATCGATTTAAGGCCTAAATAGGCCATTTTACATGGGAATAAGGGTCAGGAAACATGTTTGGGGTTCTTCGGGACATTTTTAGGGGGTTTTGGCCGAAAAAAAAAATTTTTCTTTTCAAAATTTTCAAAATCGATTTAAGGCCTAAATAGGCCATTTTACATGGGAATAAGGGTCAGGAAACATGTTTGGGGTTCTTCGGGACATTTTTAGGGGGTTTTGGCCGAAAAAAAAAATTTTTTTTCAAAAATTTTCAAAATCGATTTAAGGCCTAAATAGGCCATTTTACATGGGAATAAGGGTCAGGAAACATGTTTGGGGTTCTTCGGGACATTTTTAGGGGGTTTTGGCCGAAAAAAAATTTTTTTTTCAAAAATTTTCAAAATCGATTTAAGGCCTAAATAGGCCATTTTACATGGGAATAAGGGTCAGGAAACATGTTTGGGGTTCTTCGGGACATTTTTAGGGGGTTTTGGCCGAAAAAAAAATTTTTTTTTCAAAAATTTTCAAAATCGATTTAAGGCCTAAATAGGCCATTTTACATGGGAATAAGGGTCAGGAAACATGTTTGGGGTTCTTCGGGACATTTTTAGGGGGTTTTGGCCGAAAAAAAAAATTTTTTTTCAAAAATTTTCAAAATCGATTTAAGGCCTAAATAGGCCATTTTACATGGGAATAAGGGTCAGGAAACATGTTTGGGGTTCTTCGGGACATTTTTAGGGGGTTTTGGCCGAAAAAAAAATTTTTTTTTCAAAAATTTTCAAAATCGATTTAAGGCCTAAATAGGCCATTTTACATGGGAATAAGGGTCAGGAAACATGTTTGGGGTTCTTCGGGACATTTTTAGGGGGTTTTGGCCGAAAAAAAAATTTTTTTTTCAAAAATTTTCAAATTCGATTTAAGGCCTAAATAGGCCATTTTACATGGGAATAAGGGTCAGGAAACATGTTTGGGGTTCTTCGGGACATTTTTAGGGGGTTTTGGCCGAAAAAAATATTTTTTTTTTCAAAAATTTTCAAATTCGATTTAAGGCCTAAATAGGCCATTTTACATGGGAATAAGGGTCAGGAAACATGTTTGGGGTTCTTCGGGACATTTTTAGGGGGTTTTGGCCGAAAAAAAAATTTTTTTTTCAAAAATTTTCAAAATCGATTTAAGGCCTAAATAGGCCATTTTACATGGGAATAAGGGTCAGGAAACATGTTTGGGGTTCTTCGGGACATTTTTAGGGGGTTTTGGCCGAAAAAAAAATTTTTTTTTCAAAAATTTTCAAATTCGATTTAAGGCCTAAATAGGCCATTTTACATGGGAATAAGGGTCAGGAAACATGTTTGGGGTTCTTCGGGACATTTTTAGGGGGTTTTGGCCGAAAAAAAATTTTTTTTTTCAAAAATTTTCAAATTCGTTTTAAGGCCTAAATAGGCCATTTTACATGGGAATAAGGGTCAGGAAACATGTTTGGGGTTCTTCGGGACATTTTTAGGGGGTTTTGGCCGAAAAAAAAATTTTTTTTCAAAAATTTTCAAATTCGATTTAAGGCCTAAATAGGCCATTTTACATGGGAATAAGGGTCAGGAAACATGTTTGGGGTTCTTCGGGACATTTTTAGGGGGGTTTTGGCCGAAAAAAAAAATTTTTTTTCAAAAATTTTCAAAATCGATTTAAGGCCTAAATAGGCCATTTTACATGGGAATAAGGGTCAGGAAACATGTTTGGGGTTCTTCGGGACATTTTTAGGGGGTTTTGGCCGAAAAAAAAATTTTTTTTTCAAAAATTTTCAAAATCGATTTAAGGCCTAAATAGGCCATTTTACATGGGAATAAGGGTCAGGAAACATGTTTGGGGTTCTTTGGGACATTTTTAGGGGGTTTTGGCCGAAAAAAAAATTTTTTTTTTCAAAAATTTTCAAATTCGATTTAAGGCCTAAATAGGCCATTTTACATGGGAATAAGGGTCAGGAAACATGTTTGGGGTTCTTTGGGACATTTTTAGGGGGTTTTGGCCGAAAAAAAAATTTTTTTTTCAAAAATTTTCAAATTCGATTTAAGGCCTAAATAGGCCATTTTACATGGAAAAAAGGGTCAGGAAACATGTTTGGGGTTCTTCAGGACATTTTTAGGGGGTTTTGGCCGAAAAAAAAATTTTTTTTTCAAAAATTTTCAAAATCGATTTAAGGCCTAAATAGGCCATTTTACATGGGAAAAAGGGTCAGGAAACATGTTTGGGGTTCTTCGGGACATTTTTAGGGGGTTTTGGCCGAAAAAAAAATTTTTTTTTTCAAAAATTTTCAAATTCGATTTAAGGCCTAAATAGGCCATTTTACATGGAAATAAGGGTCAGGAAACATGTTTGGGGTTCTTTGGGACATTTTTAGGGGGTTTTGGCCGAAAAAAAAATTTTTTTTTCAAAAATTTTCAAATCGATTTAAGGCCTAAATAGGCCATTTTACATGGGAATAAGGGTCAGGAAACATGTTTGGGGTTCTTCGGGACATTTTTAGGGGGTTTTGGCCGAAAAAAAAATTTTTTTTTCAAAAATTTTCAAAATCGATTTAAGGCCTAAGTAGGCCATTTTACATGGGAACAAGGGTCAGGAAACATGTTTGGGGTTCTTCGGGACATTTTTAGGGGGTTTTGGCCGAAAAAAAATTTTTTTTTCAAAAATTTTCAAAATCGATTTAAGGCCTAAGTAGGCCATTTTACATGGGAATAAGGGTCAGGAAACATGTTTGGGGTTCTTCGGGACATTTTTAGGGGGTTTTGGCCGAAAAAAAAAATTTTTTTTCAAAAATTTTCAAAATCGATTTAAGGCCTAAATAGGCCATTTTACATGGGAATAAGGGTCAGGAAACATGTTTGGGGTTCTTCGGGACATTTTTAGGGGGTTTTGGCCGAAAAAAAAAATTTTTTTTCAAAAATTTTCAAAATCGATTTAAGGCCTAAGTAGGCCATTTTACATGGGAATAAGGGTCAGGAAACATGTTTGGGGTTCTTCGGGACATTTTTAGGGGGTTTTGGCCGAAAAAAAATTTTTTTTTCAAAAATTTTCAAAATCGATTTAAGGCCTAAATAGGCCATTTTACATGGGAATAAGGGTCAGGAAACATGTTTGGGGTTCTTCGGGACATTTTTAGGGGGTTTTGGCCGAAAAAAAAAATTTTTTTTCAAAAATTTTCAAAATCGATTTAAGGCCTAAATAGGCCATTTTACATGGGAATAAGGGTCAGGAAACATGTTTGGGGTTCTTCGGGACATTTTTAGGGGGTTTTGGCCGAAAAAAAAATTTTTTTTTCAAAAATTTTCAAAATCGATTTAAGGCCTAAATAGGCCATTTTACATGGGAATAAGGGTCAGGAAACATGTTTGGGGTTCTTCGGGACATTTTTAGGGGGTTTTGGCCGAAAAAAAAATTTTTTTTTCAAAAATTTTCAAATTCGATTTAAGGCCTAAATAGGCCATTTTACATGGGAATAAGGGTCAGGAAACATGTTTGGGGTTCTTCGGGACATTTTTAGGGGGTTTTGGCCGAAAAAAAATTTTTTTTTTCAAAAATTTTCAAATTCGTTTTAAGGCCTAAATAGGCCATTTTACATGGAAAAAAGGGTCAGGAAACATGTTTGGGGTTCTTCGGGACATTTTTAGGGGGGTTTTGGCCGAAAAAAAAATTTTTTTTTCAAAAATTTTCAAAATCGATTTAAGGCCTAAATAGGCCATTTTACATGGGAATAAGGGTCAGGAAACATGTTTGGGGTTCTTCGGGACATTTTTAGGGGGTTTTGGCCGAAAAAAAAATTTTTTTTTCAAAAATTTTCAAATTCGATTTAAGGCCTAAATAGGCCATTTTACATGGAAAAAAGGGTCAGAAAACATGTTTGGGGTTCTTCAGGACATTTTTAGGGGGTTTTGGCCGAAAAAAAAATTTTTTTTTCAAAAATTTTCAAATTCGATTTAAGGCCTAAATAGGCCATTTTACATGGGAATAAGGGTCCAGAAACATTTTTGGGGTTATTCGGGACATTTTTAGGGGGTTTTGGCCAAAAAAAAATTTTTTTTTTCAAAAATTTTCAAATTCGTTTTAAGGCCTAAATAGGCCATTTTACATGGGAATAAGGGTCAGGAAACATGTTTGGGGTTCTTCGGGACATTTTTAGGGGGTTTTGGCCGAAAAAAAAATTTTTTTTCAAAAATTTTCAAATTCGATTTAAGGCCTAGATAGGCCATTTTACATGGGAATAAGGGTCAGGAAACACGTTTGGGGTTCTTCGGGACATTTTTAGGGGGGTTTTGGCCGAAAAAAAAAATTTTTTTTCAAAAATTTTCAAAATCGATTTAAGGCCTAAATAGGCCATTTTACATAGGAATAAGGGTCAGGAAACATGTTTGGGGTTCTTCGGGACATTTTTAGGGGGTTTTGGCCGGAAAAAATTTTTTTTTTCAAAAATTTTCAAAATCGATTTAAGGCCTAAATAGGCCATTTTACATGGGAATAAGGGTCAGGATACATGTTTGGGGTTCTTTGGGACATTTTTAGGGGGTTTTGGCCGAAAAAAAAATTTTTTTTTTCAAAAATTTTCAAATTCGTTTTAAGGCCTAAATAGGCCATTTTACATGGAGAAAAGGGTCAGGGAACATGTTTGGGGTTCTTTGGGACATTTTTAGGGGGTTTTGGCCGAAAAAAATTTTTTTTTTCCAAAAATTTTCAAATTCGATTTAAGGCCTAAATAGGCCATTTTACATGGAAAAAAGGGTCAGGAAACATGTTTGGGGTTCTTCAGGACATTTTTAGGGGATTTTGGCAGAAAAAAAAATTTTTTTTTCAAAAATTTTCAAAATCGATTTAAGGCCTAAATAGGCCATTTTACATGGAAAAAAGGGTCAGGGAACATGTTTGGGGTTCTTCGGGACATTTTTAGGGGGTTTTGGCCGAAAAAAAAATTTTTTTTTTCAAAAATTTTCAAATTCGTTTTAAGGCCTAAATAGGCCATTTTACATGGAAAAAAGGGTCAGGGAACATGTTTGGGGTTCTTTGGGACATTTTTAGGGGGTTTTGGCCGAAAAAAATGTTTTTTTTTCAAAAATTTTCAATATCGATTTAAGGCCTAAATAGGCCATTTTACATAGAAAAAAGGGTCAGGAAACATGTTTGGGGTTCTTCGGGACATTTTTAGGGGGTTTTGGCCGAAAAAAATTTTTTTTTTTCAAAAATTTTCAAATTCGTTTTAAGGCCTAAATAGGCCATTTTACATGGGAATAAGGGTCCGGATACATTTTTGGGGTTTTTCGGGACATTTTTAGGGGGTTTTGGCCGAAAAAAAAATTTTTTTTTCAAAAATTTTCAAAATCGATTTAAGGCCTAAGTAGGCCATTTTACATGAGAACAAGGGTCAGGAAACCTGTTTGGGGTTCTTCGGGACATTTTTAGGGGGTTTTGGCCGAAAAAAAATTTTTTTTTCAAAAATTTTCAAAATCGATTTAAGGCCTAAGTAGGCCATTTTACATGGGAATAAGGGTCAGGAAACATGTTTGGTGTTCTTCGGGACATTTTTAGGGGGTTTTGGCCGAAAAAAAAAATTTTTCTTCAAAAATTTTCAAAATCGATTTAAGGCCTAAATAGGCCATTTTACATGGGAATAAGGGTCAGGAAACATGTTTGGGGTTCTTCGGGACATTTTTAGGGGGTTTTGGCCGAAAAAAAAATTTTTTTTCAAAAATTTTCAAAATCGATTTAAGTCCTAAGTAGGCCATTTTACATGGGAATAAGGGTCAGGAAACCTGTTTGGGGTTCTTCGGGACATTTTTAGGGGGTTTTGGCCGAAAAAAATTTTTTTTTTCGAAAATTTTTCAAATCGATTTAAGGCCTAAATAGGCCATTTTACATGAGAATAAGGGTCAGGAAACATGTTTGGGGTTCTTATGGACAATTTTAGGGGGTTTTGGCCGAAAAAAAAATTTTTTTTTCAAAAATTTTCAAAATCGATTTAAGTCCTAAGTAGGCCATTTTACATGGGAATAAGGGTCAGGAAACCTGTTTGGGGTTCTTCGGGACATTTTTAGGGGGTTTTGGCCGAAAAAAAAAATTTTTTTTCAAAAATTTTCAAAATCGATTTAAGGCCTAATTAGGCCATTTTACATGGGAATAAGGGTCAGGAAACCTGTTTGGGGTTCTTCGGGACAATTTTAGGGGGTTTTGGCCGAAAAAAAAATTTTTTTTTCAAAAATTTTCAAAATCGATTTAAGGCCTAAATAGGCCATTTTACATGGGAATAAGGGTCAGGAAACATGTTTGGGGTTCTTCGGGACATTTTTAGGGGGTTTTGGCCGAAAAAAAATTTTTTTTTCAAAAATTTTCAAAATTGATTTAAGGCCTAAATAGGCCATTTTACATGGGAAGAAGGGTCAGGAAACATGTTTGGGGTTCTTCGGGACATTTTTAGGGGGTTTTGGCCGAAAAAAAAATTTTTTTTTAAAAAATTTTCAAATTCGATTTAAGGCCTAAATAGGCCATTTTACATGGGAATATGGGTCAGGAAACATGTTTGGGGTTCTTCGGGACATTTTTAGGGGGTTTTGGTCGAAAAAAAAATTTTTTTTTCAAAAATTTTCAAAATCGATTTAAGGCCTAAATAGGCCATTTTACATGGGAAGAAGGGTCAGGAAACATGTTTGGGGTTCTTCGGGACATTTTTAGGGGGTTTTGGCCGAAAAAAAATTTTTTTTCAAAAATTATCAAAATCGATTTAAGGCCTAAATAGGCCATTTTACATGGGAATAAGGGTCAGGAAACATGTTTGGGGTTCTTCGGGACATTTTTAGGGGGTTTTGGTCGAAAAAAAAATTTTTTTTTCAAAAATTTTCAAAATCGATTTAAGGCCTAAATAGGCCATTTTACATGGGAAGAAGGGTCAGGAAACATGTTTGGGGTTCTTCGGGACATTTTTAGGGGGTTTTGGCCGAAAAAAAAATTTTTTTTTCAAAAATTATCAAAATCGATTTAAGGCCTAAATAGGCCATTTTACATGGGAATAAGGGTCAGGAAACATGTTTGGGGTTTTTCGGGACATTTTTAGGGGGTTTTGGCCGAAAAAAAAATTTTTTTTTCAAAAATTTTCAAAATCGATTTAAGGCCTAAATAGGCCATTTTACATGGGAAGAAGGGTCAGGAAACATGTTTGGGGTTCTTCGGGACATTTTTAGGGGGTTTTGGCCGAAAAAAAAATTTTTTTTTCAAAAATTATCAAAATCGATTTAAGGCCTAAATAGGCCATTTTACATGGGAATAAGGGTCAGGAAACATGTTTGGGGTTTTTCGGGACATTTTTAGGGGGTTTTGGCCGAAAAAAAAAAAATTTTTTTTTCAAAAATTTTCAAAATCGATTTAAGGCCTAAGTAGGCCATTTTACATGGGAATAAGGGTCAGGAAACCTGTTTGGGGTTCTTCGGGACATTTTTAGGGGGTTTTGGCCGAAAAAAAATTTTTTTTTCAAAAATTTTCAAAATCGATTTAAGGCCTAAGTAGGCCATTTTACATGGGAATAAGGGTCAGGAAACATGTTTGGGGTTCTTCGGGACAATTTTAGGGGGTTTTGGCCGAAAAAAAAATTTTTTTTTCAAAAATTTTCAAAATCGAATTAAGGCCTAAATAGGCCATTTTACATGGGAATATGGGTCAGGAAACATGTTTGGGGTTCTTCGGGACATTTTTAGGGGGTTTTGGTCGAAAAAAAAATTTTTTTTTCAAAAATTTTCAAAATCGATTTAAGGCCTAAATAGGCCATTTTACATGGGAAGAAGGGTCAGGAAACATGTTTGGGGTTCTTCGGGACATTTTTAGGGGGTTTTGGCCGAAAAAAAAATTTTTTTTTTTTAAATTTTCAAATTCGATTTAAGGCCTAAATAGGCCATTTTACATGGGAATATGGGTCAGGAAACATGTTTGGGGTTCTTCAGAACATTTTTAGGGGGTTTTGGTCGAAAAAAAAATTTTTTTTTCAAAAATTTTCAAAATCGATTTAAGGCCTAAATAGGCCATTTTACATGGGAATAAGGGTCAGGAAACATGTTTGGGGTTCTTCGGGACATTTTTAGGGGGTTTTGGCCGAAAAAAAATTTTTTTTTCAAAAATTTTCAAAATCGATTTAAGGCCTAAATAGGCCATTTTACATGGGAATATGGGTCAGGAAACATGTTTGGGGTTCTTCAGAACATTTTTAGGGGGTTTTGGTCGAAAAAAAAATTTTTTTTTCAAAAATTTTCAAAATCGATTTAAGGCCTAAATAGGCCATTTTACATGAGAATAAGGGTCAGGAAACATGTTTGGGGTTCTTCGGGACATTTTTAGGGGGTTTTGGCCGAAAAAAAAATTTTTTTTCAAAAATTTTCAAAATCGATTTAAGGCCTAAATAGGCCATTTTACATGGGAAGAAGGGTCAGGAAACATGTTTGGGGTTCTTCGGGACATTTTTAGGGGGTTTTGGCCGAAAAAAAATTTTTTTTTCCAAAAATTTTCAAATTCGATTTAAGGCCTAAATAGGCCATTTTACATGGAAAAAAGGGTCAGGAAACATGTTTGGGGTTCTTCAGGACATTTTTAGGGGATTTTGGCAGAAAAAAAAATTTTTTTTTCAAAAATTTTCAAAATCGATTTAAGGCCTAAATAGGCCATTTTACATGGAAAAAAGGGTCAGGGAACATGTTTGGGGTTCTTTGGGACATTTTTAAAGGGTTTTGGCCGAAAAAAAAATTATTTTTTCAAAAATTTTCAATATCGATTTAAGGCCTAAATAGGCCATTTTACATAGAAAAAAGGGTCAGGAAACATGTTTGGGGTTCTTCGGGACATTTTTAGGGGGTTTTGGCCGAAAAAAAAAATTTTTTTTCAAAAATTTTCAAAATCGATTTAAGGCCTAAATAGGCCATTTTACATGGGAATAAGGGTCAGGAAACATGTTTGGGGTTCTTCGGGACATTTTTAGGGGGTTTTGGACGAAAAAAAATTTTTTTTTTCAAAAATTTTCAAAATCGATTTAAGGCCTAAATAGGCCATTTTACATAGGAAAAAGGGTCAGGAAACATGTTTGGGGTTCTTCGGGACATTTTTAGGGGGTTTTGGCCGAGAAAAAATTTTTTTTTCCAAAAATTTTCAAATTCGATTTAAGGCCTAAATGGGCCATTTTACATGGAAAAAAGGGTCAGGAAACATGTTTGGGGTTCTTCAGGACATTTTTAGGGGATTTTGGCAGAAAAAAAAATTTTTTTTTCAAAAATTTTCAAAATCGATTTAAGGCCTAAATAGGCCATTTTACATGGAAAAAAGGGTCAGGGAACATGTTTGGGGTTCTTCGGGACATTTTTAGGGGGTTTTGGCCGAAAAAAAAATTTTTTTTTTCAAAAATTTTCAAATTCGTTTTAAGGCCTAAATAGGCCATTTTACATGGAAAAAAGGGTCAGGGAACATGTTTGGGGTTCTTTGGGACATTTTTAGGGGGTTTTGGCCGAAAAAAAAATTATTTTTTCAAAAATTTTCAATATCGATTTAAGGCCTAAATAGGCCATTTTACATGGAAAAAAGGGTCAGGGAACATGTTTGGGGTTCTTCGGGATATTTTTAGGGGGTTTTGGCCGAAAAAAAATTTTTTTTTTCAAAAATTTTCAAATTCGTTTTAAGGCCTAAATAGGCCATTTTACATGGAAAAAAGGGTCAGGAAACCTGTTTGGGGTTCTTCGGGACATTTTTAGGGGGTTTTGGCCGAAAAAAAAAATTTTTTTTCAAAAATTTTCAAAATCGATTTAAGGCCTAATTAGGCCATTTTACATGGGAATAAGGGTCAGGAAACCTGTTTGGGGTTCTTCGGGACAATTTTAGGGGGTTTTGGCCGAAAAAAAAATTTTTTTTTCAAAAATTTTCAAAATCGATTTAAGGCCTAAATAGGCCATTTTACATGGGAATAAGGGTCAGGAAACATGTTTGGGGTTCTTCGGGACATTTTTAGGGGGTTTTGGCCGAAAAAAAATTTTTTTTTCAAAAATTTTCAAAATTGATTTAAGGCCTAAATAGGCCATTTTACATGGGAAGAAGGGTCAGGAAACATGTTTGGGGTTCTTCGGGACATTTTTAGGGGGTTTTGGCCGAAAAAAAAATTTTTTTTTAAAAAATTTTCAAATTCGATTTAAGGCCTAAATAGGCCATTTTACATGGGAATATGGGTCAGGAAACATGTTTGGGGTTCTTCGGGACATTTTTAGGGGGTTTTGGTCGAAAAAAAAATTTTTTTTTCAAAAATTTTCAAAATCGATTTAAGGCCTAAATAGGCCATTTTACATGGGAAGAAGGGTCAGGAAACATGTTTGGGGTTCTTCGGGACATTTTTAGGGGGTTTTGGCCGAAAAAAAAATTTTTTTTCAAAAATTATCAAAATCGATTTAAGGCCTAAATAGGCCATTTTACATGGGAATAAGGGTCAGGAAACATGTTTGGGGTTCTTCGGGACATTTTTAGGGGGTTTTGGTCGAAAAAAAAATTTTTTTTCCAAAAATTTTCAAAATCGATTTAAGGCCTAAATAGGCCATTTTACATGGGAAGAAGGGTCAGGAAACATGTTTGGGGTTCTTCGGGACATTTTTAGGGGGTTTTGGCCGAAAAAAAAATTTTTTTTTCAAAAATTATCAAAATCGATTTAAGGCCTAAATAGGCCATTTTACATGGGAATAAGGGTCAGGAAACATGTTTGGGGTTTTTCGGGACATTTTTAGGGGGTTTTGGCCGAAAAAAAAATTTTTTTTTCAAAAATTTTCAAAATCGATTTAAGGCCTAAATAGGCCATTTTACATGGGAAGAAGGGTCAGGAAACATGTTTGGGGTTCTTCGGGACATTTTTAGGGGGTTTTGGCCGAAAAAAAAATTTTTTTTTCAAAAATTATCAAAATCGATTTAAGGCCTAAATAGGCCATTTTACATGGGAATAAGGGTCAGGAAACATGTTTGGGGTTTTTCGGGACATTTTTAGGGGGTTTTGGCCGAAAAAAAAATTTTTTTTTCAAAAATTTTCAAAATCGATTTAAGGCCTAAGTAGGCCATTTTACATGGGAATAAGGGTCAGGAAACCTGTTTGGGGTTCTTCGGGACATTTTTAGGGGGTTTTGGCCGAAAAAAAATTTTTTTTTCAAAAATTTTCAAAATCGATTTAAGGCCTAAGTAGGCCATTTTACATGGGAATAAGGGTCAGGAAACATGTTTGGGGTTCTTCGGGACAATTTTAGGGGGTTTTGGCCGAAAAAAAAATTTTTTTTTCAAAAATTTTCAAAATCGAATTAAGGCCTAAATAGGCCATTTTACATGGGAATATGGGTCAGGAAACATGTTTGGGGTTCTTCGGGACATTTTTAGGGGGTTTTGGTCGAAAAAAAAATTTTTTTTTCAAAAATTTTCAAAATCGATTTAAGGCCTAAATAGGCCATTTTACATGGGAAGAAGGGTCAGGAAACATGTTTGGGGTTCTTCGGGACATTTTTAGGGGGTTTTGGCCGAAAAAAAAATTTTTTTTTTTTAAATTTTCAAATTCGATTTAAGGCCTAAATAGGCCATTTTACATGGGAATATGGGTCAGGAAACATGTTTGGGGTTCTTCAGAACATTTTTAGGGGGTTTTGGTCGAAAAAAAAATTTTTTTTTCAAAAATTTTCAAAATCGATTTAAGGCCTAAATAGGCCATTTTACATGGGAATAAGGGTCAGGAAACATGTTTGGGGTTCTTCGGGACATTTTTAGGGGGTTTTGGCCGAAAAAAAAATTTTTTTTCAAAAATTTTCAAAATCGATTTAAGGCCTAAATAGGCCATTTTACATGGGAATATGGGTCAGGAAACATGTTTGGGGTTCTTCAGAACATTTTTAGGGGGTTTTGGTCGAAAAAAAAATTTTTTTTTCAAAAATTTTCAAAATCGATTTAAGGCCTAAATAGGCCATTTTACATGAGAATAAGGGTCAGGAAACATGTTTGGGGTTCTTCGGGACATTTTTAGGGGGTTTTGGCCGAAAAAAAAATTTTTTTTCAAAAATTTTCAAAATCGATTTAAGGCCTAAATAGGCCATTTTACATGGGAAGAAGGGTCAGGAAACATGTTTGGGGTTCTTCGGGACATTTTTAGGGGGTTTTGGCCGAAAAAAAAATTTTTTTTCCAAAAATTTTCAAATTCGATTTAAGGCCTAAATAGGCCATTTTACATGGAAAAAAGGGTCAGGAAACATGTTTGGGGTTCTTCAGGACATTTTTAGGGGATTTTGGCAGAAAAAAAAATTTTTTTTTCAAAAATTTTCAAAATCGATTTAAGGCCTAAATAGGCCATTTTACATGGAAAAAAGGGTCAGGGAACATGTTTGGGGTTCTTTGGGACATTTTTAAAGGGTTTTGGCCGAAAAAAAAATTATTTTTTCAAAAATTTTCAATATCGATTTAAGGCCTAAATAGGCCATTTTACATAGAAAAAAGGGTCAGGAAACATGTTTGGGGTTCTTCGGGACATTTTTAGGGGGTTTTGGCCGAAAAAAAAAATTTTTTTTCAAAAATTTTCAAAATCGATTTAAGGCCTAAATAGGCCATTTTACATGGGAATAAGGGTCAGGAAACATGTTTGGGGTTCTTCGGGACATTTTTAGGGGGTTTTGGACGAAAAAAAATTTTTTTTTTCAAAAATTTTCAAAATCGATTTAAGGCCTAAATAGGCCATTTTACATAGGAAAAAGGGTCAGGAAACATGTTTGGGGTTCTTCGGGACATTTTTAGGGGGTTTTGGCCGAGAAAAAATTTTTTTTTCCAAAAATTTTCAAATTCGATTTAAGGCCTAAATGGGCCATTTTACATGGAAAAAAGGGTCAGGAAACATGTTTGGGGTTCTTCAGGACATTTTTAGGGGATTTTGGCAGAAAAAAAAATTTTTTTTTCAAAAATTTTCAAAATCGATTTAAGGCCTAAATAGGCCATTTTACATGGAAAAAAGGGTCAGGGAACATGTTTGGGGTTCTTCGGGACATTTTTAGGGGGTTTTGGCCGAAAAAAAAATTTTTTTTTTCAAAAATTTTCAAATTCGTTTTAAGGCCTAAATAGGCCATTTTACATGGAAAAAAGGGTCAGGGAACATGTTTGGGGTTCTTTGGGACATTTTTAGGGGGTTTTGGCCGAAAAAAAAATTATTTTTTCAAAAATTTTCAATATCGATTTAAGGCCTAAATAGGCCATTTTACATGGAAAAAAGGGTCAGGGAACATGTTTGGGGTTCTTCGGGATATTTTTAGGGGGTTTTGGCCGAAAAAAAAATTTTTTTTTTCAAAAATTTTCAAATTCGTTTTAAGGCCTAAATAGGCCATTTTACATGGAAAAAAGGGTCAGGAAACCTGTTTGGGGTTCTTCGGGACATTTTTAGGGGGTTTTGGCCGAAAAAAAAAATTTTTTTTCAAAAATTTTCAAAATCGATTTAAGGCCTAAATAGGCCATTTTACATGGGAATAAGGGTCAGGAAACATGTTTGGGGTTCTTCGGGACATTTTTAGGGGGTTTTGGCCGAAAAAAAATTTTTTTTTCAAAAATTTTCAAAATTGATTTAAGGCCTAAATAGGCCATTTTACATGGGAAGAAGGGTCAGGAAACATGTTTGGGGTTCTTCGGGACATTTTTAGGGGGTTTTGGCCGAAAAAAAAATTTTTTTTTAAAAAATTTTCAAATTCGATTTAAGGCCTAAATAGGCCATTTTACATGGGAATATGGGTCAGGAAACATGTTTGGGGTTCTTCGGGACATTTTTAGGGGGTTTTGGTCGAAAAAAAAATTTTTTTTTCAAAAATTTTCAAAATCGATTTAAGGCCTAAATAGGCCATTTTACATGGGAAGAAGGGTCAGGAAACATGTTTGGGGTTCTTCGGGACATTTTTAGGGGGTTTTGGCCGAAAAAAAAATTTTTTTTCAAAAATTATCAAAATCGATTTAAGGCCTAAATAGGCCATTTTACATGGGAATAAGGGTCAGGAAACATGTTTGGGGTTCTTCGGGACATTTTTAGGGGGTTTTGGTCGAAAAAAAAATTTTTTTTTCAAAAATTTTCAAAATCGATTTAAGGCCTAAATAGGCCATTTTACATGGGAAGAAGGGTCAGGAAACATGTTTGGGGTTCTTCGGGACATTTTTAGGGGGTTTTGGCCGAAAAAAAAATTTTTTTTTCAAAAATTATCAAAATCGATTTAAGGCCTAAATAGGCCATTTTACATGGGAATAAGGGTCAGGAAACATGTTTGGGGTTTTTCGGGACATTTTTAGGGGGTTTTGGCCGAAAAAAAAATTTTTTTTTCAAAAATTTTCAAAATCGATTTAAGGCCTAAATAGGCCATTTTACATGGGAAGAAGGGTCAGGAAACATGTTTGGGGTTCTTCGGGACATTTTTAGGGGGTTTTGGCCGAAAAAAAAATTTTTTTTTCAAAAATTATCAAAATCGATTTAAGGCCTAAATAGGCCATTTTACATGGGAATAAGGGTCAGGAAACATGTTTGGGGTTTTTCGGGACATTTTTAGGGGGTTTTGGCCGAAAAAAAAATTTTTTTTTCAAAAATTTTCAAAATCGATTTAAGGCCTAAGTAGGCCATTTTACATGGGAATAAGGGTCAGGAAACCTGTTTGGGGTTCTTCGGGACATTTTTAGGGGGTTTTGGCCGAAAAAAAATTTTTTTTTCAAAAATTTTCAAAATCGATTTAAGGCCTAAGTAGGCCATTTTACATGGGAATAAGGGTCAGGAAACATGTTTGGGGTTCTTCGGGACAATTTTAGGGGGTTTTGGCCGAAAAAAAAATTTTTTTTTCAAAAATTTTCAAAATCGAATTAAGGCCTAAATAGGCCATTTTACATGGGAATATGGGTCAGGAAACATGTTTGGGGTTCTTCGGGACATTTTTAGGGGGTTTTGGTCGAAAAAAAAATTTTTTTTTCAAAAATTTTCAAAATCGATTTAAGGCCTAAATAGGCCATTTTACATGGGAAGAAGGGTCAGGAAACATGTTTGGGGTTCTTCGGGACATTTTTAGGGGGTTTTGGCCGAAAAAAAAATTTTTTTTTTTTAAATTTTCAAATTCGATTTAAGGCCTAAATAGGCCATTTTACATGGGAATATGGGTCAGGAAACATGTTTGGGGTTCTTCAGAACATTTTTAGGGGGTTTTGGCAGAAAAAAAAATTTTTTTTTCAAAAATTTTCAAAATCGATTTAAGGCCTAAATAGGCCATTTTACATGGAAAAAAGGGTCAGGGAACATGTTTGGGGTTCTTCGGGACATTTTTAGGGGGTTTTGGCCGAAAAAAAAATTTTTTTTTTCAAAAATTTTCAAATTCGATTTAAGGCCTAAATAGGCCATTTTACATGGAAATAAGGGTCAGGAAACATGTTTGGGGTTCTTTGGGACATTTTTAGGGGGTTTTGGCCGAAAAAAAAATTATTTTTTCAAAAATTTTCAAATTCGATTTAAGGCCTAAATAGGCCATTTTACATGGAAAAAAGGGTCAGGGAACATGTTTGGGGTTCTTCGGGACATTTTTAGGGGGTTTTGGCCGAAAAAAAAATTTTTTTTTTCAAAAATTTTCAAATTCGTTTTAAGGCCTAAATAGGCCATTTTACATGGAAAAAAGGGTCAGGAAACATGTTTGGGGTTCTTCGGGACATTTTTAGGGGGTTTTGGCCGAAAAAAAAAATTTTTTTTCAAAAATTTTCAAAATCGATTTAAGGCCTAAATAGGCCATTTTACATGGGAATAAGGGTCAGGAAACATGTTTGGGGTTCTTCGGGACATTTTTAGGGGGTTTTGGCCGAAAAAAAATTTTTTTTTCAAAAATTTTCAAAATTGATTTAAGGCCTAAATAGGCCATTTTACATGGGAAGAAGGGTCAGGAAACATGTTTGGGGTTCTTCGGGACATTTTTAGGGGGTTTTGGCCGAAAAAAAAATTTTTTTTTAAAAAATTTTCAAATTCGATTTAAGGCCTAAATAGGCCATTTTACATGGGAATATGGGTCAGGAAACATGTTTGGGGTTCTTCGGGACATTTTTAGGGGGTTTTGGTCGAAAAAAAAATTTTTTTTTCAAAAATTTTCAAAATCGATTTAAGGCCTAAATAGGCCATTTTACATGGGAAGAAGGGTCAGGAAACATGTTTGGGGTTCTTCGGGACATTTTTAGGGGGTTTTGGCCGAAAAAAAAATTTTTTTTCAAAAATTTTCAAAATCGATTTAAGGCCTAAATAGGCCATTTTACATGGGAATAAGGGTCAGGAAACATGTTTGGGGTTCTTCGGGACATTTTTAGGGGGTTTTGGCCGAAAAAAAAATTTTTTTTTCAAAAATTTTCAAAATCGATTTAAGGCCTAAATAGGCCATTTTACATGGGAAGAAGGGTCAGGAAACATGTTTGGGGTTCTTCGGGACATTTTTAGGGGGTTTTGGCCGAAAAAAAAATTTTTTTTTCAAAAATTTTCAAAATCGATTTAAGGCCTAAATAGGCCATTTTACATGGGAATAAGGGTCAGGAAACATGTTTGGGGTTCTTCGGGACATTTTTAGGGGGTTTTGGCCGAAAAAAAAATTTTTTTTTCAAAAATTTTCAAAATCGATTTAAGGCCTAAATAGGCCATTTTACATGGGAATAAGGGTCAGGAAACATGTTTGGGGTTCTTCGGGACATTTTTAGGGGGTTTTGGCCGAAAAAAAAATTTTTTTTTCAAAAATTTTCAAAATCGATTTAAGGCCTAAATAGGCCATTTTACATGGGAATAAGGGTCAGGAAACATGTTTGGGGTTCTTCGGGACATTTTTAGGGGGTTTTGGCCGAAAAAAAAATTTTTTTTTCAAAAATTTTCAAAATCGATTTAAGGCCTAAATAGGCCATTTTACATGGGAATAAGGGTCAGGAAACATGTTTGGGGTTCTTCGGGACATTTTTAGGGGGTTTTGGCCGAAAAAAAATTTTTTTTTCAAAAATTTTCAAAATCGATTTAAGGCCTAAGTAGGCCATTTTACATGGGAATAAGGGTCAGGAAACATGTTTGGGGTTCTTCGGGACAATTTTAGGGGGTTTTGGCCGAAAAAAAAATTTTTTTTTCAAAAATTTTCAAAATCGAATTAAGGCCTAAATAGGCCATTTTACATGGGAATAAGGGTCAGGAAACATGTTTGGGGTTCTTCGGGACATTTTTAGGGGGTTTTGGCCGAAAAAAAAATTTTTTTTTCAAAAATTTTCAAAATCGATTTAAGGCCTAAATAGGCCATTTTACATGGGAAGAAGGGTCAGGAAACATGTTTGGGGTTCTTCGGGACATTTTTAGGGGGTTTTGGCCGAAAAAAAAATTTTTTTTTTTTAAATTTTCAAATTCGATTTAAGGCCTAAATAGGCCATTTTACATGGGAATAAGGGTCAGGAAACATGTTTGGGGTTCTTCGGGACATTTTTAGGGGGTTTTGGCCGAAAAAAAAATTTTTTTTTCAAAAATTTTCAAAATCGATTTAAGGCCTAAATAGGCCATTTTACATGGGAATAAGGGTCAGGAAACATGTTTGGGGTTCTTCGGGACATTTTTAGGGGGTTTTGGCCGAAAAAAAAATTTTTTTTCAAAAATTTTCAAAATCGATTTAAGGCCTAAATAGGCCATTTTACATGGGAATAAGGGTCAGGAAACATGTTTGGGGTTCTTCGGGACATTTTTAGGGGGTTTTGGCCGAAAAAAAAATTTTTTTTTCAAAAATTTTCAAAATCGATTTAAGGCCTAAATAGGCCATTTTACATGGAATAAGGGTCAGGAAACATGTTTGGGGTTCTTCGGGACATTTTTAGGGGGTTTTGGCCGAAAAAAAAATTTTTTTTCAAAAATTTTCAAAATCGATTTAAGGCCTAAATAGGCCATTTTACATGGGAATAAGGGTCAGGAAACATGTTTGGGGTTCTTCGGGACATTTTTAGGGGGTTTTGGCCGAAAAAAAATTTTTTTTTCAAAAATTTTCAAATTCGATTTAAGGCCTAAATAGGCCATTTTACATGGAAAAAAGGGTCAGGAAACATGTTTGGGGTTCTTCAGGACATTTTTAGGGGGTTTTGGCCGAAAAAAAAATTTTTTTTTCAAAAATTTTCAAAATCGATTTAAGGCCTAAATAGGCCATTTTACATGGAAAAAAGGGTCAGGAAACATGTTTGGGGTTCTTTGGGACATTTTTAGGGGGTTTTGGCCGAAAAAAAAATTTTTTTTTCAAAAAACTTTTTAAATCGATTTAAGGCCTAAATAGGCCATTTTACATGGAAAAAAGGGTCAGGAAACATGTTTGGGGTTCTTCGGGACATTTTTAGGGGGTTTTGGCCGAAAAAAAAAATTTTTTTTCAAAAATTTTCAAAATCGATTTAAGGCCTAAATAGGCCATTTTACATGGGAATAAGGGTCAGGAAACATGTTTGGGGTTCTTCGGGACATTTTTAGGGGGTTTTGGCCGAAAAAAAAATTTTTTTTTTCAAAAATTTTCAAATTCGTTTTAAGGCCTAAATAGGCCATTTTACATGGAAAAAAGGGTCAGGAAACATGTTTGGGGTTCTTCGGGACATTTTTAGGGGGTTTTGGCCGAAAAAAAAATTTTTTTTTTCAAAAATTTTCAAATTCGTTTTAAGGCCTAAATAGGCCATTTTACATGGAAAAAAGGGTCAGGGAACATGTTTGGGGTTCTTTGGGACATTTTTAGGGGGTTTTGGCCGAAAAAAAAATTATTTTTTCAAAAATTTTCAAAATCGATTTAAGGCCTAAATAGGCCATTTTACATGGGAATAAGGGTCAGGAAACATGTTTGGGGTTCTTCGGGACATTTTTAGGGGGTTTTGGCCAAAAAAATATTTTTTTTTTCAAAAATTTTCAAATTCGTTTTAAGGCCTAAATAGGCCATTTTACATGGAAAAAAGGGTCAGGAAACATGTTTGGGGTTCTTCGGGACATTTTTAGGGGGGTTTTGGCCGAAAAAAAATTTTTTTTTCAAAAATTTTCAAAATCGATTTAAGGCCTAAATAGGCCATTTTACATGGGAATAAGGGTCAGGAAACATGTTTGGGGTTCTTCGGGACATTTTTAGGGGGTTTTGGCCGAAAAAAAAATTTTTTTTTCAAAAATTTTCAAATTCGATTTAAGGCCTAAATAGGCCATTTTACATGGAAAAAAGGGTCAGGGAACATGTTTGGGGTCTTTTCGGGACATTTTTAGGGGGTTTTGGCCGAAAAAAAAATTTTTTTTCAAAAATTTTCAAAATCGATTTAAGGCCTAAATAGGCCATTTTACATGGGAATAAGGGTCAGGAAACATGTTTGGGGTTCTTCGGGACATTTTTAGGGGGTTTTGGCCGAAAAAAAAATTTTTTTTTTCAAAAATTTTCAAATTCGATTTAAGGCCTAAATAGGCCATTTTACATGGGAATAAGGGTCAGGAAACATGTTTGGGGTTCTTCGGGACATTTTTAGGGGGTTTTGGCCGAAAAAAAAATTTTTTTTTCAAAAATTTTCAAATTCGATTTAAGGCCTAAATAGGCCATTTTACATGGGAATAAGGGTCAGGAAACATGTTTGGGGTTCTTCGGGACATTTTTAGGGGGTTTTGGCCGAAAAAAAAATTTTTTTTCAAAAATTTTCAAATTCGATTTAAGGCCTAAATAGGCCATTTTACATGGGAATAAGGGTCAGGAAACATGTTTGGGGTTCTTCGGGACATTTTTAGGGGGTTTTGGCCGAAAAAAAAATTTTTTTTTTCAAAAATTTTCAAATTCGATTTAAGGCCTAAATAGGCCATTTTACATGGGAATAAGGGTCAGGAAACATGTTTGGGGTTCTTCGGGACATTTTTAGGGGGTTTTGGCCGAAAAAAAAATTTTTTTTTCAAAAATTTTCAAATCGATTTAAGGCCTAAATAGGCCATTTTACATGGGAATAAGGGTCAGGAAACATGTTTGGGGTTCTTCGGGACATTTTTAGGGGGTTTTGGCCGAAAAAAAAATTTTTTTTTCAAAAATTTTCAAATTCGATTTAAGGCCTAAATAGGCCATTTTACATGGGAATAAGGGTCAGGAAACATGTTTGGGGTTCTTTGGGACATTTTTAGGGGGTTTTGGCCGAAAAAAAAATTTTTTTTTCAAAAATTTTCAAATTCGATTTAAGGCCTAAATAGGCCATTTTACATGGGAAAAAGGGTCAGGAAACATGTTTGGGGTTCTTCGGGACATTTTTAGGGGGTTTTGGCCGAAAAAAAAATTTTTTTTTTCAAAAATTTTCAAATTCGTTTTAAGGCCTAAATAGGCCATTTTACATGGAAAAAAGGGTCAGGAAACATGTTTGGGGTTCTTTGGGACATTTTTAGGGGGTTTTGGCCGAAAAAAAAATTTTTTTTTCAAAAATTTTCAAAATCGATTTAAGGCCTAAATAGGCCATTTTACATGGGAATAAGGGTCAGGAAACATGTTTGGGGTTCTTCGGGACATTTTTAGGGGGTTTTGGCCGAAAAAAATATTTTTTTTTTCAAAAATTTTCAAATTCGATTTAAGGCCTAAATAGGCCATTTTACATGGGAATAAGGGTCAGGAAACATGTTTGGGGTTCTTCGGGACATTTTTAGGGGGTTTTGGCCGAAAAAAAAATTTTTTTTTCAAAAATTTTCAAAATCGATTTAAGGCCTAAATAGGCCATTTTACATGGGAATAAGGGTCAGGAAACATGTTTGGGGTTCTTCGGGACATTTTTAGGGGGTTTTGGCCGAAAAAAAAATTTTTTTTTCAAAAATTTTCAAATTCGATTTAAGGCCTAAATAGGCCATTTTACATGGAAATAAGGGTCAGGAAACATGTTTGGGGTTCTTCGGGACATTTTTAGGGGGTTTTGGCCGAAAAAAAAATTTTTTTTTCAAAAATTTTCAAAATCGATTTAAGGCCTAAATAGGCCATTTTACATGGGAATAAGGGTCAGGAAACATGTTTGGGGTTCTTCGGGACATTTTTAGGGGGTTTTGGCCGAAAAAAAAATTTTTTTTTCAAAAATTTTCAAATTCGATTTAAGGCCTAAATAGGCCATTTTACATGGGAATAAGGGTCAGGAAACATGTTTGGGGTTCTTCGGGACATTTTTAGGGGGTTTTGGCCGAAAAAAAAATTTTTTTTTTCAAAAATTTTCAAATTCGTTTTAAGGCCTAAATAGGCCATTTTACATGGAAAAAAGGGTCAGGAAACATGTTTGGGGTTCTTCGGGACATTTTTAGGGGGTTTTGGCCGAAAAAAAAATTTTTTTTTCAAAAATTTTCAAAATCGATTTAAGGCCTAAATAGGCCATTTTACATGGGAATAAGGGTCAGGAAACATGTTTGGGGTTCTTCGGGACATTTTTAGGGGGTTTTGGCCGAAAAAAAAATTTTTTTTTCAAAAATTTTCAAATTCGATTTAAGGCCTAAATAGGCCATTTTACATGGGAATAAGGGTCAGGAAACATGTTTGGGGTTCTTCGGGACATTTTTAGGGGGTTTTGGCCGAAAAAAAAATTTTTTTTTCAAAAATTTTCAAATTCGATTTAAGGCCTAAATAGGCCATTTTACATGGGAATAAGGGTCAGGAAACATGTTTGGGGTTCTTCGGGACATTTTTAGGGGGTTTTGGCCGAAAAAAAAATTTTTTTTTCAAAAATTTTCAAATTCGATTTAAGGCCTAAATAGGCCATTTTACATGGGAATAAGGGTCAGGAAACATGTTTGGGGTTCTTCGGGACATTTTTAGGGGGTTTTGGCCGAAAAAAAAATTTTTTTTTCAAAAATTTTCAAATTCGATTTAAGGCCTAAATAGGCCATTTTACATGGGAATAAGGGTCAGGAAACATGTTTGGGGTTCTTCGGGACATTTTTAGGGGGTTTTGGCCGAAAAAAAAATTTTTTTTTTCAAAAATTTTCAAATTCGATTTAAGGCCTAAATAGGCCATTTTACATGGGAATAAGGGTCAGGAAACATGTTTGGGGTTCTTCGGGACATTTTTAGGGGGTTTTGGCCGAAAAAAAAATTTTTTTTTCAAAAATTTTCAAATTCGATTTAAGGCCTAAATAGGCCATTTTACATGGGAATAAGGGTCAGGAAACATGTTTGGGGTTCTTCGGGACATTTTTAGGGGGTTTTGGCCGAAAAAAATATTTTTTTTTTCAAAAATTTTCAAATTCGATTTAAGGCCTAAATAGGCCATTTTACATGGGAATAAGGGTCAGGAAACATGTTTGGGGTTCTTCGGGACATTTTTAGGGGGTTTTGGCCGAAAAAAAAATTTTTTTTTCAAAAATTTTCAAATTCGATTTAAGGCCTAAATAGGCCATTTTACATGGGAATAAGGGTCAGGAAACATGTTTGGGGTTCTTCGGGACATTTTTAGGGGGTTTTGGCCGAAAAAAAAATTTTTTTTTCAAAAATTTTCAAATTCGATTTAAGGCCTAAATAGGCCATTTTACATGGGAATAAGGGTCAGGAAACATGTTTGGGGTTCTTCGGGACATTTTTAGGGGGTTTTGGCCGAAAAAAAAATTTTTTTTTCAAAAATTTTCAAATTCGATTTAAGGCCTAAATAGGCCATTTTACATGGGAATAAGGGTCAGGAAACATGTTTGGGGTTCTTCGGGACATTTTTAGGGGGTTTTGGCCGAAAAAAAAATTTTTTTTTTCAAAAATTTTCAAATTCGATTTAAGGCCTAAATAGGCCATTTTACATGGGAATAAGGGTCAGGAAACATGTTTGGGGTTCTTCGGGACATTTTTAGGGGGTTTTGGCCGAAAAAAAAATTTTTTTTTTCAAAAATTTTCAAATTCGATTTAAGGCCTAAATAGGCCATTTTACATGGGAATAAGGGTCAGGAAACATGTTTGGGGTTCTTCGGGACATTTTTAGGGGGTTTTGGCCGAAAAAAAAATTTTTTTTTTTCAAAAATTTTCAAATTCGATTTAAGGCCTAAATAGGCCATTTTACATGGAAAAAAGGGTCAGGAAACATGTTTGGGGTTCTTCGGGACATTTTTAGGGGGTTTTGGCCGAAAAAAAAATTTTTTTTTCAAAAATTTTCAAAATCGATTTAAGGCCTAAATAGGCCATTTTACATGGGAATAAGGGTCAGGAAACATGTTTGGGGTTCTTCGGGACATTTTTAGGGGGTTTTGGCCGAAAAAAAAATTTTTTTTTTCAAAAATTTTCAAATTCGTTTTAAGGCCTAAATAGGCCATTTTACATGGGAATAAGGGTCAGGAAACATGTTTGGGGTTCTTCGGGACATTTTTAGGGGGTTTTGGCCGAAAAAAAAATTTTTTTTTCAAAAATTTTCAAATTCGATTTAAGGCCTAAATAGGCCATTTTACATGGGAATAAGGGTCAGGAAACATGTTTGGGGTTCTTCGGGACATTTTTAGGGGGTTTTGGCCGAAAAAAAAATTTTTTTTTCAAAAATTTTCAAATTCGATTTAAGGCCTAAATAGGCCATTTTACATGGGAATAAGGGTCAGGAAACATGTTTGGGGTTCTTCGGGACATTTTTAGGGGGTTTTGGCCGAAAAAAAAATTTTTTTTTCAAAAATTTTCAAATTCGATTTAAGGCCTAAATAGGCCATTTTACATGGGAATAAGGGTCAGGAAACATGTTTGGGGTTCTTCGGGACATTTTTAGGGGGTTTTGGCCGAAAAAAAAATTTTTTTTTTTCAAAAATTTTCAAATTCGTTTTAAGGCCTAAATAGGCCATTTTACATGGGAATAAGGGTCAGGAAACATGTTTGGGGTTCTTCGGGACATTTTTAGGGGGTTTTGGCCGAAAAAAAATTTTTTTTTTCAAAAATTTTCAAATTCGATTTAAGGCCTAAATAGGCCATTTTACATGGGAATAAGGGTCAGGAAACATGTTTGGGGTTCTTCGGGACATTTTTAGGGGGTTTTGGCCGAAAAAAAAATTTTTTTTTCAAAAATTTTCAAATTCGATTTAAGGCCTAAATAGGCCATTTTACATGGGAATAAGGGTCAGGAAACATGTTTGGGGTTCTTCGGGACATTTTTAGGGGGTTTTGGCCGAAAAAAAAATTTTTTTTTCAAAAATTTTCAAATTCGATTTAAGGCCTAAATAGGCCATTTTACATGGGAATAAGGGTCAGGAAACATGTTTGGGGTTCTTCGGGACATTTTTAGGGGGTTTTGGCCGAAAAAAAAATTTTTTTTTTTCAAAAATTTTCAAATTCGTTTTAAGGCCTAAATAGGCCATTTTACATGGGAATAAGGGTCAGGAAACATGTTTGGGGTTCTTCGGGACATTTTTAGGGGGTTTTGGCCGAAAAAAAAATTTTTTTTTTTCAAAAATTTTCAAATTCGATTTAAGGCCTAAATAGGCCATTTTACATGGGAATAAGGGTCAGGAAACATGTTTGGGGTTCTTCGGGACATTTTTAGGGGGTTTTGGCCGAAAAAAAAATTTTTTTTTCAAAAATTTTCAAATTCGATTTAAGGCCTAAATAGGCCATTTTACATGGGAATAAGGGTCAGGAAACATGTTTGGGGTTCTTCGGGACATTTTTAGGGGGTTTTGGCCGAAAAAAAAAATTTTTTTTTCAAAAATTTTCAAATTCGATTTAAGGCCTAAATAGGCCATTTTACATGGGAATAAGGGTCAGGAAACATGTTTGGGGTTCTTCGGGACATTTTTAGGGGGTTTTGGCCGAAAAAAAAATTTTTTTTTTCAAAAATTTTCAAATTCGTTTTAAGGCCTAAATAGGCCATTTTACATGGGAATAAGGGTCAGGAAACATGTTTGGGGTTCTTCGGGACATTTTTAGGGGGTTTTGGCCGAAAAAAAAAATTTTTTTTTCAAAAATTTTCAAATTCGATTTAAGGCCTAAATAGGCCATTTTACATGGGAATAAGGGTCAGGAAACATGTTTGGGGTTCTTCGGGACATTTTTAGGGGGTTTTGGCCGAAAAAAAATTTTTTTTTTCAAAAATTTTCAAATTCGATTTAAGGCCTAAATAGGCCATTTTACATGGGAATAAGGGTCAGGAAACATGTTTGGGGTTCTTCGGGACATTTTTAGGGGGTTTTGGCCGAAAAAAAAAATTTTTTTTTCAAAAATTTTCAAATTCGATTTAAGGCCTAAATAGGCCATTTTACATGGGAATAAGGGTCAGGAAACATGTTTGGGGTTCTTCGGGACATTTTTAGGGGGTTTTGGCCGAAAAAAAATTTTTTTTTTCAAAAATTTTCAAATTCGATTTAAGGCCTAAATAGGCCATTTTACATGGGAATAAGGGTCAGGAAACATGTTTGGGGTTCTTCGGGACATTTTTAGGGGGTTTTGGCCGAAAAAAAAATTTTTTTTCAAAAATTTTCAAATTCGATTTAAGGCCTAAATAGGCCATTTTACATGGGAATAAGGGTCAGGAAACATGTTTGGGGTTCTTCGGGACATTTTTAGGGGGTTTTGGCCGAAAAAAAAATTTTTTTTTCAAAAATTTTCAAATTCGATTTAAGGCCTAAATAGGCCATTTTACATGGGAATAAGGGTCAGGAAACATGTTTGGGGTTCTTCGGGACATTTTTAGGGGGTTTTGGCCGAAAAAAAATTTTTTTTTTCAAAAATTTTCAAATTCGATTTAAGGCCTAAATAGGCCATTTTACATGGAAATAAGGGTCAGGAAACATGTTTGGGGTTCTTCGGGACATTTTTAGGGGGTTTTGGCCGAAAAAAAAATTTTTTTTTTCAAAAATTTTCAAATTCGATTTAAGGCCTAAATAGGCCATTTTACATGGGAATAAGGGTCAGGAAACATGTTTGGGGTTCTTCGGGACATTTTTAGGGGGTTTTGGCCGAAAAAAAAATTTTTTTTTCAAAAATTTTCAAATTCGATTTAAGGCCTAAATAGGCCATTTTACATGGGAATAAGGGTCAGGAAACATGTTTGGGGTTCTTCGGGACATTTTTAGGGGGTTTTGGCCGAAAAAAAAATTTTTTTTTCAAAAATTTTCAAATTCGATTTAAGGCCTAAATAGGCCATTTTACATGGGAATAAGGGTCAGGAAACATGTTTGGGGTTCTTCGGGACATTTTTAGGGGGTTTTGGCCGAAAAAAAAATTTTTTTTTCAAAAATTTTCAAATTCGATTTAAGGCCTAAATAGGCCATTTTACATGGGAATAAGGGTCAGGAAACATGTTTGGGGTTCTTCGGGACATTTTTAGGGGGTTTTGGCCGAAAAAAAAATTTTTTTTTCAAAAATTTTCAAATTCGATTTAAGGCCTAAATAGGCCATTTTACATGGGAATAAGGGTCAGGAAACATGTTTGGGGTTCTTCGGGACATTTTTAGGGGGTTTTGGCCGAAAAAAAAATTTTTTTTTTCAAAAATTTTCAAATTCGTTTTAAGGCCTAAATAGGCCATTTTACATGGGAATAAGGGTCAGGAAACATGTTTGGGGTTCTTCGGGACATTTTTAGGGGGTTTTGGCCGAAAAAAAAATGTTTTTTTTTCAAAAATTTTCAAATTCGATTTAAGGCCTAAATAGGCCATTTTACATGGGAATAAGGGTCAGGAAACATGTTTGGGGTTCTTCGGGACATTTTTAGGGGGTTTTGGCCGAAAAAAAAATTTTTTTTTCAAAAATTTTCAAATTCGATTTAAGGCCTAAATAGGCCATTTTACATGGGAATAAGGGTCAGGAAACATGTTTGGGGTTCTTCGGGACATTTTTAGGGGGTTTTGGCCGAAAAAAAAAATTTTTTTTCAAAAATTTTCAAATTCGATTTAAGGCCTAAATAGGCCATTTTACATGGGAATAAGGGTCAGGAAACATGTTTGGGGTTCTTCGGGACATTTTTAGGGGGTTTTGGCCGAAAAAAAAATTTTTTTTTCAAAAATTTTCAAATTCGATTTAAGGCCTAAATAGGCCATTTTACATGGGAATAAGGGTCAGGAAACATGTTTGGGGTTCTTCGGGACATTTTTAGGGGGTTTTGGCCGAAAAAAAAATTTTTTTTTTTCAAAAATTTTCAAATTCGATTTAAGGCCTAAATAGGCCATTTTACATGGGAATAAGGGTCAGGAAACATGTTTGGGGTTCTTCGGGACATTTTTAGGGGGTTTTGGCCGAAAAAAAAATTTTTTTTTTTCAAAAATTTTCAAATTCGATTTAAGGCCTAAATAGGCCATTTTACATGGGAATAAGGGTCAGGAAACATGTTTGGGGTTCTTCGGGACATTTTTAGGGGGTTTTGGCCGAAAAAAAAATTTTTTTTTTCAAAAATTTTCAAATTCGTTTTAAGGCCTAAATAGGCCATTTTACATGGGAATAAGGGTCAGGAAACATGTTTGGGGTTCTTCGGGACATTTTTAGGGGGTTTTGGCCGAAAAAAAAATTTTTTTTTCAAAAATTTTCAAATTCGATTTAAGGCCTAAATAGGCCATTTTACATGGGAATAAGGGTCAGGAAACATGTTTGGGGTTCTTCGGGACATTTTTAGGGGGTTTTGGCCGAAAAAAAAATTTTTTTTTCAAAAATTTTCAAATTCGATTTAAGGCCTAAATAGGCCATTTTACATGGGAATAAGGGTCAGGAAACATGTTTGGGGTTCTTCGGGACATTTTTAGGGGGTTTTGGCCGAAAAAAAAAATTTTTTTTTCAAAAATTTTCAAATTCGATTTAAGGCCTAAATAGGCCATTTTACATGGGAATAAGGGTCAGGAAACATGTTTGGGGTTCTTCGGGACATTTTTAGGGGGTTTTGGCCGAAAAAAAAATTTTTTTTTTCAAAAATTTTCAAATTCGATTTAAGGCCTAAATAGGCCATTTTACATGGGAATAAGGGTCAGGAAACATGTTTGGGGTTCTTCGGGACATTTTTAGGGGGTTTTGGCCGAAAAAAAAATTTTTTTTTCAAAAATTTTCAAATTCGATTTAAGGCCTAAATAGGCCATTTTACATGGGAATAAGGGTCAGGAAACATGTTTGGGGTTCTTCGGGACATTTTTAGGGGGTTTTGGCCGAAAAAAAAATTTTTTTTCAAAAATTTTCAAATTCGATTTAAGGCCTAAATAGGCCATTTTACATGGGAATAAGGGTCAGGAAACATGTTTGGGGTTCTTCGGGACATTTTTAGGGGGTTTTGGCCGAAAAAAAAATTTTTTTTTCAAAAATTTTCAAATTCGATTTAAGGCCTAAATAGGCCATTTTACATGGGAATAAGGGTCAGGAAACATGTTTGGGGTTCTTCGGGACATTTTTAGGGGGTTTTGGCCGAAAAAAAAATTTTTTTTTCAAAAATTTTCAAATTCGATTTAAGGCCTAAATAGGCCATTTTACATGGGAATAAGGGTCAGGAAACATGTTTGGGGTTCTTCGGGACATTTTTAGGGGGTTTTGGCCGAAAAAAAATTTTTTTTTTCAAAAATTTTCAAATTCGATTTAAGGCCTAAATAGGCCATTTTACATGGGAAAAAGGGTCAGGAAACATGTTTGGGGTTCTTCGGGACATTTTTAGGGGGTTTTGGCCGAAAAAAAAATTTTTTTTTCAAAAATTTTCAAATTCGATTTAAGGCCTAAATAGGCCATTTTACATGGGAATAAGGGTCAGGAAACATGTTTGGGGTTCTTCGGGACATTTTTAGGGGGTTTTGGCCGAAAAAAAAATTTTTTTTTTCAAAAATTTTCAAATTCGATTTAAGGCCTAAATAGGCCATTTTACATGGGAATAAGGGTCAGGAAACATGTTTGGGGTTCTTCGGGACATTTTTAGGGGGTTTTGGCCGAAAAAAAAATTTTTTTTTCAAAAATTTTCAAATCGATTTAAGGCCTAAATAGGCCATTTTACATGGGAATAAGGGTCAGGAAACATGTTTGGGGTTCTTCGGGACATTTTTAGGGGGTTTTGGCCGAAAAAAAAATTTTTTTTTCAAAAATTTTCAAATTCGATTTAAGGCCTAAATAGGCCATTTTACATGGGAATAAGGGTCAGGAAACATGTTTGGGGTTCTTCGGGACATTTTTAGGGGGTTTTGGCCGAAAAAAAAATTTTTTTTTCAAAAATTTTCAAATTCGATTTAAGGCCTAAATAGGCCATTTTACATGGGAATAAGGGTCAGGAAACATGTTTGGGGTTCTTTGGGACATTTTTAGGGGGTTTTGGCCGAAAAAAAATTTTTTTTTCAAAAATTTTCAAATTCGATTTAAGGCCTAAATAGGCCATTTTACATGGGAATAAGGGTCAGGAAACATGTTTGGGGTTCTTCGGGACATTTTTAGGGGGTTTTGGCCGAAAAAAAAATTTTTTTTTCAAAAATTTTCAAATTCGATTTAAGGCCTAAATAGGCCATTTTACATGGGAATAAGGGTCAGGAAACATGTTTGGGGTTCTTCGGGACATTTTTAGGGGGTTTTGGCCGAAAAAAAAATTTTTTTTTCAAAAATTTTCAAATTCGATTTAAGGCCTAAATAGGCCATTTTACATGGGAATAAGGGTCAGGAAACATGTTTGGGGTTCTTCGGGACATTTTTAGGGGGTTTTGGCCGAAAAAAAAATTTTTTTTTCAAAAATTTTCAAATTCGATTTAAGGCCTAAATAGGCCATTTTACATGGGAATAAGGGTCAGGAAACATGTTTGGGGTTCTTCGGGACATTTTTAGGGGGTTTTGGCCGAAAAAAAAATTTTTTTTTCAAAAATTTTCAAATCGATTTAAGGCCTAAATAGGCCATTTTACATGGGAATAAGGGTCAGGAAACATGTTTGGGGTTCTTCGGGACATTTTTAGGGGGTTTTGGCCGAAAAAAAAATTTTTTTTTTTCAAAAATTTTCAAATTCGATTTAAGGCCTAAATAGGCCATTTTACATGGGAATAAGGGTCAGGAAACATGTTTGGGGTTCTTCGGGACATTTTTAGGGGGTTTTGGCCGAAAAAAAATTTTTTTTTTTCAAAAATTTTCAAATTCGATTTAAGGCCTAAATAGGCCATTTTACATGGAAAAAAGGGTCAGGAAACATGTTTGGGGTTCTTCGGGACATTTTTAGGGGGTTTTGGCCGAAAAAAAAATTTTTTTTTCAAAAATTTTCAAATTCGATTTAAGGCCTAAATAGGCCATTTTACATGGGAATAAGGGTCAGGAAACATGTTTGGGGTTCTTCGGGACATTTTTAGGGGGTTTTGGCCGAAAAAAAAATTTTTTTTTCAAAAATTTTCAAATTCGATTTAAGGCCTAAATAGGCCATTTTACATGGAAAAAAGGGTCAGGAAACATGTTTGGGGTTCTTCGGGACATTTTTAGGGGGTTTTGGCCGAAAAAAAAATTTTTTTTCAAAAATTTTCAAATTCGTTTTAAGGCCTAAATAGGCCATTTTACATGGGAATAAGGGTCAGGAAACATGTTTGGGGTTCTTCGGGACATTTTTAGGGGGTTTTGGCCGAAAAAAAAATTTTTTTTTCAAAAATTTTCAAATCGATTTAAGGCCTAAATAGGCCATTTTACATGGGAAAAAGGGTCAGGAAACATGTTTGGGGTTCTTCGGGACATTTTTAGGGGGTTTTGGCCGAAAAAAAAATTTTTTTTTTTCAAAAATTTTCAAATTCGATTTAAGGCCTAAATAGGCCATTTTACATGGGAATAAGGGTCAGGAAACATGTTTGGGGTTCTTCGGGACATTTTTAGGGGGTTTTGGCCGAAAAAAAATTTTTTTTTTCAAAAATTTTCAAATTCGTTTTAAGGCCTAAATAGGCCATTTTACATGGGAAAAAGGGTCAGGAAACATGTTTGGGGTTCTTCGGGACATTTTTAGGGGGTTTTGGCCGAAAAAAAAATTTTTTTTTCAAAAATTTTCAAATCGATTTAAGGCCTAAATAGGCCATTTTACATGGGAAAAAGGGTCAGGAAACATGTTTGGGGTTCTTCGGGACATTTTTAGGGGGTTTTGGCCGAAAAAAAAATTTTTTTTTCAAAAATTTTCAAATTCGATTTAAGGCCTAAATAGGCCATTTTACATGGGAATAAGGGTCAGGAAACATGTTTGGGGTTCTTCGGGACATTTTTAGGGGGTTTTGGCCGAAAAAAAAAATTTTTTTTTCAAAAATTTTCAAATTCGATTTAAGGCATTTTACATGGGAAAAAGGGTCAGGAAACATGTTTGGGGTTCTTCGGGACATTTTTAGGGGGTTTTGGCCGAAAAAAAAATTTTTTTTTTCAAAAATTTTCAAATTCGTTTTAAGGCCTAAATAGGCCATTTTACATGGGAATAAGGGTCAGGAAACATGTTTGGGGTTCTTCGGGACATTTTTAGGGGGTTTTGGCCGAAAAAAAAATTTTTTTTTCAAAAATTTTCAAATTCGATTTAAGGCCTAAATAGGCCATTTTACATGGGAATAAGGGTCAGGAAACATGTTTGGGGTTCTTCGGGACATTTTTAGGGGGTTTTGGCCGAAAAAAAAATTTTTTTTCAAAAATTTTCAAATTCGATTTAAGGCCTAAATAGGCCATTTTACATGGGAATAAGGGTCAGGAAACATGTTTGGGGTTCTTCGGGACATTTTTAGGGGGTTTTGGCCGAAAAAAAAATTTTTTTTTCAAAAATTTTCAAATTCGATTTAAGGCCTAAATAGGCCATTTTACATGGGAATAAGGGTCAGGAAACATGTTTGGGGTTCTTCGGGACATTTTTAGGGGGTTTTGGCCGAAAAAAAAATTTTTTTTTCAAAAATTTTCAAATTCGATTTAAGGCCTAAATAGGCCATTTTACATGGGAATAAGGGTCAGGAAACATGTTTGGGGTTCTTTGGGACATTTTTAGGGGGTTTTGGCCGAAAAAAAATTTTTTTTTTCAAAAATTTTCAAATTCGATTTAAGGCCTAAATAGGCCATTTTACATGGAAAAAAGGGTCAGGAAACATGTTTGGGGTTCTTCAGGACATTTTTAGGGGGTTTTGGCCGAAAAAAAAATTTTTTTTTCAAAAATTTTCAAATTCGATTTAAGGCCTAAATAGGCCATTTTACATGGAAAAAAGGGTCAGGAAACATGTTTGGGGTTCTTCGGGACATTTTTAGGGGGTTTTGGCCGAAAAAAAAATTTTTTTTTTCAAAAATTTTCAAATTCGTTTTAAGGCCTAAATAGGCCATTTTACATGGAAAAAAGGGTCAGGAAACATGTTTGGGGTTCTTCGGGACATTTTTAGGGGGTTTTGGCCGAAAAAAAAATTTTTTTTTCAAAAATTTTCAAATTCGATTTAAGGCCTAAATAGGCCATTTTACATGGGAAAAAGGTCAGGAAACATGTTTGGGGTTCTTCGGGACATTTTTAGGGGGTTTTGGCCGAAAAAAAAATTTTTTTTTCAAAAATTTTCAAATTCGATTTAAGGCCTAAATAGGCCATTTTACATGGGAATAAGGGTCAGGAAACATGTTTGGGGTTCTTCGGGACATTTTTAGGGGGTTTTGGCCGAAAAAAAAATTTTTTTTTCAAAAATTTTCAAATTCGATTTAAGGCCTAAATAGGCCATTTTACATGGGAATAAGGGTCAGATAACATGTTTGGGGTTCTTCGGGACATTTTTAGGGGGTTTTGGCCGAAAAAAATTTTTTTTTTCAAAAATTTTCAAATTCGATTTAAGGCCTAAATAGGCCATTTTACATGGGAAAAAGGGTCAGGAAACATGTTTGGGGTTCTTCGGGACATTTTTAGGGGGTTTTGGCCGAAAAAAAAATTTTTTTTTCAAAAATTTTCAAATCGATTTAAGGCCTAAATAGGCCATTTTACATGGGAATAAGGGTCAGGAAACATGTTTGGGGTTCTTCGGGACATTTTTAGGGGGTTTTGGCCGAAAAAAAAATTTTTTTTCAAAAATTTTCAAATTCGATTTAAGGCCTAAATAGGCCATTTTACATGGGAATAAGGGTCAGGAAACATGTTTGGGGTTCTTCGGGACATTTTTAGGGGGTTTTGGCCGAAAAAAAAATTTTTTTTTCAAAAATTTTCAAAATCGATTTAAGGCCTAAATAGGCCATTTTACATAGGAATAAGGGTCAGGAAACATGTTTGGGGTTCTTTGGGACATTTTTAGGGGGTTTTGGCCGAAAAAAAAATTTTTTTTTCAAAAATTTTCAAATTCGATTTAAGGCCTAAATAGGCCATTTTACATGGGAAAGAGGGTCAGGAAACATGTTTGGGGTTCTTCAGGACATTTTTAGGGGGTTTTGGCCGAAAAAAAAATTTTTTTTTCAAAAATTTTCAAATTCGATTTAAGGCCTAAATAGGCCATTTTACATGGGAATAAGGGTCAGGAAACATGTTTGGGGTTCTTCGGGACATTTTTAGGGGGTTTTGGCCGAAAAAAAAATTTTTTTTTCAAAAATTTTCAAATCGATTTAAGGCCTAAATAGGCCATTTTACATGGGAAAAAGGGTCAGGAAACATGTTTGGGGTTCTTCGGGACATTTTTAGGGGGTTTTGGCCGAAAAAAAAATTTTTTTTTCAAAAATTTTCAAATTCGATTTAAGGCCTAAATAGGCCATTTTACATGGGAATAAGGGTCAGGAAACATGTTTGGGGTTCTTCGGGACATTTTTAGGGGGTTTTGGCCGAAAAAAAAATTTTTTTTTTCAAAAATTTTCAAATTCGTTTTAAGGCCTAAATAGGCCATTTTACATGGAAAAAAGGGTCAGGAAACATGTTTGGGGTTCTTCGGGACATTTTTAGGGGGTTTTGGCCGAAAAAAATATTTTTTTTTCAAAAATTTTCAAATTCGATTTAAGGCCTAAATAGGCCATTTTACATGGGAATAAGGGTCAGGAAACATGTTTGGGGTTCTTCGGGACATTTTTAGGGGGTTTTGGCCGAAAAAAAAATTTTTTTTTCAAAAATTTTCAAATTCGTTTTAAGGCCTAAATAGGCCATTTTACATGGGAAAAAGGGTCAGGAAACATGTTTGGGGTTCTTCGGGACATTTTTAGGGGGTTTTGGCCGAAAAAAAAATTTTTTTTTCAAAAATTTTCAAATTCGATTTAAGGCCTAAATAGGCCATTTTACATGGAAAAAAGGGTCAGGAAACATGTTTGGGGTTCTTCGGGACATTTTTAGGGGGTTTTGGCCGAAAAAAAAATTTTTTTTTCAAAAATTTTCAAATTCGATTTAAGGCCTAAATAGGCCATTTTACATGGGAATAAGGGTCAGGAAACATGTTTGGGGTTCTTCGGGACATTTTTAGGGGGTTTTGGCCGAAAAAAAAATTTTTTTTTTCAAAAATTTTCAAATTCGTTTTAAGGCCTAAATAGGCCATTTTACATGGAGAAAAGGGTCAGGAAACATGTTTGGGGTTCTTTGGGACATTTTTAGGGGGTTTTGGCCGAAAAAAAAATTTTTTTTTCAAAAATTTTCAAATCGATTTAAGGCCTAAATAGGCCATTTTACATGGAAAAAAGGGTCAGGAAACATGTTTGGGGTTCTTCGGGACATTTTTAGGGGGTTTTGGCCGAAAAAAAAATTTTTTTTTCAAAAATTTTCAAATTCGATTTAAGGCCTAAATAGGCCATTTTACATGGAAAAAAGGGTCAGGAAACATGTTTGGGGTTCTTCGGGACATTTTTAGGGGGTTTTGGCCGAAAAAAAAATTTTTTTTTCAAAAATTTTCAAAATCGATTTAAGGCCTAAATAGGCCATTTTACATGGGAAAAAGGGTCAGGAAACATGTTTGGGGTTCTTCGGGACATTTTTAGGGGGTTTTGGCCGAAAAAAAAATTTTTTTTTTCAAAAATTTTCAAATTCGATTTAAGGCCTAAATAGGCCATTTTACATGGAAAAAAGGGTCAGGAAACATGTTTGGGGTTCTTCGGGACATTTTTAGGGGGTTTTGGCCGAAAAAAAAATTTTTTTTTTCAAAAATTTTCAAATTCGTTTTAAGGCCTAAATAGGCCATTTTACATGGAAAAAAGGGTCAGGAAACATGTTTGGGGTTCTTCGGGACATTTTTAGGGGGTTTTGGCCGAAAAAAAAATTTTTTTTTTCAAAAATTTTCAAATTCGTTTTAAGGCCTAAATAGGCCATTTTACATGGAAAAAAGGGTCAGGAAACATGTTTGGGGTTCTTTGGGACATTTTTAGGGGGTTTTGGCCGAAAAAAATGTTTTTTTTTCAAAAATTTTCAATATCGATTTAAGGCCTAAATAGGCCATTTTACATGGAAAAAAGGGTCAGGAAACATGTTTGGGGTTCTTCGGGACATTTTTAGGGGGTTTTGGCCGAAAAAAAAATTTTTTTTTCAAAAATTTTCAAAATCGATTTAAGGCCTAAATAGGCCATTTTACATGGAAAAAAGGGTCAGGAAACATGTTTGGGGTTCTTCAGGACATTTTTAGGGGGTTTTGGCCGAAAAAAAAATATTTTTTTTCAAAAATTTTCAAAATCGATTTAAGGCCTAAATAGGCCATTTTACATGGAAAAAAGGGTCAGGGAACATGTTTGGGGTTCTTCGGGACATTTTTAGGGGGTTTTGGCCGAAAAAAAAATTTTTTTTTTCAAAAATTTTCAAATTCGTTTTAAGGCCTAAATAGGCCATTTTACATGGAAAAAAGGGTCAGGGAACATGTTTGGGGTTCTTTGGGACATTTTTAGGGGGTTTTGGCCGAAAAAAAAATTTTTTTTTCAAAAATTTTCAATATCGATTTAAGGCCTAAATAGGCCATTTTACATAGAAAAAAGGGTCAGGAAACATGTTTGGGGTTCTTCGGGACATTTTTAGGGGGTTTTGGCCGAAAAAAAAATTTTTTTTTTTCAAAAATTTTCAAATTCGTTTTAAGGCCTAAATAGGCCATTTTACATGGGAATAAGGGTCCGGAAATATTTTTGGGGTTCTTCGGGACATTTTTAGGGGGTTTTGGCCGAAAAAAATTTTTTTTTTTCAAAAATTTTCAATATCGATTTAAGGCCTAAATAGGCCATTTTACATAGAAAAAAGGGTCCGGAAACATTTTTGGGGTTCTTCGGGACATTTTAGGGGGTTTTGGCAAAAAAAAAATTTTTTTTTTCAAAAATTTTCAAATTCGTTTTAAGGCCTAAATAGGCCATTTTACATGGGAATAAGGGTCCGGAAACATTTTCGGGGTTCTTCGGGACATTTTTAGGGGGTTTTGGCAAAAAAAAATTTTTTTTTTTCAAAAATTTTCAAATTCGTTTTAAGGCCTAAATAGGCCATTTTACATGGAAAAAAGGGTCAGGGAACATGTTTGGGGTTCTTCAGGACATTTTTAGGGGGTTTTGGCCGAAAAAAAAATTTTTTTTTCAAAAATTTTCAATATCAATTTAAGGCCTAAATAGGCCATTTTACATAGAAAAAAGGGTCAGGAAACATGTTTGGGGTTCTTCGGGACATTTTTAGGGGGTTTTGGCCGAAAAAAAAATTTTTTTTTCAAAAATTTTCAAAATCGATTTAAGGCCTAAATAGGCCATTTTACATGGGAATAAGGGTCAGGAAACATGTTTGGGGTTCTTCGGGACATTTTTAGGGGGTTTTGGCTGAAAAAAAAAATTTTTTTTTCAAAAATTTTCAAATTCGATTTAAGGCCATTTTACATGGGAATAAGGGTCCGGAAACATTTTTGGGGTTATTCGGGACATTTTTAGGGGGTTTTGGCCAAAAAAAAATTTTTTTTTCAAAAATTTTCAAAATCGATTTAAGGCCTAAATAGGCCATTTTACATGGGAATAAGGGTCAAGAAACATGTTTGGGGTTCTTCGGGACATTTTTAGGGGGTTTTGGCCGAAAAAAAAATTTTTTTTCAAAAATTTTCAAAATCGATTTAAGGCCTAAATAGGCCATTTTACATAGGAATAAGGGTCAGGAAACATGTTTGGGGTTCTTTGGGACATTTTTAGGGGGTTTTGGCCGAAAAAAAAATTTTTTTTTCAAAAATTTTCAAATTCAATTTAAGGCCTAAATAGGCCATTTTACATGGAAAAAAGGGTCAGGGAACATGTTTGGGGTACTTCGGGACATTTTTAGGGGGTTTTGGCCGAAAAAAAAATTTTTTTTTTCAAAAATTTTCAAATTCGTTTTAAGGCCTAAATAGGCCATTTTACATGAAAAAAAGGGTCAGGGAACATGTTTGGGGTTCTTTGGGACATTTTTAGGGGGTTTTGGCCGAAAAAAATTTTTTTTTTTCAAAAATTTTCAATATCGATTTAAGGCCTAAATAGGCCATTTTACATAGAAAAAAGGGTCAGGAAACATGTTTGGGGTTCTTCGGGACATTTTTAGGGGGTTTTGGCCGAAAAAAAATTTTTTTTTTCAAAAATTTTCAAAATAGATTTAAGGCCTAAATAGGCCATTTTACATGGGAATAAGGGTCAGGGAACATGTTTGGGGTTCTTCGGGACATTTTTAGGGGGTTTTGGCCGAAAAAAAAATTTTTTTTTCAAAAATTTTCAAATTCGTTTTAAGGCCTAAATAGGCCATTTTACATGAGAAAAAGGGTCAGGGAACATGTTTGGGGTTCTTCGGGACATTTTTAGGGGGTTTTGGCCGAAAAAAAATTTTTTTTTTCAAAAATTTTCAATATCGATTTAAGGCCTAAATAGGCCATTTTACATAGAAAAAAGGGTCAGGAAACATGTTTGGGGTTCTTCGGGACATTTTTAGGGGGTTTTGGCCGAAAAAAAAATTTTTTTTTCAAAAATTTTCAAAATCGATTTAAGGCCTAAATAGGCCATTTTACATGGGAATAAGGGTCAGGAAACATGTTTGGGGTTCTTCGGGACATTTTAGGGGGTTTTGGCCGAAAAAAAAATTTTTTTTTCAAAAATTTTCAAATTCGATTTAAGGCCTAAATAGGCCATTTTACATGGGAATAAGGGTCCGGAAACATTTTTGGGGTTATTCGGGACATTTTTAGGGGGTTTTGGCCAAAAAAAAATTTTTTTTTTCAAAAATTTTCAAATTCGTTTTAAGGCCTAAATAGGCCATTTTACATGGAAAAAAGGGTCAGGAAACATGTTTGGGGTTCTTCGGGACATTTTTAGGGGGGTTTTGGCCGAAAAAAAAATTTTTTTTTCAAAAATTTTCAAAATCGATTTAAGGCCTAAGTAGGCCATTTTACATGGGAATAAGGGTCAGGAAACATGTTTGGGGTTCTTCGAGACATTTTTAGGGGGTTTTGGCCGAAAAAAAAAATTTTTTTTTCAAAAATTTTCAAATTCGATTTAAGGCCTAAATAGGCCATTTTACATGGAAAAAAGGGTCAGAAAACATGTTTGGGGTTCTTCAGGACATTTTTAGGGGGTTTTGACAGAAAAAAAAATTTTTTTTTCAAAAATTTTCAAAATCGATTTAAGGCCTAAATAGGCAATTTTAAATGGGAATAAGGGTCAAGAAACATATTTGGGGTTCTTCGGGACATTTTTAGGGGGTTTTGGCCGAAAAAAAAATTTTTTTTTCAAAAATTTTCAAAATCGATTTAAGGCCTAAATAGGCCATTTTACATGGGAATAAGGGTCAGGAAACATGTTTGGGGTTCCTCGGGACATTTTTAGGGGGTTTTGGCCGAAAAAAAATTTTTTTTTCAAGATTTTCAAAATCGATTTAAGGCCTAAATAGGCCATTTTACATGGGAATAAGGGTCAGGAAACATGTTTGGGGTTCTTCGGGACATTTTTAGGGGGTTTTGGTCGAAAAAAAAATTTTTTTTTCAAAAATTTTCAAATTCGATTTAAGGCCTAAATAGGCCATTTTACATTGAAAAAAGGGTCAGAAAACATGTTTGGGGTTCTTCAGGACATTTTTAGGGGGTTTTGGCAGAAAAAAAAATTTTTTTTTCAAAAATTTTCAAAATCGATTTTAGGCCTAAATATGCCATTTTACATGGGAATAAGGGTCAAGAAACATATTTGGGGTTCTTCGGGACATTTTTAGGGGGTTTTGGCCGAAAAAAAATTTTTTTTTTCAAAAATTTTCAAAATCGATTTAAGGCCTAAATAGGCCATTTTACATGGGAATAAGGGTCAGGATACATGTTTGGGGTTCTTCGGGACATTTTTAGGGGGTTTTGGCCGAAAAAAAAAAATTTTTTTTTCAAAAATTTTCAAAATCGATTTAAGGCCTAAATAGGCCATTTTACATGGGAATAAGGGTCAGGAAACATGTTTGGGGTTCTTCGGGACATTTTTAGGGGGTTTTGGTCGAAAAAAAAATTTTTTTTTCAAAAATTTTCAAATTCGATTTAAGGCCTAAATAGGCCATTTTACATTGAAAAAAGGGTCAGAAAACATGTTTGGGGTTCTTCAGGACATTTTTAGGGGGTTTTGGCAGAAAAAAAAATTTTTTTTTCAAAAATTTTCAAAATCGATTTAAGGCCTAAATAGGCCATTTTACATGGGAATAAGGGTCAAGAAACATATTTGGGGTTCTTCGGGACATTTTTAGGGGGTTTTGGCCGAAAAAAAATTTTTTTTTTCAAAAATTTTCAAAATCGATTTAAGGCCTAAATAGGCCATTTTACATGGGAATAAGGGTTAGGATACATGTTTGGGGTTCTTCGGGACATTTTTAGGGGGTTTTGGCCGAAAAAAAAATTTTTTTTTCAAAAATTTTCAAAATCGATTTAAGGCCTAAATAGGCCATTTTACATGGGAATAAAGGGTCAGGAAACATGTTTGGGGTTCTTCGGGACATTTTTAGGGGGTTTTGGCCGAAAAAAAAATTTTTTTTCAAAAATTTTCAAATTCGATGTAAGGCCTAAATAGGCCATTTTACATGGGAATAAGGGTCAGGAAACATTTTTGGGGTTCTTCGGGACATTTTTAGGGGGTTTTGGCCGAAAAAAAAATTTTTTTTCAAAAATTTTCAAATTCGATTTAAGGCCTAAATAGGCCATTTTGCATGGGAATAAGGGTCAGGAAACACGTTTGGAGTCCTTCGAGACATTTTTAGGGGGGTTTTGGCCGAAAAAAAAATTTTTTTTTCAAAAATTTTCAAAATCGATTTAAGGCCTAAATAGGCCATTTTACATGGGAATAAGGGTCAGGAAACATGTTTGGGGTTCTTCGGGACATTTTTAGGGGGTTTTGGCCGAAAAAAAAATTTTTTTTTCAAAAATTTTCAAAATCGATTTAAGGCCTAAATAGGCCATTTTACATGGGAATAAGGGTCAGGAAACATGTTTGGGGTTCTTCGGGACATTTTTAGGGGTTTTTGGCCGAAAAAAAAATTTTTTTTTCAAAAATTTTCAAAATCGATTTAAGGCCTAAATAGGCCATTTTACATGGGAATAAGGGTCAGGAAACATGTTTGGGGTTCTTCGGGACATTTTTAGGGGGTTTTGGCCGAAAAAAAAATTTTTTTTTCAAAAATTTTCAAAATCGATTTAAGGCCTAAATAGGCCATTTTACATAGGAATAAGGGTCAGGGAACATGTTTGGGGTTCTTCGGGACATTTTTAGGGGGTTTTGGCCGAAAAAAAAATTTTTTTTTCAAAAATTTTCAAAATCAATTTAAGGCCTAAATAGGCCATTTTACATGGGAATAAAGGGTCAGGAAACATGTTTGGGGTTCTACGGGACATTTTTAGGGGGTTTTGGCCGAAAAAAAAATTTTTTTTCAAAAATTTTCAAAATCGATTTAAGGCCTAAATAGGCCATTTTACATGGAAATAAGGGTCAGGAAACATGTTTGGGGTTCTTCGGAACATTTTTAGGGGGTTTTGGCCGAAAAAAAAAATTTTTTTTCAAAAATTTTCAAAATCGATTTTAGGCCTAAATAGGCCATTTTACATGGGAATAAAGGTCAGGAAACATGTTTGGGGTTCTTCGGGACATTTTTAGGGGGTTTTGGCCGAAAAAAAAAAATTTTTTTCAAAAATTTTCAAAATCGATTTAGGGCCTAAATAGGCCATTTTACATGGGAATAAAGGTCAGGAAACGTGTTTGGGGTTCTTCGGGACATTTTTAGGGGGTTTTGGCCGAAAAAAAAATTTTTTTTTCAAAAATTTTCAAAATCGATTTAAGGCCTAAATAGGCCATTTTACATTGGAATAAGGGTCAGGAAACATGTTTGGGGTTCTTCGGGACATTTTTAGGGGGTTTTGGCCGAAAAAAAAATTTTTTTTTCAAAAATTTTCTAAATCGATTTAAGGCCTAAATAGGCAATTTTACATGGCCTATTTAGGGTCAGGGTCAGGAAACATGTTTGGGGTTCTTCGGGACATTTTTAGGGGGTTTTGGCAGAAAAAAAAATTTTTTTTTCAAAAATTTTGAAATTCGATTTAAGGCCTAAATAGGCCATTTTACATGGAAAAAAGGGTCAGGAAACATGTTTGGGGTTCTTCAGGACATTTTTAGGGGTTTTGGCAGAAAAAAAAATTTTTTTTTCAAAAATTTTCAAATTCGATTTAAGGCCTAAATAGGCCATTTAACTCCTGCGGCCAGGTAAACACAGAGAAAGTAGACAAGCTTTGGCAGTTACTTGGGGTCGCATTCAATAAAGTAGTACTCTAAAAATACAACAACTCACGTAGTAATAGTAGTAACTCTCTCCAGCCCGGAGAGACATTCCCTTCTTCCCTACCCGGGAAGTAATAGTAGTAGTAGTAGTATCCCTTCTTCCCTACCCGGGAAGTAGTAGTAGTAGTATTCCCTTCTTCCCTACCCGGGAAGTAGTAGTAGTAGTAGTAGTAGTAACTCTCTCCTACCCGGAGAGAAAATTCCCTTCTTCCCTCCCTACCCGGGAGTAACTCTCTCCTACCCGGAGAGAAATTCCCTTCTTCCCTCCCTACCCGGGAAGTAGTAGTAGTAGTAGTAGTAGTAACTCTCTCCTACCCGGAGAGAAATTCCCTTCTTCCCTACCCGGGAAGTAGTAGTAGTAGTAGTAATTCTCTCACCACCAGACTCACTTCCCTACTCGGGAAATGACGACCAGTAGTGAGGTTGGACAGACCACCCGCAGGGATAGTGGTAATTGAGCCAAAATGTATATTATGAGGTTTGAACGAAACATTGACCACCATAAGGGTGGTCCAGCCTACGAGTAAACAAATTAAAAATAGACTAATGGCTAACCATAAATAACACTGTGTTGAGTGCGACCCGGCTGGATGAAGCACCAGGAAGAAAAAACCATTGACTCCAATTCGGGGAGATGACAGGGGTGGAGGGAGGGGAAATTTTTAGACGACTGAAACTGAGAGATCGAATTTGCACAAGGCAGGAAGAAGTTTAGCCGCGCCTTGATTGAGGGGACTGAGACGATACCGCGCCTTATAAGGCAATGACAACAAATATGGTGACCTGATTGCCTTGTCGTTAAAATACATTTACTCCTTTGGGCGTAAATGTTAACTTAACTCCTGCGGCCAGGTAAACACAGAGAAAGTAGACAAGCTTTGGCAGTTACTTGGGGTCGCATTCAATAAAGTAGTACTCTAAAAATACAACAACTCACGTAGTAATAGTACTAACTCTCTCCAGCCCGGAGAGACATTCCCTTCTTCCCTACCCGGGAAGTAATAGTAGTAGTAGTAGTATCCCTTCTTCCCTACCCGGGAAGTAGTAGTAGTAGTATTCCCTTCTTCCCTACCCGGGAAGTAGTAGTAGTAGTAGTAGTAACTCTCTCCTACCCGGAGAGAAAATTCCCTTCTTCCCTCCCTACCCGGGAGTAACTCTCTCCTACCCGGAGAGAAATTCCCTTCTTCCCTCCCTACCCGGGAAGTAGTAGTAGTAGTAGTAGTAGTAACTCTCTCCTACCCGGAGAGAAATTCCCTTCTTCCCTACCCGGGAAGTAGTAGTAGTAGTAGTAATTCTCTCACCACCAGACTCACTTCCCTACTCGGGAAATGACGACCAGTAGTGAGGTTGGACAGACCACCCGCAGGGATAGTGGTAATTGAGCCAAAATGTATATTATGAGGGTTGAACGAAACATTGACCACCATAAGGGTGGTCCAGCCGCCAAAATTACTGCCAAAATACAACCCCAATATTGCCAAAGCCTGTAATGGTTGCCAGGGTTCCGAGCTACAAACTAAAGTACCAATAATAACATTAGGGATACTTCTGATGATGCCATCAGGGGTACAATTATTCTGTCCATAACAGCTGCTCAACCAGCGAAAAGTTGTTCATGAGCTAAACTGGAACTTCAGTAGCAACTGCTGTTGTATCTGCACTAATGTGAGAGCTTTGACTTGTAGGCCTTGTCGGACTGATATGCTGGGAAGTTGTTTCTCAATTGATATTTCATTGGTATGGCTGCACTGACATTTTGTTACTGAGAGTTTTTTGCCTGGTGATTGTGCTGATTCGATATGTGCTGCAGGAGTATTGTAATTAGTCAAGATTCCAAGCTTGAAGTGTTGCATGTGTTAGTTGACATCTATTGGGACCAGTTGGCGGGGGTTTGGTACCTGAAACAAGGAAAAAAAAGAAAGAAAGCCGCAAGCCTATCAATTGTTCCAGGGATATGCTGCACACTGACCGCAAATTTGTGGTGGACTGCACTGCAAAGACTAAAGGAGTGGGGAGGGGGGGGGGGGTCAGCAATTGACAGGCCTACTTCATTAGAAGTCTGATACAAGCAAGGAATTGTGTGCTGGTTGACTGGCACAAGCTGTTTGCAACTTTCAGTGATTGACTAGCGGAAAGGGCAAAATATGTTAACTGAATGATTGCTTAGTCTTAGAAAGAATTATGACGCTTGTTTGTGTGATTCATCATGTTTGTGTGAACATATGCTTTTGTGACATTACTAGTGCACACATCTGTAAGTCCAGGGGGTTACCTATGTTGCTCAGCCCAGTAAAAACCTACGAGTCAGTTGTTGTTGACTCAGTTTGAAGTAACGGTAGTGGTGGTAACTCTGACCTACCCATAGAGAATTTCCCTACCTGGGGAGTAATAAGTTGTAACTTCCTGAGACTAGGGAATGCAGCTAGCAGAGGTGGTATCAGTGCAAGTACTGTAGTAACTTGACATTCATTCCTAGCCAGGAAAGATTACCATAATCAGCTTACAAACCCAGGTAGTATTCATATAAGACACCATGTCTGCAAGATACATGGTATCTTCTACCTTTCTATAAATAAGACCCGTTTGGTAGCAAAGATAGTTGCTTATCACGATAGTAATGGTGATATGTAAGTGAGTAGCTAAATCATGCGTAGAACTCAAGCTGTAAGTTGTGTGGATGTATGTCAACAAAATATCGATTTTGAGGTTTCGGTGTGAATTTGCAAATTTTTGTTATAAATTGTAAATATACAGTATATTCACCAACTAGATGGAGAAAGTGATTGTCTTCATTTGCCTGAAGAAATACCTGTAATAAAAGAGAAAACAGAAACAAAAGGTGGGGGGGGGGGGGTTGCCAGATCCTGGCTGCCATGTAATTTTATTTATTTATTTATTTTTTACTTCCTGCTATTTCCGTTGCTGTCATTGTACACGGACGGACTGGTGTTTTACTTGAACCTGTAATAGAATATGATCAATTAAGTAAAGGGTGGTGGTGTGTTACCTTGAATTCTCTTGCCAAAAGACCACCAACCACCCAGGGTCTAATAGCCGGTAGTGAAGTCAAGTCAAATAAACATAAGTGTTGGACCATATCCCAAGAGGCTGATGAGCAGATGCTTGGCCTGTACAAACCTAAACGGCATTCTTACTGGGAATGTCAACTACTGATATTCCTCTAATTTGTTGTAGTAGTTGTTGTTGTAATTATGACAGTTATTTTACCCAGATTGTGGAGCTGAAAGTTTGTTGAATGGCGGAGATGTAAATGGACCAGTGGACGAGCTACAACTACTTTAACAAGAATGTTATAAGTTAATTGGTCCCAGTGAGACTCTCCTTATGACAGGTTGTTGGTAGTGCTTGAAAGTTCCGGGCCTTGGAAGCGTATGATCAAACTGTGAGTAAAACCATGGAGCTATATTCCTGCACAGCTGCTATAAATTTATGCTCCGTTGCAGCAGATTCTTGCTGTTTAAGGATTTACCCCGATTTTTCCAGGCAGAGGGGGTTTCAATTGATGTTACTGCGGTCAGCAAATACATCTAGCTCACGCTAGGAAAGTTTGCAAAAGGTAACAACTGACCATCTTATCGTCGGGCAGGGAAATATCTAAAGATGCAAGGCCAATTGGCTCATTGAGGGTGTGGGAAGGCGCGTTTGTTACCCATACTACATGCAACGTATTGGATTCTAAAATTTCATTACTATCCACGGTCACTGAGACTTATGCCAAGCAATTACTGCATGATATGATACTAATTCAACCACAAAAACCTTTGACAACAGTTTTGCCAGTAAACCCACTTCACAGCAACAGCAACTAATGATGAAACTACATTTTACAGGTATTATAGACATGTTCTGCAAAAGATTAAGTTGTGCTAATTTTGTTGTGTTGTTTCTTTGGTTTGTTTCTTATACATGGGTCCAGGTTGGGGCTTGGTAAGCTTGTTTGTCGCTTGTCTTGGGTTGCATTGCAGGAGCTAAACTTCTGAACCTGGAAAGGCACAATTATGGATTTGGTGCCCAAACAGTAGGTAATCCTTCTTGCTATGCCCAGGTAATAGGCTAACTCAATGGCCTACGAGCTAGTAGAATAGTTGTAGGGATGTTAGTGGATGCTAAGGGACACCTAAAATGTAAGCATTAAAGGAGCAACACCTTGTTGAACCAGGTGACAAGCGAGAGTGAAATGTGATTATGCTTGGAAAATAAAGAAAAAGGGGTCAGGGGGGGGGCATTATCCTTTTCTCGCCTTACCTAAACAAGTAATTTGTGGTACCTGTACACACCTCGTTTCTACTTCCTTGTTTTTTGTGTTGTTTTGGTTTTGACCTTGAAGAATATATTACCCTGCTAAAAATATTTCTACATACCGCTTGTTCATCCATATTGCTTTGCTGTGCGATGGGAGGGGGACATCTGCGTTTGCTGAGTGGCTGTATTGCCAAGATCTTGCCAGAAAGAAACTGTCCTGACAAACTTGTTGTATGACGAGAGACGGACAAACCAGCAGTTTGGTAGTTATTGTATTGATCAAGTTGATACGTCGTCGTTTCCTAGGTATCTTTAGCCAGAGAGTGAACATGATGTCAACTTGTCGAGGTGGCTTTCGTGCTTTTTTCCAATTGTTAAGCAGGCGCAAGAGGAGAGACCCATTGGCAAAATAGTTTGTTGCAAAATGAGCAAACGGTCCTCTGAACAGCGTCGAGTGGTTCAACTCGCAGGTGATTCTGACTTGTGAAGTCGTAAATTGATGGCGTGTTTGGATAGGAAGATCTCTCAACGAACCAGTACAGGTCCATGTACATACGACAGAGCTTGTGCATGGGGCTACCTTTATCGTCGTACCTTTTGTGTAGATGCGTTTACAGCGAAGGCCACTCCAAGGTCCCTGAGTTCTTCCGGCGGTGACAGACAACGGAGGGTGGGCCTATCTAGGCGTCTGAGTGTCTTGATTGAGTTTGAGTGTCCCTCTTCCACAAAATCCGACACTTCGACAAGAAAGCCAATCTTAACTCCTTGAGCCTTCGAACAGACGGCTCACACTTGATAAATGACACCAAATAAACGGCAGAAGTTCGCCAAAATCCTGAAATTTTTAGACGACTGAAACTGAGAGATCGAATTTGCACAAGGCAGGAAGAAGTTTAGCCGCGCCTTGATTGAGGGGACTGAGACGATACCGCGCCTTATAAGGCAATGACAACAAATATGGTGACCTGATTGCCTTGTCGTTAAAATACATTTACTCCTTTGGGCGTAAATGTTAACTTTTACATGGGAATAAGGGTCAGGAAACATGTTTGGGGTTCTTTGGGACATTTTTAGGGGGTTTTGGCCGAGAAAATATTTTTTTTTTCAAAAATTTTCTAAATCGATTTAAGGCCTAAATAGGCCATTTTACATGGGAATAAGGGTCAGGAAACATGTTTGGGGTTCTTCGGGACATTTTTAGGGGGTTTTGGTCGAAAAAAAATTTTTTTTTCAAAAATTTTCAATTTCGATTTAAGGCCTAAATAGGCCATTTTACATGGGAATAAGGGTCAGGAAACATGTTTGGGGTTCTTCGGGACATTTTTAGGGGGTTTTGACCGAAAAAAAATTTTTTTTTTCAAAAATTTTCTAAATCGATTTAAGGCCTAAATAGGCAATTTTACATGGGAATAAGGGTCAAGAAACATGTTTGGGGTTCTTCGGGACATTTTTAGGGGGTTTTGGCCGAAAAAAAAATTTTTTTTTCAAAAATTTTCAAAATCGATTTAAGGCCTAAATAGGCCATTTTACATGGGAATAAGGGTCAGGAAACATGTTTGGGGTTCCTCGGGACATTTTTAGGGGGTTTTGGCCGAAAAAAAAAATTTTTTTTTCAAAATTTTCAAAATCGATTTAAGGCCTAAATAGGCCACTTTACATAGGAATAAGGGTCAGGAAACATGTTTGGGGTTCTTCGGGACATTTTTAGGGGGTTTTGGCCGAAAAAAAAATTTTTTTTTCAAAAATTTTCAAATTCGATTTAAGGCCTAAATAGGCCATTTTACATGGGAATAAGGGTCAGGGAACATGTTTGGGGTTCTTTGGGACATTTTTAGGGGGTTTTGGCCGAAAAAAAATTTTTTTTTCCAAAAATTTTCAAATTCGATTTAAGGCCTAAATAGGCCATTTTACATGGAAAAAAGGGTCAGGAAACATGTTTGGGGTTCTTCAGGACATTTTTAGGGGGTTTTGGCCGAAAAAAATGTTTTTTTTTCAAAAATTTTCAATATCGATTTAAGGCCTAAATAGGCCATTTTACATAGAAAAAAGGGTCAGGAAACATGTTTGGGGTTCTTCGGGACATTTTTAGGGGGTTTTGGCCGAAAAAAATTTTTTTTTTTCAAAAATTTTCAAATTCGTTTTAAGGCCTAAATAGGCCATTTTACATGGGAATAAGGGTCCGGAAACATTTTTGGGGTTCTTCGGGACATTTTTAGGGGGTGTTGGCCGAAAAAAATTTTTTTTTTTCAAAAATTTTCAATATCGATTTTGAGGCCTAAATAGGCCATTTTACATAGAAAAAAGGGTCCGGAAACATTTTTGGGGTTCTTCGGGACATTTTTAGGGGGTTTTGGCAAAAAAAAATTTTTTTTTTTCAAAAATTTTCAAATTCGTTTTAAGGCCTAAATAGGCCATTTTACATGGGAATAAGGGTCCGGAAACATTTTTGGGGTTCTTCGGGACATTTTTAGGGGGTTTTGGCAAAAAAAAATTTTTTTTTTTCAAAAATTTTCAAATTCGTTTTAAGGCCTAAATAGGCCATTTTACATGGAAAAAAGGGTCAGGGAACATGTTTGGGGTTCTTCAGGACATTTTTAGGGGGTTTTGGCCGAAAAAAAAATTTTTTTTTCAAAAATTTTCAATATCAATTTAAGGCCTAAATAGGCCATTTTACATGGAAAAAAGGGTCAGGGAACATGTTTGGGGTTCTTTGGGACATTTTTAGGGGGTTTTGGCCGAAAAAAATGTTTTTTTTTTCAAAAATTTTCAATATCGATTTAAGGCCTAAATAGGCCATTTTACATAGAAAAAAGGGTCAGGAAACATGTTTGGGGTTCTTCGGGACATTTTTAGGGGGTTTTGGCCGAAAAAAATTTTTTTTTTTCAAAAATTTTCAAATTCGTTTTAAGGCCTAAATAGGCCATTTTACATGGGAATAAGGGTCCGGAAACATTTTTGGGGTTCTTCGGGACATTTTTAGGGGGTGTTGGCCGAAAAAAAATTTTTTTTTTCAAAAATTTTCAATATCGATTTAAGGCCTAAATAGGCCATTTTACATAGAAAAAAGGGTCCGGAAACATTTTTGGGGTTCTTCGGGACATTTTTAGGGGGTTTTGGCAAAAAAAAATTTTTTTTTTTCAAAAATTTTCAAATTCGTTTTAAGGCCTAAATAGGCCATTTTACATGGGAATAAGGGTCCGGAAACATTTTTGGGGTTCTTCGGGACATTTTTAGGGGGTTTTGGCAAAAAAAAATTTTTTTTTTTCAAAAATTTTCAAATTCGTTTTAAGGCCTAAATAGGCCATTTTACATGGAAAAAAGGGTCAGGGAACATGTTTGGGGTTCTTCAGGACATTTTTAGGGGGTTTTGGCCGAAAAAAAAATTTTTTTTTCAAAAATTTTCAATATCAATTTAAGGCCTAAATAGGCCATTTTACATAGAAAAAAGGGTCAGGAAACATGTTTGGGGTTCTTCGGGACATTTTTAGGGGGTTTTGGCCGAAAAAAAAATTTTTTTTTCAAAAATTTTCAAAATCGATTTAAGGCCTAAATAGGCCATTTTACATGGGAATAAGGGTCAGGAAACATGTTTGGGGTTCTTCGGGACATTTTTAGGGGGTTTTGGCCGAAAAAAAAAATTTTTTTTTCAAAAATTTTCAAATTCGATTTAAGGCCATTTTACATGGGAATAAGGGTCCGCAAACATTTTTGGGGTTATTCGGGACATTTTTAGGGGGTTTTGGCCAAAAAAAAATTTTTTTTTTCAAAAATTTTCAAATTCGTTTTAAGGCCTAAATAGGCCATTTTACATGGGAATAAGGGTCAGGAAACATGTTTGGGGTTCTTCGGGACATTTTTAGGGGGTTTTGGCCGAAAAAAAAATTTTTTTTTCAAAAATTTTTCAAATCGATTTAAGGCCTAAATAGGCCATTTTACATGGGAATAAGGGTCAGGAAACATGTTTGGGGTTCTTCGGGACATTTTTAGGGGGTTTTGGCCGAAAAAAAAATTTTTTTTCAAAAATTTTCAAATTCGATTTAAGGCCTAAATAGGCCATTTTACATAGGAATAAGGGTCAGGAAACATGTTTGGGGTTCTTCGGGACATTTTTAGGGGGTTTTGGCCGAAAAAAAATTTTTTTTTTCAAAAATTTTCAAATTCAATTTAAGGCCTAAATAGGCCATTTTACATGGAAAAAAGGGTCAGGAAACATGTTTGGGGTTCTTCAGGACATTTTTAGGGGATTTTGGCAGAAAAAAAATTTTTTTTTTCAAAAATTTTCAAAATCGATTCAAGGCCTAAATAGGCCATTTTACATGGAAAAAAGGGTCAGGGAACTTGTTTGGGGTTCTTCGGGACATTTTTTGGGGGTTTTGGCCGAAAAAAAAATTTTTTTTTTCAAAAATTTTCAAATTCGTTTTAAGGCCTAAATAGGCCATTTTACATGGAAAAAAGGGTCAGGGAACATGTTTGGGGTTCTTCGGGACATTTTTAGGGGGTTTTGGCCGAAAAAAAAATTTTTTTTTCAAAAATTTTCAATATCGATTTAAGGCCTAAATAGGCCATTTTACATAAAAAAAAGTGTCAGGAAACATGTTTGGGGTTCTTCGGGACATTTTTAGGGGGTTTTGGCCGAAAAAAAAATTTTTTTTTCAAAAATTTTCAAATTCGATTTAAGGCCAAAGTAGGCCATTTTACATGGGAATAAGGGTCAGGAAACATGTTTGGGGTTCTTCGGGACATTTTTAGGGGGTTTTGGCCGAAAAAAAATTTTTTTTTCAAAAATTTTCAATATCAATTTAAGGCCTAAATAGGCCATTTTACATAGAAAAAAGGGTCAGGAAACATGTTTGGGGTTCTTCGGGACATTTTTAGGGGGTTTTGGCCGAAAAAAAAATTTTTTTTTCAAAAATTTTCAAATTCGATTTAAGGCCAAAATAGGCCATTTTACATGGGAATAAGGGTCAGGAAACATGTTTGGGGTTCTTCGGGACATTTTTAGGGGGTTTTGGCCGAAAAAAAATTTTTTTTTCAAAAATTTTCAAATTCGATTTAAGGCCTAAATAGGCCATTTTACATGGGAATAAGGGTCCGGAAACATTTTTGGGGTTATTCGGGACATTTTTAGGGGGTTTTGGCCAAAAAAAAATTTTTTTTTTCAAAAATTTTCAAATTCGTTTTAAGGCCTAAATAGGCCATTTTACATGGAAAAAAGGGTCAGGAAACATGTTTGGGGTTCTTCGGGACATTTTTAGGGGGTTTTGGCCGAAAAAAAAATTTTTTTTTCAAAAATTTTTCAAATCGATTTAAGGCCTAAATAGGCCATTTTACATGGGAATAAGGGTCAGGAAACATGTTTGGGGTTCTTCGGGACATTTTTAGGGGGTTTTGGCCGAAAAAAAAATTTTTTTTCAAAAATTTTCAAATTCGATTTAAGGCCTAAATAGGCCATTTTACATAGGAATAAGGGTCAGGAAACATGTTTGGGGTTCTTCGGGACATTTTTAGGGGGTTTTGGCCGAAAAAAAAATTTTTTTTTCAAAAATTTTCAAAATCGATTTAAGGCCTAAATAGGCCATTTTACATAGGAATAAGGGTCAGGATACATGTTTGGGGTTCTTTGGGACATTTTTAGGGGGTTTTGGCCGAAAAAAAATTTTTTTTTTCAAAAATTTTCAAATTCAATTTAAGGCCTAAATAGGCCATTTTACATGGAAAAAAGGGTCAGGAAACATGTTTGGGGTTCTTCAGGACATTTTTAGGGGATTTTGGCAGAAAAAAAAATTTTTTTTTCAAAAATTTTCAAAATCGATTTAAGGCCTAAATAGGCCATTTTACATGGAAAAAAGGGTCAGGGAACTTGTTTGGGGTTCTTCGGGACATTTTTAGGGGTTTTGGCCGAAAAAAAAATTTTTTTTTCAAAAATTTTCAATATCGATTTAAGGCCTAAATAGGCCATTTTACATAAAAAAAAGTGTCAGGAAACATGTTTGGGGTTCTTCGGGACATTTTTAGGGGGTTTTGGCCGAAAAAAAAATTTTTTTTTCAAAAATTTTCAAAATCGATTTAAGGCCTAAATAGGCCATTTTACATGGGAATAAGGGTCAGGAAACATGTTTGGGGTTCTTCGGGACATTTTTAGGGGGTTTTGGCCAAAAAAAAATTTTTTTTTTCAAAAATTTTCAAATTCGTTTTAAGGCCTAAATAGGCCATTTTACATGGAAAAAAGGGTCAGGAAACATGTTTGGGGTTCTTCGGGACATTTTTAGGGGGTTTTGGTCGAAAAAAATATTTTTTTTTCAAAAATTTTCAAAATCGATTTAAGGCCTAAATAGGCCATTTTACATGGGAATAAGGGTCAGGAAACATGTTTGGGGTTCTACGGGACATTTTTAGGGGGTTTTGGCCGAAAAAAAAATTTTTTTTTCAAAAATTTTCAAATTCGTTTTAAGGCCTAAATAGGCCATTTTACATGGGAAAAAGGGTCAGGGAACATGTTTGGGGTTCTTCGGGACATTTTTAGGGGGTTTTGGCCGAAAAAAAAATTTTTTTTTCAAAAATTTTCAATATCGATTTAAGGCCTAAATAGGCCATTTTACATAGAAAAAAGGGTCAGGAAACATGTTTGGGGTTCTTCGAGACATTTTTAGGGGGTTTTGGCCGAAAAAAAAATTTTTTTTTCAAAAATTTTCAAAATCGATTTAAGGCCTAAATAGGCCATTTTGCATGGGAATAAGGGTCAGGAAACATGTTTGGGGTTCTTCGGGACATTTTAGGGGGTTTTGGCCGAAAAAAAAATTTTTTTTTTCAAAAATTTTCAAATTCGTTTTAAGGCCTAAATAGGCCATTTTACATGGAGAAAAGGGTCAGGGAACATGTTTGGGGTTCTTTGGGACATTTTTAGGGGGTTTTGGCCGAAAAAAATTTTTTTTTTTCAAAAATTTTCAATATCGATTTAAGGCCTAAATAGGCCATTTTACATAGAAAAAAGGGTCAGGAAACATGTTTGGGGTTCTTCGGGACATTTTTAGGGGGTTTTGGCCGAAAAAAAAATTTTTTTTTCCAAAAATTTTCAAATTCGATTTAAGGCCTAAATAGGCCATTTTACATGGAAAAAAGGGTCAGGAAACATGTTTGGGGTTCTTCAGGACATTTTTAGGGGATTTTGGCAGAAAAAAAAATTTTTTTTTCAAAAATTTTCAAAATCGATTTAAGGCCTAAATAGGCCATTTTACATGGAAAAAAGGGTCAGGGAACATGTTTGGGGTTCTTCGGGACATTTTTAGGGGGTTTTGGCCGAAAAAAAAATTTTTTTTTTCAAAAATTTTCAAATTCGTTTTAAGGCCTAAATAGGCCATTTTACATGGAAAAAAGGGTCGGGGAACATGTTTGGGGTTCTTTGGGACATTTTTAGGGGGTTTTGGCCGAAAAAAATGTTTTTTTTTTCAAAAATTTTCAATATCGATTTAAGGCCTAAATAGGCCATTTTACATAGAAAAAAGGGTCAGGAAACATGTTTGGCGTTCTTCGGGACATTTTTAGGGGGTTTTGGCCGAAAAAAAATTTTTTTTTTCAAAAATTTTCAAAATAGATTTAAGGCCTAAATAGGCCATTTTACATGGGAATAAGGGTCAGGAAACATGTTTGGGGTTCTTCGGGACATTTTTAGGGGGTTTTGGCCGAAAAAAAAATTTTTTTTTCAAAAATTTTCAAATTCGATTTAAGGCCTAAATAGGCCATTTTACATGGGAATAAGGGTCCGGAAACATTTTTGGGTTTCTTCGGGACATTTTTAGGGGGTTTTGGCAAAAAAAAAATTTTTTTTTTCAAAAATTTTCAAATTCGTTTTAAGGCCTAAATAGGCCATTTTACATGGAAAAAAGGGTCAGGGAACATGTTTGGGGTTCTTCGGGACATTTTTAGGGGGTTTTGGCCGAAAAAAAAATTTTTTTTTCAAAAATTTTCAATATCGATTTAAGGCCTAAATAGGCCATTTTACATAAAAAAAAGTGTCAGGAAACATGTTTGGGGTTCTTCGGGACATTTTTAGGGGGTTTTGGCCGAAAAAAAAATTTTTTTTTCAAAAATTTTCAAAATCGATTTAAGGCCTAAATAGGCCATTTTACATGGAAAAAAGGGTCAGGAAACATGTTTGGGGTTCTTCAGGACATTTTTAGGGGATTTTGGCCGAAAAAAAAATTTTTTTTTCAAAAATTTTCAAAATCGATTTAAGGCCTAAATAGGCCATTTTACATGGAAAAAAGGGTCAGGGAACATGTTTGGGGTTCTTCGGGACATTTTTAGGGGGTTTTGGCCGAAAAAAAAATTTTTTTTTTCAAAAATTTTCAAATTCGTTTTAAGGCCTAAATAGGCCATTTTACATGGAAAAAAGGGTCAGGGAACATGTTTGGGGTTCTTTGGGACATTTTTAGGGGGTTTTGGCCGAAAAAAATGTTTTTTTTTCAAAAATTTTCAATATCGATTTAAGGCCTAAATAGGCCATTTTACATAGAAAAAAGGGTCAGGAAACATGTTTGGGGTTCTTCGGGACATTTTTAGGGGGTTTTGGCCGAAAAAAATTTTTTTTTTTCAAAAATTTTCAAATTCGTTTTAAGGCCTAAATAGGCCATTTTACATGGGAATAAGGGTCCGGAAACATTTTTGGGGTTCTTCGGGACATTTTTAGGGGGTTTTGGCCGAAAAAAATTTTTTTTTTTCAAAAATTTTCAATATCGATTTAAGGCCTAAATAGGCCATTTTACATAGAAAAAAGGGTCCGGAAACATTTTTGGGGTTCTTCGGGACATTTTAGGGGGTTTTGGCAAAAAAAAATTTTTTTTTTTCAAAAATTTTCAATATCGATTTAAGGCCTAAATAGGCCATTTTACATAGAAAAAAGGGTCAGGAAACATGTTTGGGGTTCTTCGGGACATTTTTCGGGGGTTTTGGCCGAAAAAAAAATTTTTTTTTCAAAAATTTTCAAAATCGATTTAAGGCCTAAATAGGCCATTTTACATGGGAATAAGGGTCAGGAAACATGTTTGGGGTTCTTCGGGACATTTTAGGGGGTTTTGGCCGAAAAAAAAATTTTTTTTTCAAAAATTTTCAAATTCGATTTAAGGCCTAAATAGGCCATTTTACATGGAAAAAAGGGTCAGGAAACATGTTTGGGGTTCTTCGGGACATTTTTAGGGGGGTTTTGGCCGAAAAAAAAATTTTTTTTTCAAAAATTTTCAAAATCGATTTAAGGCCTAAATAGGCCATTTTACATGGGAATAAGGGTCAGGAAACATGTTTGGGGTTCCTCGGGACATTTTTAGGGGGTTTTGGCCGAAAAAAAAATTTTTTTTTCAAGATTTTCAAAATCGATTTAAGGCCTAAATAGGCCATTTTACATGGGAATAAGGGTCAGGAAACATGTTTGGGGTTCTTCGGGACATTTTTAGGGGGTTTTGGTCGAAAAAAAAATTTTTTTTTCAAAAATTTTCAAATTCGATTTAAGGCCTAAATAGGCCATTTTACATTGAAAAAAGGGTCAGAAAACATGTTTGGGGTTCTTCAGGACATTTTTAGGGGGTTTTGGCAGAAAAAAAAATTTTTTTTTCAAAAATTTTCAAAATCGATTTAAGGCCTAAATATGCCATTTTACATGGGAATAAGGGTCAAGAAACATATTTGGGGTTCTTCGGGACATTTTTAGGGGGTTTTGGCCGAAAAAAAATTTTTTTTTTCAAAAATTTTCAAAATCGATTTAAGGCCTAAATAGGCCATTTTACATGGGAATAAGGGTCAGGATACATGTTTGGGGTTCTTCGGGACATTTTTAGGGGGTTTTGGCCGAAAAAAAAAAATTTTTTTTTCAAAAATTTTCAAAATCGATTTAAGGCCTAAATAGGCCATTTTACATGGGAATAAGGGTCAGGAAACATGTTTGGGGTTCTTCGGGACATTTTTAGGGGGTTTTGGTCGAAAAAAAAATTTTTTTTTCAAAAATTTTCAAATTCGATTTAAGGCCTAAATAGGCCATTTTACATTGAAAAAAGGGTCAGAAAACATGTTTGGGGTTCTTCAGGACATTTTTAGGGGGTTTTGGCAGAAAAAAAAATTTTTTTTTCAAAAATTTTCAAAATCGATTTAAGGCCTAAATAGGCCATTTTACATGGGAATAAGGGTCAAGAAACATATTTGGGGTTCTTCGGGACATTTTTAGGGGGTTTTGGCCGAAAAAAAATTTTTTTTTTCAAAAATTTTCAAAATCGATTTAAGGCCTAAATAGGCCATTTTACATGGGAATAAGGGTTAGGATACATGTTTGGGGTTCTTCGGGACATTTTTAGGGGGTTTTGGCCGAAAAAAAAATTTTTTTTTCAAAAATTTTCAAAATCGATTTAAGGCCTAAATAGGCCATTTTACATGGGAATAAAGGGTCAGGAAACATGTTTGGGGTTCTTCGGGACATTTTTAGGGGGTTTTGGCCGAAAAAAAAATTTTTTTTCAAAAATTTTCAAATTCGATGTAAGGCCTAAATAGGCCATTTTACATGGGAATAAGGGTCAGGAAACATTTTTGGGGTTCTTCGGGACATTTTTAGGGGGTTTTGGCCGAAAAAAAAATTTTTTTTCAAAAATTTTCAAATTCGATTTAAGGCCTAAATAGGCCATTTTGCATGGGAATAAGGGTCAGGAAACACGTTTGGAGTCCTTCGAGACATTTTTAGGGGGGTTTTGGCCGAAAAAAAAATTTTTTTTTCAAAAATTTTCAAAATCGATTTAAGGCCTAAATAGGCCATTTTACATGGGAATAAGGGTCAGGAAACATGTTTGGGGTTCTTCGGGACATTTTTAGGGGGTTTTGGCCGAAAAAAAAATTTTTTTTTCAAAAATTTTCAAAATCGATTTAAGGCCTAAATAGGCCATTTTACATGGGAATAAGGGTCAGGAAACATGTTTGGGGTTCTTCGGGACATTTTTAGGGGTTTTTGGCCGAAAAAAAAATTTTTTTTTCAAAAATTTTCAAAATCGATTTAAGGCCTAAATAGGCCATTTTACATGGGAATAAGGGTCAGGAAACATGTTTGGGGTTCTTCGGGACATTTTTAGGGGGTTTTGGCCGAAAAAAAAATTTTTTTTTCAAAAATTTTCAAAATCGATTTAAGGCCTAAATAGGCCATTTTACATAGGAATAAGGGTCAGGGAACATGTTTGGGGTTCTTCGGGACATTTTTAGGGGGTTTTGGCCGAAAAAAAAATTTTTTTTTCAAAAATTTTCAAAATCAATTTAAGGCCTAAATAGGCCATTTTACATGGGAATAAAGGGTCAGGAAACATGTTTGGGGTTCTTCGGGACATTTTTAGGGGGTTTTGGCCGAAAAAAAAATTTTTTTTCAAAAATTTTCAAAATCGATTTAAGGCCTAAATAGGCCATTTTACATGGAAATAAGGGTCAGGAAACATGTTTGGGGTTCTTCGGAACATTTTTAGGGGGTTTTGGCCGAAAAAAAAAATTTTTTTTCAAAAATTTTCAAAATCGATTTTAGGCCTAAATAGGCCATTTTACATGGGAATAAAGGTCAGGAAACATGTTTGGGGTTCTTCGGGACATTTTTAGGGGGTTTTGGCCGAAAAAAAAAAATTTTTTTCAAAAATTTTCAAAATCGATTTAGGGCCTAAATAGGCCATTTTACATGGGAATAAAGGTCAGGAAACATGTTTGGGGTTCTTCGGGACATTTTTAGGGGGTTTTGGCCGAAAAAAAAATTTTTTTTTCAAAAATTTTCAAAATCGATTTAAGGCCTAAATAGGCCATTTTACATTGGAATAAGGGTCAGGAAACATGTTTGGGGTTCTTCGGGACATTTTTAGGGGGTTTTTGCCGAAAAAAAAATTTTTTTTTCAAAAATTTTCTAAATCGATTTAAGGCCTAAATAGGCAATTTTACATGGCCTATTTAGGGTCAGGGTCAGGAAACATGTTTGGGGTTCTTCGGGACATTTTTAGGGGGTTTTGGCAGAAAAAAAAATTTTTTTTTCAAAAATTTTCAAATTCGATTTAAGGCCTAAATAGGCCATTTTACATGGAAAAAAGGGTCAGGAAACATGTTTGGGGTTCTTCAGGACATTTTTAGGGGTTTTGGCAGAAAAAAAAATTTTTTTTTCAAAAATTTTCAAAATCGATTTAAGGCCTAAATAGGCCATTAACTCCTGCGGCCAGGTAAACACAGAGAAAGTAGACAAGCTTTGGCAGTTACTTGGGGTCGCATTCAATAAAGTAGTACTCTAAAAATACAACAACTCACGTAGTAATAGTAGTAACTCTCTCCAGCCCGGAGAGACATTCCCTTCTTCCCTACCCGGGAAGTAATAGTAGTAGTAGTAGTATCCCTTCTTCCCTACCCGGGAAGTAGTAGTAGTAGTATTCCCTTCTTCCCTACCCGGGAAGTAGTAGTAGTAGTAGTAGTAACTCTCTCCTACCCGGAGAGAAAATTCCCTTCTTCCCTCCCTACCCGGGAGTAACTCTCTCCTACCCGGAGAGAAATTCCCTTCTTCCCTCCCTACCCGGGAAGTAGTAGTAGTAGTAGTAGTAGTAACTCTCTCCTACCCGGAGAGAAATTCCCTTCTTCCCTACCCGGGAAGTAGTAGTAGTAGTAGTAATTCTCTCACCACCAGACTCACTTCCCTACTCGGGAAATGACGACCAGTAGTGAGGTTGGACAGACCACCCGCAGGGATAGTGGTAATTGAGCCAAAATGTATATTATGAGGTTTGAACGAAACATTGACCACCATAAGGGTGGTCCAGCCTACGAGTAAACAAATTAAAAATAGACTAATGGCTAACCATAAATAACACTGTGTTGAGTGCGACCCGGCTGGATGAAGCACCAGGAAGAAAAAACCATTGACTCCAATTCGGGGAGATGACAGGGGTGGAGGGAGGGGAAATTTTTAGACGACTGAAACTGAGAGATCGAATTTGCACAAGGCAGGAAGAAGTTTAGCCGCGCCTTGATTGAGGGGACTGAGACGATACCGCGCCTTATAAGGCAATGACAACAAATATGGTGACCTGATTGCCTTGTCGTTAAAATACATTTACTCCTTTGGGCGTAAATGTTAACTTAACTCCTGCGGCCAGGTAAACACAGAGAAAGTAGACAAGCTTTGGCAGTTACTTGGGGTCGCATTCAATAAAGTAGTACTCTAAAAATACAACAACTCACGTAGTAATAGTAGTAACTCTCTCCAGCCCGGAGAGACATTCCCTTCTTCCCTACCCGGGAAGTAATAGTAGTAGTAGTAGTATCCCTTCTTCCCTACCCGGGAAGTAGTAGTAGTAGTATTCCCTTCTTCCCTACCCGGGAAGTAGTAGTAGTAGTAGTAGTAACTCTCTCCTACCCGGAGAGAAAATTCCCTTCTTCCCTCCCTACCCGGGAGTAACTCTCTCCTACCCGGAGAGAAATTCCCTTCTTCCCTCCCTACCCGGGAAGTAGTAGTAGTAGTAGTAGTAGTAACTCTCTCCTACCCGGAGAGAAATTCCCTTCTTCCCTACCCGGGAAGTAGTAGTAGTAGTAGTAATTCTCTCACCACCAGACTCACTTCCCTACTCGGGAAATGACGACCAGTAGTGAGGTTGGACAGACCACCCGCAGGGATAGTGGTAATTGAGCCAAAATGTATATTATGAGGTTTGAACGAAACATTGACCACCATAAGGGTAGTCCAGCCGCCAAAATTACTGCCAAAATACAACCCCAATATTGCCAAAGCCTGTAATGGTTGCCAGGGTTCCGAGCTACAAACTAAAGTACCAATAATAACATTAGGGATACTTCTGATGATGCCATCAGGGGTACAATTATTCTGTCCATAACAGCTGCTCAACCAGCGAAAAGTTGTTCATGAGCTAAACTGGAACTTCAGTAGCAACTGCTGTTGTATCTGCACTAATGTGAGAGCTTTGACTTGTAGGCCTTGTCGGACTGATATGCTGGGAAGTTGTTTCTCAATTGATATTTCATTGGTATGGCTGCACTGACATTTTGTTACTGAGAGTTTTTTGCCTGGTGATTGTGCTGATTCGATATGTGCTGCAGGAGTATTGTAATTAGTCAAGATTCCAAGCTTGAAGTGTTGCATGTGTTAGTTGACATCTATTGGGACCAGTTGGCGGGGGTTTGGTACCTGAAACAAGGAAAAAAAAGAAAGAAAGCCGCAAGCCTATCAATTGTTCCAGGGATATGCTGCACACTGACCGCAAATTTGTGATGGACTGCACTGCAAAGACTAAAGGAGTGGGGAGGGGGGGGGGGTCAGCAATTGACAGGCCTACTTCATTAGAAGTCTGATACAAGCAAGGAATTGTGTGCTGGTTGACTGGCACAAGCTGTTTGCAACTTTCAGTGATTGACTAGCGGAAAGGGCAAAATATGTTAACTGAATGATTGCTTAGTCTTAGAAAGAATTATGACGCTTGTTTGTGTGATTCATCATGTTTGTGTGAACATATGCTTTTGTGACATTACTAGTGCACACATCTGTAAGTCCAGGGGGTTACCTATGTTGCTCAGCCCAGTAAAAACCTACGAGTCAGTTGTTGTTGACTCAGTTTGAAGTAACGGTAGTGGTGGTAACTCTGACCTACCCATAGAGAATTTCCCTACCTGGGGAGTAATAAGTTGTAACTTCCTGAGACTAGGGAATGCAGCTAGCAGAGGTGGTATCAGTGCAAGTACTGTAGTAACTTGACATTCATTCCTAGCCAGGAAAGATTACCATAATCAGCTTACAAACCCAGGTAGTATTCATATAAGACACCATGTCTGCAAGATACATGGTATCTTCTACCTTTCTATAAATAAGACCCGTTTGGTAGCAAAGATAGTTGCTTATCACGATAGTAATGGTGATATGTAAGTGAGTAGCTAAATCATGCGTAGAACTCAAGCTGTAAGTTGTGTGGATGTATGTCAACAAAATATCGATTTTGAGGTTTCGGTGTGAATTTGCAAATTTTTGTTATAAATTGTAAATATACAGTATATTCACCAACTAGATGGAGAAAGTGATTGTCTTCATTTGCCTGAAGAAATACCTGTAATAAAAGAGAAAACAGAAACAAAAGGTGGGGGGGGGGGGGGTTGCCAGATCCTGGCTGCCATGTAATTTTATTTATTTATTTATTTTTTACTTCCTGCTATTTCCGTTGCTGTCATTGTACACGGACGGACTGGTGTTTTACTTGAACCTGTAATAGAATATGATCAATTAAGTAAAGGGTGGTGGTGTGTTACCTTGAATTCTCTTGCCAAAAGACCACCAACCACCCAGGGTCTAATAGCCGGTAGTGAAGTCAAGTCAAATAAACATAAGTGTTGGACCATATCCCAAGAGGCTGATGAGCAGATGCTTGGCCTGTACAAACCTAAACGGCATTCTTACTGGGAATGTCAACTACTGATATTCCTCTAATTTGTTGTAGTAGTTGTTGTTGTAATTATGACAGTTATTTTACCCAGATTGTGGAGCTGAAAGTTTGTTGAATGGCGGAGATGTAAATGGACCAGTGGACGAGCTACAACTACTTTAACAAGAATGTTATAAGTTAATTGGTCCCAGTGAGACTCTCCTTATGACAGGTTGTTGGTAGTGCTTGAAAGTTCCGGGCCTTGGAAGCGTATGATCAAACTGTGAGTAAAACCATGGAGCTATATTCCTGCACAGCTGCTATAAATTTATGCTCCGTTGCAGCAGATTCTTGCTGTTTAAGGATTTACCCCGATTTTTCCAGGCAGAGGGGGTTTCAATTGATGTTACTGCGGTCAGCAAATACATCTAGCTCACGCTAGGAAAGTTTGCAAAAGGTAACAACTGACCATCTTATCGTCGGGCAGGGAAATATCTAAAGATGCAAGGCCAATTGGCTCATTGAGGGTGTGGGAAGGCGCGTTTGTTACCCATACTACATGCAACGTATTGGATTCTAAAATTTCATTACTATCCACGGTCACTGAGACTTATGCCAAGCAATTACTGCATGATATGATACTAATTCAACCACAAAAACCTTTGACAACAGTTTTGCCAGTAAACCCACTTCACAGCAACAGCAACTAATGATGAAACTACATTTTACAGGTATTATAGACATGTTCTGCAAAAGATTAAGTTGTGCTAATTTTGTTGTGTTGTTTCTTTGGTTTGTTTCTTATACATGGGTCCAGGTTGGGGCTTGGTAAGCTTGTTTGTCGCTTGTCTTGGGTTGCATTGCAGGAGCTAAACTTCTGAACCTGGAAAGGCACAATTATGGATTTGGTGCCCAAACAGTAGGTAATCCTTCTTGCTATGCCCAGGTAATAGGCTAACTCAATGGCCTACGAGCTAGTAGAATAGTTGTAGGGATGTTAGTGGATGCTAAGGGACACCTAAAATGTAAGCATTAAAGGAGCAACACCTTGTTGAACCAGGTGACAAGCGAGAGTGAAATGTGATTATGCTTGGAAAATAAAGAAAAAGGGGTCAGGGGGGGGGGGCATTATCCTTTTCTCGCCTTACCTAAACAAGTAATTTGTGGTACCTGTACACACCTCGTTTCTACTTCCTTGTTTTTTGTGTTGTTTTGGTTTTGACCTTGAAGAATATATTACCCTGCTAAAAATATTTCTACATACCGCTTGTTCATCAATATTGCTTTGCTGTGCGATGGGAGGGGCACATCTGCGTTTGCTGAGTGGCTGTATTGCCAAGATCTTGCCAGAAAGAAACTGTCCTGACAAACTTGTTGTATGACGAGAGACGGACAAACCAGCAGTTTGGTAGTTATTGTATTGATCAAGTTGATACGTCGTCGTTTCCTAGGTATCTTTAGCCAGAGAGTGAACATGATGTCAACTTGTCGAGGTGGCTTTCGTGCTTTTTTCCAATTGTTAAGCAGGCGCAAGAGGAGAGACCCATTGGCAAAATAGTTTGTTGCAAAATGAGCAAACGGTCCTCTGAACAGCGTCGAGTGGTTCAACTCGCAGGTGATTCTGACTTGTGAAGTCGTAAATTGATGGCGTGTTTGGATAGGAAGATCTCTCAACGAACCAGTACAGGTCCATGTACATACGACAGAGCTTGTGCATGGGGCTACCTTTATCGTCGTACCTTTTGTGTAGATGCGTTTACAGCGAAGGCCACTCCAAGGTCCCTGAGTTCTTCCGGCGGTGACAGACAACGGAGGGTGGGCCTATCTAGGCGTCTGAGTGTCTTGATTGAGTTTGAGTGTCCCTCTTCCACAAAATCCGACACTTCGACAAGAAAGCCAATCTTAACTCCTTGAGCCTTCGAACAGACGGCTCACACTTGATAAATGACACCAAATAAACGGCAGAAGTTCGCCAAAATCCTGAAATTTTTAGACGACTGAAACTGAGAGATCGAATTTGCACAAGGCAGGAAGAAGTTTAGCCGCGCCTTGATTGAGGGGACTGAGACGATACCGCGCCTTATAAGGCAATGACAACAAATATGGTGACCTGATTGCCTTGTCGTTAAAATACATTTACTCCTTTGGGCGTAAATGTTAACTTTTACATGGGAATAAGGGTCAGGAAACATGTTTGGGGTTCTTTGGGACATTTTTAGGGGGTTTTGGCCGAGAAAATATTTTTTTTTTCAAAAATTTTCTAAATCGATTTAAGGCCTAAATAGGCCATTTTACATGGGAATAAGGGTCAGGAAACATGTTTGGGGTTCTTCGGGACATTTTTAGGGGGTTTTGGTCGAAAAAAAATTTTTTTTTCAAAAATTTTCAATTTCGATTTAAGGCCTAAATAGGCCATTTTACATGGGAATAAGGGTCAGGAAACATGTTTGGGGTTCTTCGGGACATTTTTAGGGGGTTTTGACAGAAAAAAAATTTTTTTTTTCAAAAATTTTCAAAATCGATTTAAGGCCTAAATAGGCAATTTTACATGGGAATAAGGGTCAAGAAACATGTTTGGGGTTCTTCGGGACATTTTTAGGGGGTTTTGGCCGAAAAAAAAATTTTTTTTTCAAAAATTTTCAAAATCGATTTAAGGCCTAAATAGGCCATTTTACATGGGAATAAGGGTCAGGAAACATGTTTGGGGTTCCTCGGGACATTTTTAGGGGGTTTTGGCCGAAAAAAAAATTTTTTTTTCAAAATTTTCAAAATCGATTTAAGGCCTAAATAGGCCACTTTACATAGGAATAAGGGTCAGGAAACATGTTTGGGGTTCTTCGGGACATTTTTAGGGGGTTTTGGCCGAAAAAAAAATTTTTTTTTCAAAAATTTTCAAATTCGATTTAAGGCCTAAATAGGCCATTTTACATGGGAATAAGGGTCAGGGAACATGTTTGGGGTTCTTTGGGACATTTTTAGGGGGTTTTGGCCGAAAAAAAATTTTTTTTTCCAAAAATTTTCAAATTCGATTTAAGGCCTAAATAGGCCATTTTACATGGAAAAAAGGGTCAGGAAACATGTTTGGGGTTCTTCAGGACATTTTTAGGGGATTTTGGCAGAAAAAAAAAATTTTTTTTTCAAAAATTTTCAAAATCGATTTAAGGCCTAAATAGGCCATTTTACATGGAAAAAAGGGTCAGGAAACATGTTTGGGGTTCTTCGGGACATTTTAGGGGGTTTTGGCCGAAAAAAATTTTTTTTTTTCAAAAATTTTCAAATTCGTTTTAAGGCCTAAATAGGCCATTTTACATGGGAATAAGGGTCCGGAAACATTTTTGGGGTTCTTCGGGACATTTTTAGGGGGTGTTGGCCGAAAAAAATTTTTTTTTTTCAAAAATTTTCAATATCGATTTAAGGCCTAAATAGGCCATTTTACATAGAAAAAAGGGTCCGGAAACATTTTTGGGGTTCTTCGGGACATTTTTAGGGGGTTTTGGCAAAAAAAAATTTTTTTTTTTCAAAAATTTTCAAATTCGTTTTAAGGCCTAAATAGGCCATTTTACATGGGAATAAGGGTCCGGAAACATTTTTGGGGTTCTTCGGGACATTTTTAGGGGGTTTTGGCAAAAAAAAATTTTTTTTTTTCAAAAATTTTCAAATTCGTTTTAAGGCCTAAATAGGCCATTTTACATGGAAAAAAGGGTCAGGGAACATGTTTGGGGTTCTTCAGGACATTTTTAGGGGGTTTTGGCCGAAAAAAAAATTTTTTTTTCAAAAATTTTCAATATCAATTTAAGGCCTAAATAGGCCATTTTACATGGAAAAAAGGGTCAGGGAACATGTTTGGGGTTCTTTGGGACATTTTTAGGGGGTTTTGGCCGAAAAAAATGTTTTTTTTTCAAAAATTTTCAATATCGATTTAAGGCCTAAATAGGCCATTTTACATAGAAAAAAGGGTCAGGAAACATGTTTGGGGTTCTTCGGGACATTTTTAGGGGGTTTTGGCCGAAAAAAATTTTTTTTTTTCAAAAATTTTCAAATTCGTTTTAAGGCCTAAATAGGCCATTTTACATGGGAATAAGGGTCCGGAAACATTTTTGGGGTTCTTCGGGACATTTTTAGGGGGTGTTGGCCGAAAAAAATTTTTTTTTTTCAAAAATTTTCAATATCGATTTAAGGCCTAAATAGGCCATTTTACATAGAAAAAAGGGTCCGGAAACATTTTTGGGGTTCTTCGGGACATTTTTAGGGGGTTTTGGCAAAAAAAAAATTTTTTTTTTCAAAAATTTTCAAATTCGTTTTAAGGCCTAAATAGGCCATTTTACATGGGAATAAGGGTCCGGAAACATTTTTGGGGTTCTTCGGGACATTTTTAGGGGGTTTTGGCAAAAAAAAATTTTTTTTTTTCAAAAATTTTCAAATTCGTTTTAAGGCCTAAATAGGCCATTTTACATGGAAAAAAGGGTCAGGGAACATGTTTGGGGTTCTTCAGGACATTTTTAGGGGGTTTTGGCCGAAAAAAAAATTTTTTTTTCAAAAATTTTCAATATCAATTTAAGGCCTAAATAGGCCATTTTACATAGAAAAAAGGGTCAGGAAACATGTTTGGGGTTCTTCGGGACATTTTTAGGGGGTTTTGGCCGAAAAAAAAATTTTTTTTTCAAAAATTTTCAAAATCGATTTAAGGCCTAAATAGGCCATTTTACATGGGAATAAGGGTCAGGAAACATGTTTGGGGTTCTTCGGGACATTTTTAGGGGGTTTTGGCCGAAAAAAAAAATTTTTTTTTCAAAAATTTTCAAATTCGATTTAAGGCCATTTTACATGGGAATAAGGGTCCGCAAACATTTTTGGGGTTATTCGGGACATTTTTAGGGGGTTTTGGCCAAAAAAAAATTTTTTTTTTCAAAAATTTTCAAATTCGTTTTAAGGCCTAAATAGGCCATTTTACATGGGAATAAGGGTCAGGAAACATGTTTGGGGTTCTTCGGGACATTTTTAGGGGGTTTTAGCCGAAAAAAAAATTTTTTTTTCAAAAATTTTTCAAATCGATTTAAGGCCTAAATAGGCCATTTTACATGGGAATAAGGGTCAGGAAACATGTTTGGGGTTCTTCGGGACATTTTTAGGGGGTTTTGGCCGAAAAAAAAATTTTTTTTCAAAAATTTTCAAATTCGATTTAAGGCCTAAATAGGCCATTTTACATAGGAATAAGGGTCAGGAAACATGTTTGGGGTTCTTCGGGACATTTTTAGGGGGTTTTGGCCGAAAAAAAAAATTTTTTTTTCAAAAATTTTCAAAATCGATTTAAGGCCTAAATAGGCCATTTTACGTAGGAATAAGGGTCAAGATACATGTTTGGGGTTCTTTGGGACATTTTTAGGGGGTTTTGGCCGAAAAAAAATTTTTTTTTTCAAAAATTTTCAAATTCAATTTAAGGCCTAAATAGGCCATTTTACATGGAAAAAAGGGTCAGGAAACATGTTTGGGGTTCTTCAGGACATTTTTAGGGGATTTTGGCAGAAAAAAAAATTTTTTTTTCAAAAATTTTCAAAATCGATTTAAGGCCTAAATAGGCCATTTTACATGGAAAAAAGGGTCAGGGAACTTGTTTGGGGTTCTTCGGGACATTTTTTGGGGGTTTTGGCCGAAAAAAAAATTTTTTTTTTCAAAAATTTTCAAATTCGTTTTAAGGCCTAAATAGGCCATTTTACATGGAAAAAAGGGTCAGGGAACATGTTTGGGGTTCTTCGGGACATTTTTAGGGGGTTTTGGCCGAAAAAAAAATTTTTTTTTCAAAAATTTTCAATATCGATTTAAGGCCTAAATAGGCCATTTTACATAAAAAAAAGTGTCAGGAAACATGTTTGGGGTTCTTCGGGACATTTTTAGGGGGTTTTGGCCGAAAAAAAAATTTTTTTTTCAAAAATTTTCAAATTCGATTTAAGGCCAAAGTAGGCCATTTTACATGGGAATAAGGGTCAGGAAACATGTTTGGGGTTCTTCGGGACATTTTTAGGGGGTTTTGGCCGAAAAAAAAATTTTTTTTTCAAAAATTTTCAAATTCGATTTAAGGCCTAAATAGGCCATTTTACATGGGAATAAGGGTCCGGAAACATTTTTGGGGTTATTCGGGACATTTTTAGGGGGTTTTGGCCAAAAAAATATTTTTTTTTTCAAAAATTTTCAAATTCGTTTTAAGGCCTAAATAGGCCATTTTACATGGAAAAAAGGGTCAGGAAACATGTTTGGGGTTCTTCGGGACATTTTTAGGGGGTTTTGGCCGAAAAAAAAATTTTTTTTTCAAAAATTTTTAAAATCGATTTAAGGCCTAAATAGGCCATTTTACATGGGAATAAGGGTCAGGAAACATGTTTGGGGTTCTTCGGGACATTTTTAGGGGGTTTTGGCCGAAAAAAAAATTTTTTTTCAAAAATTTTCAAATTCGATTTAAGGCCTAAATAGGCCATTTTACATAGGAATAAGGGTCAGGAAACATGTTTGGGGTTCTTCGGGACATTTTTAGGGGGTTTTGGCCGAAAAAAAAATTTTTTTTTCAAAAATTTTCAAAATCGATTTAAGGCCTAAATAGGCCATTTTACATAGGAATAAGGGTCAGGATACATGTTTGGGGTTCTTTGGGACATTTTTAGGGGGTTTTGGCCGAAAAAAAAATTTTTTTTTCAAAAATTTTCAAATTCAATTTAAGGCCTAAATAGGCCATTTTACATGGAAAAAAGGGTCAGGAAACATGTTTGGGGTTCTTCAGGACATTTTTAGGGGATTTGGCTAGAAAAAAAAATTTTTTTTTCAAAAATTTTCAAAATCGATTTAAGGCCTAAATAGGCCATTTTACATGGAAAAAAGGGTCAGGGAACTTGTTTGGGGTTCTTCGGGACATTTTTTGGGGGTTTTGGCCGAAAAAAAAATTTTTTTTTCAAAAATTTTCAATATCGATTTAAGGCCTAAATAGGCCATTTTACATAAAAAAAAGTGTCAGGAAACATGTTTGGGGTTCTTCGGGACATTTTTAGGGGGTTTTGGCCGAAAAAAAAATTTTTTTTTCAAAAATTTTCAAAATCGATTTAAGGCCTAAATAGGCCATTTTACATGGGAATAAGGGTCAGGAAACATGTTTGGGGTTCTTCGGGACATTTTTAGGGGGTTTTGGCCAAAAAAAAATTTTTTTTTTCAAAAATTTTCAAATTCGTTTTAAGGCCTAAATAGGCCATTTTACATGGAAAAAAGGGTCAGGAAACATGTTTGGGGTTCTTCGGGACATTTTTAGGGGGTTTTGGTCGAAAAAAATATTTTTTTTTCAAAAATTTTCAAAATCGATTTAAGGCCTAAATAGGCCATTTTACATGGGAATAAGGGTCAGGAAACATGTTTGGGGTTCTACGGGACATTTTTAGGGGGTTTTGGCCGAAAAAAAAATTTTTTTTTCAAAAATTTTCAAATTCGTTTTAAGGCCTAAATAGGCCATTTTACATGGGAAAAAGGGTCAGGGAACATGTTTGGGGTTCTTCGGGACATTTTTAGGGGGTTTTGGCCGAAAAAAAAATTTTTTTTTCAAAAATTTTCAATATCGATTTAAGGCCTAAATAGGCCATTTTACATAGAAAAAAGGGTCAGGAAACATGTTTGGGGTTCTTCGAGACATTTTTAGGGGGTTTTGGCCGAAAAAAAAATTTTTTTTTCAAAAATTTTCAAAATCGATTTAAGGCCTAAATAGGCCATTTTGCATGGGAATAAGGGTCAGGAAACATGTTTGGGGTTCTTCGGGACATTTTAGGGGGTTTTGGCCGAAAAAAAATTTTTTTTTTTCAAAAATTTTCAAATTCGTTTTAAGGCCTAAATAGGCCATTTTACATGGAAAAAAGGGTCAGGGAACATGTTTGGGGTTCTTTGGGACATTTTTAGGGGGTTTTGGCCGAAAAAAAATTTTTTTTTTCAAAAATTTTCAATATCGATTTAAGGCCTAAATAGGCCATTTTACATAGAAAAAAGGGTCAGGAAACATGTTTGGGGTTCTTCGGGACATTTTTAGGGGGTTTTGGCCGAAAAAAAAATTTTTTTTTCCAAAAATTTTCAAATTCGATTTAAGGCCTAAATAGGCCATTTTACATGGAAAAAAGGGTCAGGAAACATGTTTGGGGTTCTTCAGGACATTTTTAGGGGATTTTGGCAGAAAAAAAAATTTTTTTTTCAAAAATTTTCAAAATCGATTTAAGGCCTAAATAGGCCATTTTACATGGAAAAAAGGGTCAGGGAACATGTTTGGGGTTCTTCGGGACATTTTTAGGGGGTTTTGGCCGAAAAAAAAATTTTTTTTTTCAAAAATTTTCAAATTCGTTTTAAGGCCTAAATAGGCCATTTTACATGGAAAAAAGGGTCGGGGAACATGTTTGGGGTTCTTTGGGACATTTTTAGGGGGTTTTGGCCGAAAAAAATGTTTCTTTTTCAAAAATTTTCAATATCGATTTAAGGCCTAAATAGGCCATTTTACATAGAAAAAAGGGTCAGGAAACATGTTTGGGGTTCTTCGGGACATTTTTAGGGGGTTTTGGCCGAAAAAAAATTTTTTTTTTCAAAAATTTTCAAAATAGATTTAAGGCCTAAATAGGCCATTTTACATGGGAATAAGGGTCAGGAAACATGTTTGGGGTTCTTCGGGACATTTTTAGGGGGTTTTGGCCGAAAAAAAAATTTTTTTTTCAAAAATTTTCAAATTCGATTTAAGGCCTAAATAGGCCATTTTACATGGGAATAAGGGTCCGGAAACATTTTTGGGTTTCTTCGGGACATTTTTAGGGGGTTTTGGCAAAAAAAAAATTTTTTTTTTCAAAAATTTTCAAATTCGTTTTAAGGCCTAAATAGGCCATTTTACATGGAAAAAAGGGTCAGGGAACATGTTTGGGGTTCTTCGGGACATTTTTAGGGGGTTTTGGCCGAAAAAAAAATTTTTTTTTCAAAAATTTTCAATATCGATTTAAGGCCTAAATAGGCCATTTTACATAAAAAAAAGTGTCAGGAAACATGTTTGGGGTTCTTCGGGACATTTTTAGGGGGTTTTGGCCGAAAAAAAAATTTTTTTTTCAAAAATTTTCAAAATCGATTTAAGGCCTAAATAGGCCATTTTACATGGAAAAAAGGGTCAGGAAACATGTTTGGGGTTCTTCAGGACATTTTTAGGGGATTTTGGCAGAAAAAAAAATTTTTTTTTCAAAAATTTTCAAAATCGATTTAAGGCCTAAATAGGCCATTTTACATGGAAAAAAGGGTCAGGGAACATGTTTGGGGTTCTTCGGGACATTTTTAGGGGGTTTTGGCCGAAAAAAAAATTTTTTTTTTCAAAAATTTTCAAATTCGTTTTAAGGCCTAAATAGGCCATTTTACATGGAAAAAAGGGTCAGGAAACATGTTTGGGGTTCTTTGGGACATTTTTAGGGGGTTTTGGCCGAAAAAAATGTTTTTTTTTCAAAAATTTTCAATATCGATTTAAGGCCTAAATAGGCCATTTTACATGGGAATAAGGGTCAGGAAACATGTTTGGGGTTCTTCGGGACATTTTTAGGGGGTTTTGGCCGAAAAAAATTTTTTTTTTTCAAAAATTTTCAATATCGATTTAAGGCCTAAATAGGCCATTTTACATAGAAAAAAGGGTCCGGAAACATTTTTGGGGTTCTTCGGGACATTTTAGGGGGTTTTGGCAAAAAAAAATTTTTTTTTTTCAAAAATTTTCAAATTCGTTTTAAGGCCTAAATAGGCCATTTTACATGGGAATAAGGGTCCGGAAACATTTTCGGGGTTCTTCGGGACATTTTTAGGGGGTTTTGGCAAAAAAAAATTTTTTTTTTTCAAAAATTTTCAAATTCGTTTTAAGGCCTAAATAGGCCATTTTACATGGAAAAAAGGGTCAGGGAACATGTTTGGGGTTCTTCAGGACATTTTTAGGGGGTTTTGGCCGAAAAAAAAATTTTTTTTTCAAAAATTTTCAATATCAATTTAAGGCCTAAATAGGCCATTTTACATAGAAAAAAGGGTCAGGAAACATTTTTGGGGTTCTTCGGGACATTTTTAGGGGGTTTTGGCCGAAAAAAAAATTTTTTTTTCAAAAATTTTCAAAATCGATTTAAGGCCTAAATAGGCCATTTTACATGGGAATAAGGGTCAGGAAACATGTTTGGGGTTCTTCGGGACATTTTTAGGGGGTTTTGGCTGAAAAAAAAAATTTTTTTTTCAAAAATTTTCAAATTCGATTTAAGGCCTAAATAGGCCATTTTACATGGGAATAAGGGTCCGGAAACATTTTTGGGGTTATTCGGGACATTTTTAGGGGGTTTTGGCCAAAAAAAAATTTTTTTTTTCAAAAATTTTCAAATTCGTTTTAAGGCCTAAATAGGCCATTTTACATGGGAATAAGGGTCAGGAAACATGTTTGGGGTTCTTCGGGACATTTTTAGGGGGTTTTGGCCGAAAAAAAAATTTTTTTTCAAAAATTTTCAAAATCGATTTAAGGCCTAAATAGGCCATTTTACATAGCAATAAGGGTCAGGATACATGTTTGGGGTTCTTTGGGACATTTTTAGGGGGTTTTGGCCGAAAAAAAAATTTTTTTTTCAAAAATTTTCAAATTCAATTTAAGGCCTAAATAGGCCATTTTACATGGAAAAAAGGGTCAGGAAACATGTTTGGGGTACTTCGGGACATTTTTAGGGGGTTTTGGCCGAAAAAAAAATTTTTTTTTTCAAAAATTTTCAAATTCGTTTTAAGGCCATTTTACATGAAAAAAAGGGTCAGGGAACATGTTTGGGGTTCTTTGGGACATTTTTAGGGGGTTTTGGCCGAAAAAAATTTTTTTTTTTCAAAAATTTTCAATATCGATTTAAGGCCTAAATAGGCCATTTTACATAGAAAAAAGGGTCAGGAAACATGTTTGGGGTTCTTCGGGACATTTTTAGGGGGTTTTGGCCGAAAAAAAATTTTTTTTTTCAAAAATTTTCAAAATAGATTTAAGGCCTAAATAGGCCATTTTACATTAGAATAAGGGTCAGGGAACATGTTTGGGGTTCTTCGGGACTTTTTTAGGGGGTTTTGGCCGAAAAAAAAATTTTTTTTTCAAAAATTTTCAAATTCGTTTAAAGGCCTAAATAGGCCATTTTACATGAGAAAAAGGGTCAGGGAACATGTTTGGGGTTCTTCGGGACATTTTTAGGGGGTTTTGGCCGAAAAAAAAATTTTTTTTTCAAAAATTTTCAATATCGATTTAAGGCCTAAATAGGCCATTTTACATAGAAAAAAGGGTCAGGAAACATGTTTGGGGTTCTTCGGGACATTTTTAGGGGGTTTTGGCCGAAAAAAAAATTTTTTTTTCAAAAATTTTCAAAATCGATTTAAGGCCTAAATAGGCCATTTTACATGGGAATAAGGGTCAGGAAACATGTTTGGGGTTCTTCGGGACATTTTAGGGGGTTTTGGCCGAAAAAAAAATTTTTTTTTCAAAAATTTTCAAATTCGATTTAAGGCCTAAATAGGCCATTTTACATGGGAATAAGGGTCCGGAAACATTTTTGGGGTTATTCGGGACATTTTTAGGGGGTTTTGGCCAAAAAAAATTTTTTTTTTTCAAAAATTTTCAAATTCGTTTTAAGGCCTAAATAGGCCATTTTACATGGAAAAAAGGGTCAGGAAACATGTTTGGGGCTCTTCGGGACATTTTTAGGGGGGTTTTGGCCGAAAAAAAAATTTTTTTTTCAAAAATTTTCAAAATCGATTTAAGGCCTAAGTAGGCCATTTTACATGGGAATAAGGGTCAGGAAACATGTTTGGGGTTCTTCGAGACATTTTTAGGGGGTTTTGGCCGAAAAAAAAAATTTTTTTTTCAAAAATTTTCAAATTCGATTTAAGGCCTAAATAGGCCATTTTACATGGAAAAAAGGGTCAGAAAACATGTTTGGGGTTCTTCAGGACATTTTTAGGGGGTTTTGACAGAAAAAAAAATTTTTTTTTCAAAAATTTTCAAAATCGATTTAAGGCCTAAATAGGCAATTTTAAATGGGAATAAGGGTCAAGAAACATATTTGGGGTTCTTCGGGACATTTTTAGGGGGTTTTGGCCGAAAAAAAAATTTTTTTTTCAAAAATTTTCAAAATCGATTTAAGGCCTAAATAGGCCATTTTACATGGGAATAAGGGTCAGGAAACATGTTTGGGGTTCCTCGGGACATTTTTAGGGGGTTTTGGCCGAAAAAAAAATTTTTTTTTCAAGATTTTCAAAATCGATTTAAGGCCTAAATAGGCCATTTTACATGGGAATAAGGGTCAGGAAACATGTTTGGGGTTCTTCGGGACATTTTTAGGGGGTTTTGGTCGAAAAAAAAATTTTTTTTTCAAAAATTTTCAAATTCGATTTAAGGCCTAAATAGGCCATTTTACATTGAAAAAAGGGTCAGAAAACATGGTTGGGGTTCTTCAGGACATTTTTAGGGGGTTTTGGCAGAAAAAAAAATTTTTTTTTCAAAAATTTTCAAAATCGATTTAAGGCCTAAATATGCCATTTTACATGGGAATAAGGGTCAAGAAACATATTTGGGGTTCTTCGGGACATTTTTAGGGGGTTTTGGCCGAAAAAAAATTTTTTTTTTCAAAAATTTTCAAAATCGATTTAAGGCCTAAATAGGCCATTTTACATGGGAATAAGGGTCAGGATACATGTTTGGGGTTCTTCGGGACATTTTTAGGGGGTTTTGGCCGAAAAAAAAAAATTTTTTTTTCAAAAATTTTCAAAATCGATTTAAGGCCTAAATAGGCCATTTTACATGGGAATAAGGGTCAGGAAACATGTTTGGGGTTCTTCGGGACATTTTTAGGGGGTTTTGGTCGAAAAAAAAATTTTTTTTTCAAAAATTTTCAAATTCGATTTAAGGCCTAAATAGGCCATTTTACATTGAAAAAAGGGTCAGAAAACATGTTTGGGGTTCTTCAGGACATTTTTAGGGGGTTTTGGCAGAAAAAAAAATTTTTTTTTCAAAAATTTTCAAAATCGATTTAAGGCCTAAATAAGCCATTTTACATGGGAATAAGGGTCAAGAAACATATTTGGGGTTCTTCGGGACATTTTTAGGGGGTTTTGGCCGAAAAAAAATTTTTTTTTTCAAAAATTTTCAAAATCGATTTAAGGCCTAAATAGGCCATTTTACATGGGAATAAGGGTTAGGATACATGTTTGGGGTTCTTCGGGACATTTTTAGGGGGTTTTGGCCGAAAAAAAAATTTTTTTTTCAAAAATTTTCAAAATCGATTTAAGGCCTAAATAGGCCATTTTACATGGGAATAAAGGGTCAGGAAACATGTTTGGGGTTCTTCGGGACATTTTTAGGGGGTTTTGGCCGAAAAAAAAATTTTTTTTCAAAAATTTTCAAATTCGATGTAAGGCCTAAATAGGCCATTTTACATGGGAATAAGGGTCAGGAAACATTTTTGGGGTTCTTCGGGACATTTTTAGGGGGTTTTGGCCGAAAAAAAAATTTTTTTTCAAAAATTTTCAAATTCGATTTAAGGCCTAAATAGGCCATTTTGCATGGGAATAAGGGTCAGGAAACACGTTTGGAGTCCTTCGAGACATTTTTAGGGGGCTTTTGGCCTAAAAAAAAATTTTTTTTTCAAAAATTTTCAAAATCGATTTAAGGCCTAAATAGGCCATTTTACATGGGAATAAGGGTCAGGAAACATGTTTGGGGTTCTTCGGGACATTTTTAGGGGGTTTTGGCCGAAAAAAAAATTTTTTTTTCAAAAATTTTCAAAATCGATTTAAGGCCTAAATAGGCCATTTTACATGGGAATAAGGGTCAGGAAACATGTTTGGGGTTCTTCGGGACATTTTTAGGGGTTTTTGGCCGAAAAAAAAATTTTTTTTTCAAAAATTTTCAAAATCGATTTAAGGCCTAAATAGGCCATTTTACATGGGAATAAGGGTCAGGAAACATGTTTGGGGTTCTTCGGGACATTTTTAGGGGGTTTTGGCCGAAAAAAAAATTTTTTTTTCAAAAATTTTCAAAATCGATTTAAGGCCTAAATAGGCCATTTTACATAGGAATAAGGGTCAGGGAACATGTTTGGGGTTCTTCGGGACATTTTTAGGGGGTTTTGGCCGAAAAAAAAATTTTTTTTTCAAAAATTTTCAAAATCAATTTAAGGCCTAAATAGGCCATTTTACATGGGAATAAAGGGTCAGGAAACATGTTTGGGGTTCTTCGGGACATTTTTAGGGGGTTTTGGCCGAAAAAAAAATTTTTTTTCAAAAATTTTCAAAATCGATTTAAGGCCTAAATAGGCCATTTTACATGGAAATAAGGGTCAGGAAACATGTTTGGGGTTCTTCGGAACATTTTTAGGGGGTTTTGGCCGAAAAAAAAAATTTTTTTTCAAAAATTTTCAAAATCGATTTTAGGCCTAAATAGGCCATTTTACATGGGAATAAAGGTCAGGAAACATGTTTGGGGTTCTTCGGGACATTTTTAGGGGGTTTTGGCCGAAAAAAAAAAATTTTTTTCAAAAATTTTCAAAATCGATTTAGGGCCTAAATAGGCCATTTTACATGGGAATAAAGGTCAGGAAACATGTTTGGGGTTCTTCGGGACATTTTTAGGGGGTTTTGGCCGAAAAAAAAATTTTTTTTTCAAAAATTTTCAAAATCGATTTAAGGCCTAAATAGGCCATTTTACATTGGAATAAGGGTCAGGAAACATGTTTGGGGTTCTTCGGGACATTTTTAGGGGGTTTTTGCCGAAAAAAAAATTTTTTTTTCAAAAATTTTCTAAATCGATTTAAGGCCTAAATAGGCAATTTTACATGGCCTATTTAGGGTCAGGGTCAGGAAACATGTTTGGGGTTCTTCGGGACATTTTTAGGGGGTTTTGGCAGAAAAAAAAATTTTTTTTTCAAAAATTTTCAAATTCGATTTAAGGCCTAAATAGGCCATTTTACATGGAAAAAAGGGTCAGGAAACATGTTTGGGGTTCTTCAGGACATTTTTAGGGGTTTTGGCAGAAAAAAAAATTTTTTTTTCAAAAATTTTCAAAATCGATTTAAGGCCTAAATAGGCCATTAACTCCTGCGGCCAGGTAAACACAGAGAAAGTAGACAAGCTTTGGCAGTTACTTGGGGTCGCATTCAATAAAGTAGTACTCTAAAAATACAACAACTCACGTAGTAATAGTAGTAACTCTCTCCAGCCCGGAGAGACATTCCCTTCTTCCCTACCCGGGAAGTAATAGTAGTAGTAGTAGTATCCCTTCTTCCCTACCCGGGAAGTAGTAGTAGTAGTATTCCCTTCTTCCCTACCCGGGAAGTAGTAGTAGTAGTAGTAGTAACTCTCTCCTACCCGGAGAGAAAATTCCCTTCTTCCCTCCCTACCCGGGAGTAACTCTCTCCTACCCGGAGAGAAATTCCCTTCTTCCCTCCCTACCCGGGAAGTAGTAGTAGTAGTAGTAGTAGTAACTCTCTCCTACCCGGAGAGAAATTCCCTTCTTCCCTACCCGGGAAGTAGTAGTAGTAGTAGTAATTCTCTCACCACCAGACTCACTTCCCTACTCGGGAAATGACGACCAGTAGTGAGGTTGGACAGACCACCCGCAGGGATAGTGGTAATTGAGCCAAAATGTATATTATGAGGTTTGAACGAAACATTGACCACCATAAGGGTGGTCCAGCCTACGAGTAAACAAATTAAAAATAGACTAATGGCTAACCATAAATAACACTGTGTTGAGTGCGACCCGGCTGGATGAAGCACCAGGAAGAAAAAACCATTGACTCCAATTCGGGGAGATGACAGGGGTGGAGGGAGGGGAAATTTTTAGACGACTGAAACTGAGAGATCGAATTTGCACAAGGCAGGAAGAAGTTTAGCCGCGCCTTGATTGAGGGGACTGAGACGATACCGCGCCTTATAAGGCAATGACAACAAATATGGTGACCTGATTGCCTTGTCGTTAAAATACATTTACTCCTTTGGGCGTAAATGTTAACTTAACTCCTGCGGCCAGGTAAACACAGAGAAAGTAGACAAGCTTTGGCAGTTACTTGGGGTCGCATTCAATAAAGTAGTACTCTAAAAATACAACAACTCACGTAGTAATAGTAGTAACTCTCTCCAGCCCGGAGAGACATTCCCTTCTTCCCTACCCGGGAAGTAATAGTAGTAGTAGTAGTATCCCTTCTTCCCTACCCGGGAAGTAGTAGTAGTAGTATTCCCTTCTTCCCTACCCGGGAAGTAGTAGTAGTAGTAGTAGTAACTCTCTCCTACCCGGAGAGAAAATTCCCTTCTTCCCTCCCTACCCGGGAGTAACTCTCTCCTACCCGGAGAGAAATTCCCTTCTTCCCTCCCTACCCGGGAAGTAGTAGTAGTAGTAGTAGTAGTAACTCTCTCCTACCCGGAGAGAAATTCCCTTCTTCCCTACCCGGGAAGTAGTAGTAGTAGTAGTAATTCTCTCACCACCAGACTCACTTCCCTACTCGGGAAATGACGACCAGTAGTGAGGTTGGACAGACCACCCGCAGGGATAGTGGTAATTGAGCCAAAATGTATATTATGAGGTTTGAACGAAACATTGACCACCATAAGGGTGGTCCAGCCGCCAAAATTACTGCCAAAATACAACCCCAATATTGCCAAAGCCTGTAATGGTTGCCAGGGTTCCGAGCTACAAACTAAAGTACCAATAATAACATTAGGGATACTTCTGATGATGCCATCAGGGGTACAATTATTCTGTCCATAACAGCTGCTCAACCAGCGAAAAGTTGTTCATGAGCTAAACTGGAACTTCAGTAGCAACTGCTGTTGTATCTGCACTAATGTGAGAGCTTTGACTTGTAGGCCTTGTCGGACTGATATGCTGGGAAGTTGTTTCTCAATTGATATTTCATTGGTATGGCTGCACTGACATTTTGTTACTGAGAGTTTTTTGCCTGGTGATTGTGCTGATTCGATATGTGCTGCAGGAGTATTGTAATTAGTCAAGATTCCAAGCTTGAAGTGTTGCATGTGTTAGTTGACATCTATTGGGACCAGTTGGCGGGGGTTTGGTACCTGAAACAAGGAAAAAAAAGAAAGAAAGCCGCAAGCCTATCAATTGTTCCAGGGATATGCTGCACACTGACCGCAAATTTGTGATGGACTGCACTGCAAAGACTAAAGGAGTGGGGAGGGGGGGGGGTCAGCAATTGACAGGCCTACTTCATTAGAAGTCTGATACAAGCAAGGAATTGTGTGCTGGTTGACTGGCACAAGCTGTTTGCAACTTTCAGTGATTGACTAGCGGAAAGGGCAAAATATGTTAACTGAATGATTGCTTAGTCTTAGAAAGAATTATGACGCTTGTTTGTGTGATTCATCATGTTTGTGTGAACATATGCTTTTGTGACATTACTAGTGCACACATCTGTAAGTCCAGGGGGTTACCTATGTTGCTCAGCCCAGTAAAAACCTACGAGTCAGTTGTTGTTGACTCAGTTTGAAGTAACGGTAGTGGTGGTAACTCTGACCTACCCATAGAGAATTTCCCTACCTGGGGAGTAATAAGTTGTAACTTCCTGAGACTAGGGAATGCAGCTAGCAGAGGTGGTATCAGTGCAAGTACTGTAGTAACTTGACATTCATTCCTAGCCAGGAAAGATTACCATAATCAGCTTACAAACCCAGGTAGTATTCATATAAGACACCATGTCTGCAAGATACATGGTATCTTCTACCTTTCTATAAATAAGACCCGTTTGGTAGCAAAGATAGTTGCTTATCACGATAGTAATGGTGATATGTAAGTGAGTAGCTAAATCATGCGTAGAACTCAAGCTGTAAGTTGTGTGGATGTATGTCAACAAAATATCGATTTTGAGGTTTCGGTGTGAATTTGCAAATTTTTGTTATAAATTGTAAATATACAGTATATTCACCAACTAGATGGAGAAAGTGATTGTCTTCATTTGCCTGAAGAAATACCTGTAATAAAAGAGAAAACAGAAACAAAAGGTGGGGGGGGGGGGTTGCCAGATCCTGGCTGCCATGTAATTTTATTTATTTATTTATTTTTTACTTCCTGCTATTTCCGTTGCTGTCATTGTACACGGACGGACTGGTGTTTTACTTGAACCTGTAATAGAATATGATCAATTAAGTAAAGGGTGGTGGTGTGTTACCTTGAATTCTCTTGCCAAAAGACCACCAACCACCCAGGGTCTAATAGCCGGTAGTGAAGTCAAGTCAAATAAACATAAGTGTTGGACCATATCCCAAGAGGCTGATGAGCAGATGCTTGGCCTGTACAAACCTAAACGGCATTCTTACTGGGAATGTCAACTACTGATATTCCTCTAATTTGTTGTAGTAGTTGTTGTTGTAATTATGACAGTTATTTTACCCAGATTGTGGAGCTGAAAGTTTGTTGAATGGCGGAGATGTAAATGGACCAGTGGACGAGCTACAACTACTTTAACAAGAATGTTATAAGTTAATTGGTCCCAGTGAGACTCTCCTTATGACAGGTTGTTGGTAGTGCTTGAAAGTTCCGGGCCTTGGAAGCGTATGATCAAACTGTGAGTAAAACCATGGAGCTATATTCCTGCACAGCTGCTATAAATTTATGCTCCGTTGCAGCAGATTCTTGCTGTTTAAGGATTTACCCCGATTTTTCCAGGCAGAGGGGGTTTCAATTGATGTTACTGCGGTCAGCAAATACATCTAGCTCACGCTAGGAAAGTTTGCAAAAGGTAACAACTGACCATCTTATCGTCGGGCAGGGAAATATCTAAAGATGCAAGGCCAATTGGCTCATTGAGGGTGTGGGAAGGCGCGTTTGTTACCCATACTACATGCAACGTATTGGATTCTAAAATTTCATTACTATCCACGGTCACTGAGACTTATGCCAAGCAATTACTGCATGATATGATACTAATTCAACCACAAAAACCTTTGACAACAGTTTTGCCAGTAAACCCACTTCACAGCAACAGCAACTAATGATGAAACTACATTTTACAGGTATTATAGACATGTTCTGCAAAAGATTAAGTTGTGCTAATTTTGTTGTGTTGTTTCTTTGGTTTGTTTCTTATACATGGGTCCAGGTTGGGGCTTGGTAAGCTTGTTTGTCGCTTGTCTTGGGTTGCATTGCAGGAGCTAAACTTCTGAACCTGGAAAGGCACAATTATGGATTTGGTGCCCAAACAGTAGGTAATCCTTCTTGCTATGCCCAGGTAATAGGCTAACTCAATGGCCTACGAGCTAGTAGAATAGTTGTAGGGATGTTAGTGGATGCTAAGGGACACCTAAAATGTAAGCATTAAAGGAGCAACACCTTGTTGAACCAGGTGACAAGCGAGAGTGAAATGTGATTATGCTTGGAAAATAAAGAAAAAGGGGTCAGGGGGGGGGGGGGCATTATCCTTTTCTCGCCTTACCTAAACAAGTAATTTGTGGTACCTGTACACACCTCGTTTCTACTTCCTTGTTTTTTGTGTTGTTTTGGTTTTGACCTTGAAGAATATATTACCCTGCTAAAAATATTTCTACATACCGCTTGTTCATCAATATTGCTTTGCTGTGCGATGGGAGGGGCACATCTGCGTTTGCTGAGTGGCTGTATTGCCAAGATCTTGCCAGAAAGAAACTGTCCTGACAAACTTGTTGTATGACGAGAGACGGACAAACCAGCAGTTTGGTAGTTATTGTATTGATCAAGTTGATACGTCGTCGTTTCCTAGGTATCTTTAGCCAGAGAGTGAACATGATGTCAACTTGTCGAGGTGGCTTTCGTGCTTTTTTCCAATTGTTAAGCAGGCGCAAGAGGAGAGACCCATTGGCAAAATAGTTTGTTGCAAAATGAGCAAACGGTCCTCTGAACAGCGTCGAGTGGTTCAACTCGCAGGTGATTCTGACTTGTGAAGTCGTAAATTGATGGCGTGTTTGGATAGGAAGATCTCTCAACGAACCAGTACAGGTCCATGTACATACGACAGAGCTTGTGCATGGGGCTACCTTTATCGTCGTACCTTTTGTGTAGATGCGTTTACAGCGAAGGCCACTCCAAGGTCCCTGAGTTCTTCCGGCGGTGACAGACAACGGAGGGTGGGCCTATCTAGGCGTCTGAGTGTCTTGATTGAGTTTGAGTGTCCCTCTTCCACAAAATCCGACACTTCGACAAGAAAGCCAATCTTAACTCCTTGAGCCTTCGAACAGACGGCTCACACTTGATAAATGACACCAAATAAACGGCAGAAGTTCGCCAAAATCCTGAAATTTTTAGACGACTGAAACTGAGAGATCGAATTTGCACAAGGCAGGAAGAAGTTTAGCCGCGCCTTGATTGAGGGGACTGAGACGATACCGCGCCTTATAAGGCAATGACAACAAATATGGTGACCTGATTGCCTTGTCGTTAAAATACATTTACTCCTTTGGGCGTAAATGTTAACTTTTACATGGGAATAAGGGTCAGGAAACATGTTTGGGGTTCTTTGGGACATTTTTAGGGGGTTTTGGCCGAGAAAATATTTTTTTTTTCAAAAATTTTCTAAATCGATTTAAGGCCTAAATAGGCCATTTTACATGGGAATAAGGGTCAGGAAACATGTTTGGGGTTCTTCGGGACATTTTTAGGGGGTTTTGGTCGAAAAAAAATTTTTTTTTCAAAAATTTTCAATTTCGATTTAAGGCCTAAATAGGCCATTTTACATGGGAATAAGGGTCAGGAAACATGTTTGGGGTTCTTCGGGACATTTTTAGGGGGTTTTGACAGAAAAAAAATTTTTTTTTTCAAAAATTTTCAAAATCGATTTAAGGCCTAAATAGGCAATTTTACATGGGAATAAGGGTCAAGAAACATGTTTGGGGTTCTTCGGGACATTTTTAGGGGGTTTTGGCCGAAAAAAAAATTTTTTTTTCAAAAATTTTCAAAATCGATTTAAGGCCTAAATAGGCCATTTTACATGGGAATAAGGGTCAGGAAACATGTTTGGGGTTCCTCGGGACATTTTTAGGGGGTTTTGGCCGAAAAAAAAATTTTTTTTTCAAAATTTTCAAAATCGATTTAAGGCCTAAATAGGCCACTTTACATAGGAATAAGGGTCAGGAAACATGTTTGGGGTTCTTCGGGACATTTTTAGGGGGTTTTGGCCGAAAAAAAAATTTTTTTTTCAAAAATTTTCAAAATCGATTTAAGGCCTAAATAGGCCATTTTACATGGGAATAAGGGTCAGAATACATGTTTGGGGTTCTTTGGGACATTTTTAGGGGGTTTTGGCCGAAAAAAAAATTTTTTTTTCAAAAATTTTCAAATTCGTTTTAAGGCCTAAATAGGCCATTTTACATGGAAAAAAGGGTCAGGAAACATGTTTGGGGTTCTTCAGGACATTTTTAGGGGATTTTGGCAGAAAAAAAAATTTTTTTTTCAAAAATTTTCAAAATCGATTTAAGGCCTAAATAGGCCATTTTACATGGAAAAAAGGGTCAGGGAACTTGTTTGGGGTTCTTCGGGACATTTTTAGGGGGTTTTGGCCGAAAAAAAAATTTTTTTTTTCAAAAATTTTCAAATTCGTTTTAAGGCCTAAATAGGCCATTTTACATGGAAAAAAGGGTCAGGGAACATGTTTGGGGTTCTTTGGGACATTTTTAGGGGGTTTTGGCCGAAAAAAATTTTTTTTTTTCAAAAATTTTCAATATCGATTTAAGGCCTAAATAGGCCATTTTACATAGAAAAAAGGGTCAGGAAACATGTTTGGGGTTCTTCGGGACATTTTTAGGGGGTTTTGGCCGAAAAAAAATTTTTTTTTTCAAAAATTTTCAAAATCGATTTAAGGCCTAAATAGGCCATTTTACATGGGAATAAGGGTCAGGAAACATGTTTGGGGTTCTTCGGGACATTTTTAGGGGGTTTTGGCCGAAAAAAAAATTTTTTTTTCAAAAATTTTCAAATTCGATTTAAGGCCTAAATAGGCCATTTTACATGGGAATAAGGGTCCGGAAACATTTTTGGGGTTATTCGGGACATTTTTAGGGGGTTTTGGCCAAAAAAAAATTTTTTTTTTCAAAAATTTTCAAATTCGATTTAAGGCCTAGATAGGCCATTTTACATTGGAATAAGGGTCAGGAAACACGTTTGGGGTTCTTCGGGACATTTTTAGGGGGGTTTTGGCCGAAAAAAAAATTTTTTTTTCAAAAATTTTCAAAATCGATTTAAGGCCTAAATAGGCCATTTTACATAGGAATAAGGGTCAGGAAACATGTTTGGGGTTCTTCGGGACATTTTTAGGGGGTTTTGGCCGAAAAAAAAATTTTTTTTTCAAAAATTTTCAAAATCGATTTAAGGCCTAAATAGGCCATTTTACATAGGAATAAGGGTCAGGATACATGTTTGGGGTTCTTCGGGACATTTTTAGGGGGTTTTGGCCGAAAAAAAAATTTTGTTTTCAAAAATTTTCAAAATCGATTTAAGGCCTAAATAGGCCATTTTACATGAGAATAAGGGTCAGGAAACATGTTTGGGGTTCTTCGGGACATTTTAGGGGGTTTTGGCCGAAAAAAAAATTTTTTTTTCAAAAATTTTCAAATTCGATTTAAGGCCTAAATAGGCCATTTTACATGGGAATAAGGGTCCGGAAACATTTTTGGGGTTATTCGGGACATTTTTAGGGGGTTTTGGCCAAAAAAAAATTTTTTTTTTCAAAAATTTTCAAATTCGTTTTAAGGCCTAAATAGGCCATTTTACATGGAAAAAAGGGTCAGGGAACATGTTTGGGGTTCTTCGGGACATTTTTAGGAGGTTTTGGCCGAAAAAAAAATTTTTTTTTCAAAAATTTTCAATTCCGATTTAAGGCCTAAATAGGCCATTTTACATAGAAAAAAGGGTCAGGAAACATGTTTGGGGTTCTTCGGGACATTTTTAGGGGGTTTTGGCCGAAAAAAAATTTTTTTTTTCAATAATTTTCAAAATCGATTTAAGGCCTAAATAGGCCATTTTACATGGGAATAAGGGTCAGGAAACATGTTTGGGGTTCTTCGGGACATTTTTAGGGGGTTTTGGCCGAAAAAAAAATTTTTTTTTCAAAAATTTTCAAAATCGATTTAAGGCCTAAATAGGCCATTTTACATAGGAATAAGGGTCAGGGAACATGTTTGGGGTTCTTCGGGACATTTTTAGGGGGTTTTGGCCGAAAAAAAAATTTTTTTTTCAAAAATTTTCAAAATCGATTTAAGGCCTAAATAGGCCATTTTACATTGGAATAAAGGGTCAGGAAACATGTTTGGGGTTCTTCGGGACATTTTTAGGGGGTTTTGGCCGAAAAAAAAATTTTTTTTCAAAAATTTTCAAAATCGATTTAAGGCCTAAATAGGCCATTTTACATGGAAATAAGGGTCAGGAAACATGTTTGGGGTTCTTCGGAACATTTTTAGGGGGTTTTGGCCGAAAAAAAAAATTTTTTTTCAAAAATTTTCAAAATCGATTTTAGGCCTAAATAGGCCATTTTACATGGGAATAAAGGTCAGGGAACATGTTTGGGGTTCTTCGGGACATTTTTAGGGGGTTTTGGCCAAAAAAAAATTTTTTTTTTCAAAAATTTTCAAATTCGATTTAAGGCCTAGATAGGCCATTTTACATGGGAATAAGGGTCAGGAAACACGTTTGGGGTTCTTCGGGACATTTTTAGGGGGTTTTGGCCGAAAAAAAAATTTTTTTTTCAAAAATTTTCAAAATCGATTTAAGGCCTAAATAGGCCATTTTACATAGGAATAAGGGTCAGGATACATGTTTGGGGTTCTTCGGGACATTTTTAGGGGGTTTTGGCCGAAAAAAAAATTTTGTTTTCAAAAATTTTCAAAATCGATTTAAGGCCTAAATAGGCCATTTTACATGAGAATAAGGGTCAGGAAACATGTTTGGGGTTCTTCGGGACATTTTAGGGGGTTTTGGCCGAAAAAAAAATTTTTTTTTTCAAAAATTTTCAAATTCGTTTTAAGGCCTAAATAGGCCATTTTACATGGAAAAAAGGGTCAGGGAACATGTTTGGGGTTCTTCGGGACATTTTTAGGAGGTTTTGGCCGAAAAAAAAATTTTTTTTTCAAAAATTTTCAATTCCGATTTAAGGCCTAAATAGGCCATTTTACATAGAAAAAAGGGTCAGGAAACATGTTTGGGGTTCTTCGGGACATTTTTAGGGGGTTTTGGCCGAAAAAAAAATTTTTTTTTCAATAATTTTCAAAATCGATTTAAGGCCTAAATAGGCCATTTTACATGGGAATAAGGGTCAGGAAACATGTTTGGGGTTCTTCGGGACATTTTTAGGGGGTTTTGGCCGAAAAAAAAAATTTTTTTTTTAAAATTTTCAAATTCGATTTAAGGCCTAAATAGGCCATTTTACATGGGAATAAGGGTCAGGATACATGTTTGGGGTTCTTCGGGACATTTTTAGGGGGTTTTGGCCGAAAAAAAAAATTTTTTTTCAAAAATTTTCAAAATCGATTTAAGGCCTAAATAGGCCATTTTACATGGGAATAAAGGGTCAGGAAACATGTTTGGGGTTCTTCAGGACATTTTTAGGGGGTTTTGGCAGAAAAAAAATTTTTTTTTTCAAAAATTTTCAAAATCGATTTAAGGCCTAAATAGGCCATTTTACATGGGAATAAGTGTCAAGAAACATATTTGGGGTTCTTCGGGACATTTTTAGGGGGTTTTGGCCGAAAAAAAATTTTTTTTTTCAAAAATTTTCAAAATCGATTTAAGGCCTAAATAGGCCATTTTACATGGGAATAAGGGTCAGGATACATGTTTGGGGTTCTTCGGGACATTTTTAGGGGGTTTTGGCCGAAAAAAAAATTTTTTTTTCAAAAATTTTCAAAATCGATTTAAGGCCTAAATAGGCCATTTTACATGGGAATAAAGGGTCAGGAAACATGTTTGGGGTTCTTCGGGACATTTTTAGGGGGTTTTGGCCGAAAAAAAAAATTTTTTTCAAAAATTTTCAAATTCGATGTAAGGCCTAAATAGGCCATTTTACATGGGAATAAGGGTCAGGAAACATTTTTGGGGTTCTTCGGGACATTTTTAGGGGGTTTTGGCCGAAAAAAAAATTTTTTTTCAAAAATTTTCAAATTCGATTTAAGGCCTAAATAGGCCATTTTGCATTGGAATAAGGGTCAGGAAACACGTTTGGAGTCCTTCGGGACATTTTTAGGGGGGTTTTGGCCGAAAAAAAAATTTTTTTTTCAAAAATTTTCAAAATCGATTTAAGGCCTAAATAGGCCATTTTACATGGGAATAAGGGTCAGGAAACATGTTTGGGGTTCTTCGGGACATTTTTAGGGGGTTTTGGTCGAAAAAAAAATTTTTTTTCAAAAATTTTCAAAATCGATTTAAGGCCTAAATAGGCCATTTTACATGGGAATAAGGGTCAGGAAACATGTTTGGGGTTCTTCGGGACATTTTTAGGGGGTTTTGGCCGAAAAAAAAATTTTTTTTTCAAAAATTTTCAAAATCGATTTAAGGCCTAAATAGGCCATTTTACATGGGAATAAGGGTCAGGAAACATGTTTGGGGTTCTTCGGGACATTTTTAGGGGGTTTTGGCCGAAAAAAAAATTTTTTTTTCAAAAATTTTCAAAATCGATTTAAGGCCTAAATAGGCCATTTTACATGGGAATAAAGGGTCAGGAAACATGTTTGGGGTTCTTCGGGACATTTTTAGGGGGTTTTGGCCGAAAAAAAAATTTTTTTTCAAAAATTTTCAAATTCGATGTAAGGCCTAAATAGGCCATTTTACATGGGAATAAGGGTCAGGAAACATTTTTGGGGTTCTTCGGGACATTTTTAGGGGGTTTTGGCCGAAAAAAAAATTTTTTTTCAAAAATTTTCAAATTCGATTTAAGGCCTAAATAGGCCATTTTGCATGGGAATAAGGGTCAGGAAACACGTTTGGAGTCCTTCGGGACATTTTTAGGGGGGTTTTGGCCGAAAAAAAAATTTTTTTTTCAAAAATTTTCAAAATCGATTTAAGGCCTAAATAGGCCATTTTACATGGGAATAAGGGTCAGGAAACATGTTTGGGGTTCTTCGGGACATTTTTAGGGGGTTTTGGTCGAAAAAAAAATTTTTTTTCAAAAATTTTCAAAATCGATTTAAGGCCTAAATAGGCCATTTTACATGGGAATAAGGGTCAGGAAACATGTTTGGGGTTCTTCGGGACATTTTTAGGGGGTTTTGGCCGAAAAAAAAATTTTTTTTTCAAAAATTTTCAAAATCGATTTAAGGCCTAAATAGGCCATTTTACATGGGAATAAGGGTCAGGAAACATGTTTGGGGTTCTTCGGGACATTTTTAGGGGTTTTTGGCCGAAAAAAAAATTTTTTTTTCAAAAATTTTCAAAATCGATTTAAGGCCTAAATAGGCCATTTTACATGGGAATAAGGGTCAGGAAACATGTTTGGGGTTCTTCGGGACATTTTTAGGGGGTTTTTGCCGAAAAAAAAATTTTTTTTTCAAAAATTTTCAATTTCGATTTAAGGCCTAAATAGGCCATTTTACATGGAAAAAAGGGTCGGGGAACATGTTTGGGGTTCTTCGGGACATTTTTAGGGGGTTTTGTCCGAAAAAAATTTTTTTTTTTCAAAAATTTTCAATATCGATTTAAGGCCTAAATAGGCCATTTTACATGGGAATAAGGGTCAGGAAACATGTTTGGGGTCTTTTGGGACATTTTTAGGGGGTTTTGGCCGAAAAAATATTTTTTTTTTCAAAAATTTTCTAAATCGATTTAAGGCCTAAATAGGCCATTTTACATGGGAATAAGGGTCAGGAAACATGTTTGTTGTTCTTCGGGACATTTTTAGGGGGTTTTGGTCGAAAAAAAATTTTTTTTTCAAAAATTTTCAATTTCGATTTAAGGCCTAAATAGGCCATTTTACATGGGAATAAGGGTCAGGAAACATGTTTGGGGTTCTTCGGGACATTTTTAGGGGGTTTTGGCCGAAAAAAAAATTTTTTTTTCAAAAATTTTCAAATTCGATTTAAGGCCTAAATAGGCCATTTTAAATGGAAAAAAGGGTCAGGAAACATGTTTGGGGTTCTTCAGGACATTTTTAGGGGGTTTTGGCAGAAAAAAAATTTTTTTTTTCAAAAATTTTCAAAATCGATTTAAGGCCTAAATAGGCCATTTTACATGGGAATAAGGGTCAGGAAACATGTTTGGGGTTCTTTGGGACATTTTTAGGGGGTTTTGGCCGAAAAAAAAATTTTTTTTTCAAAAATTTTAAAAATCGATTTAAGGCCTAAATGGGCCATTTTACATGGGAATAAGGGTCAGGAAACATGTTTGGGGTTCTTCGGGACATTTTTAAAGGGTTTTGGCCGAAAAAAAATTTTTTTTTCAAAAATTTTCAAAATCGATTTAAGGCTTAAATAGGCCATTTTACATGGGAATAAGGGTCAGGAAACATGTTTGGGGTTCTTTGGGACATTTTTAGGGGGTTTTGGCCGAAAAAAAATTTTTTTTTTTAAATTTTCAAATTCGATTTAAGGCCTAAATAGGCCATTTTACATGGGAAAAAGGGTCAAGAAACATGTTTGGGGTTCTTCGGGACATTTTGAGGGGGTTTTGGCCGAAAAAAAAAATTTTTTTTCAAAAATTTTGAAAATCGATTTAAGGCCTAAATAGGCCATTTTACATAGGAATAAGGGTCAGGAAACATGTTTGGGGTTCTTCGGGACCGTTTTAGGGGGTTTTGGCCGAAAAAAAATTTTTTTTTCAAAAATTTTTAAATGCGATTTAAGGCCTTAATAGGCCAATTTACATGGTAAAAAGGGTCTGGAAACATGTTTGGGGTTCTTCGGGACATTTTAGGGGGTTTTGGCCGAAAAAAAATTATTTTTTCAAAGGCTTTGAAATCCGATTTAAGAACTAAATAGGCCATTTTACATGGTAAAAAGGGTCAGGAAACACGTTTGGGGTTCTTTGGGACATTTTAGGGGGTTTTGGCCGAAAAAAAAAATTTTTTTTCAAAAATTTTCAAAATCGATTTAAGGCCTGAATAGGCCATTTTACATGGTAAAAAGGGTCAAGAAACATGTTTGGTGTTCTTTGGGACATTTTTAGGGGATTTTGGCCGAAAAAAAATTTTTTTTTCAAAAATTTTCAAATTCGATGTAAGGCCTAAATAGGCCATTTTACATGGTAAAAAGGGTCAAAAAACATGTTTGGGGTTCTTCGGGACACTTTTAGAGGGTTTTGGCCGAAAAAAAAATTTTTTTTTCAAAAATTTTCAAATCCGATTTAAGGCCTAAATAGGCCATTTTTTACATGGTAAAAAGGGTCAGGAAACATGTTTGGGGTTCTTCGGGACAATTTTAGGGGGTTTTGGCCGAAAAAAAATTTTTTTTTTAAATTTTCAAATTCGATTTAAGGCCTAAATAGGCCATTTTACATGGTAAAAAGGGTCAGGAAACATGTTTGGGGTTCTTCGGGACATTTTCAGGGGGTTTTGGTCGAAAAAAAAATTTTTTTTTTCAAAAATTTTCAAAATCAATTTAAGGCTTAAATAGGCCATTTTGCATGGTAAAAAGGGTCAGGAAACAATTTTTGGGGCTCTTCGGGACATTTTTAATGGGTTTTGGCGGAAAAAAATTTTTTTTTCGAAAATTTTCAAAATCGATTTAAGGCCTAAATGTTTGCATTTTACATGAGAATAAGTGTCAGGAAACATGTTTTGGGGTTCTTCGGGGCATTTTTAGGGGTTTTGGCCGAAAAAAAAATTTTTTTCCGAAAATTTTTTTAAGACCTAAATAGGCCATTTTACATGGGAATAAGGGTCAGGAAATATGTTTGGGGTTCTTCGGGATATTTTTATGGGGTTTTGGCCGAAAAAAAAAATTTTTTTTCAACAATTTTCAAATCCGATTTAAGGCCTATATAGGCCATTTTACATGGTAAACATAAGATCCTTTTGGATGATTACAAAGTCTGTCCTGAGCTAAACAAGCATGAGAATATCTGAATATTGATTTCTTCATAACCCCAAATGATCGTAGATGCTGTTTTTAGCTACAGTCAGAGAGATGAGTGTTGCTGCTAAGTGCTACACGTATTTTTTTATAAGAAACTAAGAATTTGGGCCAGTACTGGAAGTTTCTTGAAATTATAAGATTTTGAGTACTCAGAGTTTCTTACGAGTTTCTTAGAGGTTCCATAACAATCTTCATGTTCACTACTTGTGCCCTCGTGAACACTTCAAAACAAGGCTTTTTAAGCCTGTTCAATGTTTAGACATTACTCAAGTACCTTACGAGTAATATGATACAGGAAACAAGGAAAAAAAATTAAAATATGTTGAGGATTTCTTTTATCAAAATAAATAGTTTCTTGGCTTATATTTTCCCAGTACTGGAGTTTCTTAATTTTTTGGCGACCTGAGAGTTGAGTTTCTTATAAGCAGTTTCTTATAAAAAAATACGTGTAGTCGCCTTCAATGGAAAATCGAGTGCCTTGTATAAGGACAAGAATCGCCTCAAAGGCAATATTTTGGTCTTTATGTCAAACGAGAATGATACGCAAAAATCAAAAGTCATTACCCCTAGTTTGCTTAGTTCGTGCACGAAACTATTGGTGCATCTGTGTCAAATGAGATGTCATGTGAGATTTACGATAACGCAAAATTACTTATGCAGAACCCTGCAGAACGTTTTAATTGCTGCTATTCGCGGGCATCTAATTTAAGACAAGCAGTCACGAAGATAAGCTCTGTGCAGAATGATATGCATGAAGATGTTTTGGTTCAGTGTTATCTCGTGCCTTCCCCCAGTCAATGGCGCCATTGTTTGCTGGGATTCTGCACCTTTCTGTAGCTGTGTAGGAGGGGGGTCCTTCTACCTTCGGTGATGCTGCGAATGCTAGCCTCTGTGCAGGCCGCCGGTTACATCATCTTCTAAAGTTGACTTATTTGCATAATGAGTACTATCAATAAGTGGCTAATGATTCGTTCGTTCTAGAAAACGATTGTTTTCACATAATTAAGCTGCTAATTAAGTCAAGAACGTGCCAATTCTGGGTAAATTTGTTGTTGTGCCAGGGTAAACATCATGGTAATTTATCCATCTTATGGTGTCAAATCTGTCTAACATCAAATAAGCCGACGTCAAATGTTGCTATAGGATCGCGGGAAACTTCTGTCTTGTATGCGCTTTATGTGCGCTTTCTTTATTTCAGTGCCAATTAGCAGAGATAAAACGTTAATCAATCGCTTTAACGAGCGTGACACGGAAGTGGGTTACTTACTTACTTTCTGACTGACATCGAAGCCCCTTCTTAAATTACAAAGTGGACTTTGTAATCAATCAAAGGCAATATTTTGGTCTTTATGTCAAACGAGAATGATACGCAAAAATCAAAAGTCATTACCCCTAGTTTTCTTAGTTCGTGCACAAAACTATTGGTGCATTTGTGTCAAATGAGATGTCATGTGAGATTTACGATAACGCAAAATTACTTATGCAGAACCCAACAGAACGTTTCAATTGTTGCTATTCGCGGGCATCTAATTTGAGACAAGCAGTCACGAAGATAACCTCTGTGCAGAATGATATGCATGAAGATGGTTTGGTTCAGTGTGATCTCGTGCCTTCCCCCTGTCAATGGCGCCATTGTTTGCTGGGATTCTGCAACTTTCTGTAGCTGTGTAGGAGGGGGATCCTTCTACCTTCGGTGATGCTGCAAATGCTAGCCTCTGTGCAGGCCGCCGGTTACATCATCCTCTAAAGTTGACTTATTTGCATAATGAGTACTATCAATAAGGCTAATGATTCGTTCGTTCTAGAAAACGATTGTTTTGACATAATTGAGCTGCTAATGAAGTCAAGAACGTGCCAATTCTGGGTAAATTTGTTGTTGTGCCAGGGTAAACATCATGGTGATTTATCCATCTGTAATGTTGTGATAAATTAGTATAATTTATGAGTCCCAATGTATGACAAATGTAGACCCCCTAAGGAGTAATACATTACTGATTTATTATGGAACTGATGAAGTCACTTGATACACAATTGCTTTATGATCACGCTGAACGGAGTGTTCTTATTTCGATAAATCCTTTAGTCCAGGATACGATAAATGGCGACGAGGATAAATAAACATGGCAACGCATTTTGATCTCCGTCCACTGCAACCTTTCGATCCATACACAGATCCCAGCTCTGTAGGACAAAGATGGAAATCTTGGAGACGAAGATTTCAGACTTACATATCCGCTATCAAGGTCACGGATACAACCCAGCAACGTGCTCTGCTTTTATACCAAGTTGGTCAAGCAACACAAGAAATATTTGACACTATTCCCAACAATGGTGCTGATGATGATTGCAAGACAGCTATAGACAAGCTAGATGCATATTTTTTGCCGAAAAAGAATATCGATTATGAGATTTTTCAATTCCGCCAGGCAATTCAACAAAGTGGCGAAACCGTGGACCAGTATGCTACCCGTCTACGAAAACTTGCCGCTAATTGTGAATTTGAGAAGGTTGACAACGAGATAAAGTCTACCATTATTCAAAACTGTTCATCGAAACGCCTTCGACGCTATGCCCTCCGAGAGGAGAAACTGACTCTCGAACTTCTCCTGACCAAAGCGAGAGCATTAGAAGCTAGTGAAAGTCAAGCGACAGGAATGGAACAAACGCTGAGCCATTCAGAGAAAACGGTGGAACAAGCAAATTTTGTCAAAGGAAACCGAAGCTCCAACCCGAAGAAATTCTTTCACGCACGCCCTTCACCTGGAAAATGTAAACATTGTGGTTATACGTGGCCGCACACTAAAAGTCCGTGTCCCGCGAAAGGACAGAAATGCAATACTTGTGGAAAGGATAATCATTTTTCAAGTGTCTGTAGAAGTAAAGGAACTACACAAAAATCAAAAGGCCGTGTAAACAGAGTAACAGATACCGCCTCTGCACAGGAAACGCAAGCTACGAATGACAAGGATTCTAGCAGTGATGATGAATATTTATTCACCCTGGGAAGTGAAATCAATAATGCAGCGACTCCCAAAACGAATGTGAAAATAAATGAGCAAAATGTCCAGATGATCATTGACACTGGCGCTTCAACGGACATCATTGATAAAGCTACTTTTGACAAAATTTCAGCTTCACGCAAGATAAAGTTACAGAAGTCTACTGCCCAGATATTTGCCTACGGATCTGATATGCCTTTGAAAACCTATGGCAAATTCGAAACAGCCATAGAATCGAAGAAAGCCATCACAGTTGCAACAATTCATGTTATCGAAGGAAATTCCGGATGTTTACTTAGTTACAACACTGCACGTGAATTGTCTCTCATTGCCTTAAATTTGAACACTGTCACAGACAAGCCCTTGACCAGTGAACAGCTACAGCAACGCTATCCTGAAATTTTTACCGGAATAGGTCAACTCCAAGACTTTGAAGTCAAACTTCATATTGATGAATCAGTCCCGCCAGTCGCACAGGCCGCACGACGAATTCCCTTTCACATGCGTAAGAAAGTTTCCGATGCATTGGATGAGTTGGAAAAACAGAATATTATCGAACGTGTTGAAGGACCAACACCCTACGTCTCACCTATTGTTGTAATACCAAAAAAGGATGGATCAGTGCGACTCTGTGTGGATATGAGACTGCCAAATAAGGCCATACAAAGAGAACGACACCCTAGTCCAACAGTGGATGACCTGATTCATTCATTAAACGGAGCAAAGATGTTTTCCAAACTCGATCTGCGATCTGGTTATCATCAGTTAACACTTGCCCCTGAATGCAGATACATCACCACTTTCGCAACGCACAAGGGTCTCAGACGTTACCGAAGATTAAATTTTGGCACTTCCTCAGCAGGAGAGATATTTCAGCATGTTATTCACGAGCAAATACGCGACATCCCTGGAGCGCTCAACATCAGTGATGATGTCATCATTTATGGAACAACGGTCGAAGAACACAACAAAGCACTGCATGCTGTCTGTGAGAAATTTGCCCAAGTTGGACTTACGTTGAATCGAGAGAAATGTCTTTTTAATCAAACGTCCTTGACATTTTTTGGATTTGTATTTTCTGACAAAGGGATATCTCCAGACCCTGCAAAAGTACAAGCAATACACGATGCTCCTTCGCCGAAATCAGCCAGCGCAGTCCGCAGTTTTTTGGGTATGGCAACCTACTGCGCTAAGTTTATTCCAAACTTCAGCGACTTGACATTTCCACTGCGAGAGCTGACAAAGAAAAACGCCCCATTCACATGGACAAGTAAACACGAAAAGGCCTTCGTTGAAGTCAAGAAAGCCCTTACAAGCCACAGTGTTATGTCATATTTCGATCAGACGAAGGAAACTGAAGTGGTCACTGATGCTTCACCTTATGGTTTATCTGGTATACTTACACAAACCGACCCAGAAACCAAAGAAAGAAAAGTTGTTGCGTACGTCAGTAGAACATTGACGCCTGTTGAACGCCGTTATTCACAGACTGAACGCGAAGCCCTTGGAATTGTATGGGCTATCGAACGATTACACCTTTATCTGTATGGAGGAGAATTCACATTGTACACAGATTGCAAGCCTATCGAGATGATCTTGAATAATCCCAAGTCAAAACCGCCTGCTCGTATAGAACGATGGAATTTACGTTTGCAGAAATACAATTTTAAAGTTGTACACACAAAAGGAAGTGAAAACCCCTCTGATTTCTTGTCACGTCATCCTGTCACAGGAATATTCCAGCCAACAACGTATACAGAAGAATATATCAATTTCCTGGCTGAAAATGCAGTTCCCAAAGCAATGACGCTAAGTGAAATTCAAACTGCAACGAAAGATGATGCTACATTACAAGCTCTTATCGAAATCATTCGAAATCGGAATTGGCAAAGTGTCTACAAACCAAGACAGCCGTTTCCAGACAATGTAAATCAATCAGATTTGACACATTTTCATAAAATTCGCGAGGAACTGACAGTCACAAGCCACACTGATGGAAATATTATACTACGAGGAACACGCATCGTTATTCCAGAATTACTACGTGAACGCGCTGTAAATCTTGCCCATGAGGGACACCAAGGATTGGTAAAAACAAAGAAACTAATACGCGAAAAGATTTGGTTTCCAGGAATCGATGAGTTAACCAAACGCATTGTTGATAATTGTATTCCTTGCCAAGCTAACGGACCGGAAAGCCATCCGGAACCTGTACAAATGACCGTGTTACCACCAGAACCGTGGCACACAGTAAATGTTGACTTTTGTGGACCGTTTCCCACAGGAGAATATTTACTTGTCGTTATCGATGCATACAGTAGATTCCCCGAAGTTGAAATCGTCACATCGACTTCCGCGAAAACTACGATTCCGAAACTCGAAAGAATCTTTGCAACGCATGGAATCCCGAAAGTTTTAAAGAGTGACAATGGACCACCATTCTCGAGTGGTGAAATAAGATTATTTATGGATGAAAATGGTCCTGTACACAAGAGAATTACACCATTATGGCCTCAAGCAAATGGACAAGCCGAAAGTTTCATGAAGCCGTTAACAAAAGCAATTCGAGCAGCACTTACATCGAAAAGGTCATGGAGAAAAGAACTGAACAAATTTTTGCTAAATTATCGAGCAACCCCTCACAGCACAACAGGATATTCACCAGCTGAATTATTGTTTAACAGAAAGATAAACACGAAACTTCCTCAGCTGACAACGGAAAGCAAATCGAAAACACACCGAGCACTGAAGAAACGCGACGCCAACGAAAAGGAGAAAATGAAGAATTATCGTGATAAAGCCAATCATGCAAAATCGTCTGAAATTGATGTTGGAGATACAGTTTTAGTGAAGCAAGTAAAGAGCAATAAATTCTCGACAAAATTTGATGCACGCCCGTATACAGTTACCAAAAAGAAAGGAACTATGATAACGGCTGAAAGAAATGATCATACAATCACTCGCAACGTATCACATTTCAAGAAATTGCCAACTGATTTGAAGGATGATGCTATGTCAGACATTGACGATGATATTGATTTTGATGAATTTCAAGAAGATGCTATTCTCCCACGATATCCAATTAGAGAGAGAAGACAAGTGCAAAGATATGGACAAAATATTCACATATGATTTTATGATTTTATTTTACTTATTTTTTGCTTGAACATTTATTAAACCCTGAGCACAAGTAGATTCAAGACAAATAATATCAAACAGAGGAGAACATTGATTTAAGTAAAGGGGAGGTGTAATGTTGTGATAAATTAGTATAATTTATGAGTCCCAATGTATGACAAATGTAGACCCCCTAAGGAGTAATACATTACTGATTTATTATGGAACTGATGAAGTCACTTGATACACAATTGCTTTATGATCACGCTGAACGGAGTGTTCTTATTTCGATAAATCCTTTAGTCCAGGATACGATAACCTGGAGCCCCCTCTTAGATTACAAAGTTGGACTTTGTAATCAAAAAGGGTCAGGAAACATAATTGGGGTTCTTCGGGACATTTTTAGGGGGTTTTGGCCGAAAAAAATTTTTTTTTTTAATTTTCAAATCCGATTTAAGGCCTAAATAGGCCATTTTACATGGTAAAAAGGGTCAGGAAACATGTTTGGGGTTCTTCGGGACATTTTAGGGGGTTTTGGCCGAAAAAAATTTTTGTTTTCGAAAATTTTCAAATTCGATTTAAGGCCTAAATAGGCCATTTTACATGGTAAAAAGGGTCAGGAAACATGTTTGGGGTTCTTCGGGACATTTTTAGGGGGTTTTGGCCGAAAAAAATTTTTTTTTTTAAATTTTCAAATTCGATTTAAGGCCTAAATAGGCCATTTTACATGGTAAAAAGGGTCAGGAAACATGTTTGGGGTTCTTCGGGACATTTTTAGGGGGTTTTTGCCGAAAAAAAAATTTTTTTTCAAAAATTTTCAAATCCGATTTAAGGCCTAAATAGGCCATTTTACATGGTAAAAAGGGTCATGAAACATGTTTGGGGTTCTTCGGGACATTTTAGGGGGTTTTGGCCGAAAAAAAATTTTTTTTTTCAAAAATTTTCAAATTCGATTTAAGGCCTAAATAGGCCATTTTGCATGGTAAAAAGGGTCAAGAAACATGTTTGGGGTTCTTCGGGACATTTTTAGGGGCTTTGGCCGACAAAAAATTTTTTTTTTCAAAAATTTTCAAATTCGATTTAAGGCCTAAATAGGCCATTTTGCATGGTAAAAAGGGTCAAGAAACATGTTTGGGGTTCTTCGGGACATTTTTAGGGGCTTTGGCCGACAAAAAATTTTTTTTTTCAAAAATTTTCAAAATTGATTTAAGGCCTAAATAGGCCATTTTACATGGTAAAAAGGATCAGGAAACATATTTGGGGTTCTTCGGGACATTTTTAGGGGGTTTTGGCCGAAAAAAACCTTTTTTTTCAAAAATTTTCAAATCCGATTTAAGGCCTAAATAGGCCATTTTACATGGTAAAAAGGGTCAGGAAAAACGTTTGGGGTTCTTCGGGACATTTTAGGGGGTTTTGGCCGAAAAAGAATTTTTTTTTTCAAAAATTTTCAAATTCGATTTAAGGCCTAAATAGGCCATTTTGCATGGTAGAAAGGGTCAAGAAACATGTTTGGGGTTCTTCGGGACATTTTTAGGGGCTTTGGCCGACAAAAAATTTTTTTTTTCAAAAATTTTCAAATTCGATTTAAGGCCTAAATAGGCCATTTTGCATGGTAAAAAGGGTCAAGAAACATGTTTGGGGTTCTTCGGGACATTTTTAGGGGCTTTGGCCGACAAAAAATTTTTTTTTTCAAAAATTTTCAAAATTGATTTAAGGCCTAAATAGGCCATTTTACATGGTAAAAAGGATCAGGAAACATATTTGGGGTTCTTCGGGACATTTTTAGGGGGTTTTGGCCGAAAAAAACCTTTTTTTTCAAAAATTTTCAAATCCGATTTAAGGCCTAAATAGGCCATTTTACATGGTAAAAAGGGTCAGGAAAAACGTTTGGGGTTCTTCGGGACATTTTAGGGGGTTTTGGCCGAAAAAGAATTTTTTTTTTCAAAAATTTTCAAATTCGATTTAAGGCCTAAATAGGCCATTTTGCATGGTAAAAAGGGTCAAGAAACATGTTTGGGGTTCTTCGGGACATTTTTAGGGGTTTTGGCCGACAAAAAATTTTTTTTTTCAAAAATTTTCAAATCCGATTTAAGGCCTAAATAGGCCATTTTACATGGTAAAAAGCAGGGATAAATAGTAGGGATGCGAAACGCGCATTGAGCTGCATAGCGCGATCATGAATGCGCGACCTTTGGTCCCCTGTGGTGTTGACAGCGAAGATCAAGATGGACGGATCCGAAAGCTCGAGTAGCAGCGCTGGCAGTAAATGATCGTGGATTCGTATCTAAAGGTAAGGATTTGTTCAACTTTTCTGTTTTTTAAGTGCTGTAGAGCTTGTTTTTTGTTTTTGTATAGTTTTTGACAGGTTTTGATGCCCAGATCGTTGTTTTGTGGAACTATTTTGTTTGCATCATTTTAGGCCAAAGAATACATCTCAGCTTTGCCGATCACGCTTTGCTTAAAAAGTCGACTTCCCCGTGTGATCCCGTCTTTCAGTGTTTGATATTTACATTGGGGATGTCCTTATGAGTATTTTTATTGCAAAACATTTTTGAGCTACGTTGAGCTGTGTGTGTGCGATCGCTTTTTCTGGAGGGCCTACCTTCCACTGTAAACCAAAATACAAATCGGCAGCTGATTCAAAGCACGTTTCATAGTTTGGTGGTCTGGGACGAGTAATGAATGGCATCCCATTGCAGTGCAACTACTCTCAAGTACCGAATAATCGTCCCCCCCCCGCTTATTAATTTTTGAAAAATTTTCCAACCCCCCCACTTTTATTCCAACCCCCCCTTTTATTAATCCTTGAAAAATAGAAGTAATAGTGAACAAATTTTTTTAATAATTCTTGCTAAGCAAATGTACTTACTGTATTTATTAACTTTATTCTCCTTTGTTTGTCTGACCCGTGTTACATACGTGCTTTACATACGTGGTACCCATGTTAGATACGTGTTTTACTAAGAAAACGAAAAACGACTATTCTCAATTTGTCCAACCCCCCCCATTGTTCCAACCCCCCCGATTATTATTATATTGAACCATTTCCAACCCCCCCGATTATTCTCACCCCCCCGTTTATTCGGTACTTGAGAGTACCTCAAACTTTTTTTATGAAACCAACTTTATATCAGCCACAGAAAATGCTAAAAGAGATGATATAGGATGTGTTTGGTAGAGTTCTACAATCAGGCTTTACAAGCCCTTAACCCTTATAAAATGTTTTCAGGCCAAGAAACTTACTTGCAAGTGGAAGAACAACATTCAATATTTTGAGATGTAAGTGAAAAGATATGTAAGGATGGAAAGTGAAGAAGAAACTCCAATCATCGTTAGAAACCTCTATGGAAGGAATGGCTCCTGCACCGGACATGTCCGGTGGACAGAGCACTTAGTTTCTATAGTTTTCATTGTTCTATCGGCGCAATATCCGGCGCACGAAAATTCAACTTTCCATACAGGGTTAGAAAGAGAGAGAGAGGGAATAAAGAGATTACATAGGATAAATCTACTTTGATAAAAAAGCTGCATTTTTGACACACAGGTTACATCACATCACATGTGCATCTTATTTTGGATAATTGCTACCATATGTGTTGTGTTGATAGAGTAGTCTGTGCCATATGTACTGTCAATGCTGTACATGACAAATAAAGAGTTTATTGTTGACAGAAACCACTAATCTTTCAGGAATTTTATCGCAACCCTTATCTTTGAATGATGCTCCTTGCCAGTTTGCATTCTTTGTAGTCCGCTGGGAACGTCTTCCCCACCCCACTTTGGCTGCTTCCAGCCACACCCGACCCATAACTTTTGTAAAAGTGCTACCCGCGATAGTTTGTCTATATGACCGATAAATCACTGGTTCATTATTTCCTTACGCAGTCTTAGTACTCCCAACCTTCAGAGAGATGCACCAGAATGTATTTTAGAATGAGCTTCCCCGCTCCAAAATCAAAGAATGCAACTTGGTCTCCTCACTAGATTTATTAATTTCCTTTTATAGATTCACAGAGTATATGGATTCACAGAGTTAAAAATGCATATCAGCTCCAATGACTTTGTGAGAGAAATGGCAAGCTACATCATTCCAAAGGGAATTAGCCAAGACTGTATAGTCATTGTTTTCATTAGTTCAGTGACAGATGTGTGATGGCAACACAAATATTACTGCTCATAGTTCTGGTTATAATTTAAATGGCATTTTACCCCTAAAGGCTTCTCACCGTGTTTCAGGTATTCAGACAAGTTATGATTTATCATAACCATGATTGTAGGGGAAGATAAAGTTTGGGGGGGGGCTGCCCTTCAAAAAATCCATTGTTGACAAAAATTTGGCCTGACTTAAGCTGGATTTCTGCCCGATTTTGGCCAATTTTTGCAAATTTTTCCAACGTTGGAGGGCTACAGCCCCCAGCCTTCTGTCTCCTACGCCTATGATCATAACTGGCCTGAATACCTAAACAAGGTGAGATGCCTTATTAGTGCTTGTGACATACTCTCTTGCTGTTGAATCATAACCAAAACAAATAGCAAAAGATTATGTGAAACAAGACATTAAATTGTCACTATTTGTTTCAAGATCTTTTTGAAATTAAAAATTTGGGACTGGAACACCTTTTGCAGTATTGGTATACTCTTTGATACAATGTGTAGTAGGAGTCCATATTTCATGTCCATGGTATTCTTGGCATTAAAACTTGATTTGATAGGAACAAATATTTGAATTGTACATGCAGCTTCAAGAGAGAAACAAGGGAAGAAATGATATCTACTTGCTGCAATTTCTATCTTCTTTCAACACTCTGAAATAATACACAGTACAGTACTAACATGTAACCAATTACTGTTTATCCTTGCTTACTTAAAGGAGCTCCGTCTCCAAATGTTGGTCGAAAAGGTGATTTTGAATTTTTTTTATGGGCAATATCACACAGATGTTTACCTGTTTTTCCAAAATTAAAGCATCATTTTGAAGATAAATCTTTGTATGTTACAGAGGAAAAAACCAAAAATTCACGTCTTTTACAATTGCTTGGGTATAAATGGATTTTTAATGAGCACTTTTTGGTTGCTTGGGTGAAGCCACCAAACAAGTTGCAGAAAACAATGGAGAACAATGGCCATATGCAGTGTTTACAGATTTGTTTACAGTTTGGTGACGGAGCCCCTTTAACTATATATAGCTTGCCAGATGAGTTCCTTAACATAAGATACTTGTCTGCTTATGGATTAAAAAGTAAATAAGGTAAATAGATGTTTGATGACATAAATGTTTAATTCTGACATGTAGATTTTCAGTTTGACTTTGTTAATCCAGGAATCCATTTCATGCACATTTGTTCCTTTCACTTTTGAAGCTAAAATAGTGAATAGAAGTGTGTAATTAAGTTGTAATTAGGACATTTCACTTCAAAAGGCTACAGTATATTTTAAGCATCGTATGAGTTAAAATTGGATTTTGTATGCACTACATGTGAATCTTTTAAAAACTGTGGATAAATGTTGCAAAGATGCTGTATCATTGTTTGTTGTTTGATCCTATCAGCCAGTTAAGTCCAAATGGGTTTTGTCTCTTTGACTGCATGTCTTGTACAACATATCATAAAAATGAGATCTGGATGAATGATTCTTTCTGGTATGGTTTCAAATCAAATTGAATGTTTATTGTTTAGACTTTACATATCAATTGATTTACCAGATCAAATCATTCATTTTGAAGCTCTAATCTGGTAAAGTGAAAGGTACAGTATATTATACAGTAGGTGCATACAACAAAACAGAATCCCTAATGACTGCAGGCCTCTTGAAGAAGTATTCTATCCTTGCAACAACATACTGTATGTGACCCAAACACCAATGTGCACATACAGTTTGTAAGGAATTAGCGTTAGAAACTTTCAGCCAACTGATGTATAAGTTCAAATTTTCCTTATCATTATATAGTTGTTGCAGCTTTAAAGAGTCTGTTTCAATCAGTATGTTTGGCACATGTTACCTTTTTGCAGGCAGTTGTTGTTGCCATTTTATGACCCATGAAAATGTGGATACAATAAAGCAGTGACACACGCAAACATTCTGGTTGCAACTGACTTTAATTTTTTCAACTTAAAACACATCTAACTCTAACTAACATGTGGAAAAAAGTGCTGTAACTACCTGCCTACTAAGCAAATAACTACCCAGGCCAACCAGAAAAAGTTCTTACTTTTGAAAATTCAAAGCACCAACACCAAGCGTACTTGTCGGATTTGCATTGTTCAAATTCTAGTTCAAAGTGGAAAGACCGAAGAATTTTTGTGATTCGGTATAAGTTGTGTGTTTGTACGTGCGGCTACAATAAACGATTAATACACAAAGTATCTTTAAATTTAAGCTCAAGGCTATAAACTCATTTACAGATATTTTGCTAGCTAAATTCGACTTTAAAAAAATTTCATGTTTGCGAAATAGTATGCCTAAAACACGGCTTGAAACACTCGATTGAATCATGAACAAACTTCTCATACAGAACAACAAAGAAAGTACAATTTTTCTCGGGTGAGAGAACTCGTCGACACATACTAAATTCTCACCTTTAGGTCACCCAAAAATCAGCGACAAATCCATTTCTTGTCCCTTTCAAACGACACCATCCTCTTTTCTTCGCAGCTTCGGTTCGTTGCCAACAGGCTTGCAGCAGTTCACATCGGTTGCTAAGGGCATCATTAAAGCGAGGCTGCATTTATGCTCGCTCGCGCAAAACAATTGCGTTTCGCATCCCTACTATTTATCCCTGGTAAAAAGGGTCAGGAAACATGTTTGGGGTTCTTCGGGACATTTTAGGGGGTTTTGGCCGAAAAAAAATTTTTTTTTTCAAAAATTTTCAAATTCGATTTAAGGGCTAAATAGGCCATTTTACATGGGAATAAGGGTCAGGAAACATGTTTGGGGTTCTTTGGGACATTTTTAGGGGGTTATGGCCGAAAAAAATTTTTTTTTTCAAAAATTTTCAAAATCAATTTAAGGCCTAAATAGGCCATTTTACATAGGAATAAGGGTCAGGAACCATGTTTGGGGTTCTTCGGGACATTTTTAGGGGGTTTTGGCCTAAAAAAAAATTTTTTTTTTCAAAAATTTTCAAAATCGATTAAAGGCCTAAATAGGCCATTTTACATGGGAATAAGGGTCAGGAAACATGTTTGGGGTCATTTGGGACATTTTTAGGGGGTTTTGGCTGAAAAAAAATTTTTTTTTCAAAAATTTTCAAAATCGATTTAAGGCCTAAATGTTTGCATTTTACATGAGAATAAGTGTCAGGAAACATTTTTTGGGGTTCTTTGGGGCATTTTTAGGGGTTTTGGCCGAAAAAAAAATTTTTTCCGAAAATTTTTAAAATCGATTTAAGGCCTAAATAGGCCATTTTACATGGGAATAAGGGTCAGGAAACATGTTTTGGGGTTCTTTGGGACATTTTTAGGGGGGTTTGGCCAAAAAAAAAATTTTTTTCAAAAATTTTCAAAATCGATTTAAGGCCTAAATAGGCCATTTTACATGAGAATAATTGTCATGAAACATGTTTTGGGGTTGTTCGGGACATTTTTAATGAGTTTTGGCCGAAAAAAAATTTTTTTTCGAAAATTTTCAAAATCGATTTAAGGCCTAAATAGGCTATTTTACATGAGAATAATTGTCATGAAACATGTTTTTGGGTTCTTAGGGACATTTTTAGGGGGTTTTGGCCGAAAAAAAAAATTTTTTAAGGCCTAAATAGGCCATTTTACATAGGAACTGTTTTAATGGCCTAAATTATCGATTTGACCCCAGCTATAGGGGTCAGCGTCACGTTTTGCTGTTCCTAAGGATAGTTTTTTGGGTTTGGGCGAAAACAGTATTTATTGAGAAAATAAGGTCTAAAAATCGTGTTTATGCCTAAATGTTTGATTTACCCCTCTATATAGGGGCATAAAACACGTTTTTGTTTGAAAGGTGTTGGTCGTAAAAATATTAATAATCAATGTTAGGCCTAAAATAGGGACATAAACCGTGTTTTGATTAAATAATCACGTTTCTGCCTAAAATTGTTATCGGGTCCAAAAGGACTCGTTTGGGTCAAAATAAATCTCGAAATTGATTCCAAAAAAGTGGATGTTGACCCTAAATATTCTATCTTTGGCCCAAAGTAGTGGCATAAAACCAATGCTTGTTTTTGGAGTCCCAAAGCTGATGATATGTAAATAGTTCTATTTTTGTAGGGTCCCTAGTATATTGTTTAATAAATATCTGTAACTGTAAATAACTATTTTCTCATCCAGTCAGCTTAGAAAAATAAACATTTTTGTGAAGTAAATTGCATCTATTAATTGGCAAAGATGCAATTTTTTACTTACCCAACATATCATAAGTCTTCCTCTCTATTTCGTTCAGACAAAGATCTCCTTTCATCTTGTCTTTTGAAAAATGATTTTTAAAGCGTTTTATAATCATCCACTTTTCATATTATTAAATCATCCTCTCTTTACATGTTTTAATCGTCCTCTCTACATTCTTTTAAAATCATGATTTCTTCATATTTTAGACATTGACTTTGGGAAATATGTCCAATATTTTGAAAGAGCGTTAACATCCACCCAAAGTTAAAAAATCTTAGGATGTCAAGATGTCATCGTATTTTCATTAAAAACATTCCTTCATACTTTTTAACATCACATTCTTTCATGGTCATTTTCAAAAGTAATAGTACAAAATTGCTCCAGTTCTAGTCAAGAAGGAAATTTACCGACACCAAATAGAAATTAGAAAATAAAAACAAATGTTTAAAAAGAATGAATAGTCGTTAGTTATCCTGCATAATGTTATATATACAGTGACTGCATTGCTATCAAATTACGATATCATTAAATGTCACTAAACTTTTGACAGGAGTTGCTCAATTTCTTTCTGTGCAATTGAATCCTGAAAGATAATTAGCTGTTTTATTGCAATTGGTAGTCATGTTAAAACCAACGTAAACAAATAAGTTTACTGTTACAATATTATTAATAAACTGTATGTTTGGTGTAGCAAAATGATAAAGAAGTCTGACACAAACACATAAGTTCAAGTTAATCTCTACTTGCCTCAACCGTGCTCTCGGACTTCGATCAACTCAACAATGAGCTAACTGTAATTTTTCTAAAAAGTTTAATCAATACTTTTGGTCAATTTGAAAAAATGATCGGAAACTAGTTGATAAATACCGGGTGTCCCAAAAAAAGTATTCCCGTTTCAAAATTCACCAAAATTTGATTACATGGCCGATCTTCAATTTTTCTTCTTTTTGTCAAGTAGATTAAGGACCAAATTGTTTTCCAAGATATAGCTGATCTTGTAATTAGTTTTAAAAAATAGCAAATCTAGCTCTTTTTAGGGCTACCTGGTTTGAATCATACTGCAAAAGAGCACTGATGATTGCCAGATCAATTTCTTTGTGCATGTAAAACTTTTAGTTTAGTCATAAATGACAGAAATAAATGCACACTATCATTTGAGACTTTAATGATGATAAAAAATCTCAAGAATGTGACTCTTTGGCAAAAGAATATAGCTCAAAATAACGTTTTTAAATGCGTAGTCTTTCCATCTTCCTACGCCAAAAGCAGACATTTTACCATCTATGAATATTTTTGGATCTTTGACAAAGCAATTCAAAAAGAAAATTTTATGAAAGGTTTGATGATCAATCTTTGGTGATTTTTTAAACAGGAGTACTTTTTTGGGACACCGGGTATAATGAATAGGAACAAAAGAGCTAGAATAACATACGTCTTCACTTGTAATTGGAAACTCCTTTGCTTTGTTGAGCCAACTTCTTGCATTGATATAGTCACTCTTTTGATAATAACACTGCAAATAATTCGATAACATGTGTAATGTTTCCACACAAAATACTGGTTAATTCAATAAAAAGAATCCCCGTTTTAAAAGGCTTCCTGGACATGAAGAAGATGATATCGGCAAACAAATAGTTTAGTGTGAGACATTTTCAAATCCACTTTAAAATCTACCTGACTGAAATTGGCGATTCCGTTCTGAAATCATGAGGGATTTTCTCTACAAAGCTTCTTCAAAAAACCTCCAAAACGTGCCTAAAATCACAAACGAATTTCCCTAACATTTCTGCCTTTTAGATGGGCTCTACAGCAATGACCTCTGAACGCGTCAGCACGTGCTATCGTCTTGGGAGGATGAACAGGTCTTCCCCCTGCATCAATACATGTGAGTGTCATCACTTTTACTAAGGAATGCCAAGGAAATTTTTCTCTTAATTTTCGAGCTTCTTTGCAGATCTTTCCTTGCTGAAATCGGTCATTCCTTTCAGATTTTATAAGGGATTTTTCAAAAAAAGTCCCTTCGAGAAACCTTAAAAAACGTGCTAAAATCGCGAGCAAGTTTCCCAAAATTTGTTTGCCTTACAGCAACGACTTGAGCAAGCTTCAGCACGTGCTATCCTCTTGGGGGAAGGAAACAGTCTTCCCCTGGTATGAATAGCTTCTTCAGGGGGATTCCATTATCCCAAGAGGACAATTGCCATGAAGGAAAACAAAGGGAAATTCTGCTGGTCATTTTCATTCCTCTTTGCAGGTCTCGAAAGGGATTTATTACAAAAAATCTCCCATATTAACAGGTTTAAAGCCGGGTAAATCACATAGCCTAATTGGACATATCGGGAATAAAACAAAACAGTTTTCAATATCATTGCTTTGATATTCAGGAAGAAGCATTCTTTCAAACGCCGGACCTTTTTAATGACTCACCCGGTTCAGAAAAAAGATAGCCAAAATTCACTACTGCGTCTGTGCAGTTAAGTTTTAAGTCAAACTAAGTCAATTTTGAGAAGATTACCAAATATAAGTCAGCCACAACATTCTGAGAGGTTTTCCTTTAAATGTCATTGAACGATGATTACAGTTTGTAACATAATGGCATCGATTTGATTGATAACTGTGAGTTAACGCTCAATCTTTCTACAAGCGCCTCGCAGTCTCGGCCTTGTGTTGGCGCCATCGGCAAATTGTTCTTGGTATTGCCCTGGTAAACATTTATTACAGGCTCATTATTAACTTTGTTATTTTCTATTTGACCAGAACTGTCATCACCAACTAGTCACTATTTCCCTTCATGACATTATTTGACGGATATATGTTTATACAAGAGACAAAACATTGCACTGAAATAAAAGTTTATGTAGATCACCTTAGCAATTAAGAGTGAATTTTCAATCCAAAAATTCGCTTTCAGTTCCTCTGCCTACAAGACAACAAACAAAATGCTACAAACCAATAATTGCAACTGAATCATTACAAGTATGGGTTGCAAACAAATCTCCCAAACGATGCCAGGCCATAATAGTCTCTGATGGACAAAGACATTTCATGTCTGTTACTAAAATCACATTGACGTCTTCAAGAAAAAAGTGCGGATGTGTTCCCCCTGAGAAGTCACCTACGGACCATCTTATGGTATGGTATCCTGTTAAAAAGATACACTAATTCTCTCAACAATACAAAGATCGCACCCTCTCGTTGCCACAAGAAATTAGGGAAAATTTTACCGTATTTTGAGAGAAATTATTAAATAATCAAAAGGCTTTGACGGGATATTTTTATTATTATTATACCATTATTTACCGTTGGTTAAAAAGGATAACTCTAAATTGAACTAATTAAGACCAACTATTTACACAAAAAAATAAATACTAATTACAATGGATAGATAAATACATAATTATAATACAGATATATTTCTGGTGAAATTTCTACGGACTCTTTATCTACACAGGGCTGGAAAAAGTGCGCGACCACGCGACCGCCGGTCGGAGGCATGTTGTAAAATCTGACAAAACAATGGAGGCACTTTTTAAACTTTTCTGAAACGTCTTTTTTGAAGATATTTTCCACTCTTAATTTTTCAATAGAATGTCTTATATGAGATTTTTGTGAAAGAGAAAGAGCCTCATATTACTGCATCGAAAGTTAGGTAGACAATAGTAACTTCAGAATATCTTCTTGTCGTTTTTTGGCTGTTTCTTAAGATTTTAACGTATTTTTATAAGAAACTCTTTACTTGAAAACTGGAAGAAATTGTTGATAACTGATTTTTGCACTTTCAATAATTAAGATCTGTTCCGTGGTATTTATACCGATTGAATGTTAGAAAGTTTAAGCGTTTGAAAATGTCTGCAGAACTAACTTCTAAAATTGATAAATGTTTCTTTGGTTCATTTAGCCAGGCACAGCTTGGAAGCTCTGCTTTTAAGCCATAGATTTTTACAAAGTATCATCAAACTTGCCAAGAGTCTTTTTTTACAGTTACATGCTAATTTTCCTTTCATATATCGTCACTCGACATATTCAACTAAAGCTAGAAACCAGGTTTTCTTCCTGGCAGCGAAAATCAAAATTTCCTGCAAAACCTTGCCAAAATGCCTTGCAAGTAGGATTGTAAGTTGCTATATTCCACTGGGCATAAAATTTCTTCCAGCATACCTAAATTCTTTCCAAAATGAGCTTACAGACCAACACAAAAATAATGTCCATGCATTCTTTGACAATGCTAACGCAATGCTTATATTTCTACTTGAAAACAGCTAATCGTATTAATCAACTAGGAAATGTGTGGGTATTTTGATATTAGGGGAGGCCGGGGCTTGTTGTAACACATTTTGGAAAAAATGGCATGTTTGTCCTTAAACGCAACATGCAGGTTCTTCGTGCTACCACCATTTGCCAGGTTTGGCCATTGGCTGCCGAATGCAATTTATTTTTTGTTGGTGGGGCTACAGTTTTTTCGCAGATGGGAGAAAAATTGAGATTGAAGAGTTGCGACTTGCCTGGGCATGGGGCAAGTTGTGACAGACACCGAGGAAAATTGTAAAACATAAAACAAAGCAAATTGATGGTTCTAAATACTTAATCAAAACTTGAGGTGTTGGTACATCCCTTGAACTCATAAACTTACAACAGCCGGCAAAAAATAAGGCTTTGGAGCCATGAAACATTTACCTCGATATTTTAGGCTACCTTAAAAGTCCATCTCAAAGTGGAATAATCTAGACTTCAATGACAAATTCTTAAAATGTAATGTTGTGCCATTCTAATGCACAAATTGTTCAATAACGATAACAAAGTACAAAATAAAAGCATTCTGATAATATTTTTCATTTGGTAGACATTATCGTTAGTGTTTTAACTTGCCACAGGCTGACAAACAATAACAGCTTGCATTATGTTTCATGCAGTTTAAACCTTTTACTGTTCAAACAGCTACTCTCACGACAATTCTTTTCAAAATTTTTGGAGGCCCCTTGCCTGTGCATTTCACCGGTCGGAGGCACTAAAAAATCTTTTCCAGCCCTGCATTAGACAACACCTTTTGCCTGGAAGATATTCCACATAAAAGATGGATTCTCCGAATTGAGGCATTAATATATTTCCAGCATTAATTATTGCAAATTTCGAGCGTGAATAGCACATTCGCTACCCCTAGCTAAAAGTTCAGCAAAGGGGGCTGCGAAATCCTCCCACATTATTCTCAGTGCCCTTTTATGGACTCTGTTTATTGCTGCATTGGCATCTTTCCCACAGATCATTCAGATTAAAGGACAATAATTGAAATATGACATGAAAAATGTGTGATAAAGAATACGTCTCTTGTCCTGATCTGATATCGTTGATAATTAATGATTTTTTCACAGTGGTTTCGCAACCATCTTTTCAAAAGCTCATTTCTTTGCAAATGCAGCTCATAATGCATTGACTTCCACTGAATCGGTGTATTTCATATTGCATATTGTACTTGGTGATTTTTCAGAAGTGTTTTATCTTGGGGGTTACTCTTTTTGACCCATCCCTTATATAGCTTATAGTGGTAATGTAGTTACCTTCATTGCATAAGAAAGTGCTTCATCGATTGAAGAGGAAGGAGGTTCACCAAAAATGGCCGCTGCTGCTTTTCTTAAATACCATGGTAGCATTGAAACCTTGGAAAAATAATTTGTCATATTTACTCTTTCTAAAGCAACTTCAAGCAAGACTGGAATAACCAGTTGGTTTGATAAAAGAATATCCAAATTTCTGTTTGTGAAATCATAGTCATGGTGAAATGCATAAATGAAATGACTTAAGTGCTCGAGGTCACATCAGCGGGTTTGCTCACATGTAAGGGTTTTCGATCCATTTTAATCAGGCATCACATTCGTCCCGTCATTTCATTACATCCTCAATGAAATAGATTTGAATCATTGTTCACTTATTTCTAAGTGAACAAAATAAATATATTTAATGAGGAGATAAGCTACCTCGTAACACCATCTTCCTAGAAGGCTATATGCCGAAGGGTCATGTGGGTTCAATTTGATTGCTTTTTCGATGTGTTCCTGAAAAAAATAATATGTTGGTATAAAAGCGCCTCTTGATCTCAAAGCCTTTGGCGGGAAAACGTAATTTGATACTTTCTAACGGAACTTGAGAATGATAGAGAATAAGCACTATGATTGCAAGAAAATGAAAAACTTGAGATAAGTAAGATTTGGTCCAAAGATCATTCTACGGAATTTAGAACCAATAATCTAATTACTGAGCGACGGAAAGATGAATTAGCTCAACTCTTCCGCGGGTATAAAGGCAAAAGGAGTGTACTTGATTTTCAACTGTACGGGGGTGTGCACTCAAAGAAAAAAAATGTCACCCGGCTTTAAAAATTTTCCCGCGAAAGATAGCCGGCTTTAGAAAAAATCGGCGAAAGGCATACCCCAAAACGTAAAAATTCGTAGAAAAACAATGAAATAACACCTTTGACAACCGGCTTTAGAAAAAATTGCCTTCTCTTGACAACCGATGGTGTCAGAAAAAAGAGGCGAAAACGATACCAAGAAAGGAGTGCACATCCCGTTAGAGAAATACATTATTATCATTATTATTATTATCAAATTATCTACAGTTGGTATAATAAATATTAGAAAACTAATTCAAACCAACTATTTACAGTACCACGAATTAATAAAAATAAAATATGGGATCCTCATTTTCACCTAAGTTTCTTATTTAATTGCAAATCTTGCATGTGCAATTTTGCCCGTTCCATCCTTTGATCATTCTTTTAAATATCGCTGTTGAGGTTGCATTTTTTTATGGTATCTGGTAGAGTGTTCCAAAGGAGAGCGCCTTTGAATGCAAGTGAATTAACTCCGAGTGTGTTTGCATTTCTTTTCGGTAATTGCAACAGATTCTTAGTTGATGTTATACTTTGAGAAACTTTTGCTATTTCAAATGAAACAAAGAAGTACCAATGCAGCCCAACTCAATCGACCAATGCAACCATTTTACTACATGCTGAATATATTTGCTCGATACCTTGGGGCTGCTTATGTAGTAGTAGAGATAGCAAAAGTTTCTGAGAAAATGATATGTTCATGGTCTGACTAACCATCACAAAGCTCTGTCGTAATCTAAGACAGCTCAAAACGGAACTACAAGAGCAGTGTCTACTAGGGCCTCTCCAACATAAAAATTACGTCTTAAAAGCGTTGTGGTCAATGAGCAACTCGAGAAAACAATAACATAAAGAAATTGATGTATGTTTGTAAAAACATCCCTATAGTGGCAGAGATAGCATTAACAGTTCAAATTAACCATATTTCAATAATGTTCCCCTTTGAGGTGGTTGCATAAACGGGAAATGAAAGATGGTCGGAGAAGGAGGGAAAGAAAAACTAAAATAAAGATCTTTATGCGCTTTTGGATAAACAACTATTTTGTAAGGTTGAATTATGAGTGTGAGACGAGGATGTGATTTGAGAACACATATACCGTAATTCCTTGAATAAGCCCCCAGGGGGGCTTATTTCGCAACAAATATGTTTGGGGTGGGGGCTTATTCGGGGGGGGGGCTTATTTAGCAGCAGCCAAAAATATCACCAGGACAAATCTTTTTCTTGAGGCTGGTCAGCATGCTCAAACAGGTAAATTGAGATATGTTGTTTTCGAGGCAATATCTAAGCCTGAGCAAGACAAAGAAAGTCAGTCAAAAACGAGAACCAAAAGTATTAATTGAAATGACAATCGACTAAACCCCAAAGATGGCTTATTCGAGGATGGGATCTTATTTCGTAAAAAAATTTAGGTGGGCTTATTCGAGGGAGGCTTATTCCAGGGGGCTTATTCGAGGGTGGGGTCTTATTTCGTGAAAAAAATTAGGTGGGGGCTTATTCGAGGGAGGCCCATTCCAGGGGGCTTATTTTCTAATTCATTGCATTCAACCGAAAATAACTTTATTTATTAACTAAACTACAATACACAGATAGTAGTGAGGTCAGTCTAGCAAGATTGTATATAGGTGTGCCAAAATAGAGCAAACACGGAAAGCACATTATTCCTATCACTCGTACATTCATTTGATACATGTAACCTGAAACTAACCTGAATCTCTGCAAACAGGGAGGGGATGGGCGGGAGGGATCCTATCTTACATAAAAGTACTTGGGAGGCCCATTCCAGGGGGCTTATTCAAAGGTGGGGGAGGGCTTATTTCGTGAAAATAATTTAGGTGGGGGCATATTCAAGGACTTTCGGTACTGTGCACCATCTTCCTCTGTATATTTTATGAATGATATTGATGGCAATTCGTAACTTCTGTCAAACTAAACATAATTCAACATCCACAATTTTCAGTAACTTTCAAGGGAAAGATCACTTACTTTATATTGGTATCCTAATTTTATTTTCTCTTGTGAACCAACAAACTCACAGTAGCTTCCAATTGCTATGCCATACCTTGGTTAATTGAAATAAATCGTACAAATATGAAAAGAAAATTGTAAAAAGAAACAAGCATGAAATGTCAACGCAACTAAAAAGCCCTGCAAAAGGCTTCCTGAAACTCGTGCATCAGTAGAAATTACCTCATTTGTGACATGAACCATTTGTACCATATATTTCGGATAGTATTATATATTCAACAACTTCTCACATATGATTTTGATGCAACATTTCCACAATAAGTTTAGAATTTTAAGATCAGAGGATTTCAGATTACAACTCTGTCATGGAATGATATCCTACAGTATGAACAATCTTCAAAGAAATTTGCAAATAAAATCAGGTTGGAACTATAACCTCACCATTTATGAGCAGAAGCATTGCCATCATCTAATTCTATTGCCTTTTTACCAGATTCCATTGCTGAAAGAAAATTGCGTTTAATTCTAAATTAAATATTTTGGATAGAATTATCAGAATTATCCAGTTACATACGGTACCAAACAACGTTTTTAGCGATCATGCCGAAGGTTTTAATCAAGGACTGTAAATCAACTATCTTGTTGTCAAATCCAAAATCATAAAGTTATTACATATCAGCTATCTTGAATAAACTTTCGTCTCTTACAAGGCAATGTCTTGACCTGTAGCTCCCTTCAACACAGTTCTCATTTAACTGTTATATTTGTGATAGTTGATATTGACAGACATCTTAACTTATCAATCTTCATGCATTGGACATTCAGTTACATACCTTCTTTTAGGAACTGCTCTTTTTCATTTTGATTTCCATTTTTTCCAGCAAGCATTCCCATGTCATATTGAGCTCTTGACAGCCTCCATAATATTTCGCAGGTTTCTTGATTCTAAGAATGTGCAATTGGTTGCAATTTAATATGGAAGGATAATACACATCATGCAAAATTTTAATGTGTATGTTTATTGGTTAAATGAACAGAACAAATCACTCTCTACTTTCTAAAGATGCAGTGTTTCATGTAGTTCCTTGAATCAGCTTATTTCAATGGTGAGATATCGGCTTATTTCAATGGTGAGATGGTCAAACAAAGGAAACTTTAATTGACTGGGGCTTTCAAGATTTTCATCTTTTGCAGTTACGGTCTTAAAATATCCAGCTATTTTTTCAACTGCATTAATTGTATTTAAGTATAAGAATTTATGTACTACCATCTACTGTACAACAGACCAGAACATATAAAGAACAGAGGCACTTTTTTCCTGTCTAGGAATTCTTGTTCAAAATTTCTTGTAGTTTTTCATACCTCCTATGAATTCTTATCTGCATTTGGTAAAAACAGTTCTAAACATTTCTTTAGAATTATTTTATCATTCAGAACATTCGGCTTCCCGAACGGCTGTGGTGGCATACACAATGCTCCTCCATTTCTGTCTGTCCTGAGCTGTTGTAATGGCTTCAGTCATAGTCATTCTGGTTTTCTGCAGTCAACTGGATCTTTTTCCAAATACAATTCCTGTTCAGTAAGTTAATGCATACACATGGCCTGTATTGTAAAATATTTTGCATTGTGGCATTTATGTATAGTAGATTCTACTGCCATGAAATTTCACTCTTGGTATTTGAAAAAAGAACAACAAAGATTTTTTAAATACATGGAAAAAACTCTTACTCATTTTTCATTGAACATACCGCATGGGCATTTACAGTAGTTTTCAGAATAAAAAAACAGTTGACACCATAACATTATGTAGCATGATTTTAATAATTACTGCATAGGTTTTACCTGTTTCAAAAGTTTAAGTAACAGCTTATGGCTTTCTCTTCTTTCTTCATCTGTCCCCAATCTTAAGTTTTCTGACTGTTTTAGTTGGCTGCCAACATCATCATTAAACACATCTCTGAAACAAAACAAAAAATACTGGCATCTAAAAAAATATTACCAATCCACCAGTGAAGGGAACTCAACACTTGTTTGCTCATAGAATGATATGGCACCACACATTTATCAAACTATAGCAGCAAGTGCATCAAAAGTAAATACTTCAAGTTTTTCCTCAGCCAACGGATGCCTTTTCACATCTAGACGATCTAGGGGTGCAGGAAGCATTTACATCAAAACAATTAAATTCTATGGAACCAACATTTGGAACTCTTCTGTACATCGTTCTCCCACTTAGAATGAAAGAGTAACCTTATTCTATGGACAAGTTTGAAGACAAATCATTCACTGTATGTTATACTGTTATATGGTTCTACTGTATGTTATTTTGTAATTCATGCATCATTTTAAATCTATTAGAACCCACATCACCCGAAGTAATAACAATTCCTAGGACGTCCCCTCCATGGCATGATTATTATGATGAACAAGAACCAGCTGGAATTTGCATTTTAACGTTGTTTCGTAATGCTAATGGTTCTTTAGAATTAGCACCATGAGGTGCATCTCAATCTCAAGGAATTTTGCAATGCCAGTACTGGTCTAGAGGTGTTATTAATCGGCTAATATTATTTGCGGGAAGTGCTTTTTGGTTCTGTCTGGATGAAAATGTTAAGCAAATGTTAAAATGCATTGCAATGTGAATAATACCTAACGTCTTCTAACTCTTGATTTATTTGAATTTCTTCAACATTTGGTACAAAATCAAAGTACACATCATTGTCATCATCAACATCATCATCATCATCATCATAGTTAACGGAAATTTTTCCTGTTCTTTTAATATCGATATTTTCTGAAGTGATCTTAGATGAAGCCTTGCTTATACAGGACAGCATCTCTTTCAACTGTGAAACTTCTGAAGTTAAATTTTCCACAGCTTTTGCAAATTCATCATGATGCTTTTTTCTCTTTTTCTTGTACAGTTTATGAGCAAATAACCCAATCACTATACCCACTCCAAGACCAATGCTAAACCCCAAATGCCTTTTCCAGTCAGAAGAATCCATTACTGCTCGTGCTGTGTTCTATTTCGTATCGGAATGTCAGTACCGGAATGTCAATCAAATCAAAATGCAATGCAGCTGCTTGCTTTGTGTGATATTCGTACTCTTCTGCAACTGTTTTCATGTCATCTGGTCACAAAAATTCTAAAATTGTCAACTTTCATGATTGATTAAACGAAGCCAACTGATCAACAAGCATACACCACAACTCCCCTCTTTCTATAATATATGTGATGTGAATGAATGATACGTCTTCCTCTTTGCTCTGACTTCCCTTCCTCTCGCTCAAATAGTTGTTGCTGCTGTTGTTGTCTCAGAAAGCCTCAATCATCGAAACAGAGGCCATTGCTGTTGTAGTTGTTGATTTGATGCAAGTACGCTCACTGTTCACATTCACTGTGCTTTCCATTGCAAGAAAGGAATAAAGAAGAAGGATGCCATATTTGCTGATTAGCACCCAGATAAGACTGGTGAGTGATCTCTGTAACGACGGCCAAAAGCAAATGAAACAGTCTGAGTCACAGTCCCACAACTATACAACACTACAAGTACGGTAACCACAGGGAGCAACAGACAAATGACTACCCCATATGGTATGGTCGTAACATAAAGAAACATCCAACTTAATTATAACTAAATATACAATTACAAGAAGCTACACATAAATGATTAAAAATACCGAGGTGTGTTTCACGTCGGATGCCAGCACAGGTAAAGGAGTGGTGAAATTCGCCAGTGGTGAAATTCGCCAGACTGTGAAATTCAATGTAAAATCCACCAATGAAATCGACTGCATACAATTTCACTGCTTTTGCCACACCATGAAATTCAATGTGAAATTTGCCAGTGTAGAAATTGATCGTGCAATTTTACTTGCAAGTGAAATTCAACACACTGTGAAATTCAGTAGAAAATTTCAATGAGAAAATTGATCATACAATTTTACCCATATGAAATTCAACGGCAACGCATTGTAAAATTCAATAGAAGATTTTCAATGACATATTCATAGCATTACTGCACATGCTCAGAACATATTTGCAGTGTCCCACAAGTGGTGCATCATACCTTCTAATGCCCTCAAGTAAACTGTTTGACTCAGGTTTTAGTAATTTTCCTTCAATAAAAGTTTCAATAGAAACATTTTTGGGAAGACATGCATCACAAAGTGCTGTTACTGTCTAATTGTGAATATGAAGCTCTTTGTGGTGGAGATGTCAGCTGCTATCATTCTAATCTTGGCAGTTTCTCTGCAAACTATTGTAAAAATTCCTTTCAAAAGCCCCTTGAAGACCAATAATTTGACATAAAATTTAAAAAAAAATTATCCACAAAATATTGGAATCAGCATATAACAAATAATCCAATGGTGAATTGTACAGTCGATTTCACAAAGATGGTTGATGTAAAATTAGCCATGTCCAATTTAAGCTGAATTCGCTATCAATTTATGGTGGATCTCGCCATTAAAAAGTAACTGGTGAATTTCACTGCTGTAGCCAATTTTACAGACAATTTCAAAGACAATTTCACAGAGAATTTCACCACTCATTTACCTGTGCAGGCTAGCAAAAGCCCATGACGCGGAGCAATGATGGTGACCCCGGCCGGGAGAACAGCAATGACAACAGTTGCTGCCACCACTGCTTCCCATCCAAGATCCCCACCGTGACAACACCTTACGCCCACACTCTAGGATCAGGGGTGCCTCCGTGACAATAGAGGAGCATCGCCCCAAATGGTCAGCTAACGTTTTTCATCATATCTGACCGCGCTGCAAGAACTTTGTTTCAAAAGGAGTTCCGGCCTGGATTTTGCAGGAAAGCGCGCTGAGATTATTCACTGATGCCATTTCTGAGATTCTGTCTTGTTGTTTTCGTTTTGTACCGCCTATCCTTGTCCTAAAGGATGTTTTGAAAACACTTACCTGAAATGGATAAAGGTGAGAGTATTTTATGTCCTTGCTGTTTTCCGAGCCCAATATTTGTTTTCTTCGCGTTGCCTCAGGATTTTGTATAAAGTACAACTAAAGTTTGTTTTCAGGCAACTCCAACCCTCCAAAGGTTATTTTTGAAGAAAAATCTCAGAAATTTGCATTGAATGTAAAAGCCGGGGACTTTTTTCGGTTGTGGTCAGACTGGCCTACCTGTGCCCCTATTGGTCAGCCTGTTGATTCTGACTTCCCTTACTGACGACCCCCCTGTTAACCACCATTTAAGTTTAGCTTTCAGGAAGAGTTAATGGACATTTTTATCGTGATTTGCCCAGTCTTAGAGCGTTTCCTTATTTTTAAATCAATTTTGTTGCGAAACCTGACCATTTAGGGCGAAGCCTCTCTATATAGATTTGAATATATATAAAAAGAAGATTTAGTACGGATGAATTGCCATATTTCAACCATATCATTTCAAAACAATGAGAGTTACAGTTGGGCCTAAGTAAACAAACATACCCTACATGAAACGATTAAAATAATCCCAAGAATAATACTAGAGTTTTATAGGCTGCAAGCCTCGTATCGTATTCCATTATTTGATAGATTATTATTATTTCATTTTATTTTCTTGTTTACGCTAAAAACGAAACGTGATTTTCATTCCCACTTGGTTTTAATTTCGGGTTTAGTCATTTTACTGTATTTTTAGCTTTACCATGGCTGTTTATCATGTAGTATAAATTCTCGGTTGTCCTTTTAGAAAGTAGTGTTGACGAAGATTTTTATTCGAAACGTTCCGAATTTTAACAGTTGTGTTTTTATTCATTTTATTTCTGTTAATCTTTGATGGTGGTTTGGTTTAATTTATCATTATTGTTATTATTATTATTATTATTATTATTATTATTATTATTATTATTATTATTATTATTATAAAATGCTTGGTAGCTTTGTAAAGTTTAGCTGAAGAAGATTTTTAAATCGAAACGTACGAAATTTTTAACAGTGTTGTTTTTATATTATTTTTATTATTATTATTATTACAGTATACATTGGCGTCCATTATATCAGCAATAGTAAAAGATTCATAGCATGATTGTGTCCATATAAACAAAACTAAAGTCTCTTCTTTCACCATACTTTGTTGCACCTCATTACATTTGTACATTACCAATACAATAAGCTCATCCATTGAAAACAAGAGCACAGCACAAAGGACCATACTATAAAGGGAAACAATCAACTTGGCACAGACAAGTTATGCAATAATACGGGTCACAGGACACAGTTACGTTGTTAGATTAAAATAAATTTCTGTCATTTTTCAGCTCAATTAGAGCACTGTCGCCTTGAATGGGTCTGATCGCAAATGAATAAAATTATTTGTTCTTATTTAAGAGCAAAATGCTTCAGAGCGATCACTTTTAACTTTATTAACGCCAATAATTACTGATTAGTAAATGGCGTTAAAGTTAATAAGTAAAGTGCATGCCTCTCAGAAATATTTTCTGGTACTTTCTTCATCATGGATAATGGATATAGATTTCATTTCTTTGCCAACCATTATTTGAAAATCAAAGATGTTTTTATTAATGTTTCCTCTCAAAACTGTGGCTTAACACCAGCAATAGTCAAAAGCAGCAGCTTTCCCCAATTTTCGCCCTGAGTGGGTCTAACTATTGTTGAGGGGCCATCCCCAGGGCCATCGACTTTTGATTTTTGTATTTTGTAACAGAATTTGGCCGTTAAGGTCGGAACCCCGACCCCTGGCTTGTGTAAAGTGCAGGTCACATTTTTCCAGATCACGGCAGCAGGTCACTGTGAGGGCCAAGTGCTCATGGGCTGAACTAAGGAATTCTCTTGTGTAGAAGATAAGAGAGCCGCTATTGTACTACACACGTATTTTTTTGTAAGAAACTAAGAATTTGGTCTACTCAGAGTTTCTTACGGGTTTCTTAAAGGTTCCATAACAATCTTCATATATACTTCCTATTCCAATCTGAACATTTCAAAACAAAGTTGTTTTAAACCTAACAATGTTTAGACATTATTTAAGTACCTTCCCAGTAATATGAAACAGGAAACAAATGAAAAACAGTAATGATATGTTAAGGAATTCTTTTATCAAGATAAGTAGTTTCTTCAGTTATATTTCCGAGAACTGGAGTTTCTTAATTTTTTGGCGATCTGAGAGTTTTTTCTTGGGCAGTTTCTTACATAAAAAAAACATGTGTAACGTGTTGAAGTGCAAGTAATTGTACACAGTGAAACAACTCGTTAAAGGAGGTTTAATCTTGATAATGAATAATACATTGTTTGAATGGATTATATTGAATACAGATTTTTCTTCCATAGCAGAAGTTTTGAAAAAGGAGGACAAGATTACTCTCCTTCACAGAGATTCCCTCTCTCATTTTTCATTGCAAGGATAGGATACTGTACAGTGAAATTACTGCGAAGGAGCAAGCGAGAAGAAAGACACTTTTCCCTCCGCTTTTCCTTTGAAGGAGAATCTGTAAATTATTGTTAATTTGATATTTCGGAAGCAGTAGCCCTTCAAATTTGTGTGATTCATTGATAGAACCCTAAGTTGTCTCTTTAGTAAAGGGCATAAAAGTGGTCTTGTCACAAAGCGCTAAAGAGAGAGGCCTTTTGACAACCTTCTTTGGCGGCCCCCTATCCTTCGCAAATCCTAGACACAAATTAAAGCTTTGTTATCGCTGTATAAAGTTCGCCTGCATTATTGGCAGCCAAAATTCAGTTTCCAGCCTCGCTTGCGTCACTCGGTCCTTTGGACTACTGTAGCTCGGTTTCCCTTTGAAGTCAACAAGGTGTCATTTCGCATAGCAAGGAAAACAAAAGGCTCTAGTAACCGTCAAAACAATCTATGTAACAATCTAACAATCTAATAACTCTTGGCATTCAGGGTAGTAGGGTTGCCATTTGGCCGATTTGACAGACAAATTTCTCAATTCTGGTCGTTCTCATCATTTTTCAAAAGCCTTGGCCGTCTAAAAATGATTTGGTCGAAAAGATAAAAGTTGGCCGAATTTTGGCCGTAATTAGAAAACCATGAATAAACAAAGGACACATGAACTATTTTTGGACAATTGATGCTCAAAATCACATTGAAAATCTCAAAATTGCCAGCAAGAAAGAAAAACAATGATAGAAGGTTTCAATGAGAAAGGTGTAAAAGTTTAATTACACTTTGCGTATTTGAACAGTTTGTTTGGTTGGCCAAATTTAGCCGCAAACCGTAAAGATTTCGGCCGAAGACCGTTTCAGACATCTGGCAACCCTGTTGGCCTTAGCAGACAACTGATAAAGTCAGAATTCCTTTGTTCAGCCCATGAGCCCTTTTGGCCCTCATATTGACCTGCCAAAATATGACCTGGATTTTACACAAGCCGCCACCCCCCCCCCCCCCCAACGGCCATCTACCAAAAAGTGCCTTTGACCGGCCTAAAATATTCGGTCAAAAAGATGATTTTGGGAGCAGCCCTGCATTTCACGTCGAAAGAAGAGCATACGATTTCGAGGCAAAACAGTATTAGACCCTTTCAGGGTGACAATACTGTACCCCCTTTGATTTCCTCATAAAACTTGTGAAAGTACCTACAAGGCTGATGAATCAAACTGATCCCCTGATACATATATACATTAGATACTTTATGATATAATAGTGCTATTATTCATTATGATCTCTAGGAAAATGGGCCAACCATGTGTGGAGATGAATGGGCGGACCCACAAATTATGAAAATATTAGAATGTGAATTGGTTCAAACCCCTGGAAACATTTTGTAAGTAATTTGACTTTTGATACTCTTATCTTTGATAGTATTCTCCTACGCAGAGGGATGCAGATTTTCATGCACATAGGATTTGGATAGGATATGGAGCTCGGTTTGCAGAGTTTTGGTGTACACAAAGAACTTTTTGACTCCTAGACACTAACCCTAATACTGTACCAAATGGAAATATGATGAATAAGATTGAATCTTTCACACATCAAATTTCTCAAGTGTCAAAACGATTTTATTTTTCATAATGTTGTTTTTCTTCCCATTACTTGACAGTAAACAGTATCAATGCAGCCATCCTCCAAGAATTGTTCTTGATCGATTGGAGATAATGGGATATTCACTTATATCAGTTTGTGGAGTTGGTCAGAGCATCATATGGACAATGAACAAACCGATAGAAGAACAATCTGTCGAAGAGAAGCCAAGAGGGAAAAATGAATGATAGCAACATCTATACTATGGTGTGATACAATATTTGGATTTAGTCATCATCAAGGTACAGATAAAAAGGTAAAGATGAATAATTTTTCAGCCAGACAGAGGTGAATTATGTTAACTTTGTGCAAACTGTTTCAAGTTATGTGCTGGTGCAGTATACTGTACTTGTGCAGCAAATCAGTCTGACACGTGACTGCCAGCGACATGGATTAGTGGATTGAAAGGTTTAAGTTATTCATTCATCATATTTATTCAAAACGATGCTGTTTCTTTTGCTCAAGATTTCAACATTGTTTTGTGTGCACAATACATTCGTAACTGTCTTGATTGCAAAATAGATGCATGGATCCTTTTGCAAGCTAGAAGGCAAATTGCACAATGTGCGGTTTTCATGCGTTATTATTCTGTCAGTCTTTTGATCCCAAAGTTGGGATCAAAGCAGATATACAGTCATCCCTGCACGATTTTCTTATACATTGCACTTTAAAATCGCCTACCAAACACCAAAGATATGAGTTTGCAAGCTACAGTTTAGAGTACACCTGAAAGCAGAGGTTTTTTAAAAGGGCCTAGTCTTGATTTAATATCATGGACATTTTGCAAAGGAATTTTCAACTTTAATTTTTAAGTTTTTCATCGTTCTTCATTGTATTTTTCTTTTTGGTAAACCTTGCATTCCACTGTATAGGGTCAGATGTATCACGCAATTGAAAAAAAGGAACACTTGCACACTTATTTTGGAGATGTGGCATGAGTTAATTATTCTTACCACATTTGGGTCGTGGCTGACCATCTACCGGCTGAGTCAGAACAAATTCTGAAAGTAAAACCATAATTTTATACTAAACTTTTCTACGAATAGAGAAAAATGGAGATATACGAACATACATTCATAAACCTAAGGCAATAATTGTACAAATGACCGACCCAAAAATGTACTTTGCCCAAATTTTAGATCCAAAAAAGGAACTTGAGCACACCTATCCTAAAGATACCAGAGTACCCCCCTGAGGTTCAGCATCCCATTTTTGCTGCCATTATCTCATATCAAAACCAGACCTTTTTCAAAACCTCTCGCTTTAGGTGCTCTCTAAAGTTGGGACTTCGTGAGCTTGTATTTCCATTCTTAGGTGAATGATTTAAATGCAAGTACGTGTATTTTAAATTGAAGATTAAGACGTTTAGTTGTGCACTCTGAAAGTCCCGATCTCCTATCGTTTTCTTTTCCCAGTCAAAATGGTGTAGTTTTGAGATACTTTGTATTTAGAATAAATTTTCTGATGCGCGTTGTCTAATTTCAAAACATGTTAGAAACTGATTTGAAGCATGTTTAATGATTCAAATATAGCATTAACTCGTTATAAATCGGTTGTCATTCTCTCTAGAAACTTTCAGGCCCTGATCAAAATTACCACAAGAATTATGAAAGTTTAAGTTGAAAACTCATATGTATAAAGAAAAACTCACGATATAAAGATCTCTTCGGGTTGAAGGGTGTCCTGTCTGTCCTGTGCTATTGTTACAGATAAACAAACTCCATTCATATCGGTTGACGTCAAGGTTTTTCTTTGAACCACCTTTGAATACTGCTAATAACCATCAGGATGAGGGTATTTTGTATACCGCTGACCAAAGCGCTCCGTCCGCAGCAAACATATAGTGATGGGCTATCAACCAAATTATGTCACGTACAATTTTTGTCTATCGCCCAATTCATATTTAAGAAATAAACAGATATGGAAAGCAGAAGTCAGTTTCAACGAAAAACTTGATGTAAATGATATTTCCTACGATGTTTCCAAGTTATCTACCTGTTAATATGCATTTCGTAGGAGAAACACCCGACCCAACAACGAACAACTCCCGACCAAAAAACACCTTGATTGAAAATAATTCTATAAAATAAACGACACCATGTAACAGTATGAAATTTTAAGAATGTATCAAGGAATGATTACGCTATTTCCTGGTATACTTCATTAGTTCTGGAAAATATTTCTAAGGGCAGAAAAGGTATCTGTTCTGTTCTGCATTCTGCGAGGGAAGCACCCGCAAGAAGGCCGCGATTCCTACCAAAAACACCTTGATTAAAAATAATTCTACAAAAAAAACTACACCGTACCACAGTATGAGATTTTCAGGGAGCTTATCTACGTCTGAATGAAAATGGCATAAAGCAACACTTCTGGTTGCGCCAATTGTCTCTGCATGAACGTATAATTCTAGAAGAAAAATTTAAGATGGCGCATAGCTCTCATATTCTTGACTCCCTGTCCTGATTCGCGCATGGCAAATACAAAATTCCCTCATCTTTCTTTTTATGGATACAACTTTGTATGATGTCACGATGACCCATTAAATGGGCTGAAATCTTCACGGAATAAATTATCGCATCACTTTTCTAAAGGGAGGATTTCCTCCGTCGACCATGACCAAATACGGCATGACTGCAGCACGCACTGAAATAAAACCTATGTATGCTGAAAGGCTGGTTGAAATGTAGCTCAAGTCCGGGTTAAAAATCATAAGCGGATAATTTTGAGTGAAAATTGCTGTTCTGGGACTAATGTAACGGCCCGGGGGCTGTCCTTGACTTTCAATTGTACAGGGGTGTGCACTCCAAGAAAAAAAATTTTCACCCGGCTTTAGAAATTTTCCCACGAAATGATAGCCGGTTTTAGAAAAAATTGGCGAAAAGCATACCCTAAAACGTAAATATTCGTCTAAAAACAATAAAATGAAACTTTGGACAACCGGCTTTAGAAAAATTGCCTTCTTTTGATACCCGGCGTTAGAAAAAAGAGGCGAAAACGATACCCGGAAAGGAGTGCACATCGCGTCAGCAAAATATAGTAAGTAGCCCCCCCGGGTGTAACGGTATTTAGGAGCCCCTAACCTCGAGAGAGAGAGATCTTATAGACGAGTCTGGGCATGTTTTGTCCCTTGATAATTTCAACATCCATTCCCCCAAAGGACCTCCATTTGTTCCATTTGAAAGTAGAACATTCATTCGCAAAAGTCGTGATTTCCAAATAATGTGGTAATTTCTGCTATAGTTATAGTGATTTACTGAAAAATGTAAATAACATTTATTTCAAAAATACGAACGAAATATTAGTTCAGCCTGTTGCACGTTGTCGCAGATAGTTAATATTTTCAGAAAAGTATATGTCCATGGACTATTCCGTTCACCGCTTTTTTAATATATTTTTAAACAAAATAATGACCAAAAAGAATTTGCAAAAATGGCAGTTTTTCTGACATTCGCCTAATTTTAATCATAAATAATTAATCTATTTAAAAACGGACTTGTCTTTTTGGTATTTCATTATCTGTTCTACAAATTTTGGTAGTTTGCTCAAAGAAATAGTGTTTATTTAATTAAGCCTTTTCTGCACATTTGTGAAATTTTGCTTCTTTTTCTTGTGTTTACCATCATTTGCAGATTTCTTCATTTTCAAATACCTGCAACTCTTGTTTGAAAGTGGATAAACAAAAATTGAAAATAGAATTTAAAAGCTGAAGATCTCAGCTTTCTATAGATGTATAGCTTTTTAAGATTAGAAATATTTCATTTTTGCCAAATTTCCACCTCTGGGCCCACATATGTGATGGATGACTCACGGCATTGTGCAGTCAAATTCCAGGAAAAGTGTCAAAAATTGCCAATTTACCAATACTTACTGACTAAACCGATGTGAAGCCTCGTTTTGAAAATTGTTTGGTAAGATGCAACGCGCAACAATCAGTGCATTTTTTAAGATACTCAATGGTAGGGGAATTGCCCCACCACACCACGCCCTACGACTTCCCCCACCACTAACAAGCAAAATGCTACTTTTACCCCAAATGCCTAAGCCACTGTGAGGTCCTTTCAAAAGACCGAACATAATGTAAACATTTTGCTACATGTAATAAATTGCAAACAACGCAACGATATCAATTCCTCCTCAATACTCATCATCATCATCAGTTAAAATATTTATACAGGTTGAACAAGTTTCAAAATAATATCTGGTTTTCAAACTGACCTTTTAACAATTCTGAGCTACAACACAATAATATTATATATTTACAAAAGCCAATAATTTACGCAAAATACAGTGAATAAAGTAAGAATACGCAAAACACTAAGGTTCAAGAGTTACTGCAAGGATTTTGACTTTAACTTTTATCATTTTTTTAAAACTTTATCGTTGTAAATAACTTTTAAACTATATATCAGTTGTAAATTATTTATTTTGGGTGCACTAGGTTGATAGGAACCCTAGAACTTTGGCATGTTTTCGTTTAATCAAACTCCATTCTTTTTCTCTGTTTGGTCCAACAATTCAGGAAGTTGAAGAAATGGCGAGCCTTCTAAGATACCGCTGTTAACTTGGCCCTCCTTTTGAGAACTTTGGCATGTTTTCATTTATTCAAACTCAACCTTCATTTGGATCATTCTGTTTCTCTGTTTGGTCCAACGACTCAAGAAGTTGAAGAAATGACGAGCCTTCCAAGATACCACTATTAACTTCACACCTTGGGAAATTAGCACATGGTAAAATCCATGGATAGATTGGCATTTCAAATTGTGAAGACCATTTGTTTTCCCTCTTCGAATAAATAATTTCCTTTCTTTTTGAAATGTTGTGATAAAGCTGCTCCAAATAAACAGATAGATTCTCTGCCTTCTTTTCATCGTCTTTTGGGATGAAGATCAAAGGGTTCTGTCGCATTCCACTTTCTAAGTAGGGAAAAAGATTTATAAAAAGTTTTATGTTTACAGTAATAGAACGATTCATTGTGTTTGTGGCAAATATCAAAGCAAATTTTTAGCAAATCCCCCAGGTGTTCAATGTCGTTTTGAAATTTATGCACTTCTCCATTTTTGATGTCCATTGTTTTCATGCGATGCATTTCCTTGACAAAAAGTACCGAACTAGGTTCGTAAGCTATGAAATTGGCTCAGAGTAACAATGGGTGGCCAGTTGTTTCATGTGCCTCATGAGTGTGATGCCCCGCAGGGGCTTTACTGATTGCTTGTGTAGATGAAGGTGCTGATAGCCATGGAACTTCAATAGACAATTGCGCCATAGATGGCGGCAAGGAACTTTTTACCAAGGTGCATTGCGTTCGTTAATCGAATTCCTATAGACTCGTCAAGGATTCGTAATTAGAACGCAATACATCTTGGTAAAAAGTTCCTCCCTGCCATCTTTCGCGCAATCGTCTATTGGCGAGAATCATAGCAATTTCACTTCTTCAGCCCCAACGCTCTCAAAATTGCACTGAACATCGCTCTGCATTTGTATAGGGCAAATGTTGAGAGCGTTTCTCGGCTTTAGGTCTCGGGTTTACGTTTGAGGTTTAGGGTTCATGGTTTTGGGTTTCATAAAATGCTGGTTGTTTTGCTTCTATGCTACGTGGAAGAATGCTACAAATATGGGTACGACCATATGCCTGTTCTGATGATTGCGTTGCGTTCCTCGTGGATTTGCTGCGTATCCGTAATTTCGTTCTTACAGCGAAGTCCAGCTATAGGTCCACCTACCTTTTTCTGACCTATACGCAGCCAAGCACAGGTATATGTGCACATAAAATAAAATAAAACAAATTGGGTATTAAAGTGAATGAACGGAGCTAAGAGGAGGTCATCTATAAATAGGGCATTGAAAACTCCTGCGCATGTTATTGTTCCTCTTGCTAAACAATATCCATGATCATCTCGAAATCATCAAATACAATAGGCTAATAATAGAATACCCAGACTCCTTCCGCGCGGGGCTTTTATCTCCGTTGATTCTCTTTAATATATTTCTATCATGAAATTTAGGTTCTTTGAAAGCTTCATGACAGTTTCGTAATTCGTTTATTGTACCAAGCCCGAAACCTTGAATCCGAAGCTAACTTTGAACCCGAAACCTTGAATCCGAAGCCCTAAACCCGAGCTCTAAAGGCGAAACCTGGAAAAAACCGCGACCGGTTTAAAGAGTCTAGGGGGTAGGGCAATTTTACATTTTTGTCGTCGTTTGCTTAAATGTTGAAAATTTCTTGGAAAAAACCCTTCAAGGCAGTTGAACATTACCAAATGAAAAACAAACATGGAAGACTGTATTGTAATTTGTAAAAGATGCTTACTTTCAATAGTATCGAATACAACTCGATGATTGCAACTAGTTGTTATAGCAACGGGATTTGTCACGTCAGAATAATGTGGAAAGATCCTCTTGATATCGTTGCAATTATGTGAAGCATTTTGACCTGATTCTTTGATAAGATCTTCATTCAAATGAATTAACTGAAGCAAGTCACATCCTTCGTGTTCTTCATGCGTTTCATTTGTAACAAACTTTAGAATCGTCGGTGCAATATCCAAGAACGAAACTGTGTGTTCTATTTTCTTTTTTTTTCTTTTAATTGTGCTCTCTCGAAGGTAGACTGGCACATGGAAACAATTCTCCACTTCATCAATCGCTGGAATGAACAATTTTTCCCTTTAGACAAAAGTTTTGAATGTTTTCGGGAATTGAGAAAAAGATACTATTTCAAATTGTCCACTCCAACTTCTGTATACACATTATTAGAACATTTCTATAACGCCATTTATCTACAGTAAAAATATATTCAATTCAAAATTAAGTACAAATAGTTACAATTTAAATATAAAATAATATAACGTTATAAGTATCCCTGGAGTGCCTCGGTTATTAGGTTGTTATGGCTGATTCCTTCATCCAGAAAGTACACTTCATTCTATTGTCTGATTGACTCAATGAAATACTCACCTTCTTGCTAAATATTGGCAATAAGGAAGGAGAAAAATTCAGTGCACTTACTCCAAGCTCCACTCCAAAGCTCTGTTCATAATTTTGGGTGCGCCAAAATAAACTATCCACTTTTAGCCGGCCATGGGCAGGCCACGATAAATTGTACACTGGACCGATTTTAAAGATTTATGATTTAATCTTTAGCAAAAAAGCCTGAATTAGATTAACATTTTTTGGAAAATTTTTCCTTTTCTGTTTTTAGAGCAACAAGCGAGTTTCTTAAAATTTCCGTTTTCCAAAACATTGGTCAACACTGAAAAAGGTGAGAAAACGACAATAAAATTTTCAATAGACTCGAGATGAATGGACAAAGAAAACATTTATCAGCGTAATCTATTGCACGTGCTTTATGTGAACGACTAGCCTGGCGAAATTCTGTAGTAGTTTCAATAAAGTGCCGTGCCAAGCCGTTCCATATCACAAATTCAACAAAATTCAATGCTTACTGGCCTTACAACGCTTCCCTGTTTGTTTTTAACCCCCTTGACACAGCAATGCAGCCTGCTCCAAAGCATTAATTCAATGAAGTTACAAAAGAAAGACGTTTCTTACTATCATTAACAGTAATCCAACATTTAGAAAATTTGAGCGACGTTTTTTTGACTATTTTCAATAGAAACTCACTTATATAGCTCTGAAAACAGAAAAGAAAAACATTTTTACAAAAACCCTAAAATCCAACGCTTGCTTTTTGCAAAAGTTCAATTCATAAAGTTTTGAAATTGGCGCAGTGTTGTAAAATTTATCATGGCCTGTCAAAAATGGATCGTTCATTCTTGTGCACCCTAGAGTTTTTAAAGCTCCTTTTTCAAATTCAAAAATGAAAAATTCATTGGAGCAGACAAGCAGCTTCACTCGATCTCTTTCAGATAAATTTACCCCTTTGCTTGAGGCATTGCCCTTTGAGAGTTAGTTTCTTATACAGTAGAAGATACCACAGTGGGTACCAAAATGAAAAATGTTTAACACCTTTGATGATTATACTTTCTGATGAAGATCTCAGTTTCCAATGCATCAATATTGCTACATACAGTATGAGATCATAGTTGATGAACAACTTACCAAAGATTTTCTCAAACCCTCTTCCTGCTTTCCTTTCAAAAGTGGCTTTTTCAGTTGAAGGTCCATGTGGCTTGAAACATTCTTTATTGCCTGTTATTATCAACAGTGTATCTTTTTCCAGATTCAATATGGATAAAGTGTTTGTTATCTTTCCTATGCTCCAATCAAGTTCATAAAGAGTGTCAAGAATTGCATCTCCTGTCTTAGCATTGTGGCTGTGTTTTGATGAAAAATGTGCTTCTCTCAGTTTAAGATAGTTTAAATATAGAAAAAAGGGTTGTTCATTTTCACCAACAATATTTAAGAATGATAAAACACTTGCTGTGAAGAACATCGTCATATTTTCAGGATGGTACGGTTGCTCAATGATTTCATTCATTTCATATAAAACACAGGATGCACTCTTTTGAATTCTGTAAATTTTAAGTAGAGCATAAAGAATAAAGGTTGAGAAAAGAGCAAAGACTACTGCATTGATGAAACTATTCCATGATATTATTTTGAAATAGTATGCAGAGAGAATTCCTATCAGAAGACAGATCCACCATGGTAAAGTCCTCTGTATTAGGTGAAGATACAATTGTTGTTGTCCCATTTCAACTTTATATCTGTTTCTCTGTTTGCCTTTACAGCTCTTGGAATGAGCAAAGGGTACCCCTGTCCAATAATCAAAACCCCTGTTATGTGGAAGAAACATGCCATCTTTTCCATGTCCAAGTTTCCAATATCCAACAAATGCTGTTTTATGATTCAATTCGCTTTTATTTTTAATCAATTCTGCAATTGTTAAATGTCCCTTTTCTAAACCACCACTGGATGCCAGACTGGGAAATTCAGTAAATGGTAGAATCTTGCCTTTTATCATGCCTGTATCGATAGCTTGTTTCCCTGTGAGTAATGTTGACGCACTTGATGCACTGTACATTTCAGAAAATGCCTCGGTGAATAATGTACTCTCTGAAAACACTTGGTTTATGTTGGCAAAAGCTGACGTTTCTCGGTATCTAGCAAGGTAATCCATGTTCTCGATAAACACAAGTAGGACATTTTTCTTAACTGCTTCTCCTTTGTTAGTTTCAGTACAAAAACAGTGATTGTATAATAAGAATAGCACTGCAAAAGCCAGTCTTGGCCTGCATACCCAACCAAACCATAGATTGATTGATCGTAATCCCATCATAATCGATAAATGTCATTGATAACGGTCTTGGCTTCTTGAAAACAGCACTAACCAACCATAAAACACTGAGCAATGCAAAATACCATCAAGAGCAATTCAGGCATTTGACCATCAGTGGCAAGGGCTTTATGTATGGTTCTTTAAAGGTCCTGAAACCTATTGACGCATAGGGAGACCATAGCGGTGCACAGCAGTAGTTACATGCATATCCTAGGCTATATTAGTGAACACCCGTGCATAGTAGTGAATAGGCGAGTATACTAGTGCATGGGTGTAGATAGCAGTGCATTGGAGAAAATACTAGCATATTCCAGGCATAGTATATTAGTGCACAACCGTGCATAGTAGTGAATAGGCGAGTATACTAGTGCATGGGTGTAGATAGCAGTGCATAGGAGAAAATACTAGCATATTCCAGGCTATATTAGTGCACAACCGTGCATAGTAGTGAATAGGCGAGTATACTAGTGCATGGGTGTAGATAGTAGTGCATAGGAGAAAATACTAGCATATTCCAGGCCATATTAGTGCACAACCGTGCATAGTAGTGAATAGGCGAGTATACTAGTGCATGGGTGTAGATAGCAGTGCATAGGAGAAAATACTAGCATATTCCAGGCTATATTAGTGCACAACCGTGCATAGTAGTGAATAGGCGAGTATACTAGTGCATGGGTGTAGATAGTAGTGCATAGGAGAAAATACTAGCATATTCCAGGCCATATTAGTGCACAACCGTGCATAGTAGTGAATAGGCGAGTATACTAGTGCATGGGTGTAGATAGCAGTGCACAGGAGAAAATAATAGCATATCCTAGGCTATATTAGAGCACAACCGTGCATAGTAGTGAATAGGCGAGTATACTAGTGCATGGGTGTAGATAGCAGTGCATAGGAGAAAATACTAGCATATTCCAGGCTATATTAGTGCACAACCGTGCATAGTAGTGAATAGGCGAGTATACTAGTGCATGGGTGTAGATAGCAGTGCATAGGAGAAAATACTAGCATATTCCAGGCTATATTAGTGCACAACCGTGCATAGTAGTGAATAGGCGAGTATACTAGTGCATGGGTGTAGATAGCAGTGCATAGGAGAAAATACTAGCATATTCCAGGCTATATTAGTGCACAACCGTGCATAGTAGTGAATAGGCGAGTATACTAGTGCATGGGTGTAGATAGCAGTGCATAGGAGAAAATACTAGCATATTCCAGGCTATATTAGTGCACAACCGTGCATAGTAGTGAATAGGCGAGTATACTAGTGCATGGGTGTAGATAGCAGTGCATAGGAGAAAATACTAGCATATTCCAGGCTATATTAGTGCACAACCGTGCATAGTAGTGAATAGGCGAGTATACTAGTGCATGGGTGTAGATAGCAGTGCATAGGAGAAAATACTAGCATATTCCAGGCCATATTAGTGCACAACCGTGCATAGTAGTGAATAGGCGAGTATACTAGTGCATGGGTGTAGATAGCAGTGCATAGGAGAAAATACTAGCATATTCCAGGCTATATTAGCGCACAACCGTGCATAGTAGTGAATAGGCGAGTATACTAGTGCATGGGTGTAGATAGCAGTGCATAGGAGAAAATACTAGCATATTCCAGGCTATATTAGTGCACAACCGTGCATAGTAGTGAATACGCGAGTATACTAGTGCATGGGTGTAGATAGCAGTGCATAGGAGAAAATACTAGCATATTCCAGGCTATATTAGTGCACAACCGTGCATAGTAGTGAATAGGCGAGTATACTAGTGCATGGGTGTAGATAGCAGTGCATTGGAGAAAATACTAGCATATTCCAGGCTATATTAGTGCACAACCGTGCATAGTAGTGAATAGGCGAGTATACTAGTGCATGGGTGTAGATAGCAGTGCATAGGAGAAAATACTAGCATATTCCAGGCTATATTAGTGCACAACCGTGCATAGTAGTGAATAGGCGAGTATACTAGTGCATGGGTGTAGATAGCAGTGCATAGGAGAAAATACTAGCATATTCCAGGCTATATTAGTGCACAACCGTGCATAGTAGTGAATAGGCGAGTATACTAGTGCATGGGTGTAGATAGTAGTGCATAGGAGAAAATACTAGCATATTCCAGGCTATATTAGTGCACAACCGTGCATAGTAGTGAATAGGCGAGTATACTAGTGCATGGGTGTAGATAGCAGTGCATAGGAGAAAATACTAGCATATTCCAGGCTATATTAGTGCACAACCGTGCATAGTAGTGAATAGGCGAGTATACTAGTGCATGGGTGTAGATAGCAGTGCATAGGAGAAAATACTAGCATATTCCAGGCTATATTAGTGCACAACCGTGCATAGTAGTGAATAGGCGAGTATACTAGTGCATGGGTGTAGATAGCAGTGCATAGGAGAAAATACTAGCATATTCCAGGCTATATTAGTGCACAACCGTGCATAGTAGTGAATAGGCGAGTATACTAGTGCATGGGTGTAGATAGCAGTGCATAGGAGAAAATACTAGCATATTCCAGGCCATATTAGTGCACAACCGTGCATAGTAGTGAATAGGCGAGTATACTAGTGCATGGGTGTAGATAGCAGTGCATGTGCATAGTGCATATGGCAGAATGTTCAAGAATTCTGAACCCCTTTGCATGAATATCAGGAAGTTTCTATACCATGTGTATGAATTTTGTCGATTTGTAGTTGCAAGGTCTATTCAAATTTTTTCAGTTATGAGAACATTCTGAAAACGCTACCATCTACCACCATTAAGGTTAGAAATACACCCTTATGTAAGGAATTTCGGGTGACAAAACCCGACCATATGAGCGGCACGCCACTTAACAATCAAGAACCCCCCCCCCCCCCCCCCGGGATGAAGTGAGAGAAACATAAATAGGCTCACAAGGTGGCAGAACTTACCTGAATTTAAACGTTCCTAGGATCCAAGTCAAAATCAAATCAAATTCCATAATTGTCCGGGCACTTTGCTTCGTTAATTGGTTGGACCCGCTCGAGGACTTACATTTCACCTTTCCCCATACCCACTACTGTCGTTCGACTGTTCGACTGATCAATACTAATTAAATGAATTTGAAAAATAGACAGAATCAGCTAAGAAGGTTTATTACATTTCCAGTCATGTGATCAACCTCTCGATGAAACATCTCTTGATTTCTCCAATATTTTTCGTGTCATGCACAAAGCTGTGTTATGAATTAAAAAGTAATCACCTGACTTGAAAACCTTAGCCGATTAAGTCTATTGAGCAACGACAAAAGTTCGAACAAGGCAACACAATCAGAAGGTCTCACCAGCTGGCAGCATAAGAGTACGGGAAGAACAAATCTAGGGGAGCTGCCCGACACAAGGTCCATTATTGTTGACCAATATTTTTGGCGGACTAGGGGCAGATTTTTGGCCCTTTTGTAAGAACACATGTTACCAATTGAGGGTATTCTATGATCCCTGACCCTGGCTTATTATAAGATTCTACTAAATATGCTCCTCCGAATGGCAATATGGTGGATTTGATAATTATGACGATATCAATGATTTTAGAAGGTTTCTTCCTGTGCTAGTTTTACAATGGAAATTATTCAAGATTGCAGAAAATTTTCATTGCTAGATACTACCAAACGACACAATTGTGGCTGCTTGAACTCCAATTTGAAAGTTTTTGTAAACTGTACTACCATTGGAGGGTATTTTGCAAAATTTTTGCGTTGGCCCTCTGTAACCTCTTAAGCAACAATGGCAGTCCCCCCTACCCCCAGCCGAATTGCAACCTAACATATAGGGACACTCCCTGCTGATGCATCCTTAGAGCAACTGCATGTCAATTCGCAACACCTCACTATGTCATGCATGCTTCAAAAACAGTTACTAGGTCTCTCCTACGTCTTTAAAGTCACCACGGCAATAATTTAGAACTGGAATGATACACTAATTCTGCCCACCTTGGTCAGTAACGTCACATAGCATAAACGGGCCTGACATATACTTTAGCTTTATTTCCTTTGCACATACTGGCGTGACATATCCGGGCCTTCCAAAGTAAACAGCAGGTCTGTAACGTTAAAATGACATCGGACCTTGTATATATGGGTATGACATACAAACATACTTGGGTTTTAAAGATAAATACAATAGGACATGATGGGGAGGGGGGCAGAAGTTGATAGAAGCAAAATGGAGCCTGTTAACCAGACCAAATTTCAAAAGTAAATAATGGTAAAATTTATGAAATGAATGGTTCAAGGGAGATCTCTGATTACAGCAATGGTGCTACGAAACAAAGGTAGACACCATGGGTACCACAGGCTGATAAAGATTAAAAATATGAACAGAACAAATAAAATGTGTACCGACCGCCGAAAACTCCTTTTCGTCACTATGTTTTCATGAAAGAATGAAAGTTAACTTGTAAATGTGCAAATTCAAGAAGTCTTGAACGAACTGCTTCTACAATCATGTGAACATGTCACCAAAAGTATGAAATATTCCTTATCAGCAATGGAGAAAACATTCATGGGAATGAAGGTAGGGGATACATTTAATCAAGTCTTTCATATAAGAAACAAAGGCTCGGAGCTAGTAAAATCAGGTTTCCTTTAAAGAGACAGATGCACTAATTAGACTTCAGATATGTTAGTATTCTCCCCTATGCACTACAATCTACACCCATGCACTAGTATACTCATCCATTCGCTACTGTACACAATCGTGCACTAATATAGCCTGGAATATGCGAGTATTTTCTCCTATGCACTGCTATCTACACCCATGCACTAGTATACTCGCCTATTCACTACTATGCACGGTTGTGCACTAATATAGCCTGGAATATGCTAGTATTTTCTCCTATGCACTGCTATCTACACCCATGCACTAGTATACTCGCCTATTCACTACTATGCACGGTTGTGCACTAATATAGCCTGGAATATGCTAGTATTTTCTCCTATGCACTGCTATCTACACCCATGCACTAGTATACTCGCCTATTCACTACTATGCACGGTTGTGCTCTAATATAGCCTAGGATATGCTATTATTTTCTCCTGTGCACTGCTATCTACACCCATGCACTAGTATACTCGCCTATTCACTACTATGCACGGTTGTGCACTAATATAGCCTGGAATATGCTAGTATTTTCTCCTATGCACTGCTATCTACACCCATGCACTAGTATACTCGCCTATTCACTACTATGCACGGTTGTGCACTAATATAGCCTGGAATATGCTAGTATTTTCTCCTATGCACTGCTATCTACACCCATGCACTAGTATACTCGCGTATTCACTACTATGCACGGTTGTGCACTAATATAGCCTGGAATATGCTAGTATTTTCTCCTATGCACTGCTATCTACACCCATGCACTAGTATACTCGCCTATTCACTACTATGCACGGTTGTGCACTAATATAGCCTGGAATATGCTAGTATTTTCTCCTATGCACTGCTATCTACGCCTATGCACTAGTATACTCGCCTATTCACTACTATGCACGGTTGTGCACTAATATAGCCTGGAATATGCTAGTATTTTCTCCTATGCACTGCTATCTACACCCATGCACTAGTATACTCGCCTATTCACTACTATGCACGGTTGTGCACTAATATAGCCTGGAATATGCTAGTATTTTCTCCTATGCACTGCTATCTACACCCATGCACTAGTATACTCGCCTATTCACTACTATGCACGGTTGTGCACTAATATAGCCTGGAATATGCTAGTATTTTCTCCTATGCACTGCTATCTACACCCATGCACTAGTATACTCGCCTATTCACTACTATGCACGGTTGTGCACTAATATAGCCTGGAATATGCTAGTATTTTCTCCTATGCACTGCTATCTACACCCATGCACTAGTATACTCGCCTATTCACTACTATGCACGGTTGTGCACTAATATAGCCTGGAATATGCTAGTATTTTCTCCTATGCACTGCTATCTACACCCATGCACTAGTATACTCGCCTATTCACTACTATGCACGGTTGTGCACTAATATAGCCTGGAATATGCTAGTATTTTCTCCTATGCACTGCTATCTACACCCATGCACTAGTATACTCGCCTATTCACTACTATGCACGGTTGTGCACTAATATAGCCTGGAATATGCTAGTATTTTCTCCTATGCACTGCTATCTACACCCATGCACTAGTATACTCGCCTATTCACTACTATGCACGGTTGTGCACTAATATAGCCTGGAATATGCTAGTATTTTCTCCTATGCACTGCTATCTACACCCATGCACTAGTATACTCGCCTATTCACTACTATGCACGGTTGTGCACTAATATAGCCTGGAATATGCTAGTATTTTCTCCTATGCACTACTATCTACACCCATGCACTAGTATACTCGCCTATTCACTACTATGCACGGTTGTGCACTAATATAGCCTGGAATATGCTAGTATTTTCTCCTATGCACTGCTATCTACACCCATGCACTAGTATACTCGCCTATTCACTACTATGCACGGTTGTGCACTAATATAGCCTGGAATATGCTAGTATTTTCTCCTATGCACTGCTATCTACGCCTATGCACTAGTATACTCGCCTATTCACTACTATGCACGGTTGTGCACTAATATGGCCTGGAATATGCTAGTATTTTCTCCTATGCACTGCTATCTACACCCATGCACTAGTTACTCGCCTATTCACTACTATGCACGGTTGTGCACTAATATAGCCTGGAATATGCTAGTATTTTCTCCTATGCACTGCTATCTACACCCATGCACTAGTATACTCGCCTATTCACTACTATGCACGGTTGTGCACTAATATAGCCTGGAATATGCTAGTATTTTCTCCTATGCACTACTATCTACACCCATGCACTAGTATACTCGCCTATTCACTACTATGCACGGTTGTGCACTAATATAGCCTGGAATATGCTAGTATTTTCTCCTATGCACTGCTATCTACACCCATGCACTAGTATACTCGCCTATTCACTACTATGCACGGTTGTGCACTAATATAGCCTGGAATATGCTAGTATTTTCTCCTATGCACTGCTATCTACACCCATGCACTAGTATACTCGCCTATTCACTACTATGCACGGTTGTGCACTAATATAGCCTGGAATATGCTAGTATTTTCTCCTATGCACTGCTATCTACACCCATGCACTAGTATACTCGCCTATTCACTACTATGCACGGTTGTGCACTAATATAGCCTGGAATATGCTAGTATTTTCTCCTATGCACTGCTATCTACACCCATGCACTAGTATACTCGCCTATTCACTACTATGCACGGTTGTGCACTAATATAGCCTGGAATATGCTAGTATTTTCTCCTATGCACTGCTATCTACACCCATGCACTAGTATACTCGCCTATTCACTACTATGCACGGTTGTGCACTAATATAGCCTGGAATATGCTAGTATTTTCTCCTATGCACTGCTATCTACACCCATGCACTAGTATACTCGCCTATTCACTACTATGCACGGTTGTGCACTAATATGGCCTGGAATATGCTAGTATTTTCTCCTATGCACTGCTATCTACACCCATGCACTAGTATACTCGCCTATTCACTACTATGCACGGTTGTGCACTAATATAGCCTGGAATATGCTAGTATTTTCTCCTATGCACTACTATCTACACCCATGCACTAGTATACTCGCCTATTCACTACTATGCACGGTTGTGCACTAATATACCCTGGAATATGCTAGTATTTTCTCCAATGCACTGCTATCTACACCCATGCACTAGTATACTCGCCTATTCACTACTATGCACGGGTGTTCACTAATATAGCCTAGGATATGCATGTAACTACTGCTGTGCACCGCTATGGTCTCCCTATGCGTCAATAGGTTTCAGGACCTTTAAAGAACCATACATAAAGCCCTTGCCTAAACCAGACCTACAAGTCACCAAAACCCTTAAGGTGACAAGCTTGTCACAAAACGGGAAAAAGTAGATCTGAATGAGAGCAAATAATACCCCCTGCCCCCAAGTCAAGTTAATGACAATGTTGCTGATTTTTCTAACTTGCTTGAAAATATCATGCAGCAAGTGCCCTGATTGAAAACAAACAACATTGACTTGCAACATGGGTATTATTGCACTTCTTTAGATAATTCTGAAAAACTGAGTTGTCACAAGAGGTTTTGGTGAGGATTGTATCTAGTCATACATCATTAGAATAATATTTGGAAGTAGTTTAAGATCACAAAATAAGAAAGTTGCAAGAACAGGAGATTAATCCATGCAAGAGAGTTTGTTTCTGCAGTGTAAGCCAAAGATTTTAGCCCAAAGATATGCCCAATTTCTGTGCTTTTGAAATTATTGGGACATCTTGGAGAATTTAACATTAGGACAAGGTGTTATTGCGCAAGTGTTATTGATCTAGACTACTGTCAAGTGAAGGAAGCTGTGATTTTTAGCATAGTGTGTTGTGAAGGTCGTGTGGTGCAGTGGCGTAATCTTCTCACTTTGCAGCCAGAACAATCAGGCAGACAAGTTTTGGGGCATAGCCCCACCACTTGAGCGTTGTGACCCTGGGTCTTGGACTCAATTAATGCTTAGCTACTTCTGTGATCCCAGTGCTTGGCACTAGAAAATGCAACTTCACCTTCATCAAGTGCTGGGATTTCAGATTGAATTCTGGATCGTGAATTAGGGTGTTTCATTTTTTATTTGTGCCGCGGAATCAATGAGGTTGTGTTTGGAGAAAATTCATGTTGATCAACTTAGCCTCGTTTTCCACCAACCACAATGCTTTGTGCCACAGCAATATTTGAAATTAGCCAAATGGTATGGGTGGAAACAATATCAAGTGATCATGAATCAATGTCATCTGATCTGATGCTGTCTATTTCCTGTTATGGACTTGTAATGCCTGGATCCTTCACCTGCATCTGGTGCCCATTGTCAACAAGAGTGTAATTGCACCATAGCCAATAGCACCTATTGTTATTTGCCTAAAAGCCAACATCTGATTTGTCACACACTGTAATTCAATGAACGTAAACCTTGGAAACATGGAACGAAAGTCACGGAAAAATTTTGCAACTCCTTTGTGAGTAAAACAAAACCATTACACAACACTCATTGACTAGCTATTGTTGCTTGACACAGGTTCTTTTCGTGAATCATTGGTAGGTTTACCTATTTTTAATCTTGATTCCGGATCTTAAAGTAGCGTTTCATTTTGAATCGTTAATTCCAGATCTTGAATAGGGATTACAGAGTGAAATGCAAGTCAGCTTCAGTTTTATGATTCGTATTATTTATCTCTGTTTTATTTGTATTTTCTTCATCTCTGTTACAGCAAAGCAGTTTCAAAATGTACAAAAGCAGTGGAATGGAACTGAAGATACAACTGATATTATTGACACTGTCATAAAGACACTCCATCAATTAGTAAATATGATTTTGCAGTTTAATCATCTTCTATTTTATAATTTAAAGTTGCTGATTGGTGTCAGCAATCTGATATGAGCAGCACACCATTTACAATGTATTTACATTAGGTGCTGGATTACTCTTTTTTTCTGTTTACACATGATGCTCTGTTCCACACCATGCAGCAAATCCTTGTTGATTTCAAACCTCTGCCTTGTCAAGTCTGGTTTGTATTGTTTTAGAATTAATAGTGAGGTTCTGCACTGAAAGCGTACCAGATTCACCCATTCCTGTACGAAAATACAAGGCCATGTAATAGCCATGTACAAGCCTTGTAGTTATGGCCTTGTAACCTTGTTATAGCCTTGAATAGCCTTGCTGTAACCTTGTAAATGGCTTGAAAAATGCTAATTAGCCTTGTAGAAGCCTTGTGGAAACCTTGTGTTAGACAGGTTGCAGCTTGGAATCTTACTGATAGCCTTGTAATTTTCTTCCAAGGCTAGTACAAGGTCACAACAAGGTCATAATCCCCTCTACAAGGCTAAAACTTGGCCTGTACAAGGCCAAGTTTAGCCTTGTATTTTTGTACAGGTTTACACAAGATGGAATATGGTACGAGAGGTATCCCATTAATTTTTATATCACTTTCACAAGTAAATTCACTCTGCAAAAGTAGCACAGAATGCATCAGATTACTGCAGCACTATTTAGACACAGTCTCTTTCCGATATGAAATGTAATCTGATATGTAAGTAATGATGCAGTATTGTTTTTTATAATCCAATAAAACATCAATACACACACATTACAACCTGCACTACTTATGAAATTACTCTACAGTACTTCTAGTATGATACCCCGAGAATAAGTTTGTGACCACCCAGAGGCTATTACCAAAGATAGAGATAAAGAGAAATAGACAATGGAAAAACTCATTTTTTAGTTTCTTAGTACAAAGAGTGTAGGGTTGCCCTTACATATATCTGTGTTTATGTGTCTGTCAATATTATTATTATTATTATTTTTATTATTATTATTATTAATTTCTTTATAGTATAGCTGAGTTACAGCTAATTGATGCCTACCTACTATACAAAAATAATTTGTGGAAAGATGCAGAATTATCTCTCTTCTCTCTTCAAAAGTGCATTAAAGTTGGAAACACTATTCTTGTATGCGATGGTCAGTGCCTTTTTGTGAATGTGGTCGATCTTATTATAAAGATGTCTGTCACAGGACATTCACACAAAGGGGCAGTAGTTGAACTGGGATAAGATTAAAGCCCGCATGATATGCTTGAGTTTTTCAGTTTCAAGTAGATAGGAGATACGTGAAAGAGCGTGAAGCTTTTGACCTGCTTTCTTGCATCTTGTCCAAAGGGACGCCTAGTAATTTTTCCTCTGTGCTCTCAATGATGGTTGTACTTCCAATTTTTATCGATAAATCGTTGCTATTTCACCGAAAATCATCAAGTGGCACTTGTCACCATTTGGCTTCATGCAGTTATTCTGAAACCATTCTGAAACGATTATAGATTCGTCTTCTGAACAATTGATTACATTTTCATGATTGCGATTGCAAACATAGATAGTATTGTAGTATCACCAGCATAGTTACATATTTTGCTGTTCGTCAAAAACATAAACAGGTCATTCGGGTAGATATTAAACAAGAGAGGCCCCAGAACAGATCCCTGTGGTGCGCTGACGCTAGTCTTTCTCCACGTGCTAAAAACCCATTCACCTTCACTCTCTGCTTTTGTCTATTCAGATAGCTATGAATAAGGTGCAATGCTCCTCTGCTGAGGCCACGCTCCTCTAATTTTGCGATTAGTAAATCGTAATTCTAGCAGGTGAAGGTTTTTGGAAAGTTCCATAAACACGGCCCCAGTAGTCTTTCCACTATCCAATGCCTTCCTGCAGTTTCTAAGAAGAGCATGAGTGAGCCGAAGAAGAGCATGATGTGTGCTATAATTCTCCCGAAAATCGTACAACAGTGAATTGAGAAAGCAGCGAGCGAAGGCTTTCATTTGAGATTCCATCAGTGAGTCTCTCATAGATTATGGATGTAGAGGGCAATGTTTCTTTACGAAATTTTCATCTCATTGTAAAGTGGTGAGATGTCTCCTGCTTTCAACGTTTCTGGAAAGATATTTGCGTTGAATGGCTTTGAATTGAAGAATTGATGCAAAAATAATTTTTCATTTACTACCGGGTGCGCCAAAATTAAACTATGCATGTTTGGCAGGCCACAATAAATCGTACACTGCACTTGACCGATTTCTGAGGATTTATGACGTAAGCTTTTGCAGAAAGCCTGAATTAGATACTGGGATTTTTTTGCAAATTTTTTCAGTTTCAGTTTTCATTTTTTTTTTCAAATAATTTTTTGATATTAAGTTGAAAAAAAACCTCTTCTACAGTAACTAGGATAAGTGGAAACGATTCTGAGCATATAAAACACTCTTTAATTTTCTTAATTCAAGGATGTTTTTTATAGATTTTTCAACAGCTTTATTGTTATGGGTTATCATAGGACAGTCCTGAACAGCACATAACATGTTACACTGAGTCTAGGGTATAATTTAGAATAACCGAGAAACTAATATGAATTATGGAAAACTGAATAGTGTACGGTATGAATAGTGTACGGAAACACATCAGATCAGAGAACTGTATATTGTGCACCACTCTACTAGAGATTCTCTTTTGTTTTTTGCAGGACTTAGAAAGATTGCAGCTCCATGAAGCTTTAGAAGCTGAGACAATAACAGCCAGTGCTCACAGACATAAATTAGGTCCATTTGCTGAACAGATTGAAGAGGAAATAAGAGGTAGATTTTCACTTGATATGCAATTGCTACATAGTATCATATTGGACGTTTGCCGATTATCATTCAAAATGTTAGGGGATCGTTGATTAATCTCAGATTTCTTCAAAATAGGCCTAATTAGATCATTGATCAAATCTACTAACAATTCATCATGCCAATGCTGAAAACTATTAGAAAGATGGCAAAATATAAGTTTCATTTTAATCAATGTGGAACATATCAGTGGCGTACCCAAAGGGGGATGGGGGTCCGGACTGCCCTCATTTTTAAAAGGATAGTCCTCAAGATTCGCACAAAAATGCGATAACATTTGTACCAAAGGGGAGGTCAGGTCAGATCTGTCAAGTGGTGGTCTTTGAGATTCTTGAAAAGCAAGGTGAGGTTTATTGGATGACTTGTTTCACTTAGATTCTTAAGGAAACGTTGTAAGCTTTTGTATTTTTGTGATATTTTTAATTAGGCTTAATTAGGTATGGTATTACGTATGGATGGATTGAATGATATTCACTCTCGTCCGCAAAGGCTTGATTGATGAGATCTTGCTGACTTCCACAAATTTCCACGTAACTTCCACAAATTTCCACGTAACTTCCACGATTTCTAAGAGCCCCACTGCTTGTCCTCCCTGGTAATAGCAATGATCTGTAATGTTGTGTAAAAGTATTATGTGCCCTTGTTTTCTTTGCAGATGCTGTGAATGCAGCAAGGCAATCTAACGAAGCAGAAGTTGACAATCTCAAGGTTTGAATATAGATGATTTAAATACTTCTAAGAGAAAATTTGTATGCCGCAACAGTTAAACTGTATTAAATACTGAGAATTATTATATTGTCGTTTACATATATTAGTACCATTGAGATTTGATTTTTTTATTTGTAAACTTTTACCCCCACATCACATCGATTGCAGGGCAAGATAAATGAACTGTTGATAGAAAGTGACGCTTTGGAACAAAGGCACAAGCTATTGACAGTTGAAAGTTGTGGACTGGAGTAAGTTGTACAAGTTTTTTCAGAATGTTACCTTAAGTCCTCGACCAAGCCCCAACCTTCGAATAAGCCCCCTGCTTCGAAATTAATTTTTACAAAGGGGGCTTATCGTCGATTTGCAGACATATTTCAAAGTAATAGTGCTTGAAAATATTGTGAAATTTGCAGTCATTACCGGTACATGTGAAGTGAGCAATTCCGGGATGAATCACCGGCATCTCCCGGATGAGTCACAACAAAAGGTTTCGGCAGTTTAAAATCATTGAGCAAATTCTCTCACATATAATTATATGGATGTCCAATACAGCCATTTTCTCGCTCTGAGCAACTTAAGCAGCAGTGGGTAACTTTGATCCAAATATTTCAACAAAAAATGTATTGTTTGAGGATGTTTCATATTGTACATCTTAGGCGTGAAGAGCATACTAACGCTTCTCAGCTGCATAGATTGCTATTCAAACTCTGCAATGTGCAAAGTTTGGACCACTGGACTTTGTCTTAGGAAACATATTGTTGCTTCAAATATCAAGCAAATTCGTATCTTTTTATGAAACAGACCAGCATATTTCTGGGATCCCTTTTTAGACTTCGAGCACTGGGCTGTTGGAATTTTTTTCAAAGCTGTGGATTTTGAGCTGCAAATTAAATGAAGCACAGGGACATCGAACCTGTGCAAAACTGTGAAATTAATCGTTTAGAATTATAGTGTTTAGCATATTTCTGCTAGGTTTGACATTATGACGTCATCTAATTGCTGGATCAGTTTATAATTTATGGTGCTTTCAGTTGTGTATGTAGTGTTAGCTTTTTAACCTTCCTCCTTCCTTAAAGTCAATCTCAAAACAAAACACATACCCAAATTAACCATATAAAATTTACATGGTTAAGACTTAAAAACCAATAACACACTGTTGATGATGCCATATATAACCTCTTTATCGAGAATAACTTCTTTGTCATATACGATTCAAAAGTTGGTTTGAAATTGTAAATTTAAGGCGGGTTGGTTACAATGGTTACAATTTCTATGTTTTGCAAAGCCTAATGGCTCAAAATAAAGCGGTTTACGATCCCCTATACCCCTTATTTGTTTCGATGAATTCCATAGCCGTCGACAGCAGCTTTGAGATTGAATCTTGACACATTTTTAATTTGTTACCTTCGTTGCTGTGATGTAATGTTATGAGATACTTTGACATGTACATTGAGAGCAATTCGTCTTTAAATATATACATGAGTCAATCAGTTCATACATTGCTATCATTCTAACGAAACTTTCCAGCCACATCAAAATCGAAAAATTTCGGATGGAAAAGTTTCGGAAAAGCAACTTCGGACAGAAAACTTTCGGAGCTTTTTCGAGAATTTCGGACAGAGAAATCTTCGGGCAAACAATTTTTGCATAACGCCAAAGCATATGTTAAAACTAGTTGTAATGTTTATGTTATTAATCATGTGCAAGTTAAACTATCTATATAGATACATATAAATGCATTAGAATTATTCAAAAAGCAGTTTTCAAGATTGCAGATGAAAGCAAGAGGTACTTTTATCGACTCAAGAACATTGTTACTGACAACTGCAATGTGAAAACTCACTCTGGAAGCAGGATCACCAATGACAGTTTATCATTTTTTAACAGTGTCATCGGAAAATTTTGAATTTTTTTCTATTTTCAAAGAATCAAAAATTTTCGGATGATTAGATATTTTGTCCGAAAGTTTGATCGTCCGAAAGTTTTTGATTTTAATGTAATATAATATTCATGATTTATGTTACAGACCAGAAAAAAATCGCCTTAAAATTCATGATGACAAAATGGTTGCGTTACTGAATCAAACTTTAACGGACAGAGCAAAGTTAGTTTCACATAATTTATGTTTTTTATATGTAGCGAATCTCTCTCTGAACAAGAATCGTCCCTTAATTTTATTTCTGCCATTGTTAGGTTGCTGCTCAATTTATTTGTTCATGTCCCATTTATCTGTACTCCTTTTTTAGCTGCGTACTCGTTTCAAACATTAGTTAGGACTTAGCTATGGATTGATGATGTTTTGTGAATGATAAATATCATACTATTGGTCAAATGTTTGATACGCTGTATCATATTTTTAATTGCTTTCCTTAAGTCTGATTTCTTAATTAGGAATCTCAATTAAGTTCAAATGATGAGATGAGAGAAATCCATTTCATAAAATGAATGCATGTGATATATTGAATGGATTTCTTTTGCTTTGTAGCATGCAAATCAAGCTCAATGATTCAAGAGATCATTTGAGAGACACTTACCAAAAGGTCAGTTCTTTTCTAGATATATAGAACATCTTTTCTAAAGCATCTTCCGTTATCTGCATGATCATTTTTCTGGATTGTCAGTTGTCAGCTGCGTCAAAACGAAATAACCGTGTTAAAATTGTTCTTCTTTCAAATCAGAGTACTGTTAACTAACTTTAGATATTGGCAAAGTTTTAACTTACTAAAGTTTTGAGTGACATTTCGTCAATTTCCTTAATTATTATGAGTCAATCTTTTTTTCTTTCATTTTGTTAGATCTCAGACATTCAACAAGCATTAATAGATGTTAGAAAAGAAATGATAGAAGACAAGGAAGAAGCTCAAGCAACTAAAGCAAGACTTAAAAAATCTGTTGTAGGTTGAAAGATTATGATAATCAAGTTTTCGTTACAGTGAAGATACTATTTAGGTTAAATATAGTGTACGATTGAAGCAGAGTTAATTAAGACTCTGATCGAACAAGATGCAACAACATAAGACAGCAGGCGTCAAATTGATCTTTTGCGTATTTATTTTTCTTCCAGTGCCAACTAGTTTCACCCACTAGGGCATCTTCAGGGCATATTTAGGTTAAATCATTACCACCACGGAATGATAGATATCTTGGCTATAGAAGGAAAATCTTTCAAAACATCAAGCTTCAGCGCCCGAGACTCGATAAGCTTTGCTTCTTCTGGGGCGTATGAAACAATATGTAGTTAGTTTTATTTAACTGATATGTTTCATGAATCATTATCATCCTCAGCTAAACTTAAAGAAAAATGGGAAAAATCAAATCTCAGCAGATATTTATTTCATTAATCATTTTATTGTTTGCACTTTGATATGTCAGATGCTGAAAAGAACATTTATAGCCTTCCCAAAGTTTGTAAATGTTAGGATTTTACTCGATCCTTGATTGTAATTCATGAAATTCTTCCAATAATTGCCGTAAGAAGCGTATTTTTCCTCAAGAAACAGAATTTGTATGAGCTACTGAGCTTCGGCTGTAAATCTGCTGAAATGGTGTGTAGCTTTGGAATTGCTCATTGATTAACGCTATTGTAGCATGGCCACAGTAAACATTAATTTATCCAAATTTACTCTTGTGATCTTTCTCTCTCATTTAGTCTGAAACCAGAAAAAGAGTTGCAGAACAGGCTAATTCTAATCTTCTAAAGTCTCAGTAAGTATGCTCAATGAAGATTTTTGATCCCATCTCGTGATCGAATCACTGCCTATACCCTTTTCAACCATCATTCCTGAGAAATGACATGAAATAAGAATCATGTAAATCAGGCAGTTAATCAGCGAAACGTATTATATTTCGAAGAAAGCTCATTACACACGCTGGTTGTAGAATAATGTGTAAACGTTACAAGAGAAATATTCAGGTAACTTCCGCAGCAACTCGTCCAAATGTGATCAATTGTGTCAATCAAGTCAAAGTACGAACTAACAATTCTTTAAGGAATCTCACAATCTGATTGGCAACTTGGGATCCTGTGTGTGAAGGCCTAAATAGGGGTCAAGTTTTCAGAGTAATATTATGAGCCTCCGTGTATTAAGATCACAGCATTAAGTCGAAGAACGCAGGGAACAAGGGAATCCAGTGATCAATCCAGTTGTCTATCCAATTTGAAGTATGTTTTCACATATTTGTATACAGCACTGCTTTTCCGATTTTTTTATATTTTGTATGAAGATCGATGAGGTTATGATAACAGACAAGCCCGGCAGTATCCGAACTCTGTTCAATCAGTAATATATTGTAGATTCTATGATTGTGTTTTTGTTTATTTGCCATTTATGGCTAAACAATCACACTTGCATTGTTTGTATTGTTGAAGCTTTCGCCTCATTTCTGAGACCTCATCAGCAACTCGTCTCATCAGCAACTCATCTCATCAGTAACTCGTCTCATCAGTAACTCATCTGATCAGAAGTGAGGCGAGAGCTTCAGCAATACAAACAATGTAATTGTGAGGGTTTAGAAATAGATGGCAAATAAACGAAAACACAATTATAGTCCAAGATATAGCACTCGGGATCAAATTAAAGCTTTGGTAGGTTCTGCTAAAAGAAGAAATACCATATCATAATCATTCAATCAAGTTAGTATTCCTCGTTTTCGCGTTAACAAAACACTTATTTTATTTGGTTTATGTTTGATGTATTTCAGGGAAATTAAAACGCTACAGCTGGAACTGAATGAGAAAGAATCGCAGTTGGATAATGAGAAAAAGGTAGGCAACGAGATATTTTACGAGGAACAAAAGAAACATGAAATGAAAGAGTCTCGTATAATCAGATAATTTGAACAAAAATATTAAATTAAAGTTAACGAAAAGTGATTATTTTGCTGACAAACAAATTGGAAAAGATAGAACAAGAATCGGGTTGAAATAAAGCAATGCCTTAAGCGAAATTTGTTCAAGCTCCGTAAATCTATAAAGATTTGAGAGAAAGAGTTGCTAATTTTGGTATTGCGATCAAAGTTATATTACTTAAAATGTCTTCTTTATGACAGAATATTCGACAACTGGAAGCATCGCGAACACATTTAGAAGCAAAACATGCGCAGCTTACTCGTCAAATGAGAAAAGAAGTCAAAGAAACTGCTACTTTGACGCAAGAGGGGTATGCATTATTTCATAATTGAATTACTTAGATTATTTCATTTAGCTGAGAAAATTTCATGCGTACTCAGTTTTTCTTAGTTTTGTCTGTGTGATTTGTTGAAAATTATCGGATAGTCATCCAGAATCAATATCAAACATAATCATAATGATTATTCATTTAACAGAATGAAGATTTTGGAAGCTGGTGCTGGGTCCTCTCAAATATTGATTGACACATTGAAGCAGATGAATGAAGCAAGATCTGCGGTAAATATCATATTTTTTCGTTACCTTCTGCAATGTTTCGATTTGTTTCATTGATTGTTTTTCAAATTATTTGGGCTTTATTTAATTTTCTTATAAGTCAAGGAATGAGAATGACCATGATGTTTCGTATTGAATCAGTTATTCCACGTATTCATTCGTAATATAACAACATCAGTGTCATGTAAGGTAGGCCAAGGGCAGGCCAAGGCTCAAATCATTGTTAAGAACTGTCCGCAACGTTTCGACTCAACCATCAACCTTTTACCTATTCCATCATGAAATGGAAATAGACGATTACGCTAAAGATGGTGGAGAGAAACATTTACCAAGGTGCATTGCGTTCTTTAATCGAATTCCTATAGAATCGTTAAAGATTCATAATTCGAGCGCAATGCATCTTGGTACAAAATTCCTTGCCGCCATCTTTAGCGTAACCGTCTATTGAAATTGAATATTCTACAATACGAAAGGTCTCGATTGTGTGTTGTTAGAGGTTCTCATTTTTCACATTCAATTCAACAGCTAAAATGTCTATTGTTTATTATAAACCCATGAAATAAAGAGTGAGCAAGGTATTTATAATCAACATCACACGTGTATTATTACACGTGGTAGGTAGAACCAAATACTCTCAATAAATGATGTAAAATATTGATAAAAGGAGAAAAGCACTCAAACAAAACAAAACAAAACAAATAGAGAAGTCAATGGAAGGTGATATGCCAATGGTGTCACAGCTCAAATCGATCCCTGGTTTTTGTGATTTAAATCATTATTTGCTCAAGGACAGGGCGTCTAGAGGATGTCCAAAAAAGGTTGCTCGACATTTGATTGGATATGGAAAAATAACAATACAAGAAATGGGCTCCAGGAAGATAGCCCTGTATCTAGGATCTTAAATAGATTTTAGATGCACAATCTTCCAAATTTGGTCGATTGTTACAGAGATAAAGGGTTTTGGATTTCAAGATGAAAACTGAAAAAGAGGCTTTTCGATAGTATTCGTAGTGATAGTATCATGTGGCTATCATTTGTTTCGGTTCTCGTTTTTTTTTGAGAGCAACGAAATGGAACTTGAAAAGGACTTCCGATAACCTAACTTCTCCTAATGTTAAATGAAGGTGATGGATACTTTGAGGAATTCCGTTGAACAACTTTCATCAATTAAGTTTTCATTTAATGTTGTTACATTAGTTACAATAGATACAATAGTTTCAAACATTAGACTACTTTTGAAGTCCTGATTGGTTGGTTGCAGATTTTCTCGGGTGCAGATTTTCTCCATTCACCTTTTGCGACATACGGTGAAAATTTAGTAAGGTAATAGGTGATTAAGGTATAAGTAAATTTTTTAGATCGAATCTGAGATGATCAAAGCAGCTGAAGATTTTAAAAGGTTGACTGAAGAAAAAGCCGAACTCACAAACAGTAAGATTTTCTCTTTTCTTGTTTCATACTGGTGCCTCGTAGACTACTAGGATAACATTGAATAAACTTGAATTTGATACATATTTATCACCAAATTGCGAAATGGTTACAGTTATCGATTGATCATTATCTTCTTAACTGGCCATACAGAACTTGGAAGAGATTTCAGAATCATAGGAATCTTCGTTTCGAATTTTTGATGAAATGTTATTAAAATTTTTTAGGGCTTTCCTGTCGATCTAAGTTTTCACAGGGAAACAAAACAACAATAACCTAACAAGGATGCCTGCTTAATACAATTATTAGAAATTATGCTTGATCGAGAAGGTCAAAATCCAAAGGAATAGAAAATTGCGAGAGGAAAGCTGTGATTAGAAAAGCATGAACAAAGAGCGCCTGAATAAAATTTGTTTGCACTCCGTCCCAACATGTTGGGTGGCGAAGTAAAACAATTGAAATGGATTGAAAAGGATTGAAAAGGAAAGGAAACGATCTCTAACAAGGTGAAACTTTGATGTCACACACAAACAACAACTAAATATTAACAAATGTTCATGAAAGAGAAAAATCTACTGCGGAGGAGTGGTAGGCATAGGAATTCAAGATTCTGATATTGAGTCCTTCACGATAAAAAATATCCCATTTAAACTGCCAAAAACCTTTCCTAATGCAAGGGTCTACATATAGCCTATCGATAACGTGAATCCTCGCATCCTTTTGAAAAACTTCTGAAAATGCCTAGAAAATTGACCTGACATGCTGAACTTGCCCAAATCGTCTTGTAAGGAAGAAAGAGAGTTATGTAGATGAGTTTATGTAGTTGTTATGGAGAACTTATATTTATTTATAAAACTTATTTTAACTTGTTTTTAATCCTTATTTTTATCTAGAACTTGAGATAGCAAGAGCAAGTGGGACGAAGGAAACAGACGAAGCTAAATCAATCAACCAGAAGTATAATTTTCTATTTTCTAATTTTCTAATTCTCTATTTCATTCACCTGGCTATATGCCCGCTTTTAATTTCCATTGTCATTGTGGAATAGATTGAAAAAGAAATTCACATTTCTACAGGCAATTTGAATGCATCACCTCACAGTTTCAAAAATTATCTGCTCGCTCAAACTTTGGCTAATGCATATTCCAATAATGCGTGTGAATCGTGGGAAGAAATGATTGTATTGCAATAATTGCTTTCATCATTTCACTTTTCAAAACGCGCATGCATACATACGAGCAAATGCGCTCGAATTCATAATTTGTTATGGCCCAGAAGCAAGTATAGTTGCAGTTTATTTATGTTTTCGTCGTCGTAAAATACTCCATATTCCCTATTTATCTAGTCGCTCGCTCACGTTGCGTTATTCCTGATTCACTTCTTCATACTTATTCTAGCAAAACATTTAATTATTCTAACAAGGAGGTTCCATGTCCATACCTTCATATCTGCAATTTAGGAAAGGGATTTTCATATAAACTCAAGAGTAGAAAAGAGATTTTTCATATCCATCTTTACTTCTTGCAATGAGGTTTTGTACAAGATGTAAACTTGTGGTTTTTGTTTTTTCGATAGGTTGAGGAGCGCAAAAGATGACTTATTGTTTAATACAGCTGAATGTTCACGTTTGACAAGTGAAAATATAGATTTAGAACGGACCATTGATCAATTATATCAAGATCATCAGTAAGTCAACCAGATTAACAGCAATCGTTTTGTAACAATTAGTCACCTCTACTTCTTATTGCTTCTGAAATATTTTCCTTCTTATAATCGTTTATCCACATTGTTCTGTATTATTTGCTCAAAATATTTTACGTAGGTTCCCTCCTATATTTGTTTTTTATTTGCTCATAAAATATTACAACAGAAAAATACTACTCAACGATACTACAGGGGCATGGAATTACAAAACAACCCTGTGGCATTTGACTTTTAACTTGAAGTCTGTCTCAAAATATATGTTAGGTGAAACAGTTCAGAAATTTATCGAATGTATATCTGTATCTCTATTTGTTTCTCAAACTCCACTCTTTTGCTTCATATTGATACGCATTATATTTCGCTACGTAATAGCAATATGCATACATTTTTATTATCTGTGAAATAATTTTCCTTCGATGAAATACATGGTGTCCCAGAAAAACTGTTCGTCATTTGATTAAATATTTAAAAATAACGATAAAAAGTACAGGTTCCTCCTGGTTAGGTAACCCTGTTCCTAAGATTTTAAATTAATTGTTGACGCCAGAATCTTGCGAATCCGCTAAGAATTCACGGGACTGCAAGGTTTTGAAGTTCAAGTTTGTGCGAAAGCTGAAACCAGACGCCCCTAACTGACTTGTTTTTCAAAAAGGCCTCCCAAAATCGAGGTAAAAGAAGACTGTTCTCTCGTTGATATCATAACAAACCAAATAGGACTTCCACAGTAATTTAATCCTTGTAACCGTTGCCAAAATTTACTTAAGAATGCAAGTATCGAAAAACTTGGAATGAAAACTTAGTCGATGAGAGACGGGGCCACTTAGTCGATGAGAGACGGGGCCATTCCAAATTGTGCTCAACAGGATTCCTCCACGCACCATAACCATGATTCAATGTTAGAGAAAGCTAGTTTATTGAAAGTGCTTTTTAAGTTCAATTTGATTTGCTTTGAATAAACGAGACAAAATATGCAAGTTAGGGGCGTCTGGTTTCAGATTTCGCACAAGCTTGAACTTCAAAGCTCGTAACTCTGTGAATATTCAGCCGATTTGCTAGCTTCTGGTGTCTAAGATTAATTTCAAATCGCAGCAATATGGTTATTTTACCATAGAACCCGTTTATGATTTCGTTATTTTTTAATATTTAATCGAACTTCGAACAATTTTTTGAGACACCCTGTAGGTAAGGTGACATACTTGTATCATAGAGCAATTATAAAAGACTTGATAGTTGAACTTGCTCAAAGGCAAACGATACGATAGTTATGCTCAAGAGAATGATTGGTTGAAAATGGTCAATTAAATTGTTAGGGTTTCAGATATGTAAACAAGGAACTGAACCTCCCCATGGATTTATTGTGCTCATTGAAATTGAATATCAATTCTATTCATCTTTCTTAGAGCAACTGTGGAACTTTTGAACAAACAAATCGCGGATTTTTCAGTGATGCTTGCTGCTGAAAGAAGAGAAAGGTGTTTATATTATTCCGCTATTATTGATGATTGGTTTTATTTCTGTCCATTATCATAATGAGAGCTTGATAGATTCAAATGAACGAAGGCGGCCTTTGATGTTTATTGATTACGCTGCTCATTTATTTGCTGGAGAAGCAGCAGTTTTACTTTCAGGTATGTAAATGATGATGATGATGATGATGATGATGATGATGATGATGATGATGATGATGATGATGATGATGATGATGATGATGATGATGATGATGATGATGATTATGATGATGATGATGATGATGATGATGATGATGATGATGATGATGATGATGATGATGATGATGATGATGATGATGATGATGATGATGATGATGATGATGATGATGATGATGATGATGATGATGATGATGATGATGATGATGATGATGATGATGATGATGATGATGATGATGATGATGATGATGATGATGATGATGATGATGATGATGATGATGATGATGATGATGATGATGATGATGATGATGATGATGATTTTGGTCGAGATATTTCAACTTCTACAACCCCATAAGGCGTAAAACACCAGAAACAACAGGATCAAACATAGCAGACATTCTTCTTTGACTACTCGAAACTGTTGTCTTGTATCCTTGTTGTTTAATTTTTTGTTTGTACAAATTTTATGTGTTGGAATTCAAAATGTGAAACTTAAATGAACTGAGCCAAGTGGATCGTTAATCTTAGGCAGCCAAATGTTGATACTTTTTGAGTATTTCTAATCTATCTTCGAGATCTTCTAGAATTTTCTGATTATAGTTATGCATGTAAGATTTCATCATTCAAAAAAGATTCCTGTATAGAGCGGATGAGCCAGAAAAAGTTCCCACTTTCGACAGGACATGATAAATCATGCGCTGGAACAATGTCAAATATTTTTGATTTAATCTTTTGTCAATATCCTATTTCGTTATTCGTTATTTTTTGTTCATTTTGCAGATGCCTATTTATCGACAGATTTACGATTTCTTGAAATGATTTCGCATGCAGACTGCCCAAAAAAATCGAGAAACAGCTATCAAATTTTCTAAAGACTGAACTTGGCAGAATAAAGAGAGTGCTCCTCGAAATGATAAGGGAATTCGGGAATGGATTATGCCGCACGACGCGGTCGTGTTATTAACTTTATTATCACTTTTATCAATACAAAGACTTTCAATTGTTTATCATTCCTTTGAAATGATACTTGCTAGGTACTGTAATTTGTGTGGTTTGTGCGTATAGGGAATTAGGTAGTCGGTCTTCGCATCAAAAAGTCCTAAATTTATACGCTTATTCCCTACGTGCACACACTACAGTAGCTAGCAAGTTATCTATCATTTTCAAAAAATGATAAAAAAATACTGAAAGCATTAGCCGACCGCTCGTGTGACATAATCTATTCCCAAACTCCCTAGCCATTTCGAGGACGACTCTCTTTATTCTGCCATGCTCAGTCTTTAAAAATTTGATAGCTTTTTTTCGATCTTTTTGGGCAGTCTGCAGGCGAACAAAGTTAAAGAAATCGTAAATATTTGTTAAATAGGCATCAGAAAAATGGACAAAATAACCAAGAGCTTTCCTGGCTCACCTGGTATAGAAAATAGAGCTCTCTGATTGCATGTATAGAATAGTTTACAGATAAAAGTACTGATTCAATCTGAAAATATCCCAGGTTAAAAATGAAAGGGATAGCGTTAAGGGTTATTGCTATCTTCTTTCCATAATGGTCCCTCCAGAGATGTTAGTTGAAAGAAAATGTTTTCTGGAAAGATTTTTCGCTTTTTTAAATAGATGAAATAATTTTGAAATAGATGATACACAGCCCAGATTGTTCTCGTTTACTTTATTAGGCATTTGTTGCAAGTCAAGAGAGATGGGGTAACTAAGGAAATAAACGACTTCAAAAATGAATATGGAAAATTGATGGCTGGTGTTACTAAGAAAATAACTGATGGGAAAACAGAGCATCATAAATTAAGTGATTACGTAAGTTTGCTCTCATTTTCTATCAATTTCTCTATGTATTAAATAATCCATTAAATTATCTACAAATTCGCTGTTGCAATTGCGCAATAGACCTTTTTTACTTGCTAGAAAAGTGGCTTGGATCGAGCGTCCCAATCTGGTAAACTTTGAGAAGAATAATGAAAGCACGACCCCCGTTCTTGGTAGATACACTGCTAGCTGTAAGGTGCAGTTCCTTCGGCTCTCAGAACACTTTTCAGCGATAACTTTGCTCAAATTGATTTGCAAATAGTTGAGTTGGTACACTGGCAAATTTTATTCGCCTCTTGGCCTTGTTTCCCGTTATCTTCATTTTATCATTAGCAGATTTTGTTGTGTGACAGTGTCAAAACAAAGTGCAACCATACAAGGGTTTCATTTTGCGAGTTTGCAAATCGGAGTTTACTATTTTCAACCGTTGTTATTTAAATGAAAGAAAAATCAGCTAAAAATGAAAAAGGCCATACAAAATATATTAATAGACTCTCATCACTGTGGAAAGTGAATTCTGTGTTGATATTTTTTATGTTTTGTTTTTCAATATAAAGTACCGCCCGCTCGTCATTTGTAACATTGACATATTTTTATATTTATATTAGGTCAAAACCCCGGGGGTCAAAACACATTGGCGTTACTGTACTGTTTCATATTTACTGTAAGAAAACTGCGAGAAACTCCCCCGGCAATTGTTGTTGTTTCTATAAAGTCAACCCTCTTTCTCCGTACGGCCCACGGATGGTCTTGGTATTTATCTGCGCCGAAGACTGTTCTGACAAAGAAGCCATGAGAATAATATGCCAGATTTACTAAAAAATATATATATATAAACTATAAACCTCCCGCCTCGCGAAAGTTTCAAAACCTTTGTGATGAGAATCTATTAATTTATCTTGTATAGCCTAACGAGAAACAAAGCAAAAAGGCAAATATCTGCTAGGATGGGCGAGCGGGAAAATCGAAATTTTCTCAAAGAATTTGGCTGAAAGAAACAAACACAGCCTGAAAGAAAGAAACAATTTTCGTGGCCCACTGGCCATGTAGGAAAATTTGTTAATTCTAGAATATTCTTTGTTTCGCAAAATTCCCTTGAGTTGGACGTCAATCTGTTTCTCTCTTTAACTAACAATTTCTATTTGATATTTCTAATAGATTTATTTCAAATAGATTGTTCAAAATGATGATCTGCAAGTTTGTACTTGATGCTTTATTATCGTAGGGACTTATGCTACAAAAGAGTTTGAAGCAAGACGAAATTGATATTAAAAATAAACAGAAAGACCTCAATACAACCAAAGGGAAATTCGAAGCAATGTCCAAATCATATCAGAATGCTATTAAAAACCTGGAGGTAATAATTTTTCTTTTAGTTCTGTTATTGATTAAATTAGATTTTTCTTAGCATTTTGAATTTATTTCTTCAAGAAGTCAGAGCAATGAAGATGAAGTAAAATCCAAGGAATAATCCAATTGCTATGATGTTGACGACATTATTATCTAAAATATCTCTTACTTTTACAAAACGTATCCTTGATGAGACTCACCTCTTGCGTTCTTGCGTTCTTGCGTTCTTGCGTTCTTGCGTTTTTAACCAAGAAGTTTTGGATTAATTCTGGATGGAATTTTCCAATTTTTCCAAGAATATTTCATGATGCAATCATAAAACTTGCACATCAATTTTTTTATGACAGGAAAGCATCACATCTCTGGAAAGTGAAATAGAAGAGAAGTCGGACCTCATAAAAACTAGAATGGTAATATCAACTAGAATTATATCATGTTCATACATTGAATTGAATGATTATTCTCAATGGTTGTTTATTGCATGGTAAATGTTCAACTGCTTTTTTAAAATTTTATCGCTGATTTGGACATATTTCTTTCAGCCTACATTTGAAGAACTTGAAAAGAATTTTAAACGGAAAACAACCGATTTTGATGAAATGAAGAAATATATTGTAGGTATGATGATAATAATTCGTTTTTGTTATAACGCAAAAATTATTTCGAAATCGATTACTCAACTACTAAGATCTGCTAAAAGTTAACCAATGAAATTTATTGTGTTTAACTCTTTATTGTGTTTGCAGAGATAAACACTTGATAAATAGATACTTGATAAGAGACAAACATTTTTTCATCTGGAAATTTGTTCATACCGTCTCATTTGATTTTTGCTGCAACACACTCTCTGAGACGCAACGCATTAGACACGTGACCTGATTCGTTGTTTACCTTTTTGTTAACTACGACTCATGACTCCCAAGCAACCGGACTGTCAAACGGCTTGGCCCCAACTTTTTTGGGGGGTGTTATTTCTCGATGACATGTTTGGATAAAGACTGTTAGCAAGCTCCAATTTATTCTCAAGAATTGTGTGAATCTTGGAGCCACTCTGCGTACATCTTTTATTTCATTTTCAAGCAAACTGGAGGAAGGTGAGAGATTTTCAGTGAATTGTTTGTCTCGAGATCCTCAGATGCTATTGTTTGTGCCCTAATTGAAGCTTGGAAAATGCGTTGGTTCGCATTCTTTGCAACACTTTCAAAATTCATAAAATTGGTTGATTTAATCTTTGAACAGTTTATACGCGAGCCGTTATTGAGCGATGATGTGTGGTTGTTGTTGTACTGGTATAGCAAAGCTAAGGGCGGGCTCTTTTTGCAAGCCTAGCTGCAGACTCCCTCAAAGTTGTGATTGAAGATTGCATATCTGTATACCTTGAATTAATTGCAAAGAATAATGCCTTTAATTCAATTTCTTAATAATGAGTAAATTACTCTTTTTCTAATTTTAGATTTAAAGAACAAGAAAGGTCGTATTGAAACTTCCATTATTGCTTCAAGCAATAAGATTTCAAAGATGCAAAATCCTCAAGTATGAAATATTGTTTTTCAGTGAACAGCCAATTCAGTTCAATTCAGTGAGAGATGAATTGAATTACGATGCGTAGTAGCTCTCGGGCTTATTTTGATTTTTTTAAATTTCGTCACATCACGTTTCTTTACCCATGTTTACTCTTGTCACGTGTCTTGCTTCGATTGCTAAGAGTTGTTTTAGATTTTCCAGACCCTTTTGTGCGTACCAGCTTTTGCTGTACCTGTCTTCATTTAATGCATTTCTCATCGTTACTTCAGATATAGACCAAGATATCGATGTATTAAGAGAGTTAGTAGACCTCTTGCTATCAGAATCAACAATTCAAGTTTTATCTCATCCAGGTACTGATCCGAAACGAACTGGCGCAAGATCGAAGGAACTTTTTGGAAATATTACGAAAACAAACAGATGAAGTAAAAGAAAAGGAACGAGAAATATTTTTAGCAAGTCACAGATTTAATCTTGTAAACAAAGAAAACGAGAGGTTGGTGAATTTCATTGTTGACAATCTTTATGTCATTCATGATTCTTGAACATTGATTACAAATCCTCGTTGCCTTTAATTCGTTATGTTTATCGACTTTCCATTACTTGGTTAAATTTGATTTCACATTTCACGTAGTAAACAAAATATTAAATCTATTTTCCTACTCTTTTATCACCAAACTTCACCACTTTTCTGTCATACGTTTTGTTTGTTTTTTTGCCATTTATTGCTTATGGTCGTTTCGTCATGAATGCCAGAGAAATCTGTGAAACAAAAATGAGACGAGGGAATGGGATGTTTTTGTAAATAAATCATTAGATACATTTTCCTACTCTTTTATTCTTGAATTTTACAATTGCTATTCAATGATCCTTTCTTTTTCTTTCTTTGTTATAGGATGGCTAAGGTTAGTTGCAGACTAATTGTTTTCTTTGACCGAAGCATAAACACTAAAAACCTGCATATTAGAAGCAAGCACCATCCTTTAAACTTCTCGTTACAGAGGTTCTTAGTTCGGGAGTATAATATTGAAAAATGGTTGAATTAAGAGGGCTTGTACTATTTCATATCAGCTGCATGATTTTGAACATTACTATATTCCTTTCCAGTTTGAATGCAATTCTTACAAAGTACAGATAATGTCCTCCAAAATTTTAGCTCCAAGGTTGTTGTCCCTATACACGGCTTTTTACTGTGGTAGCATCAAAGAATTTTGACTGCTTTGTTTTTGGGTGTTAAGTGCAACGACTCTGTGTAGCAGTTACAGTATTTTACTTCTTTATTATTTGAGATCGTAATCTTGACAGGCAATAAAAGCATAAAGGCCAAGCATAAAAGACTATCATGATACAGAATTGTTGGTGTAAAAATGTCAGGGATTCCATCTTCCAGAATCTTACTCAGTCTTAAATGGTTCCTTTATTTTGAAGGCCATTAGGGAAATGACAGATGACATCGATATCATGAAAGAGAGAAGGGAAGATCTTCAAGCTGGAAGAATTAATGTCGAGCATGATATTCATCAATATAAAGGTTCATTTATTATGCAATTTATTTTAATTCATTATGCAAGGTTTCTTTGTGTAATGTTTCTTTATGATTTCGTTATGCTTCATTTCTCTTCAAAATGGTCACAGATTTTCCTGCCGTTTTATCGATCCTTAGACAAAATCGAATTTTGGATCTTAGTTTCTCTTTTTTCACATTGCTACATTTCTAGCTATTTGGTTTGGGATTGGTGTTAACTTTGACTCATTCACGATAAATATCTCGATCATTGAGATACCGTATCAATCAATAACCGTATCAATTAACAAGGAATTACCCTTTTCCTAGCAGTAATTCTTTAATCAAGTTCCCTATGACTGTAAGAAAAATATCAAATTTGATTTGGCCATTGAGATTCAATGAAAATTACTTGATATAAATTCTTGGCACCAGAATTTACCCAATTTGTATGTTTTGTGGTAAGTCAGAAACAAGAACATGCCTTTTGAAAGGATACGGTTCCCCTTATATCAAAGCAATAATGTACGTTCAATTGATTTTAGAACTTTTCCTAGCTGAAATCGGTGTCTCCATGCTGATTTGACAAAGGATGTTTAGAGTTTTTGAACAAACCTTCTCGAGAAGATCTTCCATTACCCTGACAAGGTGAAACCAATTTCCGGCTATAAAATTCAGATTTTACAAGATTAGTCATTTGGCGATATTATTGCTTTGATTTTCAGAGATCGTTTATTTTTTGAAACTTCATTCGCATTTTCTTAATGAAATGGTACAGTTTTGGCGCATCGATTACATTGTTAGATTCGATCAAATTCTGATCAATACTCTAAAATACGATGTTCCTTTCTTCTTTCAGATTGGCTCGACCAGAAGTGGAGTGAAGATGTTCATTTAGACAGTGTAAGTTATTTACATTTTCTATTCTTCTGAATTCAGTCATGCAATGCATATTCTATCCAGATTTTAGGCTTGTTTGGAAAGTTTCTTGAAAGGGTTTCCTCAAGAAAATTCCTTATTTTTTCAGAACGGAGTGGCCGATTTCAGTCAGATAAATTCTTAAATGAATTTGAATCTATCCATCATTGAATGATATATTTGTCAACATTGTCGTCGTGATGTCCAGGGGGCATTGGCCTTTAAAATGGGGATTGTTTGTTTCACTCGCCCGATGTATATATTAGGTCGAAACGAAAAAATACAGTGCACAAGTAAACATATAAGTCGTAACGAAATACAAAATGAGTACAGGCATCACTGATTTACTGCAGACTTGTATATTTTCCATATGTTTACAGAGGTAGTTCCCTGTCATAAAAGCGCTCACAGCGCCCATTGGCTTTCCATTTGAGACTGACGTCAATAAAGATATCAAAACTACACAAGTCTGTAGTAAATCAGTGATGCCTGTACTCATTTTGTATTCGTTTCGACTTATATACATATATATATATACTTCATCATTTACTTCATCGCTTATATATATAGATTGAAGGAAGTCATACAGTTCGTTGATTTATGAGATCAGAACAGATGACAATTTTGTATGAAAATATGTTCAATGTTATTCTGTTATTAATCGTTAGGAATGAACTTATTGCATAGGTTTTATAAATATAGACGCATAATAACAATGAAGTATACAGCACGTTTTTCAATATTAACTCACTGTTTTAGCAGATCATATGAGCTAAACTTAAATTATTAAAAATTTTCACAGGAATACTGCAAGAGAGATCTACCATTTATTGATGATTTGAAACAGATCCAAGAAGTCGCTTCCAAAAGAGAAGAAATGTAATTTTTTAATCTTCATTATTGCCAACGAAGATTTTATTCTGTTTTACAATAGACCTGAAAGTTGAAACTGTTTTTAAATGTTCATGCAATATTTTACCATAATAAAAGTCGACGCCTTAGCTGATTTGATATTACCACAATCAAAATAGCATATTGCTTGCTCTCTCTACGTGGAATATTTCCAAATGTGCTTTAAAACCTTTCATATGATTTCAGGGTTGATGAAGTTCACGGAAAACTGGAAGAACAGCTGTCCATTTTGGCCCATTTCATCGATAACGTGGCAGGATTTCGGCCCAAATGATTTTGCTGAGACGATGCACCGCAAACAGTGCTCAGAACGAAAGCTTGAAGATTTATACTCGTCATATATGAACATCAACTGCATCTGTTCTCTTGGCTGTAAATATATTTAAAAAAGTGTTTCATGGTCAACAAAGAACGCCATGAGAATGAAATACGGTTCTTGGAAAGTGGACTACGCAATTTAGAGATTTAATTGTGGAGTGAATATGTAGATAGTATTTGTAAAAATTAGTCAGTTTTTATTGTTCTGAAGATCTCATACTTGTATGTTAATAATGCTTGAATTTTACTTCACTAAGTTTATTCTTAATGGCTAATTGTCTAAAGGTAGATCTATTGTCTTGTCTCATTTATATAACTCCTTTCCCGCAGTCTTTGCACCGCAAACGTTTATTGTAGCTAACTTATGTTGTATTTAGCGTTTAGTGATTAATTTGCAAGTATTCTCTTTTCCTTGTTTTCATTTTATAACTCCTTTCCCGCAGTCTTTGCACCCCCTAACTTATGCAGTCTTTGCACCGCAAACGTTTATTGTAGCTAACTTATGTTGTATTTAGCGTTTAGTGATTAATTTGCAAGTATTCTCTTTTCCTTGTTTTCATTTTATAACTCCTTTCCCGCAGTCTTTACACCGCAAACGTTTATTGTAGCTAACTTATGTTGTATTTAGCGTTTAGTGATTAATTTGCAAGTATTCTCTTTTCCTTGTTTTCATTTTTGTGTATTTTCCTGGTTATGTTTATTGTTACATGTAAGACCATTGGGTGACGCAATTTTGCTCTTCGTGTCATCGTCCCTGTAGTGTTGTATAGTTGTATGGTATCAATATGTGGGGTAAGAAGTAACTTGTATTGCAAGAATTTAATCCGTCATTTCTTTTTTTCATTTTCACTTTTTTAGGCATGGTAGACCCTCAGTCTAGATAACTGCTTCGCAGAGGGGCATGCAAGGCCATGCATATAAACATACAATTAACTAGAGACACAGAAGGGAGTGTATGCTATTAAACATACAGTTTTTCAAACCAAAGAGAGGTAAAAGGAAGAATCGAGCTGAGACAGGTCCGTAGTTTGACTGATCTTCCCTTAGACCATCTTTAAAAATTGGCGCTACTCTAGCAATTTTCCAACACCAGGGAAACAGCCAGTTGACAGAGACAAGTTAAAGAACTGTGCGAGCGAAGGAGCAAGAATTTCTATCCCCCATTCAGAAAGAAAGCTTGCATCACCCTTCCGGCGTCTATAGGTGTCAATAGAAGGGGCTAATCAACTTTACTCTCGTCGTAGTCCCCATTTGAAAGAGGGGTCTTCTTTTTTGGTATTTAATCGCTAAGATCTTTACCAACGGAACAAAAAACTTGATTCATAGAGTCTGCTGTCTCCAAGGGGTTAGAAATAACCCTTTCCCCTTGTATCTCTTGTTTGATGGACTTAATTAGATCTGGATATATAAAAATTAAAAAAGTGTTTATATCACAAGGATACGAGTTACCTTTCTTTCGTTGCTTAGAGATCGAAGAATGTATTATCCATTCCAATCATGTGTTTAGAAAATGAATGATTTGTTTTGAAATGATTTGGAATACTGAATGATTTGCAAACAGCGCTGAGTTCCGCATTGAAATTGAAAGAATGCGAGAGAGCTCACAGTGCTCTTGTCCAAACGTTTTTCCTAAAATTTACATTTGTAACATAAAAAACCCCGATTCTATCGTAAGAATGTCATATTTATTATCTAATTGCAATATTGAATTTATTGCAATAAGACTCGCTTTCAAGCTTGGATTTTTAAAGATTGCAGAGAAAATGGTAGTAGAAGAAAATGCAAAGAAATAAGAAGATTGTCGAATTTTTTCATTCATAGTGGCACAAATTAAATAAATGACACGACTTTCTAAATGACACGACTTTCTAAGTGAAATATTCTCTTAATAATGCATCGACACGGAAAGAAATATTTTGAAGTTTGAAAATTAGAAGCATAAAACTATCAACAAAATTCTTCAAAAACTGATACATTGGTAGAAATTGTTTTCAGGCTCTCTCAAATGTCACTCGCAGCTCACAAGTTATCAATACTCACCAACAAAATTCTTCAAAAACTGATACATTTGTAGAAATTGCTTTCAGGCTCTCTCAAATGTCACTCGCAGCTCACAAGTTATTAATACTCACCAACCAAGTATCTAACTACTCAGAACACAAACCTGCATTGAAAGAAACTTATGAAATTGAATTAATTGGAATAAAAATCATGATTTGTGACTTTAAAAATTGAATACAATACAGCTGTGATACCCGTAACCCTCAACATCAAATAAAATAAATTTCAGCAAAATTTGAAAACATGCTCCGTCCCCAGCGTTTTAATCATCAAATATTTTGTATGAATCATTTGTAAATAACTTCTTTTTTAAGTCTATCAGCTAAGGCTTTACGCATGGCTAACTTCTTTGGATCTGCAGCGGAATCTGATTCATCCTTTTCTTTGATTTCTGATGTTCCAATAACTGCTTGTCGTGCTACCCGTGCAGAAACTGGTCTTTTTGGTTGTGTCTTTGCATATGTATCCAATTGCTTTTCGCGTTCTTTATCCTTCAATTGCAATAATTTATCACGTTGTTGTTTCAAATATTCCTCTCTTCGCTTCAAATCTTCTTTTCCTGATGAATCCTGTTGAGTTAAAGCATACTTGAATCTTCCAATTGTATCAAATGTTATTTTCAGGACATGATTTTTCACCATATTGTGAAATTTTTTGTGCTCAAAAATTAACGGTTTGCAAATTATGGCCAACGAGATAAGCAAAGAGAAGTGTGGGATATTTACCTCTTTGTTATTTTCGATCGCTTGTTTGCTGGAATGATTCGAAGAAATAAATTTCTTTCAAAGGCGAACATAACTCATAAAATCAAAGGTTGTTATATCTGAGTTTTGTAACTTTCTAATTCCAATTTGGCAATTACGGCACTCAAAACATTTGGTAGATCGATCCCGTGAGCTTTCTAAATAATGGTCTTTAATGCACAATTTTCCATTTAGGTTTGATCATTTAAACTATTCCATAAAATTCAAGTAAATGTGTAGCAAACGTTTTCTAGCAAATTCCAGTGCCAAGCGCGATTATGAAGTGCCTGCATGAAATATAAGAAGCAAACATTTAAGATGAAGCAATGATACCATCGTATTATCATTGCTTCTTGTAATCAAAGGACTTGTCGACCTCTAGCAAACCGTTTAGTCCTAGATACAGTGAATATCTCCAGCCAATGGTATTTAAAAGTAAACATTACAATCAAAACAACAAACTACAACTGCATTAAACTTTGACATTCATGGCGAGAAAGGACGCGAGGTCAGCGAGTCCTTACCATAAATGCCACTTACATTTTAACTGAAGGCTACTTCATACAAAAATCAAGTACAAAGAAAAAATGTGGGAGTGCTGCTGTTTATGTTTGAACATTAATTGAACCTTACCGAGGTTTTAATTGAGGAGATGTTTGAATGTTTGCTTTTATTATGATTCTGCTTGCAACTTTACCTAAATTTTTATCACCAAACAAAAGTAAAGGACATAGTTCTTTCAGACTAACATCAGCAACATTGAATTCATCAGTATCTGAGAGCTGGTCACAGAGATCTTGGTGCAATATACTGTATAGAGGGCAGTGCAGAAGAAATTCGCATTGTCTTCTTTACCAGTGCTGCAGATACACATTGGACCTAACCAAGCGAAGTTTTATTTGAATCTATGCCCATTCAAAGCACCGAATTCAACCCGAAGCTTGGTTGAAAGTATGTCAGATGTCACAAATGTTAGAGGTAGGATTTGTTCTTGGCCTTCTGACAGCAGGCAGTTTCTTTTTAAACTGAGAAATCGAGGGAAATTCCTAATCACACTCTTAAGTAGATTCCATTCCGATATGGTATTATGGAAATACGAGGTCGAATACCGAATTGTTCTTCAGTTACGTTGTGATTAATAAGTAAAACATTTTCTTTCACGGTAACTATTTCAATATTTTATCAATATTTAAACATTCATTACATAAAACATTCTCCGCAATTTTCCTGTAAGACATTTCTGACCAAAGATGAACCCTAGCTTTTCTCAGAGGTGGAAAAGTATTGAATTTTTTCGCGTGTAAACATTCACAGAAAGTTTCAAAGAATAATGGAAAATTTTAACTCTGATCGTCAATCATTAAAATCTGACTTGGCAATGGGACAAAAGGAGTTACTTTTCAAGAGGAAGTTCCGTAATGTTAATTACTGGAAGAAAATTATTGAGCAGTTTGTCGATCAAATTTCACTGAAAGAGTCACAGCAAAGCAAACATATTTGGTCTCCCAAGTTTCATTAGGGCCTTATAGTTGCCATTGTTTAACAAAAGCAGCAGAAATGTTGATGACGTGTGGGTTGATAATCTAACAACTGAGCAGCATGTATAGACTCATTACAGTTGATGAATAGACTTAGGGCAAGTTTACATTGAATAATTGTTTTTTGGTATATTTGTCCATTTTATATAAAATATTTCCTCGGTTTAACTTTTCGGCGTCACTTGCAATAGAAATGGGAGCAAACAGAGTTTTTCATATTTCACTCTTTTCAAAATCTGGCAGAAAGTTTGAACCAACAATTCAGAAAAGATAAAAGTTTTTTGTTCTAATTAACAGCAATGGTACCGCTGAAAAAGGACACCTCAATTCATAAAATGTGACTGACATCCTTGCGAGATACTGCTGCGAAGCATTTTGTTTGGAATTGAAAAGAATGTTTTCCAGTACACGTCATGTTGGGGACAGCTGCACTGCAATGCTGCTTTGACGCATGGGTTTTTAAGTGGTTTCTTGATTAATGAAACCAAGGTTTCAGAATCCCTGATAAATGGAACATTGCGATGTACCGTCTGTCAGATTTTGGCATGAGAAAAATAAAAGCTGCACTTACCAAAACAGACTGTGAGCCATTTGAGCCTTTCATAGCTTCGGCTTTGGCGCTGTGAAGCCAACTTGATGCAGCCTCCGCTGCGGATTTTGGTTTAGCAATATCAAAGCTAGGCTTGCTTTTTATGGGAGATAACATTGTTGTTGTTGTTGTCGTTGTTGTTGCTTGCTTTTTATCTTGAATAATATCTGGATTTTCATTCTTAATTGGTTTCACTTCTTCCTTTGCCGTTTGTTTCTCTTCTTTTTTTACCGCTTCACTTGTTATTTCTTTTCTCGGTACTTCCCTTTCAACCTTTTCCACATTAATTCGATCTGCAACAACCCGTTTCATCTCTTCTCGCTTTTCTTCCGCTTTTTCCGTCAGACTACAAAATGAAGATACAATCATAATACGTAAAGCGATTACAAAATGTTAACATGTTATGGGAGATAACACTTTATCTACGGCGCTTGTCGGATAGCAGGCTTGTCGGATAGCAGGCTTGTCGGATAGCAGGCTTGTCGAATAGCCTGCTCATGATGACGTAAATGTAAAATGAACTAAAATTGGATGTCACGTGAAAATGCTCGCGAATAAAAACCATCAAAGAGTTATGCATGAGCAATTTTGTGTTTCCGCGAATCTCACGAAACATCTAATTGACAGATTTTACTAAATCAGGAACAGCACAACAGATTGAAACCATGAAAATATGAAATTATTAATGACACTGAATAAATAAATTGCAAACATATTATCCTACAATGAAGGATTTCTTCTGCAACGACATGCTTTTGTTTATATAGTCCAGCTTCATGAAATACCTCCATGCAAGGTTCCTAGTCATCTTTTACATATCAAACTGTAGGTATGAAATCATTGTCTGCAATTTTTCTAAATATGTCAAGCCAATACATAAAAACACATGAAAATGTCTCACACTTTAACATTATCTTCATGTGATTCTGCCCAGTGTTTCTCGATCGTTTTCTCTCCACCTTCTGGGACTTTCGCTGCATTTATCAATTCATATTCTGCTTTTGATCTTTTCAGAACTTCAGCCAAAATAGCATCATCATCTAAAACAGGTTTTGGCGGTTTTGCTGGAGCAGGCGTCACTTTCTGTTGTTGGCTTGGTTTGTCTGCTGATTGTTGTTGATGTTGTATGAGATGAAGTGCTTGCAACTCTAATTCAATATTACGTTGTACCATCATGCGTTTGAATATTTCATAGTCTTCTGCTGCCCAGATCTGTTCAAATACCACCTAAAATGTTCAAAGACAAATGAAGGAAACATGCCAAGTTGAGTCGAGATGAAATCTCTACGAGAATTCAATTTTCAATTTTGCAAATTCCCATAAATTGTAACCAATATTTGAATGTAGTTGTTGTTTGTTGTTTTTACCATGTACAAAGCAAGACTTTATGATCCATTGGGGGGTCTACCAAAAAATTATTCAAATTTGCAAGATTGATTGATTGATTGATTGATTGATTGATTGATTGATTTGGTTCTGAATATTATTTGGAGATTTGTTCACCTTCTTTTCGCTTTGAGCTTTCTCTCGCTTACACATACAGTATATTTATGCAAGGTATAGCCCCGATTGACCAGTTTTAGCTGGATATGGATTCAGCTATTCAGCAAGGAAGACCTGAGTATCAGCAAAAACGTCTGACTATTTATCGAAACAAATTTAATCGAAACATAGTCAATGAAACATACACTGATGATATGGTCATAGTTATCACTATTGAAATACTGCCGGACGCATTATGAGCGGTCTTGGTCTGGTGTAATAGTCTCGTTTTGAATAGCAATTACTGGGAACTCATCGTAATCAGTCTAATCGAAATTCGGTACTTCATATTTTTGGCACGAAGGATGCCATGTGACCACAACTGAAATCAGACCAATGCATATCCCACACATCAAGAGACAGGTTAAGAAGTCTTCGTCACTCGCAGGGGTTATCTTTGGTTTATTTTTTATCAGTTTGATATTTATTTCATATCCTTTACATGGCTTTACACATGTACATCATTTTATCTCCTGCCTTTAACAGCGTTTCTTGATTGTGTGCGTGATCACAGTAAGTTGTTCGCAGCGAATTTCGTGGCACCTCCGCAGTAGCCTTGCAGCAATACTTGTAACGCTGGCAGACTCCTTTTAAAATATGGAATCGGAATCGACATCGAGATTGACTAATTTTATCAGATACACTGAAATAAGGTCTTCAAACTTGTCTGGAAGTGTACACCTATTTTAGTTTCCCGTGTTTACAAAAGAAGCACTACTAAATTAATATAAAACAAACAAGCCATGCCATGCCCCAAAAGTAAAAGAGTAAAAGGATCATCATTGTACCTGCATTTGGTGCCGATTTTGGATTGATGGAGCACTGCATGATTCTACAAATTGTTCTTCGCTGATCCCAACATCTTTTAAATAACTTGACAGCAGCACCTCAACCTTGAAATAAAACCTCAGTGTGAAATATGTAATCTAGTAAGGCCTAGTAAGCATACTCAATCACTTGATCATTCCCGTTTGACATTGCCATGTGTTTACTTTCTCTTTGGTTTGTAGGGTTTTCAGTAGAAGCGCACATGCTTCAACCATACATCTTTTCAGTCAATATTTGTAGCAATGCTTATATCAGCAATCCAAGGGTCAGTAAACAAACCTCTATCACAAAACATACTGCCCGGAGAACCATACACATGGAAAATAAGTAAGCAAATGATCCGGGGGGAGGGGGTACTTGACTTAAATTTGTATGGGGATGTGCCCATGAAAATTTTCTATTTACCCTGCTGCAGAATTTTAGGCTCAAAATGATAACCTATTCTAGAAAAAATTGGTGAAAAGTATACTCCAAAAACATGAAAATTTGACTGAAAAACGACCCAATCTAGCAAAATATTCCCCTTTGACATGTTTTGACAACCTGCTCTAGAAAAATTGCCTCATTTTGATACCCTGTGCTAGAAAAATTGGTGAAAACGATACCCTTAAAAACGGCACATCCCCGTCGGACAAATACACTAAGTACTGGGCAAATGATTCTTGCAATGATATACTGTAATATAAAAGCCGATTCAGGAGTTATATTTGCCAAACATGACAGGACTGAAAGAAAGCATGTCAAATGAGGTATAACGCAACAGAAGATGTTTTTGATTTTGATCTTTTTATGATCAGTGTATGTGTCCTGGGGGGGGGGGGTACTTTATTGTGACTGTGGATAGACCTGCATCTGAACTCAGACAAAAGGATCCATTAGAATATTGCAGAATTGCAAACCCATTTGCATGACTATCAGGAAATTTCTAACTCATGTGTATGAATTTTGTCAATTTGAAGATGCAAGGTTTAATCAAATTTCTTCACTGGTTACATGCTGTTTTTGTCGTTGTTGCTACAAAAAACGTTGCCTTTTCTTGAATTTATCAATTCTCAAGCAAAATAGAAGGAAATTTTCAGTTGTTTCGTGCGGATAATCACTATGGGACCCATTGATAAGAAAATTCCAGAAAAAACCACCCATCTACCAGAATTAAGGTTAAAAATAGACCCATGTGTAGGGAAATTGAAATGGAAAACCCTGTATACTGTATCTATTGTTCATATAATCCCATGAAATGAAAGAGGCTTCCTTACCAATTTCTTGTATTCTTTGTGAATATCTGCCCATGGTAAACAATTTTCTTCACTAGGGTCAAAAACTGAAAAATAACATGATATGTACAGATTTAGTGAATGGATTTAGTGAATGTGGACAATTTGAAATTTTTCAGTCACGGAAGGCTGGCAGCCAATGATGTGGCCAGGATGGCTCCCCTGCTTTCAAAAATTTGGCTAAAATTGTAATTGGAAGATGTAATAAAATGTCTGGGTATGCCTTTTCATACATTCAGTCTGAAAATTGTTGATTTATTGTTGCAATTGTTGCATTGCGGTGCATGTACTGTTTGCCTCTTGCAATGCTGTAAATCATTTTAGAAAGTTCTTTCCAACTGTTCCTGTCTTCAGCTATTTTTCTTGAAAGGATTAAATCTTCAGTTGTCTTAAACTGTTCTACTTCCAGATCATGTTTACTGTTCCCTTCTTCAATGTTGTAGTGCCATAGTACAATGTGTGGATGGACTATCATACATAATAAGATTTCCTCCATTTGCTGGCCAAACTATGCTGAAATTGTGCAGGTGTACAAATTTGAATGTGAATAGCAGCCAACAGGTTGCAGCTGAGATGGCTAAATGTACTTCACAATCTGGGATAAGGAGAACATGTTTTATTTCTTTCGTTCTTCCGTCGTTTTATTTTGCAACTTATTAAAGAAATCTTCTGCCCTTTTTCGCATTTATCTACCTATCACTTCCTACCTGCCCATTTTCAGTTTTTTTTTTAAAAACAGAGAAAGAAGTCAAACTCCTATTTAATCTAACTCTTGTGATAACTGAGGTTAATGATAAAGGGAATTTTGTAGTATTGTTCTGATAAAGGGAGGCTAATGATAGCAACAGATCCAAAACTTTGATGAATAAAGCCAAGGCAGTGAAAAGTTTGATGATGATATAGGCTATGGGACTGATATGGGATGATATATGGTGATGAGATGATGATCCGAATCAAGTTTTGGCAGCAGCATTCTTCGTCTGGGTTTTAGATAAATAATCCAATTAACAAGACAAATTACGATTGATACCTATACAATTCTTTTCGATGAAACTGATAACAGGAATCTGCCACATTGGTGAAGTAAGAAATCCAACGACGCCATCATATACAAATTCCCAGTCGGTGGTAGCCATCTTGAAAAGAAGCAAATACCAGAATCTCAACAACCACAACAGCTGCTTTGAACCTTTGGATGATCTGTTACCATGGTGATAAGTCCTTAACCTTCAGTTCTCGTCGTTTTGTTTTTCTTTTTCGAATGTTTTGTTGAAAAAAATATAATCCTTTCGGGGTTTTTTTACAAAATGTTGCTGTGAGGATTTGTGAAGATCAACCGGTTGTATTTTACCCACGTATCCACCACCGGTCCGCCTACTGAGTTCCGGATCCACCTTTGTTATTGTCGGTATTTGTGTGCGGCCCGACGATACGATATTCGGATCAGACATTTTACGGCATTATGGGCTCCTGTTGGACAAGATTTTGCAAATGTTTGTACTCTATAAGTATAGGAATTACAGGAAATGTTTCATTATATATAATTCACACACATTTGCTGTTGTTGATCCTTTTTATTCATGATTTTCTAATTACTGCCTTTCGGCCAGCCTACAGACCCCCCCCCCCCCCCACCTTTCGGCCAACTTTTACTTTTTGGACCAGATCTATTTTAGACGGCCAATGGATATGAAAAACGACCAGAATCGAGAAAATTTGGCCGTCGACTCAGCCAAATGGCAACCCTGCAGTTGCAGTTTAAATTTAAATTTACGTATCAATCTGCCATTACGTAAAAACTGTATAAAAGAAGTTCGGATGCAAAAAAGACAAGATATTTAGCACACTAGGCCTTTCTGACTTGTGTCTTCATCAGAGTGTGACTTGCAAAACTAAAGTGATTCTAAAGTTACGTTATGGGTATACATACTGTATACTGTGATTCAATTAACAGATGGATTAACAATTTCCTGAAAAAATGTTTTCTAAGTTTTCACTAATTAAGTGTTGCATGTCCGGCTTTTATCAACTTTTCTTCGTGGGAAAGTAACTGTCTAGGATCTTTCAACTGCATGAAAGCGGTGATTTTGAAAAAAGGTTCTTTCAAGTTCTTATTCTTGGCGCCACAGTCGAAAACGTGTTTGGGAAATATGCACGGTGAGATTCCTGTGCGTGATTCTGAAATATGGTTGTTCATACGTTGGCGTAAATTTGTTGTCTGACCAATGCCATTACGTAAATGTGGAGGAGATGTTTGCTACAACAACAACAACTGTTAATAAGCAGAGCAACAGGAAAACAGGAAGCAGGAAAGTTAGCCAGCGTGCAATTAACTACAGGAAGTGGGATCGACCGCAAATAATGATTGGAAGGTCTCTACGGCTGCTTCTATTTTCGACAATAGTCAAAGTGTTATGATGAGCAAAATGGCTGCATTTAATTGTAATGAGTGGCAATTCACGGCGACAAAATTACCAACCAACAAGGAATTAATGCCAACCATTTCCAATGGCTTTCTGGGAACAAGAATTTTTGATGATACAATTTATGCTGCAGGGGTTTTTAATGGAGATGCATTAAATAGTCACAGAGCGAGAATACCTTCAACAATACCCGTTCAAATCGATATTTCATTTCAAGATAACAGCACATATGAAGCTGCACGAGAGTATAAACTTGATGCAAAGAATGGCTGCTTTGGGCAAAGTTTGCTTGCATTGAATGGTGCAGTCGAAATACAGCAAAACATTTATGCTCACAGAGCATACAGAAACCTTATCATAGCTGAAGTTAAAGCAAAAACAAGCCTTGAGAGTGGCTTTAAAATGTCATTGAAATGTAATACAGGTGCCGAAAAGTGACGATATAGCATTTAAGAAATTAAAAATTGAAGGTAAATAAAGTATTTGGGGGCGTGTGGGGTGTGCTGTGCTGCTGCTGGGGGCACGATTATTTGTTCAGTACCCAAATAAGTTCTCACCAAATTTTTACGAAAATGGTACCCTTTGCTAGATTAATTTGAACGTTCCCCTGACCATATTGTCAAATATAATACCCTTTCGGTACCAAATATGATAAAGTGCCGTTTGTTCCCTAGACCAATGTTGTCAAATATGATACCCGTGGCTCTAGACCAAAATTACAAAAAGTATACCCTCAGCTATACCAGACAGACTAGATGTTCAAAAAAGTATACCCTTTGTGGCAGCACATCCCCAACCTTTACTGGAAGAACCACTCCCCCCCCCCCCCAGTGTTTCTGCTGTTGGTACATGATATTGAGACATGGCTGAGCTGGTTAGATGCCGCAGTTGTACTTGATTACCACGGCTTTGTTCTTTTGCATAGGAAAACATTATTTACTGCTCTGGAGGAGCTTGTGTAAGGATTTAAGAGAAAGAAAAAGGTTTTCTTTCTTTCAGTCTTTCATGCCTCCTCCGCAGTACTATAGACATTATTCCTCCACAGGTACATATTAGTTGCAGCGCTCCTCCATAAAGGCGCAAAGCAGTGTCTAGCTACCCATGATTGTAACACAAAAAAGAATGAGAATGGCAAAAAATACTCAATAAGAAATTGTATGAAATCAAGCAAGTATCACTGAAATTACAAACTGCTGTGGCAAAAATATTTGTAAAAAAATTACAAGTTCCCCACTCTATATTTAATAACCAGTTTACAAAGCATCAAAATCTATCTAATTTGATCTCTATAATTTATTTTCATAGAATTTATGGTAATGCAAGGGATGACAATGGAAGCAGAACAAGCTGATGTCAAAAGAACTGAAGTGGCAATTGCTTATAGTCCTGAACCTAATGGGCCTATTGAAATTGCCAAGGCAGAAACATACACATATATGTACTTTATAACATCAGTATCCTCATCATTAGAAAGTGCAGATGCTAAAGAAAAAGCAATTGCTGAATACAAAAATGCAAAGATCCTTATCACAGAGGGGTATGGTCCATTTTGGGAAAGTCATCTTAAAGCATGGCAACAAATATGGCAAGCTGGTGAAATCAGAGTAGAGGGAAATTTAGAACTGGCGCAAGCAGTAAATTCAAGCATGTATTACATCATAAGGTAAATATTTATCTTTATAAAATTACGATACTGGAATACAAATGATTTTACTGCAGAGTTTTTGAAGATAAAACGAAAGTTAGTCACTATCAAATGAGTTGTCTGTTTTGGTACAGTTCTCATAATCATTTTCATAGTAACATGAATGTCCTTTATATGGTTGGCAATGTAAAGTTATGTTTTCTGTAATTGATTAATTGATTGATTGAGTGACTGACTGAGCAACTTATTTATTCACATGATTTATATCATGTAAGTTTATCTTGCTTTGTCCAGCATGTCTTACCATTCAATTCAATTCAATTTTTAATTCAACTTTTTTCATAGCAGACATGAGAAGATTACTAAGATCTTTGATAGATATTTATTTTTCATATTACATTCAGTTCAATAGAAGCTTCATGGCCTTATGGTTTGAGTCCAGGTGGTTTACCCAGTAATGGATATCTTGGACACACTTTTTGGGACCAAGAAACATGGATGTATCCAACTTTGTTGTTGTTTCATCAAAAGTTAGCAAAAAGTTGTCTTCATTATCGATTTGAGAGAATGACAAATGCGAGACAGCGGGCAAAACAAAATGGATATGAAGGTACATACTATTTCTTTCCCTTTGTTTTATCATTGACTATGGTTTCATGCTGCTCCCTTTACATCAACTCGGCAATGCAAACCAAAACCAAAATGCATGCATAGCATTCCAAAAAGTACCTTTGCTTTCCCTAGGTCTTTTGCACCCAATATCTTAATTCGAGTTATGTAAACACGATTGCAGAAGAGGACAAAGGTACTTGTACGTTTCAATTTAAACCTTTTTGCTTTGGTTATTATCAGAGAACAGAGCTGGACCAAACAAACAATTGCCTTGGTAACAAAAACAATGCTGAATGGTCGTGTTTTTAAATTTACGATATTCTATTTAGATACTCTCCTCCGCCAGTTTCTAATTCCGAAGTCCATGGTTCTTGTTTCCGTACTTCTGTAGTCCATGGTTCCGTGTAATTGAAGCGATCGTAGCGAAGCGGACATTTAGATGCGACAAATTGCCAATCGTGGATAGGATTGTGTATGTATCTGACTATGTGGCTAACTGCAATGCTTCATTCGAAAAGAATTTATACCTGCAGCTTGTTCTCATTGCTTCAAAATTTAATAATGGGGAAATGAGATACGGTTTGTCTGAGAAAAATTGTGTGTCCTTCCATGCAGTAGGTGAATGCTCGTGGAAGTGAGCCCCCCTCTCCCTCCCTCAATGTTGGGGGACAGCTGTCTTAAAGCTACTACTCTTCTGAGCTGCACTCACTTAACTTCGTTAACAGCTAGTTTCCAAGTTTTGAAATTCTTTCATAGGTTTGATGTTTCCTTGGGAAAGCGCCTTCAGTGGGGTTGAAGTGTGTCCAGAACCTTTTCCATATTCAAAATTTGAGCATCATATCATTGGAGATATCGGGTTTGCAGTACAACAATTTTGGATGGCAACTCATGATGCAGATTGGTTCAAATGTGAGGGAATATTTTTAATGAAAGGTGTTGCTGAGTTTTGGGCAAGCAGAGTCACCTTCGACGAAGAAACGGATACATATTTTATCAATCACGTACAAGGACCGGACGAATACCATTACAATGTTAATAACTCTGTTTACACGAATGTAATTGCTAAAATCAATCTCGAATTTGCAGTTTACATTCTCCAACACTTTAGCACGGAAGTACCAGCAACATGGTCCAAAATTGCCATGAAAATGTATGTTCCATATGACAGAACGCACAAATATCATCCAGAATTTGATGGGTATGAGTTGAAAACAACGGTAAAACAAGCCGACGTGATACTTCTTGGATTCCCTCTCATGCATGAAATGAGTGAACATGTGCGAAAGAATGACCTCGACATCTACGAGGCTTGCACCGATCAAAATGGACCTGCGATGACTAAAGCCATGTTTGCTGTTGGATGGCTAGAATTAAAAGAATTTCAAAAAGCTTCAATTTCATTTAAAGAAGGATATGCGAATATCACAGAACCATTTAAGGTAAATTCACGAGTCACATTCAGTATTCCAAGTAACTTTGTGATTCTTTATATCTCCTCTATAAACTATTGATGGTTGTATCCCTGTGCCGCATCTTTCTCCAGTATACATTGTTGAAATCATCTTTTTAGTCATCTCTGCCTTTAATTACCGTCCCGGGAAAACGAGTTCTTTCTACGATTACCTCAATTGGTTTATTTTCATGGTCTTAATTTCGTTCCAAACTGCCTAATTTCAAATTCTTTGTTTCACACTTTGTGTGTGTCAACGTTATGAATCATAGTTCAGCATTATTATGTTAGAGGCTATCTTGGCATAAATGGCTTCCTCTAATTTAAAACTTAGTTTCTGCAGAGCACGTAATCTGTTTATCCTCATGGCATCCCTGCCTGCCTTTGCTATGTTTTCATCGTTTTAACCCTATTCTGGTGTGCTGATCTTTAGATGCAATAGTTTGTTATTCTTTGATTCAATCCAAGGTCTGGACAGAAACACCGGATGGCGGAGAAGTAAATTTCATTACTGGTGCTGGTGGATTTCTTCAAAGTGTTGTTTTTGGATATGGTGGTTTGCGATTGAAGTTAGATGGTCTTCACTTGGATCCAGTCCTCCCCGATCACACCGGAAAGATTGGTTTCTATGGCTTAACATATCTTGGCAACAAGTTCAATTTGGAATTCGATTCGCAGCAGACGATTGTCATGGTAACAGAGCAATTCAAAAGTTACGAGAAGCTTACATTGCTTGTCAAAGGAAGTAAACAAGAATTTGAACTGAATTCTGGGATACAATGTAAATTTGAAAACGGCAGTGCTGTAATCAAATTTTGAAATTTCTGGGTGGAAATTTTCATAGAGCTTTAGTCGCTATGTTCCTACTGGGCATGTCAAAAAAAGTCCCCCCGTTTAAAAAAAAATTACTAAAACTGGAATATTAAGTCCTGTATCTTGGCAACAAGTTCAATTTGGAATTCGATTCGCAGCAGACGATTGTCATGGTAACAGAGCAATTCAAAAGTTACGAGAAGCTTACATTGCTTGTCAAAGGAAGTAAACAAGAATTTGAACTGAATTCTGGGATACAATGTAAATTTGAAAACGGCAGTGCTGTAATCAAATTTTGAAATTCCTGGGTGGAAATTTTCATAGAGCTTTAGTCGCTATGTTCCTACTGGGCATGTCAAAAAGTCCCCCCGTTTAAAAAAAAATACTAAAACTCGAATATTAAGTCCTGTATCTTGGCAACAAGGTCAATTTGGAATTCGATTCGCAGCAGACGATTGTCATGGTAACAGAGCAATTCAAAAGTTACGAGAAGCTTACATTGCTTGTCAAAGGAAGTAAACAAGAATTTGAACTGAATTCTGGGATACAATGTAAATTTGAAAACGGCAGTGCTGTAATCAAATTTTGAAATTCCTGGGTGGAAATTTTCATAGAGCTTTAGTCGCTATGTTCCTACTGGGCATGTCAAAAAGTCCCCCCGTTTAAAAAAAATACTAAAACTCGAATATTAAGTCCTGTATCATTGATACATTTAAAGATCATAAGTTGAGTGTTCCCTTCGAGTAACATTGTAAATCTTGCTTAAGGTTACTGTATCCCTTCAGGACGATAAAAAGGTTTTTTCCGGTCAATTTTTGGATTTTTAGATCATTGGATAGCACACACATCTACCTACAATTTCTAATAGGCTATCTGTAAAACATGGAGTGTGGAATGATGGAATGGAATGATGGAATGGAATAATGGAATGGAATGATGGAATGGAATGATGGAATGGAATGGTATAGATGGAATGGTAGATATGGAATAGCCAAACTACTGGTCACTTTGGAAAAAAAATTACACCAATGTGTTCCTCAAGATCTTCTTAGTTTATTTTACATATGTTTTCTTGAAAGTCTCATGAAATTCCCTTAAATATCGACTGAAACAACAAGCATGATAACAGACTGTGTGGGCAGACATCAGTTAAGTCGTTTAATTGATGTGAGTTGTAGGGAAAAAATCTGTAAAACATGGAGTGATGGAATGGAATGGAATGGTCGACATGGAATAGCCAAACTATTGGTCGGTTTTGAAAAAAAATTACACCAATGTGTTCCTCACGATCTCTTCAGTTCATTTTGCGCATATTTTCTTGAAAATATGCTGGAATTCCTTCAGATTTCAACTGAAACAAAATTGGATCTATGCTAGGCTCGCGTGAACACAGCTGTGGAATGTTAAGAAGTGACAGGGATCAATGACAGTTTTAATCCTTATCCTGTAATGGCGCCAAGATCATTTTTATCATAAACGGGGGTTCGTAAGAAACTTTAGACAACAGCAAATTGAGTTATTGCTGCCCTCATGCACTCACTCACTATTGTTTGAAAACAATGCCCAGTTGTTCATCATTTGCACACTTTGTGGTATTGTTTATATTTCATTTCGCGTTGTGCAACTGTGAACTGAACTGCGTCGATTTTTCAAAAGCCATGCTTCTTGCTTCACCACGTTGTGACTTTCGTCGGAGAATCCATAGTTTTATGCTGCTGGCATATTTTGTCTTATCGGGTACCATTTTATTTTCAGAATTTTTAGGCACTAATGGTAATTTTGTCTGTGCAGCAGGCTTCACCATGGTGGGCTTTGCTTTACATACAGTCAAGCACGTGTGTGCTCCCAGAAAACTGTCTTGCAGAATTTCAGTAGCTGACGAAGCCAGATTTAATTTCCTCCGGGCTTGCTACTTGATAGAGGGAATGTTTGGGTTTTACGGTCACGGGGTTTCACCATATTTTGTAATCTTGTACGCTATGTTTCGGTTTGATGTAAAATATCGCAAAATGTTTTGCATTTTAAATTTTGAGCGGTTTTACGGTTTTGGGACCCCCAAACATTCCCTGTTGGTACTGTCAGAAAAATCACCAAATTCACATCAACAATCATGTGAAAGAAATCTACAAAAGTAACAAAGTTGTATGTGGTAGAAATGTTCGGTCACTGATCTGTACCTTCAGAGCTTTGGCTATGGGAGGTGAGCTTCTTTGACAGTTCGAAATATTTGCTTGAAAGAAGGTAAAAAATGCGTTGCAATGGTGACCATGCTAAAAAGGAAATAGTCCCCCAAATGCTATATTAGTCCCCCCAAGAGGTTCAAACAATTAGATTTTGAGTTTTCAAGTTTTTATGGCAAGGAATCACTAAAATTTACTAAAGGCTGGCACCATCGATGTGTTGATTTTTCCAGGCACTTGCCACGCCATCCCCATGTGCAGAGATTCGATTGAAATTAGACGGGAAGTCAGAACATTATGATTCACAGCTGGTTTGATTCCGGAAGAAATTCTCAACAATTATACACTCATTTTTATAATAAAAGTGGTTCAAGTGGCTCTAGCCATATCGGATATCAGAATTTCCTGTTATTTTTGTCAAAGGTTTATAGATCCTGAGATTTCCTTTAAAAAACTAAACTATGAATTAAAAATACGAAACTTTTGTAATTTACCGTTATAATGTTCTCCGGTGACTCAAAATATGTTTTAACCATTTTTAAATTCTCTTGAGCGCAAATCACTTTATTACTAGTTTGAAATCTTATTACAAAGTGATTTAAGAGCTCTTCGAACAAAAATAAATCATTCCAGAATGGAAATTAAAACTCATTCAGAGACTTTAGGTAGCAAAAGTATCCTAACATTTAACGCAGATTGTACCACAGATTGTTTTATCTTACTGGTTACGTTGGACGCCCTGTTTAAAAAACAGAATGATTCTGAAAAATAGTGCAAATTTGATAGACTCCAAGAAACTCTTAGTAGCAAGAAGCTTTTTTGAGCTAGCCTGTGTTCTAGACTCCAGAAAAATAAATTATATTTGCGTAATGGTCTGGAACACAGGCTATTTTGAGCCCCAAGTGCTTATTACTCAATCTTGGAGACTCCAGAGGGGGCTTTAAGGGAGAGGGTGCTTGTCAGCTAGAGAGGGGGTTTATTCTCAAATGAAAAGGATATAAATTAAAGCATCTTAACTCTTTTATCCCCAATTTTGAGGAATGACATACAATATTACCGAGTCAAATGAACAAATTCGACATATTTATCAAAGCAGTATCAAAATTAACCTGCACACTTTTTTAGCTAAATAAACTGAAATTTGACATCCTTTTTAATACAAATGAAGGAGGATGGAAAGTGGGGCTTCTTTAGAACATTTAGCTTAGAAGGGAGGGGCTTACCAGAGAGGGAGGGGTTTATTAGAGAGGGGAGCTAGGGAGCTAAAAAAGAACGTTTCTTCAACCTCAGTCCCCAGAGTCTTTGTCATGTTTGGACTTCCCAAAAATAAGAAATTGTAAGAAAAGTACGTCTAAACTAATTTTTTTTTAGAACTAAGGTCAAAGATTGCCAGACAGTCTCTTAAAGTTATCCATTTTCATAGCATTTTGAAGGCAGTGTTCATGCTCTAAATGACAATCGTGTATGTAACACCCACCATGGTGAAGCCTGCTGCACAGGCAAAATATGCTAGCAGCTTAAAACTTTGGATTCTTCGACGAAAGTCACAACGTGGTGAAGCAAGAAGCATGGCTTTTGAAAAATCGACGCAGTTCAGTTCACAGTTGCACAACGCGAAATGAAATATAAACAATACCACAAACTGTGCAAATGATGAACAACTGGGCATTGTTTTTAAACAATAGCGAGTGAGTGCATGAGGGCAGCAATAACTCAATTTGCTGTTGTCTAAAGTTTCTTATGAACCCCCGTTTATGATAAAAATGATCTTGGCGCCATTACAGGATAAGGATTAAAACTGTCATTGATCCCTGTCACTTCTCAACATTCCACAGCTGTGTTCACGCGAGCCTAGCATAGATTCAATTTTGTTTCAGTTGAAATCTGAAGGAATTCCAGCATATTTTCAAGAAAATATGCGCTAAATGAACTGAAGAGATCGAGAGGAACACATTGGTGTAATTTTTTTTCAAAACCGACCAATAGTTTGGCTATTCCATGTCGACCATTCCATTCCATTCCATCACTCCATGTTTTACAGATTTTTTCCCTACAACTCACATCAATTAAACGACTTAACTGATGTCTGCCCACACAGTCTGTTATCATGCTAGTTGTTTCAGTCGATATTTAAGGGAATTTCATGAGACTTTCAAGAAAACATATGCAAAATAAACTAAGAAGATCTTGAGGAACACATTGATGTAATTTTTTTTCCAAAGCGACCAGTAGTTTGGCTATTCCATATCTACCATTCCATCCATACCATTCCATTCCATCATTCCATTCCATCATTCCATTCCATTATTCCATTCCATCATTCCATTCCATCATTCCACACTCCATGTTTTACAGATAGCCAAAGGTTAAAGGTTTCAAGTGCCTTTGATTTCCTGTTGAATGGATTTTGCGGTTATAATACCAATTATGTCATTGTAAACTCTGCGCTAAATACATACAGGATTACTCTATTTACTCTTGTGGCCAGATTAATGTTAATCATTTTCAACAGTGGAATTGTACGCTAAGAAACTGTTTCAGCGCTTTTCTCAAAATCAATTTTTCAGCAACCAATGGGTATTCATACAGCTCCCTGTACCCAACGGCTTGATGTAATTGGCTGAAATTTGGCAGACAGAGAGAAAAAGCATAGGGGGACCAAAGTGTGTCTCACTTTTGAGAAAAATTGCATGGTCCAAATTTAACATTTGAATGAATCTCAAAACGAGGCCAGGGAGCGAGGGGCAAAATTGTTTTATTAATTATTCTGAAGCTAAGGCATGCAAAAGAAATTTGAGACACACTTTGCTAGATTAATGTGTTGAGAATGCAAAAATCTCATTGAGATTTAAATGAAACATATCTGGGGGGACAGGGAGGTTCTAGAAGGGGGGAAGGTCCGATTTTCACGTTTTCGGATGTATAACGCCCAATTTTCGGATATTTATATTCTTTTTGGCTCGTAAATACTCCCCATTTAATGACGAATCGAATGATGTATAGTTTATACGTGTTATGTCGCGGGCATGATAATCAAGAGAGAAAACGCCGTGAGTGGTCACTGAAGGGATACAGTAACCTTAAGAGCCAAAATTTTGAGATCTTTCCTTCTGGTTCAAAATTTCAACTGTAGTATGCATTTCTTATAGTCTGTCTTAAATTAAATGTCACCCACGAATAACAACAATTAAAATGTTTGTATGCTTCAAACCAGCCAGGCCTTAAATGGGCCAAATTTGATAATTTTCAAATTAGCAATACCCGAGAAAATATTGGTCCTTGATTTACTTGAAATCAAATTTTGATGTCCTTTTCATATGTGGAAACTTTTTGGGACACCAAGTAGGAATAGTAAAACTTTTGATAAAACCTTACCAGATACATTTTATGATGGGTGCTACCGTTTCTAACCCTAAACCTAGGTATTTTATCATACGCTGAAATATTTGGGGAAATCACCTTCGAAATGCGTCATAGCAACGTTTATACGACAGCTTCAAAAGAAAAGCTGACAGATGTAGTACCCAGATTGATTTTCTATTTTCATCCGTCAGGTCATAGACAATATGAACATTTTTAATGCCACTACTATTTTGAAATTCTTAATTTCTCAGAAAGGATATTTGCATAAAAATTTGCTAGACGTAGTTTTAAAGTTAATAATTTATCCAATGATAATTGAGATGAAAACCGTGTGCTCTTTTGGATGAAAGTTGTCAAGACTAAACTTCGAAAAAATAGGCATGATTTTGAAGAGCGTGGAAAATAAAATAACTCTCAGATTCTTACAGGCCTTTACCTCTTACTATACAAATGAAACAGTGTCGAGTGATGAATTTGGAAAGAAATACAAAATTGCTTGCTTGAAAGAATAACAAACATACTCGTAAGTAAAAGAAGCATCCCTCGGGAGTGATTTGTCTCTCTTTGCTATGTTCAGTGGGTCAATACGGTCAGCTAGGCTGCTTCAATATCGATTATAGCCATCCTCGTTTGCAATCTAACATTGAAGGGAGACCAGGACCAAATTGCCAGCAGTAACGCATTGCCATGACTTCAACTTGTCTTTATATAAGATCAGCAACTAAAATAGATATAATTTAAGTAAATAAATAAGTGCGCAGTGACATGCAAAGTGATCCAAAAGAAAGCTGCAACAGTTTTATAAATAGCCAAAATTCAACTTCTCACACCATAAATCTGGCGAGAACATCTGCCAAAGCTACGTTTATCATTTTTTTATTGGGCGGCATTTTAAAGTATGCATAAAAATTGGTTAGCTCGTACAAATTTTAGACTTTCACATATTGCTGCTTTTTGGCCATGAAGTAATGATGAATTAAAAAGATAACTTCTGTTAGCATGATGCAACTATTTTCTAAAAAATTAACTAAATGTTATACCATTCATCGGCATTTCATCGATCTGTGTGCTGTAGTACTGTTCAATATCCCTCAGAATCCTGATGTCATCAGATTTTACGAAATTTATTGCCACACCTTTGCGTCCAAACCGACCAGATCTACCAATTCTGCAATCAAAAATTTGAAATTAAACAATGGAAATAATGAAAGGTCAATTCACTGGCAGTATGAAAATCAAATACCTAATTTTTCATTGGAAATTTATGAAGAGCTTTTCTCATATTAGATAACAAAAGTTGTTATGTTCATTTCTAGCAAAAACATGAAATAACAAAGTAAGAAACCTCAAGCAGCGTGCAAATATAAATGCCATGTACGTTTCTAGCCTGCTTTAGCTACCTAATCTAAGTGATAAACACTCCATGCAATCCACGTAGAAAACTCAATGTCATGCCTACCTAATATTTCCAGCAGAGAAATAAAGTAAAAGAGAGAGATTGAATTCAATTTAATTTAATGATAGAGAGATTCATACCTGTGGATGTACAATTCACGATTATTTGGAAGATCATAATTGATGACCAGTGAAACTTGAGAAACGTCGAGACCTCTTGCCCATAAATCGGTCGATATCAGAACACGGCTACGATAAAATAAATTTAACAATTTAACAATGCTAACGGTCATAGAGTTTAAAAGGAAATAACATAGTTGAAAGCTGTCTTGCGGCCAAGTTAAACATATAGTCTATTATATTTGGTAACTTTTACACATGCTGTTTCTTTGTGTAGCTAAAGAAACAATGGGTGGATGGGCATTTCTTTAGCTTATTCATGGGACTAGGCCATTAAGCTGCTATGTCGATTCCCTTTAGCTTTCCTCTATTGGCAAGAAACAAACAATGTTCTGGAATTTTCACAAACAGCTGCTTCCGTTTAATTTGCAACGCAATAAAAAAATTTCCATTAGAAAAGTATGACCTTAAGAATCAGCAGGATAATACAGCTATGTAAAGTAATTGTGAATAATAAAACGACAGACCAAGCAACAAGTGAATCCTTTCAGAAGGAAACCAGAGTCAACACAATGGTGAAAAGTTAAGAACATGATAATCAAAATAATCAGCATTTCTGGGTACGTGATACAAACGCGCATGGTATAATGATCAATGGTGCAATGGTGCAATGTAATAGGAGCTGCACACCACGAGATGGTTTTTGAAATCGACCATGCAGCAAGTAAATGATTTGTAAAATAGTACAGCATGGGATAATGATCAATGGTGCAATGTAATAGGAGCTGTACACCACGAGATGGTTTTTGAAATCGACCATGCAGCAAGTAAATTATTTGTAAAATAGTACAGCATGGGATAATGATCAATGGTGCAAAGTAATAGGAGCTGTAAATAACGAGATAAAGTTTTTGAAATCAACCATCCAGCAAGTAAATTATTTGCAAAATAGTACAGCATGGGAAAATGATCAATGGTGTAATGTAATAGGAGCTGTAAACCACGAGATAAGGTTTTTGAAATCAACCATGCAGCAAAAAAAACATGAAAAACCAACCTTTGACCACCCCTGAACTCTTTCATGATAGCCTCTCTTTCTTTTTGTGGGAGACCTCCATGCATCGAAGAGACGGTGAAATTCGCTTCTCGCATCTTCTCAGTCAGCCATTCCACTTTCCGTTTTGTGTTCACAAAAATGACTGCTTGGGTTATTGTCAATGTGTCATATAAATCACAAAGTGTGTCAAATTTCCACTCTTCTCTTTCCACAGCAACAAAGAATTGTTTTATTCCTTCCAGCGTCAACTCATCACTAAAAAAGATAATAGGTGCAGTTCGTTTTTATTCAAAATTTAGTGAAGATATTTTGGCAGTCATGACAATTATCGTGAATACAGTATGCTACTGTATGTGATTCAGAACAAGCATCACGTTGGCTGTGATGTACAACAATTAGGAAACTTAGCAGTAAAAAAACCAGCTTTAGTAATGAAATATTTGCACCTTTTCCAAAATCTTAATGTTATGATCAAAGCTGTAATGGCTCGTGGCCCAATCAACCAAAATGTGTCAAAATATATATCAAAAACGATTTACCGTTTGACTAAAATTCTGATTGGATCCGTCATGAATTTATTTGTCATTTCAAGGATGTCATGAGGAAGTGTGGCACTGACAAGAACAACCTGAAAATGAATGAATTCACAAATCTTACAAACTAAATTCTACAGTATTTTCTGAATTCAAGTCTACTGTTAAACAATTTAAAACCCTGCTTCTTTTATTACTTCAAAACTAACTTTCATCCTAGTGTGACCAGAATAAATTGTTTCACGTTAAAAAGAGGAAAAAATTGACAACATTGAAGCACATACCGTATATCTCATTAATTTGTAAGTTTAAAAACAAATCATACAATGTTTAGACTAACTGCTGCACTGATAGGCTAGTGTGTTGGTTTAAATCAGTGGCTTTAGGATGCATTCTAATAATAAAATTGAAGTATGCCAGAGGCAGAAACAAGATTAGTAAATAAACCACTCAAGTTATTGATAATGACATGTAATCTCAAATCAGCTACGTGCCAAATACATAATAATTTTTTATGCGCCAGAAAAAGTAATGCTAAGCTAATGTGGGATGATTACAAGAACATGATAAAATATCTAACTAGTATACCGGGAGTCCCAACAAAAAGTATACAGATTTGGTTGACTCCAGCGATGTGAATTTAGCTTTAATCAATGGCTAATCACTCTCAAAATGTTCCTCAATAGTTAACTTGAACATAGATACCTTTTTTGTAGGTATTGGTGCTTTGAGAGCAGAAATATCAATCTTGAAAGCTCAAATTTGCGTCCACCTGCAAACCAGAGCTTTTGCCTTTTGGCTTTAGCAAGTTCCTTAACCCTATTTTAACCGGGGGGGGGGGGGCGTTTTTCGCCCCCCCTATCGGATTTTTTTTAATAGCTCCCAAACGATGCAACCTACAATGCTGAAACTTCTTGACTTTTCCTAAAATTTAGTTGGCAATCAGAAAATAGAAATTTCAATACCTATTGTTTGACCACGTGACCACCACATGCCCATATTTGGAGAGTGGTCACAAAGAAATTCTTTAAAACGGCTCTAATTTCTTCCTTTGTTACTAAATCTCAACAATATATATACCATTCGATTCATCTCGATGAGTACTTTCATTTGATGTATAATTTATTCATATTTGCTGACATCAGCAGTTTATTATTTCTATGACGTCATCAATCTTTATGACGTCATATTCCTAATGAATGAGTAATTTTTCATACAAAACTGATGGAATTACCTCAAATAACGATGAAGGTACTTGATTTCACCAATAATATGCGAAATTAATGGTTTTAAATCATAATTATTGAGCTAACAATTTTGCATTGAATCAAATTTTCATTATTTAATTAGTTAATTTATTAGAAACCATAAATATCCGTACGAAACCATATGAAACTACAAATTAATGATATCAAGCAGGTATTTGGATGGTTTTTTGCCAATTTTATCTGGCTATTTGCTAATAATGGGCCCTTTTCTGCAAATAGCTCGATTTTCTCAAAATTTGCATTGTTTTTGGTTGCCTAGCAACCAATCACGTGACTATTGATTGATTGATGCTATTTTTAGATTCTCCATTGTTCAATTATGACACAATGCAAGTTTCATTGTCATAGCTCTTATACTTGCGGAGAAAAACAGGGGGGGCGAAAAACGCCCCCCCCCGGTAGAAAATCACTTTTTTTTTACCCGGTTAAAATAGGGTTAAGCACATCGAAATTAAGAAGTGAAATTAATGAAAACTTAAGAATGACTTCTGGGGGTGACTTCTGGAAAACAGAGTGATACAAGATATAACATTGCTCAAATTTTATCAAGGCTATCATTGATTTGAACGGTGTGTCTTAAGAATTTGCTAGGCCAAAATGCTAAAGCTCTGGTTTGCAGGAAGAGGCAAATTTGAGCTTTCAAGATTAACATGTCTGCTCTCAAAGCACCAATATAAACAAACAAGATGTACCTGTTTTCAAATTAACTATCAAGGAACATTTTTAGGGTGATTAGATATTGATTGAAGCTAAATTCATATCGCTAAAGTCAACCAAATCCGTATACATTATTTTTGGACACCCGGTATATATATTGATAAACTTTAAGAATGGAAAATGTTCAATTAGTTACATCAGCTATATATCTGATCATTACTGACTTTTTTCTGCTGTTAACAGTGTTGTTAAACATAAAATAAAACCTTTAAATACCTGAGTTGCTGGTGGCAAAAATCTGTACACATCATAAATCTGCTCTTTGAACCCTGAAGCAAAATTGTATCTCATTCAATTTAGTTTCTACTGTTTGATGATAAAGATTTAAGATTCAGGGATACAAACTATTCATAAGTCATTGAAATTACATTCTATCAAAAAAGTGGATCCAAAGGTAAAGGATACTAAAGGGGCTGCGCCCTAAATTGTCGGCTTTCAAAACAAAATTGAATTAAGAATAAGGAAATGCTCTAGGACTGGGCAAATCACAATAAAAATGTTTATTGACTCTTTCTCAAAGCTGAACTTAAATGTAACGACTGTTTCTCTTGGTAAATTTTCAGGTCAAACGCAAGGCAGTCAACGGCCTAATCTTTGGCATGACTTCTAATTTTTTTTATACATCATTTAATAACTTACAATACATATTACTTTTAACATTACTTACAAAATACCATACCCTACTACTAATACAATACCAATTGGAGCGAAAGCTACGTCTACCTCATGGCAACATAAAACAGGAAATACGAACATACCACTGCACGTAGCTACTAGAGAGAAAAATAATTGCTAAAACTACACGTAACTACAAAAAAGAAAAAAAACCGTTTCCTTTAAAGGGGACACATAAATATAATACAGATTACATTTTACAATACTTTCTAATTACTAATAAGTAGGTTAGGCACAAGATTTAGTGAAATTTGATGAAGAGGACCATGATATTTATAAGAATCGTTCCGTTCTTGAAATATACAAGATAGTTGATTTTAGGATGAAGTTATTTACTTCAAATGGCAACTGTTTGTCGCCGTACAAAAGAATCTGTAAAAGGACAGGATTTGGAACGTCAATAATTTCAAATGAGCGCAGCACCGGAAGGACACCAGCGAGGAGGTCACGCCTTTGTTCTTCAAAAGAAGTGCACAACAATAGGTAGTGTTCCGTATCCTTAGGACGTACCCTAATTTGGACGTACCCTAAATTCATAACGACGCCTTCGCAGTAAACTCGTTGATCTTATCGCGTAGCAGCAAACCCAAGCAGGATTATGAAACTGTGAGAGCCAGCGGAAGGAACAAGGAGGTCTACGGGATATTTCTGAAAATCTAGCAAATGGAGGAGAGGTTTACAAGAAGTATGAAATGTTATGGTCACATTTCAAAATATTGACAGATAAAATGATGAAACTGACTACAGTGAATGAAATGAATTCACAGTTCGTGAATGAAACCTTGCGCACATGAAATCAACAAAAAAGTGATTTACTATGTTACCATAATCTAGAGGTTTATGGCTTTAACCTTATGACTTCTAACATTGTGGTCGACAGGGGAGTCAGTAAGAGAACTCAGAATCCATAGGCCGACCAATAGGGGAGCATGTAGGCCAGTCTGACCACTGCTGTGATGATATTCCCGGCTTCTACACCCATTCCAAATTTCTGTGACTTTTTCTTCAAAAATATCCTCTTGAGGGTTGGAGATGCCTGTAAACAAACTGTACAGTAAAAATCCGCATATAAGAACCTACAATTTTGTAAGTCAGCCAGATTAGGTTCTTATGTTTTGGGTATTTAGTGGGAAATGAGGCTGTTAAGGTTCTTAAATTGGTTCTTATTTTATTCAGGGCTTTCAGGAATTTCTTTCTTCTGATTCAAACTTCAGGCCTATTATTTACTGTCAGCTCACACCACTTGAGTTCATGGGGTCTTATTCACAACAGAAATTAGTGGAAGAATCATAAATTTTTATAAAATCCAAAGAAAAGCTTTCAAAAGATTCTCATCAGATAATATAAAAATTTCTGATTCTTCCATAAACTTCTTTTGTGAATAAGACCCTATGATCTCTACAAATAAGAACCTATCTTAAATTTCAGGCTGAATGGGTTCTTATACAATGGGGGTCTCATTGCAAAATTTCAGCCTGCAGGTTCTTAATCCACTAGGTTCTTATACGCGGGTTTTTACTGTAGTTGTACTTTATACAAAATCCCGAGGCAACACGAAGAAAATAAATGTTGCGCTTGGAAAACAGCAAGGACATCAAATACTCCCACATTTATCCATTTCATGTAAGTGCTTTTAAAACATCCTTCACGGTAAGGATAGGCAATACAAAACGAAAACAACAAGACAGAATCTCAGAAATGATGTCAGCAAATAATTTCCTGCAAAATCCAGGCCCAAACTCCTTCTGAAACAAAGTTTTTGCAGCGCGGTCAGATATGATGCCAAATGTTAGCCGACAATTTTAGGCGATGCTCCTCCATATCTTATAAATGACTGTGCTAACAAACAGTGGTGAAAAACGACTATAACTAACTTTTGAGTAATAGGAAAGGAAAAAAACATAGTTCATACCAGGTGCACCATAAACAAGTTAAAAAAAGTCTCTTTGTGACAGGATTGTACACAACGTCAATTTTGAAGATCAATGACTTAATCTGTGGTCAACATCCAACATTAAGGCAGGTAGGCGAATAAATTCAGGCGAAGCAAATTTTTCGTCTCAAATTTTTCTCTTCATTTCCGCTACAAGAAATTTTAGCACCAAAACAAGGAAAAGCATGGCAGATGTACGTAGCACCTTGCCACTGAAAAAATAGATACGTAGAACGTTGTTCTGATTGGTTGATTTTGCTGCTTGTAAAAATTTGCCTCAAAAAAGTAGAAATGGATTCGCTGCAATTTCAAGGTGACTTCTCTGAAAAAGGCTCTGCGCAAATTTTCCGTGTTTTTACGTTCAAAATTTGGCTTGGCGCTAATTTATTCCACAAGTGTAAATCCGCCTTTAAATTTTGCCGATTTCTGTTTATTTTCAGCAGGCTGATTTTGGCAGGCAAATTCAAATCATGATCTAGAATTGGCCAAAATTGATTGTAAAAAGCGATCACATTTTGTCAAAGCTACACCACGTAGAAAGGATAAAATTTAACAATATTTAACTAGTTAGCTTACCTCTATTCAGCATTTCATCAGCTTCATCTAAGATTAGCATCTTTATAGCCCTTGTTCTCAGGTTTCGTCTTTTGATCATATCTGTAAAATATCAATGAAATGAGAACAATATTAGAAAATTACACAAAAGATGGTGGCAAGGAAGTTTTTACCAAGATGCATTGCATTCTTTAATTGAATCCATGTAGAACTGTTAAAGGTCAAATCCGGCCTATCGCGATTTTTTTATATTTGTAACTTTAAAATATGAGGATTTCAATGAGCATAGTGGTTCTAGTCGTAGAGGAGCAAAATGGGTGATTTAGGGGGTTTGAAATAGTGTACCCCTACCTGAAAACCGCGTGGTGAGTGGGGCCTGAAACTAGCTAAATCGTGACGTAGATCGAGTCACAGCAAACTTGAGTCAATTTGCATGAATCGATTGTATTGCATGAAGAAGCGTGTCGAGCACTGTCTGTGAGCATTGCCATGTAAAGTTTTGAAAGTTCATCACCGATAGCGGTTTCTGCGGGTGTTTGATAGAATAGTAACATTTTCCTTACATTCACAACCATGAAGAGCAATGCAGCACATCTTTGCAGTTTACATCAGAAACGAAGCTGTTGTCTTGGGAGGAAACGCTTCGCCATCATGCTGTCGGTCGTACGTAGGCCTAGTAGGCCCAACATGGTGCTTGTCTCAAGATGCCTTCTGGTGCTTTTAGTGTACGACCTTATTTCGATGTTGGGTTGGACGAGCATTTGGCAGGTAAAAATTAGAATCCGGAAGGAACAAGGAAGAGAGAGAATGGCTTGGACGACCTGGCAGACGTTTGACACGGTAAGTGAATAATTAGGCGCACTTGTTCTTTTATTATTATTATTTATTAACTTGACACGGCCTATTATCAATAGCGAATGAAATGAAATCGACAGAGATCGATTGCCTTACATTTACCAGCTGTATCCCATTACCAACAGCAATTTTCCAAGTCCCAAGATGGAATTTCGAATAGATTTTGACCATTAACTTTTGGAATAGACTTCCTTCCTTATCATGGGTAAATGAGCAATGACAAGGCCAGAAGGATGCTGCACGAATTGTGAAAGATTCTCATTTTGCTCATAAATGATTTTGAAATTTTCAATTACCTGTTCTGCTCCTCTATGTTACCTTGCTGTGACTACTGTGCTGTGTGAATCAAAATACAGGTACAGGTATCTTAATTGCAAAGGGGCTAAAATCTTTCTGAAGTGATAACTGTGCTAGATCTGGTCTTAGAAAGACAGACAAGACAAATCTGGCTTTCTAAATATCCTGCAGGTCAGTGGTGTAACCCTGGGGAGAGGGGGCAGGTCAGGCCCCCCCCACTTCTCTGAGGTCAGTGTTCCAATTTGTTTAAATCTGTTGAGAAAATGTCTAAGGGGGGGGGGGGGTCTTTAGAGAAATAAGAGTGTTTCCTGACGGATAACAAGGATATTTCTTCAATTGAAAAAGGCCTAACCTTAAAAAGATTCTCTAAGGCTACACCCCAAGAACCCCATCTATGTTTGTCTCCTCCATTTTATTTAGATGGTTGAAGAATCCTACCTTAATCTGCCTTTTCAGGGGCCTTCTACTAAAACAATCAAGCATATTTAAAATTAATGGGTCTATTGGTTCAAAAGTTATAATTGCAAAGTATGCTTGGTTAAATTTAGCATGTCCAATTCTTTTAACCCAAATAGATTTCCATAGGCACAAGATTATATATATTTTTCTATAAGAAACCGCTTATAAGAAGCTCAGACCCTGTCTAAAAATTAAGAAATTCCAGTATGTTTTTCTTTATTCTCACTTGTTTCCTGTATCATATTTCTCTGAAGGTACTTGGGAGTAATATCTAAACAATGGAAACTAAGGCCTCATTCAAAACACCTTGTTTTGAGATGTTCAGGAAGGCACAGATCTGATAATTTTAAGAGACTTTCAGTACTGGCCAAAATTCTTAGTTTCTTATAAAAGATACTTGGTGTCCCAAAAAATGCAACAGATTTAGAAAACTATGACACAAGCTGTTTCAAAGTAATAATCACATTATAACTCTTATCTAAATCTGCAATGATTAGATCAAATTTTGATATACTTCTCAGAATTTTTGGTGACTTGGTGGCAGAGCTAAAAAGCAACAGAACTTCAAATTTGGTGTCAGGGCAAAACCAGAGATACAGTACCAGCATCAGTGCAAAGTATACTGCAAAATTAAAAGTGTGGAAATATCTGCAACTTCACAGTATTATGGACAAGCACAGCTTGATTATTAAGAAACTGCAACAAAGGGATTCCTGCACAACTTGATTCATGAGTTATCCAGTCTTGAGGGAGATCAGTGCTCATTTATACTAGTCATTTTAGAAAAAATAAAGAACCATCATGGGCACATAAGAAGCACAACCGTGTTTGGACAGAAATCTTTAAGAAAGTGTCTGTTTAGTGCTCAATGTGTTTGAGTGTTTGTCAGCAATGCTCAGGGATTGTCATGTTTTATGATTTGACATTATAATCAACTATTGTTAATGCAGCAGCTCTGGTTTTGACCAAGGGGCAATTTTGAAGTTTGCTGATTTTTAACTTTACAACCAAGTGACCAAAAATACTGGGAAATAGATGAAAATTTAATCTAATTACTGCAGATTTGAATAAAAATAATTGTTTGGTAATGAGTATGAAACAGTTTGCATTAGAATTTTCAAATTTGTTGCATTTCTTTGGGGACACCTGGTACATGTATGTTGCAGAGTGCCATGTAAACAAAGATTTATTCATTTAGCTATAGCTAAGCAAGAAGTGTCATCAACTGTCATAAATTGTTACTTAAATCTGACATTTATATTCAGGTACATGTGGCAAATGCAAAAATTAATCTGCTTGAAGACTCAAAGGAATTGAAAACCTACCTAGAGAAAAGAAGCAATTTGTGGATGGTGAAGTCACCAGTAAAGAAGCCAAAGCATATACCTTGGGGCACCCCCCTATTTACCAATTTTTACAAAACCATATGTATAAAAACTAGCTTCAGCTGTATTCGTAAACTGCTGGCTGATAAATTCAAAACATTGCAGTAAAACAAACTCTCAAAGTAGGGATCAAAGAAGAGACAGAAATATTGTGATATTAAAAGTAGACAATATCTGTGTGAGATTACAATGCAATTGGTGTGTGACATTAAGGCAAAGATGCCCCCTTTTGATAGAAATGAAATAATTTTCTGTGATTCCAACAAGAAAGTATGAAAAAGAATACTTATAGTGTGGTACAGCATGCGGATATTATGTAGATCAGTGTTGTTGTTTCTTGTTTGTCTATCTCCTGTCTGAAACTGTGGTCCTTATCAACATTATATTCTAAATACTATGGTCACTTCCAAAAGAATTTTCTGTGTATGGTCAAGGTATCAAGGCCCCGGGGGGGGGGGGGTACTCCCATACTTGACCTGATGGGATGTGCCGTTCAACAGGGTGTCCTTTTGCGGTAAAAATAAAGCGACAGGGTGTCCTTTTCTAACGAAAATTATGAGGGTATTATAATAGGTAAAAAAATTATGCAACAGGGTATCACAAGCAAAAATTTCATTCTACACTGTATTTGAGAGGCAAAATTTTTATGCGACAGGTGTATACTTTTGGCCTATTTTTTATGCGACAGGGTTAAGGGTATGGAGAGGTTTTCCGCACACCCCTGTCACTTCCCTAGTCAAGTACCCCTGCCCCCAGGATCAAGGCAAAGGAAAAAGCATGGCAGCACATAAGTTTAAGAGTAGTGATATAATTTTTGGTTTATTAATTTTTGGGTTTATCATAGAAAAGGATACATACTTTCTATCAGTATGAATATAAGCTACATTTGAAGAAAACGTGCCCCAAAAATTTTGCAATGAGCAAATAAATGCCCTTTTTATTTTCAGGAAATGCCCCTTTAGCTTAATGAAAAAGTTCACTTGAGGTGTTGTGCCCCCCCCCCCCCCCCCCAAGTTTGAGATACTTCCTTTCCTACGTCCCTCTTATGTGGTTTGTTTTTCCAGAACTTTTCAGTCTTGATGCTACCCTCCCCTCCTTTGTGAAGCCATTACAAAAGATTACACATATTTTTTCTTATAAGAAACTGCTTATAAGAAACTCAACTCTCAGATTGCCGAAAAATTAAGAAACTCCAATACTGGGAAAATATGAGCTAAGAAACTATTTATTTGATAAAGGAAATCCTTGACATGTTTTTACTTTACTTTCACTTGTTTCCTGTATCATATTACTCGTAAGGTACTTGAGTAATGTCTAAACATTGAAAAGGCTTAAAAAACCTTGTTTTGAAATGTTCACGAGGGAAAAGGTAGTGAACATGAAGATTGTTATGGAACCTCTAAGAAACTCGTAAGAAACTCTGAGTACTCAAAATCTGATAATTTTAAGAAACTTCCAGTACTGGCCCAAATTCTTAGTTTCTTATAAAAAAATATGTGTAGATTGCAAAGCTGTCATTGAAGGCCTATTATGGTTACTCCAAGTCTATTCCAAAATACAAGGATGGAATGCAATGTTTTGCCTTTCTTGTTTTTATTGAGAATGTGTGCTCTTAACGACCCACTTTTGAGTGAACTTCATTAAAACAGCTCTTCTAATAATTTACTTATCATCTACAACTGTTGATATTTTTCACAGTCTATCCTTTGCTTTGGCTTTTCATGGTTTCTTTCTCTTGCATGCAGTTGTGAACTTTCTTTAATATTGCTTCCTGCCTTGACTTGTTCAACGGCAACATACTCTGAAAATTAAAAGACAGAGTACAGTGTCTGGAATTCAAAATTTTTATTCTTTGTCAAAGACTAAAAATTAGAAACGAAAAATGACTGGCAGAGAAGTCGATTCGATGGTAGTTGGGACAACCAAATATTGTGTTGACCTTACCTTTGCTGCCACTGAGAACCATCAATCAGTAGTAGTTGCTTTTAGCCTCCAACCTTCGTAGTTCAGGAAGTCTCGTAAGGCAAGGCACTGCTCGAAATCATCGACATTAAATCCATTGAATTCTGTAAGAAAATTTAGGCCGCCTAAATCAAGCAAGGCATGGTGGCCTAACGATAGTTTGCCTTCCATTTCTCTTCCTTCAAACTCGTGGTTTTCTCTCTATGAATTTGGCACCGGTCCTTCGATAATTTAAAGCCATCGGCCAACCAACTCCAAATCATGCCATGCAGATTTATGACAACAATAATCAGCAAATCTTCTTGGTATTTTGTTTGAGTGTTTAACAACCCACCGTTTCACAACAGCTCGAAGAGTTTCTGTTGTGCTCTCGTGTCGTGCGTAGGCCCGAACACAAAGCTCGACCTCTGACTCGATCTACGTCACGCTTCTCTTGGTTCCAGGCTTTTTTCCTCACGCGGTTTTTAGGTAAAAATTTGAGTGAAAAACGGAATTCAGAGTGCGATTTCCATATGTTCCGAAACTCATTTCAAAATTTTGTTCGGAAAATCTAAACTGACATGCCGTAAATATTTAAAAGCGACGAAAAAAAGTTTTGACCGCATTTGTCCTTTAAAGATCTTAGAACAAAATGGCAAAAGTTCCTCACCATCATCTTTCACGCTATCATATGATGGCCTTTTTGAAAGCAAAAACAGATTTTGCAGAAACACAAAGAGCAAAAATTAAGTTAGGTATTTAAGGTCTATCTAAGAATTCATATATATCTTCTTTTTTTTTATTCAATATGAAATTATTCTGCTTTTATTCAATATGATTTTTTTATATTTTTTTATATATATCTTATAAAGCACTGCAAAATTTCAGATAAGTGCACCATAAGTGCACCATATAAGTCCAACAAAGCTCTACGAGGTGAGTAAAAAAAGCTGCCTGTGCCGCTTGAAAGGCTATAACTCCCTAAACGTATAAGCAATAACCATCAGCAATATCTGATTGAATAACCAACATGTTCAATTATTTTTAGAATTTTCTTGGCTGATATTAGTTACTCCGTTCAGAATTTGCGTGCGATTTCTCAAGAATTTCCCTTTGAAAAACCTTCAAACACCTGCTAAAATCACGAACAAATTCCCTCATATTTTCACATGATAGCAATGACTTGAAGTTGAACGCACTTTGTCAAATGCTATCTGGGAGGATGAATAAGTCTTCAACCTGGTATTCATGGGGATTCCATTCTCTTAAGAGGGCAAAATAAATGGATACATGTAAATGTCATTATTGTTAGGAAGGAAGACCACAAGAATTTTGCACATCGCTTGCACTCGTTTTTGCAGGTTTTTGAAAGGGTTTTTCTGCAGAAAATCTCCCTTGTCTATGGGAAGGAGAGGCCGATTAAAGCCAGGTACTGTAAATTACTGAATCTAACTAAACATATTGGCAATAAAACCAGACAGTTCTCATTATCATTGCTTTAATATTCAGGGAGCAATACGTAATTTTTCGAGTTTTATAAACAACAGAATATTAGCTCTTGATTCATCATAGTAAAGTTACATTAAAGTAAATAATACTAGAGTAAGTTGTCATACCAAAAACTCTTCCGGGCGTTCCTGAGACAATGTGTTGTCCATAATCCAGTTTTCGAATATCTTCCCCAATATTTGTACCACCAATACACCCATGACATTGCACACTCATGTAGTCTCCCAATGCCAAAATAACCTTTAATGGAATAATCACACCATTATAAAAGTTATTTTTCTGGTTATTACATATTTCAACGAAAAAGGATACAATAGCGCGATAATTGTGGTACTGTCAAATACGTTGAATTTCAGACAGCCTTTGCTGTATTGAATAATGTAATCAAAGTGAATACAGGAAGCAAAGGTAAATAAGAGAGATGCACAGTTTATAAAAGATAGTTATTCTAATTGAAAAATTTGGAAAATCAAAGCTAATAAGAAAGTGGGCCTCAAAGACTCGGGGCTTTACATATTGTGATCACAAATTGTTTGAAATCAGTTAAAGTGGTAAAGATAGCAGCCGTGATAGCAATGGAATTGTTTAGAATTTGGGTAAACATATTAATAATATATATATATAGCTTAATTGTGCTTACCTTCTGTACTTGTATGGCTAACTCTCTTGTTGGAGACAGGATAAGAACTTGAGTCTCTCTCAGCTAAACAAAATATCAGTTCTCAAATTAGGTTGTTGCTAAATGTTTAAATTGGGTGGATCAGAAAAAAATGGTGACATTCGCCAATTTTTATTCATACTATTTACTCCTCAAATTAGTTCCTGCACAAATTCATTGCATGAATCTGAAAACTTAGTTGATGAAAATCGGTTTTGCCATATTATAATTTCAAGCAATCTTATTTGAATCAATCTTTGCAAGATTCCTTAATCCATACCCAGCATGCACATGTGACTTCTAAATCATGACAAACAGGGGTGTAGCCAAAGGGGGGGTGCGGGGGGGGTGCCGCACCCCCCCCCCCAACATTCAGTTTGTCGGCAAATTGATAATATCTGTCGGTAAATCAAAAACGTTTCATTGGTACTGGTACTACTGAGTGTCTGTCGGCGAATACAGTTTCCAAATCTTTCAAAAGGTTGGTGTGAAACTCAGTGACCGATTTCTTTGAACTAAATGACTGAACGATCTTGGGTCTTGGGAGAGGCATTCTAAGCCAAAGTAGAATGCATATTCTCAAAATTTTTCTGGTGGCTTTGCCCCCAGACCTACTTATTTCAAGATCCCATTTATCTTAACCTGTGCGTGTCATTGGCTATAGGGCTCCCTATTTGCTACTGCTCCTTCAAGCAATTTCATCAAAATAATTTGAAGAGCTAGCTGTACTCTGACATGTTCGTTTACTTTCCTAGATTAACTTGCTAAGATGGGTATAAATTCTCAATGCAAATTCAATAAAACATCCTGCCCATTTTGTGTTCATTGCAGGCATTTTTACGATGCAAAATAAAACTAAAATGGGCGTTTCCCTCATTTTCCGAGCGTCTGAAGGGCATGGTCACAAAACATTTTGTAGCCCACGCCCCATAAACCCCCCGCCACTCATCAAGTGCTGCGTATGTCCCTGAAATACTATGCCAAGTGTCTACATTTTGAATGTAATCATCCATTGCTTATACGTTTCAAGCTTTGATGATATATAATGGTATTTTCGTTTTTTTGTCGGCAAATTGGGGTGTCTGCACCCCCCCCCCCCAACAATTTTCTTTAGCTTCGCCCCTGATGACAAAAGCATTTTTTCTCTACAAGAACTGAAACAAGGCATGAAATGCGTTAAAGCATAAAAAGAATGATTAGTTGGATTAATTGTGTACCACTAGGGAACTATTTATTCAATTGTCATTGCTAGGAAGCAGAAAGTTCTTGTAGCAATGACACCTTTCACCAATATAATTAAAGCGGTGTCACCCCAATCGAGCACCCTTCAAAGAAAATGATAATTTATTTTCCAAAGCAAGTCATTTCAAAAAAAGTAACTAACAGCAAAAAGGTTCCTTCACCCTTGTGACAGACTGCTGTTTATAGCCAGCAGCATATGAGCTTCCTCCTTTCTTAGCCAGCGACTTAAACATGCAGCAGTCTAAATGACCCAATTTTCTAAAATTTGCCCCTTTTGAGCACTCCCCCCCCCCTTGCACTTCTACCACATTTCTCTGACAAATATCTATAGAGACAATATTGCTATTTTATCGTTGAACTTTGTTCTCACAGGATTCCACTCAATCTAGTTGAATTAAAGCAGTTTCCCTTCAATGACATTAAAAATGTATCTGCAATGTAGCTGATTACTATTCTCTCCTGCATTCAATTTTCTGTCATTAGCAAAGGAAGGGGCGTATCTCTCTTTAAAAAAAGCGAGCGATATTTTAAAAAATGGGATTTTAGGGACTTCTTGGGATTTTTCGTCAATATACTGTAAGAAGATTCCTTATGAAAGGCATACCAGATTCTCATGAAATGTATTTGCTTCGCAGTGAATAAAAGTTCTACAGGGTGCTCAAAAAGGGCGACAACTGACAATCTAACTGCTTCAAAATCAAAACCCCTGGAACACAAAATGAAAGTAAGATCTTGTTGATTTCTTTCTAAATAGCATAGGAATCATTTGTCGTACATAGCCAAATTCTCGTGGCCCATGGCCAAACCGCCAAAGCCTCATTTTCATGGACCAATCAGATGGCTAAAAAGCGAAGAAGACAAAAGAAACCCGTGAGGATTTTTCTAAATTTTACCTACCTTCATAAAACACAACCAGGACCTAAAACTGCTTGAAATTTACCGAATTTTTTTAAAGAAATCTACTCTTCAGATGTTTGGGTGCACAAGTTTGGATGCCGGTTGAATTATCTCCAGGTTTAGCAGAGTTATTGCCTCTCCAATAGACAAAATCGGCGAAGGCTTGTTGAGTACCTCTTTCTTTTGAATTTTATGACTTATTTCACAACAAGCAAACTTGTGCCATGAATGCAAAAAGTAGTACAATACAGAAACTTCCCAGGAGTATTGCCACATGACTTGAAATGCGCGATCAAGCCTTTGTCGACTTTTTCGATTCACATAGAAACTGTAGGGGCATTGAATCTTGAACAAAAGAAAATTTAGCAGAAAGACAACAGCAAGGACAATTGAAAACAATCAATAATTGTTATTACTATTGTCTCTCTGACAGAATTTCTATCGTTCAAGGTTCAGTGACTTATCGGTTTGTTTGTGGTCATACTGTAACTCCACCAATCCTGGAGATATTTTAACTGGCATCCAAACTTGTACACCCAAACATCTGGAGAACAGATTTCTTTAAAAATATTCGGGAAATCTCAAGCAGTTTTTTGTCCTGGTTGCACTTTATGAAGGTACCTTAATCCCTTCAAATTTCGCAGCCTTCAATTTTGGCTCCCTTTAATTTTCGCCCCTCGTGTGCAGAAGTTTCGCTCCTTTTCATTTTCAGCATACCCTTCACAACTGCCATTTAACAATCAATGGATCTCAAGAAATCAGTGAGAAATTCTTGATCAACTCCGATTATAAAACTTACCTTGGTATCCACACCTTGTAATGCAGAAATGGAATATGTGGCAGTCTTTCCAGTTCCAGATTGGGCCCTGTGGATCACATTTAAAATCAACTTTTTAGATCTTTATCCTATCCTTTCCTATTTGATCCTATCCTATCCAACTTTTAGATCTTAAAATCCTATTTGACTTCTTGAATGTTTTCTTCACATGAAAAGTCATAAATCATTGCAACCTTGACCAGTTTGAAAAATAACATTTAAACTCTGCTCTATGTCTGACAAGCTGCTTTTCACAAAAGTTATTTACATATCTTATATATTAGGCATATATGTATTGAATTTGTCCATATTTTCTGCCTGTTGTTCAAGTAGCAGCCACTACAGTGATTGACACTTATATGGATCGATGTTGAAAGTCAACCACTGCCAGACTGGTAAGCTTGTATTTTGCAAGTGCAAGCTGAGATGGAGATTTTGCAAGTTTCCACAGTTAAGAACAATAGGTTAAACAATAGATATTTTGTTTATTGCCAACAGCACGGCTCAAAATGAAAACTGCTTAAGTTCCTGCACATGTAAGATATTTCATGCACTATGCAACTTTCAATGTACTTCAGTAAAGTATTATATATCTTTGAAAGTAAATACATACTGAGCAATGACATCACGTCCCTTGACAACTGGAATTATAGCTCTTTGCTGTATTGCTGATGGCCTTTCAAACCCTTCAAAGAAAAATTAATGTTTTTAGCAAAAATTACATGGGATGTATCGCTTCACAACATCAGCAAAAGGGAGGGTAGGAAAGTCAGTGACTGAGGTGGAACTTCTGAATTTGAACTTTTGAATTTGCTGCAAATATTTGCCAGATTAGAACACTGGACATGTCCAGGGGCCAGACTGGAAAGTTTGTATTTTGCGCATGCAAGTTACGATGGCCTAAGTAGGCTCAGATCGAAAACCATATACGTTTGTGTATGTGCAAGTTATTGCCCGCGATATACAAACTTTCCAGCAATCTGGCCCAGGGGATTAAACCTCTGTGCACTTTTTAATTTTACTGTGACTCTAACTGTGAATGAAGAAGAAATCTAATCCCCCATGCATTCTGCACTATTCTGCATGCAAACTTCCAGTCTATGGAGAAGAATTAGGTAATGATGGTGGTGTGACGTGAATGAAATAAACAGGTGTGCAGAGTATGGCACTTTTTACTTGCACACCTGGGAGATTTCAATAGGCCACTTAAGATGAACAAAAGAGAACAAAAGAAGTGGTGCAGAAGAAGACTGGGAAATAAAAAGCTTTTTGGTGAAACACATCTACTTTGTTTGCAGCTCTTGTTCTTTTTATGCAAATATATCAGGCCAAATAAAATTTTTCTTTTTTTGCATTATTATTAAAATGAATAAAAAATCTTTTGATTTTAGGTGTATGATTACTCCCACCTATGGAGATTCTGCAGGCCTAGTCTTACTTAGACATTACAGCCCTGAAGAAGTCCTGCATGGCAGAACGAAATAATGGCATAATATGAATTAATCATATTTGCTGTTGTTTTTTGTCGCATTGCGGTGTTTCTGCCTTTCAACTTAGTTAGTCTTTATGTTAGGACCGTTTGAATCCCTTCCTTCACTTCACTTCTTACCGTATGCATAAATACCACGCAGAAGGTCTTCTCTGATCTTCATTGAATCAAATGTAGGAGTAACTGATACTTCTTCTGATGTTTCAAATACGATTTTCGCATCATCTTCAGAGATCACGCGTCTTTCCCGTTCTTGTCCGTCCGCCATTTTTGAAGTTTGATTGGAAAAGAAAACACGATGCAACGCGCGATAATACAATGCTTTTGATACCCGCGTTTCTCCTGCGCATTCACGAACTAACTTATTTCTGCACAGCCTCAACTTCCGCCTTTTCGATCATTCATTTCTTGCGCACTAGGGTAAGACGGGGTAAAGTGAACTACGGGGTAAAGTGAACTACTGAGAACATTAGCGATTCTCTCCAAAAGTAATCAAGCAATGATAAAGCATGATTTATGCCCAATGCTTTGATACATGTGCTCACTGAAAATCAAAATATTTTTGCGAAAGAGTTCTTTCTGTTGCTGTAAAAAATCGACTTATCCGAGGCAGTAAAAACAACCTTGGGAAACTGCGGTTCTTAGGTTTGGCCTCCTGTCTTTGGTCTTAGTTTTCGGCTCCAAGCTGAGATCATTTCTGTAATATTTTCAATTGATTTCAAGCACACACTATGTGTTTCCTTTTTCCAAAAAAAAGATGACCAAGAAAGACTTTCTAGTCCGCTAGCATGGCATTTTAGAAGACCTACGATTCAGTCGAGATTTTGCTTCGAACGGGGTAAAGTGAACTACCTGTATTACGTGCATGAAAAGGGAGTTTTGATGCATTGTGAGCTTGCGTTATGTGAAAGTGCGTAGCTTTTCTCGGATTTCTCAACTTAAATCACTTTCTGTGCATTTCAATGTAAGGTGGATCCATAGGCGTAGGAGATATGGGGCAAAGGGGGGCTGCAGCCCCCCCAACGTCAGAAAAATTTGCAAAAATCAGCCATAATCGGGCGGAAATATGATACAGGAAACGAGTGAAGGTAAAGTAAAAATATGTCAAGGATGCCCTTTATCAAAGTAAATAATTTCTTAACTTATATTCTCCCAGTACTCGAGTTTCTAAATTTTTTGGCGATCGGAGAGTTGAGTTTCTTATAGGCAGTTTCTTATAAAAAAAATACGTGTAGTGTGAACGTAGTTTCTCCTTGAGCGTCGAAAGCTCGCTGCGTCCTGTCTATACTACCAATTACCTAAAAATACGTAAATATCCCCAACAAGGCAGTTTAAAGTCGATAAAACATCCGTGTTGTGACCTTTAGTTTACTAGTTCACTTTACCCCTTTTTACGGGGTAAAGTGAACTACCCGGCCGCCTGCCAAAAACACGCTGATGCATGGAAACTTCAACCGTTTAAAATTAAAAACATGCATCAATATTTCAGCAAAGGCCATAATGTCACTTTGGTCCAAACATATTTGATGTTTTTATCATAATAAAAGTTTGGTTCTACGAAAACCTCCAAAATAGTTCACTTTACCCCGTCTTACCCTACTTGCTCATTGCACATTGCTCTGGCAGTTGAGTGAAGATGAGATGAGTGTACAGTTTACTTGAGCTGTGCAGGGAAGTTCTTGGATTAAATGTCACAATGCACCGCGTAACAAACTCAATAAGCAGGTCCGCAATTTGTCTGCCTGCATTCAGATCAACATTAGGCCGTGAAGTACAAACAATTTATCAACGCAAGATAGAAACACAAGCTCCTGTACTGACACATAGTTATGCACAAGGAGTAGCCTCAGCATCTCTGCTGGGTGAAACAATTCCCCAAAGATTGAGCAAAGTAGCTGAGAAATATCCTGACAAAGAATTTTTGGTATTTCAGGAAGAAGGGTATCGAGTAACGTTTTCAGAGTTCAGAGAAAATGCGGGAAAAATAGCCACTGGTCTGCTTGCATTGGGATTGCAAAAGGGTGACAGAATAGGTATTTGGGGGACAAATTGTTTAGAATGGGTTTTGGTGCAATATGCTACAGCAATGGCAGGAATGATAATGGTTAACATAAATCCAGCATACAGATCTCATGAACTGCAATATGCACTCAGCAAAGTTGGATGCAAAGCTTTAATTATGATGCCAAAATACAAAGCGTCCAATTATTATGACATATTGAGTGAAATCATTCCTGAGCTAAAATCCTCAGAAACTGACAGTTTGAAATCTGTGAGGCTTCCAAGTTTGAAGCATGTCATTTTAACAGAAGGGTCCAAGAAGTCTGGCACTTTTATGTTGCAAGAAGTCTCAAGCCTTGGAGGTGCAAGTGAAACGGAAAAACTGAGCCAAACGCCATTATGCTTTGATGAGCCAATCAACATCCAGTTTACTTCGGGTACAACAGGAAGTCCAAAAGGAGCAACATTAACACATCATAACATCATGAACAATGCTTATTTTCTGTCCCAAAATTTGGGATATTTTAAGCCAGACACAAAGATTTGCATCCCGGTTCCACTGTACCATTGTTTTGGAATGGTACTTGGCAGTTTAGCGGCATTGATTAGTGGCTCTGTTGCAGTGTTTCCATCCAGGGCCTTCAATGCTGAGTTGTCACTCAAAGCTGTCCACACTGAAAAATGTACATCTATTTATGGTACTCCTACTATGTTTATAGATATGCTCAATGTGCCCTCGTTTCAAAAATATGATTTGAAATCATTGCGAACAGGAGTTATGGCAGGTTCCCAATGCCCTGAAGAGGTGATGAAGGAAGTCATTCATAAAATGCATTGCAAAGAAATTTCCATTGTATATGGACAAACAGAAGCCAGTCCAATAACAAATATAACGCATCATAAGGATCCATTCCACAAAAGAATTGCAACTGTTGGAAGGCCATTTCCATTTGTTGAAGTGAAGATTGTTGATGAAAACAGAAAAATTGTTCCCATAAATACCACGGGAGAAGTATGCTTCAGGGGTCATGGTATAATGAGGGGTTACTGGGGAGATGAGGGGAAAACAAAAGATACGTTAGATGATAGTGGTTGGCTATATTCAGGAGATTTAGGATGCATGGATGAGCATGGGTATTTCAAGATTGTTGGCAGATCGAAAGACATGATCGTAAGAGGTGGAGAAAATATATACCCAATGGAAATTGAAGAATTTCTTCATAAACATCCAAAAATAAAAGATGTTCAGGTGATTGGCGTAAGAGATGAAAGATTGGGGGAAGAAGTTTGTGCTTGGTTAAGATTACATGATGGCAAAAATATGTCCGCAGATGACGTGAAAGCTTTTTGTAAAGATAAAATATCTTATTTCAAAATCCCAAAGCATATCAAGTTTGTCAATGAATTTCCGTTAACTGTTACAGGGAAAGTAAAGAAATACGAGATGAGAGAAATGATGGCAAGAGAACTAAATTCAGAGATTGTACGATAGACTTTTTAGCCCAAAGTAGACTGGAAACGAGTTCATCAATTGAATCTAATGTGTACTGTTCCAAATATTGATAATGCTGCGTAAAGCATCAGAATTGAAGGCAGTGGCATGGCGATGGGTGGGGGGGGGGGTATGAGGGGCAACTTTTGTAGAGAGATGATCCTCAAGATTCCTCTAAAACCGAAGAGAGAATGGCTAGATATAGGTTGGGTGAGAATTTTTCCGAGAAACGCCAAATGCTAGAACGAGATTTACGCTATTGAATTGAAAGTTGTCAAAGGCTTTATTTCAGCACTGATAAATACGGAATCAGGGGATGCGTTTGGAGCCAAAATATTCTTCGTGCCCGTGCTCCCATTTATAGATACTGTCACAAAACTATCAAAGTTTCCTTGTCGCTAATGGAAAGCATGATATTAGGCTCTGTTTCACAATTTATCAAAGATTCTACATCTCTTGCTGAATTTGAAAGAAAGATCAAATCTTGGTCTGGAAAAACCTGCCACTGCCGATTATGTAAAATTGTTATTCCAATCTTAGGCTTTATCTGATTTTAACATTTATGGTTTTTTATACTGAAGGTATTTCAACTTTGTATCTTTATTATATCTACTGTTTTACTAGCATAGGTTCCAAAACTTTACAAAGGCTGGTGTAAAATTGAGTGACCTATTTCTTTGAACTGAATGACTTCAAAGAAACTTTAGCTATTTCTCTATAATTCTACCGTTGGACTTTTCGGGAATCTTAGATATTTTCAGATTTAGAATGATTTGCTTCTTTTTCAAAAATTCAAGAAAAAATTTCAAAAAAACTTAAAACCATCGTAATTTCTAAACTATTTGACGTAACATGACGTAATTTCGAAGAACACCATAGTTTATGAATGCCTACAATATTGCATCAAGCAAAAGTCTTGTAACTCATCTGGTTTATGATTTAGAAATTTGATGACGTCGCATCCTCAAATGAGTTGAAATGTAAGATACGCTGTCATTTCGAAAAATATTCAAAATTTCTGGAAAGTTCAACGGTAGAATTATAGATAAGTATCTAAAGTTTCTTTCAAGTCATTAGAACAGAAGAAATAGGTCATTGAATTTTACACCCACCTTTTTACGCCGAGAAAAAGATTTGGAACCTATGCTCTGTTTTACTACTTTTAACCGTGTCTATTTATGTATATTGTAATTTTTAGTTGGCCTAAATTAGCTTTAGTATAGCTACTGTATTTATTAGCCAACTTTTAAAGAAATTGATAATAATGATAATAATAGGCTCATACCTCGCATTCTAAGCCAAAGTAAAGGATTTTTCTTCAAAAAATTTCCTCATGCTCTGATTTACAGGATAACTGTTACAAAACTATCACAGTTTGCTTGTCGCTAATGGCAAACATGATATTGGGAGATGCATTCTACGCAAAAGTAAAGGGCGTATCCCTAAACCTCTTCCTATCTTCCTGGCCACGCCGCTGATTTAACAATAAGCTGTAGAAATTGTGCTCATGAATCAAAAGGCATGATTTATGCAAATATTGCTTTGTTACATATTTTGAAAACGATGACCAGTGGCAGATCAATTTTGCACAATTAAAATTATTAAAATGAACTGAAGGGCAATTGTGGTGTGGGACTTGATCTGTTGCAACGAGGTTGTACCACTCCATGGTAAGTTACAGAGCTTCGGAGGTTTTGAGGACATTTTTTTGAAAACACTAGATAGCTAGTTTCGATTCGAGTTTGAGGGCTTCTATTTACGCATTACGGTTGACTATCCTGTCTCTCTGTAACTTCACTAATGAACGATTCCTACTTTTAACGTGACTATATCATTTTCGCCAAGCACTATTTGTTTGAAGTGAAGATCAAAGATTCTCTGATACTACGGCAATATTTTGAAGGACAGCACTTGAACAACGCTAATTTTATTACCTATCGTATTCCTTAAGTTATGGAAGTTTGCATGTCTTAATAGTACAACAACAAAAACTAGGCTACCGGCTGTATCAGAAGAAAGTACCTCCTTTTGAATGGAAATAGGAACGAAACGAAAAGATATCAATACTCTCCGAGCTCACTGCTAGATTTATCAATCATCAACTTAGATGCATATACCTTACATTTAAAAATCGTACACCAAACACCGAAGATACAAGTTCGCTAAGTCGAAATTTACATTGCACCCAAAGGCCAAAACCAGAGGTTTTGAAAAAGGGCCTAGCAATATTCTTAGTTTCTTATAAGAAATACATAGATCAAAAAACAAAGTTTGGCGTGGCCAGTGCCTCGGTAATAAAAGTTCAGTACCGTTTAAATTTATAATGTAGTTGCTTGTTGCTATGATATTGAGCAAATGGAAAGACACTGATATGACTTTCCGTTGTTTTTGAAGGGCTTTATTGGTGAGGATCAAGACCCCAAATTATGAGCCTTGTTCAAAATCAGTTTTCTCCGAATTAACGCGTTCTTTTAGAAAAAGCCGCGAGGACAATTTAAAGATATTAGTAATAAGTTGAAAAATCTACATTTTTCCTGAATTTACCTTATAGTCGCTTGCACGACGAGCCAAATGTGAGGGGTACTTTCTCCCGCCGTTTCTTTTGTTTGCGTGACGTCATGGTCACATCTGATTGGCTAACAGCTTGATAAACATCTTGTATAGGATGAGCATGCTAAGAAATTAATGCTCCAAAAAATATCCTTAGTCAGATGTATATGTATAGAGGTATTGTTGAACCCCACTTCCGGTAATGTTGCTCTGTGTGGGGTAGATGTGGAGACTCTCGCCTGTTACATGCTACAAAAGTTACCAAATCGTGCTGCGAGAATAGTTACCCTGTTTTGCAATATACACAGTTTTTGGTTGTACACGCTGGTTGTACTTGTCTACTTGGTTGTACTAAATAGATGGGCGCTGCGCATTTTCGAGATCCGCTGCATTAGCCTCGTTTTCAATGTTTAGTTTGGGAAATTAGGAAAGAGAAATGGTGAGCGAAAGTATGGAAGCATCTGCCAAAAAGAAATTAAATTTTGTCTGAATGTCGGTAATGTTGGTGAAGGAAGTATTCATTGATCAAAGAAAGCAACAGACCAGTAAAAGATTGAAGACACTTCAACAATATCATTGAGCAGAGCTTTCAGTCTAATTAACTGTGTGGCCATTTGAAGAAATTGACAATTTGTTGGCCTAAAAGCAAGAGAGAGAGAGAGAGGGAAAGTAGTAGCTGACAAGAAGCATTGTGGCAGCAGAGCAAAGGAAACAGTTCCTTGTGCTATGTTAAGAAGCTAGAAGATATCCGTAATGGAATAATGTAAAGAGAAGGGAAGAGTAATATCAAATATGGGATCGCAAACTCTTGAAATTCTCCGGCAAGGTTTTTGGGCATCGTTTACAGGAGGATGGTTTTTTGACCCACGTCAAGAAATCTTCTGCAACACTTTTCACCTTTATTTGTGGATGTATCTTCTTTTGATGCCTTTCATTCTTTACTTGGTAAGCAAATGTTTCATCAGCTGCCTTAATTGATGGTTGTATGTGTTGAGGCTTACCATACTGCTAACCATTCCAGCGCAGAGCACTGACTGTCCTGTCAGCAGGCAGCAAAACCCAGGGTGAATCTCTCCAATGCTCTGCGCCGAACATTTCCGAGTGTAATGACTTTATGCGCCAGTGTGCGCCAAAAAGTAATTGATATATATTGTTTAATACAATGAGACATTGAATTGCCCATTGTTTTAGGCCTCTTTCTACGCCAGAAATGTGCGCCAAAAATCAGATGAGTTCTTTCCCTGCGCCGAAGATCTTCCGAAAATAGGCACTCAGATTCACCCTGGAGCAAAACTATTAGTATTGAATTATGCAAGCCTTGCAAAACTGCAATGTCATCTACATAATCGTGAGATGGAATTGAAGCAGGGCTGTTTGTGCCAAGTGCGTGAAACATAAGTAGCTCTTGTCACTAATCAAGTCCATTTTATGACAAAATCAAGTGGAACTTATCCAACTGTTTGGGACAACTGCACTTTAGTGGACCAGCTTTATGTCATATCTTTCAGGAATGTATTTAACCAAATACCCTGACTTACCCCTAACTTACCGTAGTGTAACTAACCCTAACTTATCCTATTAACTTACCCTATAAACCCCTTTTCCAAAACCTAACCCTGACTCTAACCCTTACCCATGAGACATAACATCACCATATTGAAAGCTGGTCCGCTTAAGTGCAGACTAGCCAAATGTTCTCGTTTAAAATGCAAGACTTGCAGTGTAAGGAAATTCTGAACAAATTTTTGAAGTTCAATCTTGTCATACACCAAAAAAACTTGAATATAATAATGACACCCTCATTGTATGACCCCATCCAAAAAGTGTTTTTGTATGTCAATCAGGATGCTTCCACACAGTTTGTCGTTGTCTTCAAATATTTGTAAGGAACTTTATCATTAAATTGATATGTAAACTACTTTGATCTTACCTATAATTGTTTGCCTTTTTAGAAGTGTACAAGGATACATACAGTATTTTTATTTCTTCTCTGTAACATTGGAACATTTCAATCTTTCTTTGCATGTTGAAATTTATTTTTTAGGTAACAGGAGCAAGCAAGATAACACTAACAGTTTACCCCATTGTTATATTGGTTACATTCATCATAATTAAACTGATCAATCTGCGGCTTCATCATATGTTTGATGGAGAAGAAAGCAATGAATTGGAATCAAATAAAGACAAAGACATTGAAGAAGGAAACACAGGATCCATTAACGCATCAAGTAATGATGAAGAAGCAAAGAGAACAGAAGAAATAGAACTGGATGTTTTGAAGAAACCTCAATCAGAATCCAGTGAGACAAAATATGGTGATGAGGAAAACACTTCAGAGAAAGAAAATTCATCAAGTGGTAACACAAATGATAATGCAAATGGTAACACAAATGATAATGCAGTTTCATGCAATCCTGCAAATCCAGTTCGAACTATTCTAGAAGAGGCAGATGATTATGAACTTGAAGAAGGTGAAGTGAGATTTTTGCCCATTGGTACAGAGCAGGATACTTTGGAGGTAATGTTCCTTATTTTACATGATGTTTCACCTTACAGTAATTATTTTGGCTTTATATCAATGGGTTATGTATTATTGAAGCCATATCCTTTTATTCACCAAATCTTCAAGGTAAAGAACATCAAAGGATTGCAGATAATTAACTGTTTAATCAACATTCACAAAATCAAGGTGGGTAGTTGCAACAGATGTAGCTAGAGAAAGTTCATGAATCAAGATTTTGAGAAAATTCATCCACATTCTTTGCTTTGCTCATTTTATCCCAAACTTAAGACCCATTTTACTCATGGAGGCCCAAGGAAGCTTTATTGGTTGTCAGAGCAGCAGACGGTATTTTTCCGTTTGACTTTCATCAATTGATACAAAATGATGCTGCAAGAAGTCTTGCATGCATGATTCTGACTTTTTATTCAAATTGATTCCTTTCTTTATCGGCCCTATTTATCAGATTTTGTACCATCCAATACAGAAAATGTCTAAACATTGACCTTCCCATTGCTTTTGTAAGCTTAATCAACACTTTTGACCTCATGCATGATATTTCCCATATTGCCCTCGTGAAAAGTTATGATTCTGTCTCATTCAATTCTTTCTATAACTATCCCTTCAGGACAGCCCCAGATATTGGTGCAAAATATTCCCCACCTTGAGGCATTTTATGATAAATTTTTCCAAGGCTTGGGGACATCTGCAAGCACTGCACCTTTAGAATTATACCACAATTACTGCTAATATGGCATGTTCTCAATGTTTTAGTGCAAAAGGTGTTATTGTGCAGTGGCGTAACCCTCTGACTTTGCAGCCAGCAAAATCAGGTGGACAGGATTTGATCCCAGGTAGAGTCATACCACTTGAGCATCATGACAACAGGTCACAGACTGGATTAGGTCTTCTCTACTGCCACTGCCGCAATCTTAGCACTTGGCATTAGAAACCACAACTTCTTCTTCACTCAGTGCCCAACTTGGCTTTAAGACCACAACACTGCCTGGGGGGATGGTCAGGGTAGGAATTCAAGGAAACATTAGTATTGTCTCATACAGTATGCTACTATTTATGATGAAACTTTATCACAGTGTTTGAATGTGTATAGTTCGAATTAAAACATTCATGAAGTTTTGACTTAAAATCATATTTTTTACATCAAGGAGAAAGTAAAGAGGAAAGATTCTTCTTTGAGCAAGGAAGTAAGTATTGTCTGTTTTGGTGCAGTTTTCACCTTGCAAATATCAAAATGCCAACAATTCTGAATAATTCTCAAGAATTCTTACTGTAAAGAATTTTCAATAATTTATCACATACTGATAAGAATTCTTGAAAGGTATAAAAAACTGTAAAATTCCGAAAAGAAATTTTTCAGCAGTAATTCTTAAAAGTTGAAATTGTTTCAATAGTTGTTATTCAAGAGAACAATTTTAATCTGTGCTATGCTTGTACTGAAGTTGTTATTTTTTATTGGCAGTTCTCATTTTCATATTGAATCTGAAGTATCACTACACTTTGATACCTTCTGTTGCAAATTATGTTTTTTGTCAAATTTCCTGACCCATTTTTTTTAACTGAAATTGAAATTAAGAAGGAAGAACACATTTTTCCAATTTATGTATCATTTGGGTGTTAATTGTGTGTGTGTTAATTGCAGGGATCTGTATCTTCCAGTGCAAGCACATCTACATTATCATCAACAGGTTTGTAAAGTAATAGCATTATTTTATGCCTAACCCTTTCTTGTGGTAACAGAGGATTACTGAAAGGATGGTATCATGAACATTTGACCAAGTTGCATGACATTCTACTGGCTCCGCCAAAGTAAAATATGCACGTTTGGCAAACCACAATAAATCTTAAACTGGACCGATTTTGAAGATTTGTCACTTAATCTTTAGCAGAATGCCTGAATTAGATACTGGGATTTTTTGCAAATTTTTTGTTTTCAGTTTTTAGAGCTAAAGCAAGTTTCTTAAAATTTTGCGTTTTCAAAAACACTGAAAATGATAAAAAAACGATCAAGTTTTAAAAGACACAGCATGAATAAACATAGAGAAAACGTTTTCAGGGTGATTTAGGGATTTAGTACCAACTCTCGCACAGCAGATTACAAGTAATCAATTTCTAAATCCCAAATCACCACGAACAAGTTCTCTCTTTCTCCATTTATGTTGAGTCTTTAGAAAACTTGATCAATGTTTTTTGATCGTTTTCAGTGTTTTCGAAAACTAAAATTTTAAGAAACTCGCTTTTAGCTCTAAAAATTGAAAATGAAAAATTTTTTCAAAAAATCCCAGTATCTAATTCAGGATTTCTGCTAAAGATTAAGTCATAAATCCTGAAAATCAGCCCAGTGTACGATTTATTGTGGCCTGTTTATGGCCTGCCAAACGTGCATAGTTTATTTTGGCGCACCCGGTATAACCAAATGAATAGTGATTCTACGGAGATTTTATCATTAAATGCAATGCATCTTGGTCAGTTATGATTTATGGAAATGCTCTTGATGACCATTATACTGAATTTGATTTATCTAGAAATAAGACAGCAAAGGAACGTTGTTTTTCACAGTACTATATTTTTCAAGCTTTGTAATGTATTTATTGTTGCAAAAGATAGATGGATGCGAAGTGCTTTATACTAAGATCTCTTTAATTCATGTAATGACCATTTCCACTACAGCATCAACTGTTAATTCATATGGGACATCTTGTTGCAAGAACCCTTTTTACCATAGTTTGAAAAATTATGGACAGTCAAGGCCTTGTGTACATTAACAATTTTGAAAAATTAAAAAGATGTATATGCAGGAAAATTATGTCAATGTTACCATGGCCTATTGTTTTCCTCTTCTGTAGGTGGAAGAGCAGAATTGGTTGTTGTTGATGTTCATAAAAATACACAAAAACGTGAAGCACATTTGGTTTCAGTAAAATCCAGCTACCCTACCGAGAGGTAATTATTTTGTGTAATATTTTGTGTCATTTAATGTGATATCAATGAATGAAGAAACAAAGAAGTAATTGAATATTTGAATGAATGAATGCTTAGATAAATGAAAAGTTGAAGAGGGAGAAGTAAGAAGTGAACAGAATAATGAGTGTATAAAAGATGATTTAGTGAATCAATAGAATGTCATGTGAGAGTAATAGCACAGTGTTTACTTCTTACAGTAAATACAACTTGGTTGCATCGATGACACACATGGCGAATTGTTTTTCATTGTGTCTTAACATCTTTGTGCTATGATTAGAACCCCAATCTTGTATGGCATGCGGTAAAATGTACTAGTTTCTCATGAGGGATTAAATTCTGAGGATATTTTGGGGATTCTTCATTGCAGCATGGTTAAAGTAGAAGAACAAATTCAGATGACTTCAACTGGCACACAAGAAGGTATTTATTGTTCAATAGTTGAAATCATGTTGCATTATCTTTTAGAATTGGTTTTTCAATACCATGTTTTGTTTATTTCTTGTACTCAAATCACTACCTGGTATCCCAAAAACATCTATACGGATTTGGTTGACTCTAGCGCTGTGAGTTTAGCTTCAATCAATGTCTAATCACTCTAAAAATGTTCCTCGATAGTTAACTTGAACATAGATGCCTCGTTTGTTTATATTGGTCCTTTGAGAGCAGACATGTTAATATTGAAAGATCAAATTTGCCTCTTCCTGCAAACCAGAGCTTTAGCCTTTTGGCCTAAGCAATTTCTAGAGGCACAGCGTATAATTCAACGATAACCTTGATAAACTTTGAATAATATAAGACCTTGTGTTATTCTGTTTTCCAGAAGTCACATCCCAATCACCCATTGCATTGGGGAGTTTCTTAATTTTTCATTAGTTTCAGTTCTTAATTTCGATGTGCTTCAGGAATTTGCTTAGGCCAAAAGGCCAAAGCTCTGGTTTGCAAGTAGACGCAAATTTGAGCTTTCAAGATTGATATTTCTGCTCTCAAAGCACCTACACCAACAAACGAGGTATCTATGTTCAAGTTAACTATTGAGGAACATTTTGAGAGTGATTAGCCGTTGATTAAAACTACATTCACATCGCTGGAGTCAACCAAATCTGTATACACTTTTTTCGGACACCCGGTATTTATTAAAATGTTCGCTGTTTTTGCCGAAAGTAAAACTCCTGGAAAATTATCATATGTTATCACATGACACAAGAAAAGAATGTTATTTATACAAGATTTTGTATCGGAGCAGAACAGTTATGGTAAAATTTTTAAAGTTTTTATTTCATTTTTCCCATTCCAGATGAAACTGCAGAGAAAGAAGAAGTTGCTGCTGAAGAACAAACAGTTAGTGAAGTTGAGAAAACAGGAGCGGTAAAAACGAAGCCAGAAGGCGGAAGTGTATCATCACCATTTCCTTTGAATTTATGGCGATTGATTGATTCAAGTAGTGATTCATCATGGAGTAGCAATTTATCAGAAAACAACCCGAGGCCAAATCAAAATGGCGTCGCGAATGGTGTGAAAGAAACAACAACAACAACAACAACAGCGATTAAAGACGAATATAAACAAGTTCAACTTGGAAGATTAGCGAATGAAGCAAAATCAGAGAACGTTTTACGCGTATCTACAAATAACGCAAACAATGGTGAATCACAAGAAAAGGCAGTTTCATTGTCAGCATTAGAAGGAAATAGGGTAACATCCAATGATATTGAAGCATCCCAAAGATTATGTGCAAATGGAGCAAGGCCTAGAAGTAATCAGGTATGCTCATTTCAAATCTTTTCTTCATTCCGTTTGTTTTTGCTTTTAATTACAGTAGAGGCCTTACGCAAAATAACATGACAAGAATAGTCTGCATTTTGATACACATTCTTGAGCCATTTGAAAGACTGTCAATTTGTCAAAAATAAGAATTTTTAGGCAGAAAAGCTATGTGAATGTTCGCAAAGCTTGCGCTGTTGATAAATCCTTTTAATCATTAATCATTAATTTTGTTTGAAGTAGCCTTCCAACATAGTGGTTGTAAAGAAAGCCCCAAAAAAATGGAGTATGAATGAAGCCCTCTTAAAATGCTTTTAGATGTACACACATATATAAGCACTTATATATGTACTCTACAAATGATTTCTAATCAGGTTTTCATCGGCAATTTTGTTGTGCAGGAGACAAAATGGAAGTTGAAACTGTTTTACTTTTTTTAACAACTTTCTGCCTTAGCAATTGATTTCCAAAGGACTGGTTTGGGCTCTGCTTAGATAAAAAATAATTTTAAACCCAAGGGTCATAGACATGGAAATTTCTTATGTGCAGATAACACCAACATCACAGCACTTTTATTATGCAATATCTTTTTGCTTCTGGATTCAGGGTGTTTGGTTTTCTCTTCCTGAAATGGAAAAACAAAATGGAGATGCTACATCAGCAGGTCATGATGAGCAAAGCATAGGCACTGATATCGCTTCAGGTAAAAATTATCTTTATTTTCAGTGTTTTAAAGAAAAAACAGAATCAACAGCAGCATTGTAAATACTTCCTTTGGGTCGTCAGTTACGCATGAACTTCATGGTTTGCTTTGTCTTCTTTAAAGGGGTATTCCGTTGCTTCATCAAAACAGATGCATTTTTGAATATTGAAACGCTGTGGTTATAGTGGTTCGCATCGCGCTCATCGATCGTAACTAAAATTTGTCAGAACTTTGACACTTATCACAGACTAGTAAATCAATTGGAGGGACAATTATATTGAACAATGATTTTCCCGAATTTTTATAGTCTAAAGTATCATTAAAACATGTTATCCACTCCTTTTTGTACGAGTGATATCAGATGTATGTATCATCATGCACGAAGAGGTAAATATACACTGCGTAGTTATTAACTGATCCAAAACGGCTTTGTGACTAAGGATACCTAATTATAGCGAACTTTCTTGCATTTAGTGTAATTGAATGTTAACATTTTCTAACTTTTCCACGTTGTATCTAACAGGAGAAAGTTCTCATTGGAGTTCAAGCTTAAAACAATTAAATGATGCAAGCACAGAAGAGGGTACATCTGATAAAGAACGAGATGATCCAAAGAGTGAACCGGAATCAGATCCAAGGCAAGATTCGGTTGAAGAACTCTTAGATTCATATGAACGGAGAAGGCTCCATCGCAGAGGGGCAACTAGGCAAAGTTTTAGAGATGTTGTAAGAGAGCGTGGATCGTTACGTCAAAGGAGGCATAGGTTACCATCAGAAGCTGCAGGGTCTTCCTTGTTGGGGCAAGATGAAGATGAGGCTTCCCTTGCCATTCGTCATATGGCATTATGTCACGAGGATACCTCTGCGGGGGCAGTTCATTGTTTTCAAGATGAATTTGGTGAGTCGGCTTTTGTTTTCTTTGTTTTGCATTTTTCTCTGATTGTCTTCCATTTGGATTCGCGAATCTTCTTTTAAATATCTTTAGTCAAGGACAGTTAATCGTTAAAAGGTACTTGACACAATTATTGAATTGATGAATGAGCAAGGCTTGTCTGTACCCATTTCAAGTCAAGTCATCAGTCTGTTGACAAGACATCTTTTTATTTCTGTGACATATTTCGTGCCATCAATGCCAAAAATAAACTAATGCTGGAACTTCTCAAGAGTATGGTCACATGACTTGAAATGGGTGAAACAAACCATAGCCGATTTTGTCTATCAACCAATTTGTTTTATAAGCAGAGAGATTTTTCCAATTTCCAGATATTATTTGAATATCTTTCTGATTTCTCGCAGGAATATGGCATACTTATATTTTTGGAGATGATGTGAATGAAGGAGAACCCCTTCCACATCCAACTAATGAACATTCTATTGGATCATCGGCTTTGTTAAGAGATCTTTTGAGGTCATCATCAAGAAGAGGGTATGTCTCTTTCTCTTGATTCTAAATTATTTAGGTTTGATTAAGTCCAAGATAATACGAGTTGCATGACCTTAGAATAATTCCTAAGTTAGTTTATAAGCCCAATGTTTGTTGCTACCGGGTGAGTCAAGAAAAAGGCCAGGCGTTTCAAAAATTCTGCTCCCTCAATATCACCGCAATAACTTTGAAAACTGTCTTGTTTTATTCCCGATGTATCAAATTTGGTTCAGTAGTTTACCCGGCTTTAATCGGCCAGTCCTTCTCGTCGATATGAGAAATTTTCTACAGAAAGCCCCTTTCAAAAACCTGCAAAACGAAGGAAAACGACAAATAAAATCTCCCTTTGTTTTCCTTCCTAGCAATAATAGTAATGACACTCATATGCATTCATGCATTTGTCATCTCGGGAGAATGGAATCGCCCTGAATAAGTTATTCACACTAGAGGGGAGACTTTTTTATTCCCCAAGAGTATAGCACATGCTAAAGCGTTCTCAAGTCATTGCTGTAATGTAAACACATTAGGGACAGTTGCTCATGATTTTCGCACGTTTTCAAGGTTTCTCGAAGGGTCATTTTTTAGAAAATCCCTTGTAAAATCTTAACGAAGCGACCGATTTCAGCCAGGAAAAATTCTAAAAGTTATTGAACATGTTAGCTATTCAACTAGATATTGCAAAATATCATTTCTTTCATATGCAGGAAGCAGTAGCTTTTCAAACGCCGGGCTTTTTTTTACTCTCCCGGTAGTATTTTAGTATGTAGTGTTAATAAGCCCTGCAGCGAATTTTCATACTTTGCAAACATTCGTACCGTAAAAGATATCGCTTTGCCTGGCCAGAGATCATTTTCTTCGTAATTAATTGATTCGATTGATATTCTGTTGGTGGACTATCTAAATTTTGTTCTCTGCTCAGAAGACTTAAAAAAGTTTTACGATCTAGTTGGTAAAATATGACCAAAAAAACTTTTTCCTTGACAGCTATTTTGTGCAAATATCTTCCTTCCTTATGGAAACTGAATAGTAATAATAAGGTTCTTTTCTCAACATTTTAATGCATATTATCTCTCTTAGTATCTATTTTGAGAGTTGTTATTTGCTTATTCTAGGGCTGAATCAGGAAGCACGCAAGCCTCGTTAACAGATCGAGATTTATTTGAATCCGTCTACCAAGATATGCGTTTGTCACAGTTATTATCTGGAGGTCTGGAATCAAGAACATCAACAGGCCTGTCTCAATTTGCTTCTCCTGGTAGCATGAAAGCGTCGGTATCTGGAGCTCCTCCGCGTCGTTATTATAAACTGCTTATCAGCAAGTCATCTTTCATCAAGATTTGGTTTGACCGATTGGCATTGCTTGCTCTACTCGATAGGTATATAACATTGATATCTATCCTCTTCATTGGTTTAGATGCCTCGAATTGTCTACCAAAGATAAAGAAATCCTTTCATCTCAAACAGTCATTTCCAAAATTTTGTTTTGGAATATTTCAAAACAGAAAGCAAAAAATTGTGAGTTCTTTTTTATCACCAGGAGACTATCATAACTTAGATTTGCCGTAGGACTTACATTACACGTACACGGAGTATGTCTTGTTACATTAATAGAGACTTTCCGTGTGTACGAATTTCCTATCTCTTCGTATTGCATACAAACATTACAAACATCGCTCGTACGGGAATGTGATTTAACAAATTCAACTCTTTCCACATGAAACAACGCCCTGGTAAAAGCAACTACAACCATTGAAGAAAAAACTGTTCGTAAAATATATGGAGCCGGTAGAAATTAAACTCCCTCTTGCCATACTTTATGAGATTCTTGTTTAAAATCTATCCTGTCCTTGAAGCCATTTTGTATCGAACATCGTATCATTTCTTTTCCTTTGCCCTCATTTTGGAGCAATCTTTCTGTTCGATTTTCGAAGTTAATTTCTTTTTTTGCAGAAACAAGACCATACTTGAAACAATAATGGCTGTGATTTTCGGTGCATTAACTGCTTGGCTTGGTTATATGCTTTTGTCACGTGAATATGTTTATGACATTTGGATGTTTGTCCTCTGTTTTGTCATTGCTAAATGCCAATTCTCCCTCCTCAAGGTAAATCTTCTTTATCATATCCTATTTCTTCTAGTCTTCTCGTAATGAAGTTCCTTTCTAGGATTAAATCCTTCCATTTGTTTTAGTAGAAGGAAAAACATCATATGCAGTCCTTATTGTTGTTGACAATCAAAGGTGCTTTATATTTGCTAATCAACAGAATATTTTACTGGTATTATACACCGTGATTGTGATTTCCTCGTTACCCAAAAAAGACATTCATTTTGAACTGTTCATTTTTTTTTCAGAGCGTTCAACCAGATTCAGCGTCACCGGTTCATGTAAGTTTTGTTCCAAAATACTTTCTGAAACCAAAAACATGACATTTCAGATCTCAATTATTATCTGATCCACATCTTGCCTTCAGATTCAATTTTAGTTGAAAAAAGGTTTCTGTTAAAAGCTTCTGGTTGACCAATATTTACTCAATAGAAAACAAAGTTGCTGTGCGTGTTGTACGTCGATAGTGTCAATAAAACATAAATTCATTTAGAAATTCGACTTGGTAGGAAGAATAAGAATGGTGATAACGTTTTCGAGCTTAACTCTTCATCAAAGTATAAAGATAACAGGAGAAGGCAACTCAACTCAACTCTTCATCAAAGTATAAAGATAACAGGAGAAGGCAACTCAACCCAACTCTGATTCAAAGTATAAAGATAACAGGAGAAGGCAACTCAACTCAACTCTTCATCAAAGTATAAAGATAACAGGAGAAGGCAACTCAACTCAACTCTGATTCAAAGTATAAAGATAACAGGAGAAGGCAACTCAACTCAACTCTTCATCAAAGTATAAAGATAACAGGAGAAGGCAACTCAACTCAACTCTGATTCAAAGTATAAAGATAACAGGAGAAGGCAACTCAACTCAACTCTGATTCAAAGTATAAAGATAACAGGAGAAGGCAACTCAACTCAACTCTGATTCAAAGTCTGAAGATACTAGACTCAGAGATTCATGAAATTTTATTGCTAAAAGAAGACGACAAACATCCTTGTACTTTGGTTCATTAATAGTTACATGCATTTCTTTTGTAGGGTCACAATGACGTCATCGTATTTAGCCGTGCTGCATATTTCTGCATCATCAGTTCATTGATTCTGGTTGTAGATGAAGCATTAAAAAGCAATCCAACGGTGCCTAAGCTTTATGGGATTCTTGTTTATTCAAAAGAGACTTTGGAGTTCACCAGGGATGCACTTATAAGTAAGTGAAAGCTGGGGTTAGTGTTCAGCTGGAGCCATTTTCACTGAAATGAAATCATTTTCTTTATTCAAAAGAAATTTTTAAATTGGCCAAGAATGCACTTGGAAGTAATAAATATATAAATGGTAGCTATTGCATAAATTAAAGGAAAAGAAATCGATGAGCAATTCGTCAGTTTTGTTTACAGCCAGAGATTTTCATTAGGATGTTTCGTTTTGATCCCGTTTACAAGCGTGGTTCTCTTCTTCGCATATCTCATATATTTGTATGTGTCTTCTTGCCTAGGTGTGTACTTTAAACCTTTAAAATGATCTTTATTCTCCTCCACAGCGTTCATCCTTGCATTTCCCTTGATCTTTGTCTTTGGTTTACTTCCGCAAATAAATACTTTCACCATGTATTTCTTGGAACAACTCGATATTCATCTCTTTGGCGGAACTTGTAAGTTTTAGTTCTAATTCTTATTTAGTAGATGAGTCAAGTTTTCGTCATTATTTAGATAATGAGTTGTAACATCTTATATCGTAGTATGCAAATTAATAGGAGTTCAATCAATTTGCTCGATTTCATTTCAAATTTCGACACTCAAATAGACATTTAGCCATTTACAAAGAATCTGCATGGAGCAATGCTTATATGCCTTTATAGAAATCTGACGAATTGTGAAAGCTGCACAAAAATGAAGAAGCTCTAATGCCTCACAATCGAACCTTTGCTATAAAAATGTATGAAAATGTTGCGCTATCCAGAATCTTTTTTAGAATAGCTAAAATGCTAAAAGGTCTATCATGATGGAATCTTTTTTCTTCAAGATATTATTTCTGATGAGTTCTCTTTGATTTCAAAGTAAGTTGCCATGATTGAGCCTTTTCCGGTGTTTTGTGTGGATATCATTCCTAGCTCAAATTTTTTATCTCTTGTAGCAATGACAAGCGTTGCAGCTTCGATTTATTCCATTTTCAAAAGTATTCTTTCTCTTGGATTCCTCTATGGATTTTGTTACGCAGCAATGAAGGTACTGCATTTGTGAAAAATTTTATTTCCTTTTATGTTTTTGGCAGCCTACCGGGTGAACCAGGAAAAATTCCCATTTTTGAAAATTTATAGTATCAAGAGTACCGGATGGATTGGAATGAATCAATAATTGCTTCACAGCCAAAAGACCGAAGTATGTTTGTGATTTTTCTTGCCTTGTTTCAAGCACTGGAAAAATTTGTCAGTTCAAATTTAGAAAAACTTTGTGGTTGCAAAATGACTGAAAAAGGCCTAAAATACTTGATCAAATCATCCTCACTCAGAACAATCAGCAAAAATGCAATTTCTCATGGGTGAGAGATATCGCCTGCACATTTATTGCCATGGGGTTGAAAATCTTTAGTATCAGTTTGTGAATCCATGTTTTATTCTTTTAACTAGAATTTGAATCATACAAATCTATGAAGTACTTGTGGTGCTACGTATTCGAAAGTTGTTGTAGATGATGTTTTTGATCCTGTTATTGAGTGTATGGTAGGTGAGAGTGAAAGGAATGCGGCTATTGGTTTGGCTTCTGTCTACCGGTAGTTAGGCATCTTCTTGTGAAAGTTATTTTACTCATATTTTACTTTATTTACTTGTTTATCTTTGTACAATTGCACTACACGCAACAAGAAGATTTTTTCATCATTCAAAGCGCATTTAATAGGTTTGTGCCGATGGTTTAAAAACTTAAGTCTCTGCAGCCTGCTTGCAGTTTGCCGATTTACTTGAATAGTCGGATAGTATTTTATACGTCAAATTCGCATTTACAGTTATGATGCTACGCAGAGGAGTCATTCTCTTGATAACTTGTTCTCTTTTCTAGACCGATTCAAAAGAGCAACACATTTTGTTCTCAATTTTCTCAGGGATTTTGGTGGCAGTGTCATGTCATTTAAGTCGATCAACGAGTGATCCTACTGTCCTTTGGTAAGCACAAATGTGTTCGTCATTTTAGAAGCTGTCCGAATTGATCGGCTAACTTTTGTCACAATGAAATCTCTTATTGTAAATAGCCGCAAACTGTGCCAAACAGCCAGTGATAGAACCACTTAAATACCGGTACTTGGATGAGAAAGTATTTGCTGATTTTTGCTGATAATATGAAATGTCAAATATTTCGATTAGATGTCCAGGAAAATCAGATATTTTTAGCTCGTATTCAGCTGTTCCTCGCTGAAAGCCGAATCCATTTGCAACTGATTTCCAAATTGCAAAATAGGTAAATTTTATTGTGGCATTCTCTCCTTTGTGTCGTTATAGTATTTTATGACATATGATTACTTTATTTGTATGAAACGTTGTAACTATATGCACCAGTTAATATGCGAATTATTGTCATCCTTTTCAGGGATATTTTGAAATCAAGAGTTTTTAAGATAAATTTGAAAGACGAAGAAGGTGATCCTTTACCAGAAAAATTGAGAAATACAGTTGTAAGTAATTTTTTATTTTTTAATAATTTTTCAAATCTATAAGAAAATGCAGAATGGAGAAGGAAGCTAGAATACAGTTATTTCAATCTATTAAAACGCTAATTAATCAATTTATTAAATGCTGAATTATTTCCCTTAATTTATGAAACTTATTGTTGCATTTTAGCTTCAGAGACTTGGGAATGACGTCATAGTATCTGCTGGAATCATAATTGTTGTGTTTGCTGTTCACGTGAGCACTATGTTTACCGTTCTTCAGGTTTGTCTCGTTTTATTTCTTAATCAACAATTTATATTTTGTTGATAGCCTATTCTTCGGATTCGGATGTTTTTCAGTCTTATGTTTTTTATTTCTGCAATAAAATTGTACAGTTTATTTCCACAGTTTTTCTTTCAGTCTTTTGCACTTTAACATGATGATAATTCTTTACACTTATGATTGAAAGACTATGCATTCTTCGCTTAAAAAATTCTTAGGCAGGAAAACCTTTTCCAGGTCATGTAATTATACGCAAGGCATGTGCTGTACATGTGCTTGACCTGCAATCTTTTAATCATTTTAAAAGCTTTCAAAACTAAATATTCTCATTTGATTGCTGTCATGGTTTACTGTGCAATAGTAATACAAGAAAAATAATTTAACTGATATTACAGAAAATCAGAAAAATTATACAACCTTTAAGTCTTTAGATTTATTAGGAGTTGTTGTGGTGCAGTGGTGTAATCCTCTGACTTTGCGGCCAGAACAGTCAGGTGGACAAGGTTCGATTCCAGGTAGAGCCCCAAAAACTTGAGCATCATGATGAAGCGTCGCATACTCAATTGGGTCTTCTCTACTTCTGCGATCCCAGGGTTTGGCCCTAAAAACCGCAATTACACATTCACCATTTGCTGCATATAAATACAGTAGTTGGTGCGATATTAGTCGGCTTCTGGTTTCATTGTTTTACGCAGGTACATTTTATTGTTATCAGGTGACATCCGGTAAACCATGACATCTAATCAAATTCACTATCTGATAGTTATATGTTAGATGTAATCGTGTATGTGTTGTTTTTATTTACAGTATGGTTAGTCTAACGATTCTCAGCCAAATTGTTGAGCTCTCAAACGAATTACTTGCTGCCCCAATTCGTATAGTTACACCAGTCATAATCGTTCCTGTTTTCTTATTCTCCCTGTAGCCAACACTGAGTTATATCCTTTACACGATGACCGCTACTACTGGAATATTGATTCATTACCTGATACCACAATTACGAAAACAATTGCCATGGCTTTTGGCATCATCACCTATTTTGAAATCAGGGGAATATCATCTTTTCGAAGCAAGAGGTTTGTTTTGGTTTATTTAATTTTCTCTTCATAGCTATTATGTTTATAACAGATTATGATGCTCAAAAGCCAATTTATTGTTATTGTATCTAACTTTCTTTCACGATGTAATTTACAGTACCATCTGTTGTCAATTTTTAGAATGAGTTTATTACAATTCAATACATTTGTAAGCAGATGATAGATGATTTGTCATGTTAGCTGTTTGTTGTTGACCTCGTCCATTAGATATATGTGGCAGAAATGACATAGCAGTCAATTAAATCCTTGCCAGTTAAACTAAATGATTTAAAGATCTATTATCACCCAGGGTCCTTTGCAGGCACGCTGCAATTTCAGACTGTCTAAAAAAATCTGGCCTGAATGGAAAATATGGATGTTCACACCTGAAGTTAAACTGATGGAAAAGCCAAGTAAAGCCAATTACAGCCAATTAAAGCCAATTAACACCAATTAGAGCCAATTAAAACCAAGAAGAGCCAACTAGAGCCAAGTAAAGCAAATTTGAGCCAATTAACGCCAATTACAGCCAATTAAAACCAATGAGGGCCAATTAAAACCAATAAGAGCCAACTAGAGCCAATTAAAACCAACTAGAGCCAATTAAAGCCAATTAAAACCAACTAGAGCCAAGTAAAGCAAATTAGAGCCAATTAACGCCAATTAGAGCCAATTAAAACCAATAAGGGCCAATTAAAACCAATAAGAGCCAACTAGAGCCAATTAAAGCAAATTAGAGCCAATTAACGCCAATAAGAGCCAATTAAAGCCAACTAAAGTTTTCTATTACTTCAACTGCTGCTGTGTAAATTAATATTTTCCGCTTAGGCCAAATTTGAGTTTCAGACAATCAGCGTGCCCACAAAGGACTATGGATGACAATGGATCTTTAAGATTGAAGAAAATTACAAATTGTGATGAAACGTAGCTACAAACATCCAAAGAAAAGAATCTGAATAATTCATTCTGTTTTTATAAATCTTTTCCTGAACAGATGCAGCGAGAATAATGTGGTTCGAAAAAATGTATGTCTGGTTGTGTTTGATTGAAAGAAATATTCTTTACCCTTTGACATTTGTGAGTGGCGTCACAAGATTTGCTGGTGATATCTTTTCCAAGTTCGGCCCAATGTAAGCTTTTTACTTTTTTTTCTTGATATTTCAGTCGATTTTCCTTGCGTGAGGTACTTTCATTCCTTTGTTTGTTTATCAATTGGTTAATTCATTCATTCAGTCAAGAATAGATTGGTCTGCTTATATCATTATTTCAAGATATGATTACGATCAGAAGAATATCTAGAGCTAGCAGAATTGTTGTCTCAATGTAACTGTTGCCAGATTGTCAGATCATATGTCCATTGCTACAGTGTTTTAATTTGCATATTCTACAGGTTATGCGAAGAGAGTTTCCACTTTTGAAAGGCCATGGTAAATCGTGCACAAGGCCAATTTCAAAGAGCGATTATTTGATCTTTAGTTGAAATTCCAATCAGTTCTTGGTGTTTTTTGTTGACCTACCTTTTTCGTTTGGCCTTATTTCACGGTGATGAGTTCTATGGCATTGACTTGATCTGTTGATAATTACAGTCCCAAAGATGATGAGATCATTCAAGTGTTATTTGAATATTTCCATTTCTCGTCTCCATTCCAGATTTGGTCCATTAATTATATCAATCACAGGAATGAAGCTACTTCGATCAAACTTCACAGCAACTTCTAGACAACACATCGTTCTCATATGGACTGTTCTTTTCTTTCAATTTGATTATCGTGGCCATTCTGAAACGTTCCCAATCGACTACTTCGTCATGTCTATTTTCATCGACAAGGTTCGTGTAGTAACTCCCTTTTTGTCTTACTTAGTGTGTTGTAAATATTATAGATTGAATTCAGGCTCCTCCCTAAGGGCTCCTCCCTGTATAGCTTCAGTTTGTCTTCTCATTTTGATTACTCGTGTTAAAAAATCTTTTTTTGTAAATCAGCATTTTACTGAGATTAAAATCCTTCACAATTTTTTATGAAATGATATAAACAACTCTTTCTTTTCATTTCAGGCGATTGATTTATTGCTAAAATTTCGTTTCATTCTGACATACACTGCACCATGGCAGATCACGTGGGGCTCTGCATTCCATGCTTTTGCTCAGCCATTTAGTGTGCCTCGTATCCTTTCAAGTAATATTTTGAAACTAAAACCTTCTTGCCAGTAATTTGCATTTTACAGTTTTACATCTTTTTATTCAATGCTTTTATTACTATACAATAAGGTTTTGCTACATATTTGATATGTAGCCAATGGGTATTCGTTTGCCTTTCTCTTATTAGAAATGGCTTGAGAATAATGCCGATTCGTCTCCGCTCAGTTCTGCAACCTTCTCTCTGACTGAATACTTCTTCATCCTACTTCTTTTTTAGTCAGTTGGCGCTCAATGCGCTGCTGTTACCATTACAAGAGCACTCCAACCTTCTCTGTCGGCAGCTTGATAAACTGCATCAGCCAAACTTGACTGACTGCGACAATTCATATTTTTTCTTGACCAATGTTTAGATTGTGGCATGCTTTTTCTTCAAGCTCTTGTTTCTTCATTCTTTTCGGCCCCATTGAATCCATTCCTTGGAAGTGCGATATTCATAACCTCCTACGTCCGACCAACAAAATTTTGGGAAAAGAATTACAAGTAAGTTCAACTATGCTTCCTTTATTAAAAATGTTTTCCTCGCCTGAATTTTACAAAGCTCGTGTTATCGTCATGCCTGTATACAGCCAACTTGAGATCATTAAATGCTTTCTCAGCTATCATTCTTTCGTACATCAAATGTAGATTCACTTTGCTGCTTGTACTGAGCATCGCTCACAGCATTTTGCTCAAATAAAGACGACTGAATATATTGGCCAAGACCAATTGTAACAATGGAAAGAATCTCAGTAAGAAAATATTAGCCAGTTTTCTTTAAAATCTCAGCAACATCCTATCTGCCTTGACCAGTGACCTTTCACTTTCTTTCTTTTTTCCAAACAGCACAAAAAGAGCTGATCATTCCAACACACGACTTTCATCACATCTGGACAACAACCCTTGTAAGTTATTTCTGAATGTTAATCGTGGTATTATCGAAAAATCATGTCTTACGTTGTTTCTTTTTGATGATATGATTTTACTATTTCTAGGCTCAAATTAGGAGATACATAATTTCAAGACAAGGAGCAACATTCTCTCTGGATGCTTTAGATAGCATAATTCGTAATTTACCTTTTTATTTCAAATAGTTATTTATGATTTAAGCTCCATTTTTTACAAGCACCGCACGCGATTCTTTCAGCAGACTATACGTGGAAATAAAATGTGATGGAAAAATATATTGAACACCAAATGCAGTTATTTATATCTCCAATCTCATTTTAGTGACATGACATTTTTCTTTTTAATTTTTAGGCTCTGATGATAACAATTTAAATTCGATATTTTACGAGCACCTAACAAGGTCCTTGCAACACAGTTTGTGTGGAGATATACTGATGGGAAGATGGGGAAATGTGTCCAGTGGCGATTTCTTTTTCATCGCCTCTGATTATTTAAATGCACTTGTTCATATTATTGAATGTGGAAATGGATTCATCACTTTCCAACTCAGAGGCCTTGAATTCAGAGGTACGGCCTTCGCAAATGCGACTGTTATAGTTGTTAATTTTTATTTTTTATTTCTGCCTAGATTAATGAAGTTTCATATTTTTAATTGAGTTTGGGTGATGACCCGTCTGTCATGATATTCAACAAAACTGATAGAGGGCTACTTCGTATCGATGTTCATTTCGTTTTATGTGTCTATATTTTCTCATACAGTGTCTGGAAGATATTTGTACATGCTCATTAAAATGACAAGAAATCAATACACAACTACATAAAGATACCACAGGGAGCATGGAATTACATAACCCCTGTGGCCGTTTGCAATTAATTGAAAGTCTATCTCAAAACAGATATCACGTGAGACATTCAAAGATTTACAAGACCAAATCGCTGACTGTCCATTTCTATTTTATTTTTACATGTGCTGATATTCTGCCTAATGTGTTAAGTCAGTGTTCCAAAAGAAGCTTCTTTTTTTCTTCAAACAGGTACATATTGTCAGCAAAGAGAACTGGAAGCCATCACAGAATGGGTGGATAGTGATGGAGGTATTATTTTGTTTAATTTTGCTCCAATTTTTTCTTTTGGTATCATTTACAGAACATGATAGTCACATGATGCTTTCATTTTAATGTCACTTTATTTTATTTTATTTTTCGAATTTCTAATGTGACAATATTTTTATTCAAGCGATCTCTATGATGTCATCAAACATGCAGACTAGAGCTTAGTTGAAAACAGATGAAGCCCTTTTCATGAATGCTCCTTGTTCACTTTTTTCTAGTTTATTGTTAATTTATTAATGTTGAAAAATGTTGAAATATGTGTCTCATTCATGCTTATGCGAAGCATTAGCCAAATAGACTTGAATGAATGTACATGCAGAAAGTCGTGTAGCCTTTCGATCCTAAATTACATCCAAGATCTTTGCTGCGAGAATCCCTGCCAATGACTCTGACATTTTCTCGTGACATTCAATTTGAGACTTGAATGGTTTTTATCTCTACATGAAATCGTCCCGGGGTGGGCACAGCCTTTGCTCCCCTGGTTATTATTTCAGTAGTGTTTAAGTTCTCATTAATTTCTTCTCTCCGTGACGGATGTTATTTTACATAGGTTGTTGCTGTTCATCCTCCACTTGTGGATTTTCGAATCTGTTGTCATGCAGAGCAGCTTTCAATCAAAGATGGCTCGCATGGGAAGTAATTCAAACAAAATACACATTAGAAGGATACAGCGTTAGCGATAATACTGCCACATCAATGTTTCAAGTGTTTGATCTTCGCAAAATATTTATTACTTATTATGTTAAGGTAATTCTTCCCTTTCTCGTTATATTCATTGTTTCTTCTTTCTATGAATCAAAATGCCTTCTAAATTTGTTTTATTATTTATTTTATTTCTCGATAGATTGAATCAAGCTCGAAATCAGCAATTATTTTCTCGCGTACTCAAGTTTTCAACATTTGAATGATAAGTTTTTTTGTATATCTCGACCGTTAAGTATTAGGGTTAATAATTCTCATGTATATGGGGCTGATAAGTATCTTAAGTCCTACTCTGCCCGTGAAAAAAGCAATCCATGTATTGCTTCATAAAAGTTTACTGTTCTTTATGATCGGCCATTACAGTAAAAAGTCGCACATAAGAACCTAAGAGTTTGAACTCAGCCTGTTTAGGTTCTTATGCAATGAGGCACATCTAGTAATCAGGGTGTAGGTTCGTAATATAGGAAAATATGTGAATCTAAATCTTAGCCAAACTTATTTGCACTCTTGACCCTATCCATTTCAACCCAATCTTACCCAGTTTACCCCTGCATGCCCTGCCTATCACAGTTCTGTAAGAAATGTTTTGGAGTTCATGAAAGAGGTTGATTGGCAAAAATGTTGCAATTATTTCCCAATGAATGAATAAGACCCTTTATTAAGAACCTAGTTTAGATATCAGCCTGAAATGGTTCTTATTTATTGGGCACAAATATATTATTTCAGGCTGTAGGTTCTAAACAAATGAAGGTTCTTGTGTGCGGGTTTTTACTATATATTATGTTATGTTATATTTTATTATATTTTATTATATTATATTTTATTATATTTATTATATTATCTTTGATGCTCTGAAATCAACGAGACTGCATGCAAGGAAAATTGTATATCTCTGACAAACAACGCAGATCTCCTTTCCCTTATTCATCCGTTGCTCCATTCACAGTTTTACGGAGGATGATTACCATGCCTACTTCTCTAATACTTACCGTTCTTTTTTATGATAGGCAATGATATTCTATGCTCTGAAATCAACGAGACTGCATGCAAGGAAAATTGTATATCTCTGACAAATAACGCAAACGTCCTTTTCCTTTTTCATCCGTTGCCCCATTCACAGTTTTGCGGAGGACGATTCCCCTGCTTGCTTCTCTAATACTTACCGTTCTTTGTTTTGATAGGCAATAATATTCTATGCCCTGAAATCAACGAGATTACGTACATGGATGAGTGATGAATCTCTCATGAATTCTTTGGCTGAAACAAGAAAACAAAGTTTTGTCGATAGAGATGCAGTGTTCCGTGCCATGACAGACGAAGACTATGACGTTAGACCAAGTGGAGTTTCAAGAACAAGTTTTTGCAATGTTTATTTGGATTGGATTCATCATTGTAACTCTCAGCTTGAGGAGGTAAAATTTAATTCAAGAGAAGGAATAAGATTATTTATATTTTGCGCATCTGCTTTTATGTGTTGTTAGTTCATTTGTCAATAAGGCAAATAATTTACTTCACAAAACTTTACGGCAACAATTCACTCACAACTTGTGGAATAACCTCGAATGAGGCAAGTCTTATAAAAATGTTCACTTCAGGCCACCTTTAACTGTATCGTCAAGTCAAGCCCCATTTAGATTGTAACCCTCCTTGTACTGCAACTAAGAAAACATCATTTATGTGTCACGTGTTGTCCATTTTTATCACATGAATGATGATGATGATGATGATAATAATAATGGTAACCCTTTTCCTGCAGCCAATCGACAATTGTGACAAAGATTCTGACCTCGTTACCATGTGTTTTGCTTTATCGTTACTTGGAAGGAGAATGTTTTTCACAGCATCTCATCAGCCTGCAACCACGTAAGATGTTCGTATGTTTTTTACCAATGTATATATGTCAATGTTTGCTGTGCTGCATTATCTAATCCGTTTCAGTTCAGCCAGCAACCTCTGAGCCTCTGAGCAGGATAGTAGCATAAAGCATGCTTTGATGCCAGACATTACGTAGCATGCTCTATTTACCGGGATGTTCCCCTACATGCCAAATGCAGCACTTACTGACTGTTGTTATTGCTAGTTTAATCGTAATATCCTATTTCTGTTACGCCATGATTAAACATTTTGGATGAAATTGCTTGAAACCAACTGAAATATGTCGTAAGTAATGATACAATACAATGGACAAATAATTGATAATGAAATATGCCTTCATTTGTTAAACTACAAGAGAAGGATATCCTTAACCCATTCAAAGATTATCAGCATTCAATACTGCAGAGTTTACTTATGAAGCATCGTTTGTTGTTGTACGTTAATGATTTTTCCCATTGTTTGTTTAATTTCTTTCTTTTCGTTGTTCCTTCCTTTCAGACTAAAATCATTTCTTCATGGACTGCATGCTCTGTTTAAAGGAGATTTTCGTGTTTCTTCAACCAAAGATGAATGGGTCTTTGCTGATCCAGACATGGAACTTTTAAGAAAAGTTATTTCGCCTGCTGTTAAGATGTCTGTCAAATTACATCAGGTAGACATTAAGATATACTCTGTCATTTTTACGTCAATTTTTTGCTACTAATCCAGTATTTTGTTGACAAAGGAATTCATATCATGGTGGCATTATCCATCTCACTTTGTCACAATCATTTATTCGTTTACAAAGTTCAACGTACGTAGCTTGTTTCTTTATTTTTAGTGTTTCTCCTTTTATCTGTTGCTTCAGTCATGATCAAACGTTACGCAAATTTTGCTGTTTTGAATGACTTCACGTGTTTTTTCTTGGGTCAGGATTATTTCACGTTTCCATTTCTCTTCTCAGGATCATTCGACGTGCATAGTTCTCTTTATCACACTCGATTCACGTGTGCGTTTCTTGTTTTCAGGATCATTTCACGTGTCCAGATGAATATGATAACAATACAGTCTTGTACGATGCAATTACAACACATAATGACAATTTGGTTATTTCTCATGAAGGTGATCCCGTTTGGCGCCAGGCTGTTCTCAATAACAAACCATCATTGCTTGCGTTAAGGTAAACCAACCAGAAAAAGCTTCACCTTACTTTCACGCTTGATGAATAGTTAAGCTCACAATGTTGTCTTCAATCGATTCTCTTGCACATGAATGTATTTTCAAATAATTATTTGTTTACTTAAAGACACCACCATTAGTCACTACCCCTTCTCTACAATCTATCTAGTCATCCCTCTTGATAAGAAATAATTATTGCTTGCATTTTGGTGACCTTTCTTGTTGATCCTGTTTTTAAAATTGTGTCTTTTGAATGAAACCTCACTAAAATTGCCTGGATAGCGTTTTTTGCTTTCTACAACTCCAGTCATATGTGATCATAAAGTTTGATCATATCGAGAGCAAGGTCATGCGTTGATATTGTCTCATCTAATTGTCTCGACAATCTCACTGATTAATGCAGGGTATGTTCATTTTTGTATCCTTGGAAACCAAACAAAAAACGGACCAAAAAGAATGAAAACTGGAGTGTTACTGACTGGACCGTTAATAAAAAGTGCTTTTTTTGCTTTACAATTATTAAACTGTGAATTTTCATTTATTTTTACCGTTGATTTGTTTCAGATACGTGATTGATGAAGGCAATGATGACTATAAAATTATCATGTTGAACAAAAGATATTTGAGTTTCAGAGTTGTCAAGGTAAATGAGGTTTCACAAATGTAGCACACTTCATCGTCGTTTGGCATTTAGCTCTTTCAGAGATCTTTACTTAAAATGTCTGCTCAATATTATTTCTGTGATATTATTTTTGTCATGTTATTGCTGTGATATTATTGTGCATGATAAATGAGTAAAGAAACGAGTCTATAGCTGTGACAACAGTTGGCACTTATTTCAGCTTTTGATCATTTCAGTGTTTTATTTCCCTTTCCATGATTTAGGTTGATCATCAATTCGTTCATCGACTTGCTTTGCATAAGTTTCTGTCAATGTTAATAATTTTCTGTCAAATTTGGCATTTCATTTCTGCAAGTTATTTCTCTATTCCAGGTCATATTTTCCAAGTCATATTTCAATATTTCTAAACTATGTTTCTATATTTCGTCTACCGCTCTTTATTTTTACCTTTCTGCATTTCAGGTGAACCGTGAATGCGTTCGTGGACTTTGGGCAGGACAGTTACAAGAATTGATATTCTTACGTAATCGCAATCCAGAACGAGGCTCAATACAAAATGCAAAACAGGCATTACGTAATATGATAAATTCGTCATGTGACCAACCAATTGGATATCCTATTTATGTGTCGCCATTGACAACATCGTATGCAGATACGAATAAACAATTGACCCAAATTATTGGAGGACCAATCAGTCTCAATGGTAAATTTGTTGCTTTCTTTGAATCCATCCATTTGATTTTGAAACATTGCATTGCTCTTCCTTTCTAGGTTTTGCCAATCTTTCATCTTACAGAGTAAAGATTTTTTCTGCTGTAAATTTTTTTTCAAAATTGCTCCCTTTCCTTATTCTCGAAAAACTGACTTCGACAAACATGCATTGTCTTCAGCAAAAAAACCGTTTGAAAACAGATGAAATTGTTTATTTCTATTGGCTACGAAACAGTGAAAGACCTTCTTGGACACATCATTGAACCAAATTCCTAATTTGCTCTACAGCATTGCTTGAAATATTTTCGCCATATCCAACTTCATTAGTGTGACCATTTTTGTCAGACAAAATTATTCACCAAAGTGGATCTCTGTGTAACTCAAAAATCTGCAGCAGTTTGCCGTTTTCATCTGATGAATTGTCATTTCTGATCATGCGATGATTTTTTAGCTAAGAAAGTTTTGAGTAATACCATTATCTACCGGGTGAGTCAAAAAAAAGTTTACACGTTTGGCGGGCTGTGGAATAAAACGTACGTGGTCGATGTCCAAACCTAAGATGTTAATCTATCAGACAAAGGTTAACTTAGATAAGAAAATTTTGTTTGGTAAAATCACTCATCTTTAAGACCCACAAATTAGAAAAATGCCTGTAAAGGGTTTGTATGGGAATCGAGAATTCCACATTCCATTCTGGCCCATGGTTTATTTTTGCATTGAAATTTTAAATTCAATTCAATAGTCAGTTTCAGAAATAGAATTTTGATTTCAATAGCAAGTAAATCACGGACCAGAATGGAAGGTGGAATTCTCGATTCCCATACAAACCCCTTACAGGCATTCTTCTAATTCTTGGGCCTTAAATATGAATGATTTTACCGAACAAAATTTTCTCATCTAAGTTAACCTTTGACTGATAGATTAAAATTTTAGTTTTGAATATCAGCCACATACTTGTTATTCCACAGCCCACCAAACGTGTAAACTTTTTTTTGACTCACCCGGTATTTAAGATATTTCGTCATACTCTGGTCACAGTTAAGTATCTGAGACCTAAAAAGAATGAAGTGGATTTAAATTTTGCTATTTTGAAACACAAAATAAAGACTATTCAAGATAGCTCAGATTTATTTATACCTTGATTTCCTTATTTTCTTTCATCTGTACAGTTGTTGGTAAAGCCGCCTCATGGGTCTACAGAAGATTAGCACAGAGATACGGAGGAGCATGCCATCCTAGCAGTAGTGCGGAAGTGGACGATGCGGAGCCTCCTTGTCAGCCTTCAATTGTCCTCCCACAGTTTCGTATTGATGATGCAAAAGGTAATCTTAACATGACCTTGATAATCATAATGAAAGTAGAAATAAGTTACCCTGTGATCATATTTCCAGCTATTCTGATCCCTAGCATGCCATTCAGATCCCTAACATTGACGGGGATTCAGTCTATTATTTTTTGTTTTTAGTTACGTGTATTGTTTAGTTTTCATTGATATTTGATTTATATTATGCCAATATTTCGTCCTGCCATGCAGGACCTCTCCAGGGCTGTAATTCTTTAGTTTTCATTTTTTCTTGCTTCGTATTCATAGTAATTTCTGCAATGACTGCAGGGTAAACACAGCTTTTTGCTCCCTGTGCTATCGTTTTAGTATTATAGTAGAGTAATTTCATAAGTAGTGTAACTAGTAATATGTCATTGTAACTTTTTGTTGGATTAGATAAAGAAATTCAGTCAATATTCCGAGAATCTTATCTTCTTTTTCCGGCGTTATTTGCAAGCTACGTAAAGACCCAGTATCGACCATGATCCTTTGTGCGTTGAATGAAAAGCAATACAAAGAGAATTTAGGCCAAAAACGGCTGTCAGATAAAACGAAAGCCGACTCTCGTGCCACAAAGGATCATAGTTAGCTGAATGGGTCTTTGAACAAATTTTTCTCAAGGTTTTTGTCGAAATATGTTTCGTAACTCTTTTAACTGTGTTCATGCGTTCATCTTACGAATGTCAATGTTTTCTTGAAATCTTTTTCAGGGAGAGTTGCATCTCGTTGGGAGATCATGCTTTTGATATAATGAATATACCTTTTTTGTTTTGTATGCTTGCAATCATTGCTGCTGCTTTTACGTTTCGACCACTGTACTTTCTTTGAACTTAAGTCAATTTAAATCCGAAGTCTTCAAGTCATATACGTTACACATCTTGAATCATTTGTTTTGTCATGAGTCCATAAGCCATTTGATGATAAAGAATATAGTATTTGAAACAATTTTTTTCCATCATAGCTGTTGCTGCTGTGCAATTGAACTTCACTCGATCGTCATCTCATCGCACAAGTTACACAGCTGTACCGAACACGTCACGAAGATCATCCTCCTCAGCCTCAGCGAGTATCATGCCTCCACAGCCCACCAGACAGGTATCATATGAATATCAAAAGGTACTCATTACAAATGCTAGCCTCGTTTTGGATCGAACTGTCAACGGTTTTGACGATCTTGACTGGCCGTCCAACGAATTGCAAGAATTAGCATCACGTGACCCTCCCACCAATTGGGCTCCCGAAGATGGGCTTGAATGCGAGATTGTACATCGTTTTACCCAACCTCGTTTGGATCCAAAACTCAAGAGCCAGTCAGATAAAGTAATTCTACTTTTAAAATCAACGGACAAATATTTGCTTATTCCGGACACAGGTGTTAGGATTTTGCCGGACATTGATGTATAGTTAGTGAGGGTAGTCATTTGCGCAACATTTAATTGTAGATAGAACAAGAAAACAAAAGTTGATGAAAGATTCCAAAAATAGTCTGATAATTTACTTTAATTTTGATTCTGACCAATATGGTGCAAAACCAACATTGATATACAACAACAACAACAACAACAACATCAGATTATGATAACATACAAAGTTCAACTAATGGCTTACGAAGGTCAACTTTCAAACATAGTATTCATGATGAAATTCACTAAAATCTCAAATTCCATTCCACTGAAATTTATGAGTTTTTTAATGCCATGATAACATCATTTTGCTATCTTGTGTTTGGGAATGCGTATGTTTGCATTTTATCAAAATAAAATATGGTTGAGTAAAGCATGACGTTTGATGTTTCAACTTCATAATACTCTCAAGTACCGAATAATCGTCCCCCCCCCCCCCGCTTATTAATTTTTGAAAAATTTTCCAACCCCCCCACTTTTATTCCAACCCCCCCCCCTTTTATTCGTACTTCTAATATATGAATTGTGAAACGTTCTGCAGTTTCCTGGAGATAAAACGCATGGGGTGCATGAAGGTAAACAGTTTCTTTTTAAATATTTCTGAGCTTAACCTAAAAGTAGATGATAAAATCTTATGTTACTGGTGTTAATTGAGATCATAATTGATAAATCAATAGCTTGATCAATCAATGAATTGATGAATCAATATGACTTGTAACTCCTTTATATGATGAGTATCATTGCAACTATTGTTTCCTTTTATAGCAACGACACAGCCTCGTATCAATTCAAGCATTAGTTACAGTGCTGTTTGCTTGTTTAGCATTTGTCATATCTTCAGCCTCTTTTCCACTGCCGGAGCCACTTGCGTATGCCTCTATCTGATTTTGAACATCGATCCTTTCCTCTTGTTTTACTTTTCTGAAAACTTTATCCCTCATACACCTCTTGCTTGTTCTCGTTTCAAAGTAATGTTTCAAAGTATTTTCAACTGGTTTTAAAACAGAATAATCAAATCCTGCTGCATCTTGTGGTTGATTGGGTGTTGCCCCCGTCATATCAAATACATCCACTGCTGGGTATCCTTCAGAGCACATCTTTGTCAGGGCGTAAGCATTGAATAATTTTGTTCTCTACAAAAAAAGTGAGAATTCGACGCAATTGTGTTCTTATACGCAAAGAGTCGATCCTTTTTCTTCTCATTCAAATATGCGTAAGGAATTTTATTGTTCCAAATCCTTTGATAGTTCCATAGTAATGGTTTCCGCATTATTTGGTAACTATTTCATATTTGCTATGTTATTAACACTTTTCAACAGATTCTGCTTTGTTTGTTTCTGATTTTTTTACAATCCAATTGGTGTATTTCATCGATATTTACCCTAACCCTAGGTTTACATAGCCTCTATCTGGTTTACATAGCCTCTATCTGGTTGTATCTTCGAATTTTGTTTACTTAAAGATTGTTGAAAAATGAAATTGCATACCTGATATGTTTGAAAAGCTTTGAGAGGATCTTGATTTGGTTTTTGTAAAGATGATGTCGATCTTAAAACAACTTGTCCCTCATAACCATCTAATGTCCTGGCTGCTCGATCAATCATCTTTTTGTATGAACTGAACGACATTCTTTCCAAGTAAGGTAAACCATAATTTAGCAACAGCACACTTTCTTTGTCCATTTCAGGACTTTTTGTGATTTCTTGAAGTTTCTTCAATTCTGCTTTCACTGAAAAATCTTTCTGTTGTTGATCAGGTAGGCCACTGCGACTTGTTATTGCTCCATTGTAAGATCTGTCGAAAAGAATGGCAAATCTCTTATTCCAAAATTTAAACGGTTTTTGTGAAACCCCAGAATATAACGTGTGTGAGCTTCGCAATAATTTTTCATTTATGAATACAGTGTTGCTGGTGCTCGTTTCAAAAGAATGCTTTGGTTAATGAAATGATTTCATCATTTTATGAAACAGCCAATCAAAACATATCAGACAACGTACACCTTATCATGGCGAAAGAAAACATTCGAATAATCACAAATGCTGTCCTTGAGAGTTCTTGAAATATGCACCTTATGATTTGCCCGTTTATATATAAATATATTCAAAAAGCGGACCAATGCTAATGTGAATGCTTGTTAAAAAAAGATACGCACGCATTTACTGACTGGAAAATATGATTGAAGAGTGGCGCTGTGGGTTGGGAATCGAAATAGTTCTTGCCAAATTCATCCCCATACATTAGAATCTTCCCTTTGTTTTGTCGAATGCATTCTTTTCCGTAGATTTCTTGTTCTTCTGATCCAGCAATTTTTATATCTGTTGGTGAAATAATCACATTAAAAAAAGGAAAGCAAAGATCATTGAGTCCGATATCCGAATGGCTTAGAGGCCTTCAACAGGCTAGCAGGGCTTCATGATAAAAGTTGGGAGGCAAGGTTCAGTGAAAATAATAAAGTTTGTATATGAAATATAGAAGTATACCGGTTGTCCCAAAAGAAAGTATAGGCGTTTGAACAGTTCCTGTGAAGGAGCCTTGTATTCAAAAATTTTATTTTCAGTTCATGGTATAGATGAGATATCAACTTAGATTTTGCAACCTCACATGGTCAAATCGGATTTGCATTCCCAGAGTAATTCACCTAAACAGGAAAAGTTTCTGAGGTAGCCTGAGACAGATGGTTATTAAATTATGCTACTACAATCAGTGCGTAATTTGAAGAAAGTTTTGAGTCAGCTCTAACATTGAAACTTGTATTCTTAAAAATCTCCTGATCAATCAAACTATTGTGCAAATTAGAAACAATATCAAAAGAAAAGATGCATTAGGTTCTAGGACTGAAGGAACTTGAACGGTGTGGAGTAGAGTTTTTAAAGAACTGAAGGATCTTTCCCACCCAAGTTTGGTTGCAATTGTGATTGTTCAGTCATATTGGGCTTTTTAATAGTGAACAGTAAATTGTACTCTCATAACTCAACAAACTTCCAAAAATAATGTATTGTTTAGCTGCCCCAAAAGCATTTAATAAATTACACATAGATAGTAACTGCATAATCAAATAACCATTTGTCTTAGGCTGCCTAAGAAGTAGTTGCCTGTTCAAGTGAATTACTCTACAAATACAAACCCGATTTGGACATGCAAGATCGCAAAATCTAAGTTGAGATCTCATCTATACCATTAACTGAAAATAAAAATTTTGAATACAAGGCTCCTTCACAGGAACTGTTTAAATGCCTATACTTTTTTTTGGGACACCCAGTAGGAATAGTAAGCAAGAACTTGAACATGTTCATGATGAAAACATTTATTTCCTGATCTTTTTAGATGTAAACAAAACAACAAAATCTTCACGTCTTTCACGTGTGGTCTTCTGTTTTTAAATATTTTTGGATCGCAGACTTGCATGTTTTAAGGGACGATATAGAGAGCATTCCATCTTATTTCAATACTGACATTCTGGTATAGTAAATAGTGAAGGTGAAGTTGCGTTTTCAGCGCCAAGCGCCGGGATCGCAGAAATAGAGCAGACCTAATTGAGTCCGCGACCCCTTGTCATGACGCTCAAGTGGTGGGGTCCTACCGGGTATCGAACCCACTCCGCCTGACTGTTCTGGCTGTAAAGTCAGAGGATTACACCACTGCGCCACAACACCTTCGTTTATCCTTTTATCCTCGATTAAAATTATCCAATTGCTTGAAAGAAAATTTTTTTCTCAAAACATTTTACCTTCGATGAAAGGTTTCCAAGTTTGATTAACCCATCTTCCAAAACCAGGCCATAATAAATCACACTTATAATTTGATCCACATGAATCCTTCCATCTGTTTAATCGCTTTTGAAGATCTGTCAGAACCAAATCATAATCAATCAATCAAAACTAATTAATCATTAATCATTGTATCAATTATCAATGGATCAACGAATTATGCTGCAAATAGATCATCTCTGCAAAGCATCAATTGGTTTATTAAAACGACGATTGATCTGCTGTCAAAGACTTCTTTATTTGATTTAATTTCTTCGGAAGATTTTGGATTTTTGTTCATCATCATCATCATCATCATCATCATCATCATCATCATCATCATCATCATCATCATCATCATTCATTTTTGCCTCTTTTAATATTGTTCTATTCTATGGAAATTTTTTGTAGTCATTATCTTAGCCATTATTTTCCATATTTCAGTTACTTTGCTAATCGTTTTAAAACTTGTAAAGTTCTTTTCTTCTTTAATAATATTTTTACCTCTTTTATTATATTTTGGATTCACTTCAACTTTGAATGAAGCTCCTTCTCCTCTGATTGGCTGCCAAACTCTTCCTTTTGTGTATTGTTGTTCTGTTCCATCTCGCTTGATTCCTGTTCACGAGAAGAAAATGCTTATTTATCACGTTACCGTCGTTACAACATTTGGCCAGCTTTGTTTGTTTCTTTCTTTTTCGTTTGTTTATCATAGCGATAAATATTTGAAACACAAACTTTACACACCTTTGAACTGAACCGATAAGAAAGCCGTATACAATAATTGGTTTCAGATTTTTATTTCCAATGCTATCAAGCCTCCATATTCACAAGATGATTATGCGTTGCCAATTACCCTGGCTGCAAATTTCATGGCTGCAAATTTCATGCACGAGAACTATAGTTGTTATTTTTGGTGTTGTTTGAAATTATGACCAAAATCTCTTCAGAAGCTCTCTAAGTAAAGTTTGTTCACATGTTTAAAGGGTTTTTGAATAAAGCTGGTTTGACTGTGTCCGCGTGAATAGGACACTGGTTTCGTGTCGATTTCATTTCAACTTATGCGATAAATCACATAAATGGTCATGGGATGTTCAAGACGACTCGTACAGTTTTGCAGTGTCAAGATAGCCCTTGGATCACTTTCTCGGTATCTTCGGATTACTTGTTGAAGGCCTAAAGCATTTTCATGAACTGACGGAAACCATAGATCATATGAGACCATTTAAGATCTCAAATTCCCACGACTAAGATCTATAAGTTAGTGTGGATATGACAAGAATTTACGAGATAGACAGGAAAAACAATTGTCATGTCTGAACCAAAGAATCATTCAAAAGTTTTGGGATTTTTTCCCTGCTTCCAAAAAGCATTTCGTTATGGCTCGCTTTAAACTTATAAATGAATGGACAAAGCAACTAGCCTCGTTTCAGTAATTGCCTCGGTGGATTTTTTAGGCCTTCGCAGAGAGTTGATTCCAAGTAGACTTTTGCTTTATAAAATCCAGGTTCCATTGCCATAAACGTTGCTTCATATGCGCCATTTTCCAAATCACTAACAAAAGGAGCAATATGTGAGGGCCCATCAATGAACACTCTCCAAACATCTCCACCGATTGTTTTCTCGCGTCCTTCCGCAGTCCTACTTTGAATTGCGATTTTACTGAATTCTCCAGCTTTCTTGATGTCCATACTCAATACATGGCTGTAACTTGGACTTGTTCGCAGTGAATCATCCCATTTATTTGTTCCAAATTCTAGATTATCTTTGCATGGCCTAAGTATTTGTTGCCAATCCATTCTCTTCCATCTTTCGCGGCACAAACTTCGTTGAAAATCGTCCAGAAATTGTGATTTGATCAGCACCAAAAGACTTACAATATAAAATATTGCATACAGCATCCTTGTTTTGTATATTTCTGAATAAAACCTTGAAACTTCGACTGGATTATGTTTGAATAAAATGAAAATGTGATGTTCTTCATACCTGCCAGGTCAAAGGGTCACCTGTTGTTCAAAAATTGAATGTTGGATGGAAAGACGAGATACCAGTCTCAATCTATAATCAATTGATTTACCAAAAAATGGTCTACAAATATTTTCAGTCCAACTTGTTATAAAGAACTCTGTTTCGTCATATCTGGAGTAATTTTGTTGGTGCAACTAGTCTCGATAATGCTAAATATGGAATGTCATTCAGTCAGAGCAGCAACAACAACATGATAGTATCGCTACTTGAATTACACTTGCAATCAAATTTGTTTGAACATGTTTAAAGCAATATCATTGTATTTGTATCATTTCAGGAATTTTTGAAACACGAGCACGAGGGCATTTTTTGTAGCTGGAATTTCGCGACCATTTATTGTTTTTTAATTCGAAAGCAAGGTTTGCTGACGACGTGATTTTGCAGTTCATCTTACCGTGAAATTGAACCGACACAAAAAACGAGAATATTTAAACAATTTATTTGGTGCGAACCGTTTAATTTGTCTTTTTTTTTGGGATCTGAAAACATTAATTTGAAAATTGACCAAACTGTTTACTTGAAATGACTGAGCGATCAGAAACTGCGCACGCATGCTCGAAAATTCGTAACTTTCGGCCTCCCTGCAACAGATCCAAGAATTCTTTAGGCCTTAAACCCCTAATCTATCGTTTTTAAAAAATATATTTTAAATGATTTAAAATCCAAAATGAGAATGTAATTTATTTGAAGCACGTTCCTGATCAGATTTGGATGATCTGTCAAAGTCTCTTTTTTCACGAAAAAATCTCGTCAAAATCCTGGGTCTTTGCTTTTCCAGTTCTTCATATCTTTTTCGAGTTGCACATGATCTTCTATAGCTAGGATCAACAGGTTCAAAAGCCAATGAATTTATCGTCGAATTTCTCGCTTTGTTCATCAATCTTTCAAAATTCGTTTCTTCAACTCCTAAATTCGATGCTCGTGTTTCGAATGATTGTCGTTTCATTAACTCAGATTCTCTCGGTTCGATTCGTCTTAATTCTCTTTCTACGTTACTATTTTGGATCCCGATTTCAGTTGTCATATTTGTTGATAAATTGCTACCCGAAGCTCTCTTTTTAAGAGACTTTAAATGTGGTAAATCTTTATCAATCTCTGGCAGGAACTCTTTATTTATGTTCCCTTCATGCTGCATATCTCTAACTTTTATTTCGTATGATCCCTGAAGTAATCCATTCATTGAACGACCTTCGCTTTCAATCATTTCAGCTTTTGTTCCGTCTCTTGTTTCCTCTTTCGCTTCGGTAGCTGACGTAAACCTGTCGTAATTTTCTGTTGTATTCCTTTTGGATCGATATTTCATTTCAGGGGCTGTTTTACTTCTGATGAGATCAAAATCATTCTTTGTGTCCAATGCTGTATTTGATAGTGGGCTGAGTTTTGGCAGTTTCATCATTTCTTTTTGGGATTTTACCCCGCTTTCTTTTACCCCATCTTCTGTTGCCTGTGCCTGCCTCCTTATCCTCTCAAAATCGCTGACTGTTTCACTCATTGAATGTCTCCTCCTAAATTTATTCACTTTTATTATTTCGCTGCTCTCTTCTAAGCCGTGTCCAAACAACCATTTACTAGATTTTGCGTGGTAAACCTTTTCGCTGTTCAATTTTGTGGATATTTTCTTCACTCTACTTTGGTCTAATTGAAGCATTCTCAGCTCATAGTCCAAATTCAGCTTGAGCAATCTTTCGTTCCTTAAATTCTGCTTGTCTGTACTTTGTGTGATTTTGAAAATAATGTTCGATAAAGCTTCTCGTTTCTTTACTGAAGGAGATTCAGGAAAGTTCATCGAATCACCGAGTTGTGATGTGTTATCTAGAAATGCCATTATTTTTATCACATGTACTTGTAAAACTGGACCAGTGGTGCTGTGAAATCGTAGGCCAATCCTTATCAACAATATAAGTTACAGAAGTTGCGGGAAGGAATTCGTTTCGTGGTTAAGGTATTTGATAAAGGGTTTCACGGTTGATTTGTAGTTCATATAAACGGAGATGAAAAGACAAAGAAAAGGTTTTTGAAGTCTGATAATAATCGCAGCTGGTGTACAAATCTATTTATTTCACAATCACGAATATTAGATCATTGTCTATATTTGATAGACCTGGAATTTTAGCACAGAATAACACCATTGAAATAATGTTGCTTATCAGTTATGTGATTATAAATGAGCTGTCACAATCAAAGCTAATCACTGTGGATCACATCGTAATCAATGGTTGCACTATGATGCTCCGTTGTGCAACTGTGGAATCTCATAAACAACAACAACAACGACATTTAAAACCCAAAGTGCTAAGAAGTTGTAGTAACTATGGCAGCATAGGCCGAAAAAACGATCTAGCATCCCCGTTCAACAGGGACGTTGGAAGCATCTTAGACATTAGGGCATGACGACGCTTCAATGGAATGGCACTTTTTGACAGAGCTTGGGGGGGGGGAGCTCTTTCTCAAACAGAAAGGGCACTCTTTTCGTTTATTTCAGAATCTTAAGTTGGTGCGCGTCCCCATCCCCCCTCCCCGGTTATTATGTCTATGGCATTCAATGAATTGTTTGGCAAGTTATTCACCACCCCGGGGGTACTCTCATTATGGCCTAACAAGGGGGTCTATTCTTCAGGGTTAAAGAGGGCCAAAGCAAAATTTTTGAAAAATACCCTCAAATGGTAATGTCTCTTTACAGAAACCCCGAAATGGTAGTTTACCTAAAATTGGGCAATTTGGTAGCATTCAGTAGTGAAAATTTTCTATAGTTACAAAGCATTGAAATTATGAGTGCAATGATTCTACAGACGAGATTAAAAGAAGCGATCCCCTATCGTTCTGACCTTAGTTACTGCTTTATTTACCTTATTTTCGCTGGAGCCAAATTCGTGTATCACTGAGTCTCTGTGACCCTGATTTCTTTGGATAAAGCGAATTAGCACGAACTTCCGGAATATACAATAGACTCTTTATCGATTTTATTTTCATTCATCGAAGGGGACATAGTTGAAAAAATGCTGATGTCATTGAACAAGAAAAGTGGCTCAGTTGCGTAGACTCTAATTAGTAGTATGTGTTTGACAAATAGGGCCATTTTGGTAGCCACTTTGTAGGGCCCTCAAACCGACTGGACCCCTGTTAGGCCATAATGGAAATACCCCCTCCCCCTGGGTTCACCACATTGCTGTTCCTGTTTGAACGAATACCTTGAACAAATTATCTAATTCAGATGCGTTTAAGTTTTCCATGATCTTTGGTTTTTCGGACTGTTTTTTAAGAAATTCACGTTGTTAGGAAAAAAATCCCTGCGATTCGTGATGAAGTAGATGTTACAGTTTGGTTGAACATTGCTAATTGACCTAAGTGCCACTTGCATGTGGTTACAGGTCAAGGATATTGCACTAAATTCGACATTTATGTTTAAACAGCATTCTAAACAGTCAATGAATATCATAGCGTTAGCAAACTATGTTATGACACCTTTCTAAACATTCCAAAATTATCTCAATTTATGTTAGAAGAGGCTTGAAATGTCTCCTTTTATTCTTAAAGCATTATCTCATGTTTATTATGTTCTTCAAAATTTAATCTTTTCCTTGAAAAACGAACGAATTATGTTTACCTTCCTACGTCGTGTTTATTACCAATTTTCCATAAATAAGAGAAAGCCATGGGTGTCTTTACCATTGAAGATCTGCTGTTGTCTTTGATACACATCAAGATGAAGTCACTTTTTGGTATTTTGCTTCTTATCTGTGCCTTGCACAATGCATTTGCTGCTAAATCTGAAGAAGGTCAGTTTTTACATTTACATTCTTGCTTAAATTTACAGTTTGTTAAATTCATTTGTTCTTCTTTGATCCGTACAGTCTCTCTCTAATCAGATGTCACGTGATATTTGCGACAACGCATAACTGCTCGTCCAAACTCTTCAAATTCACCGGCATTTCTCACTTGGCATCTACCGGGTGAGCCAGAAAAAAGTTCCCACTTTTGAAAATTCATGGCATCAAGAGTACTGGATGGATTGGAATGAATCAATATTTGCTTGACAGCCAAAAGATTGAAGTATTTTTGTGATTTTTCTCGCCTTGTTACAAGCATTGGAAAAATTGGTAAATTCAAATTTAGAAAAACTTTGTGGTTGCAAAATGACTGAAAAGGCCTAAAATACATGATCAAATCATAAAGGACTCCTCGCTCAGAACAACAGAGAAAAAGCAATTTCTCATGGGTGAGAAATATCGTCTGCAGATTTATTGCCATGGGATTGAAAATCTTTAGTATCTGTTTGAGAATCTATGTCTTATTACTCTTGAGAGAGGTGAAACGCCCGTGTGTATTGTTCTGTGTGAGGAGAGTCCTAACGATTTGATCAAGCGTTTCAGGCCATTTTTCAGTCATTTCGAAAACATGACATTTTTGTAAAGTTGAATTTACCTATATTTGCGATTCCCATAAGAAGACGAGAAAAATCACAAAAATCTTTTGATCTTTTGGCTTTTCACTAGGATTTGAATCGTTCAAATCCCTGAAACACTTTTGGTGCCTCGAATTTTCGAAAGTGGGAACTTTTTCTGGTTCACCCGGTACTTTTAGACAGATTTCAGATTCTTTTATTGGTTTACCAGTACTATTTTTTGCAAACAGAATTCCTCTGCATTGGAAAAGCACTTTTGCCCAAGACCTTTGTCTAAACCAATGTCTAAACTTCAAACGAAAATCACCCATTTGCTCTTATCTTTTTATTTCGAAAACGTTTCTTCTTTCTGCTACGTTTCTTCTTCATGCTACAGTGCAGTTTTTACACCCAATAAGCTATTCAAAAGAATACTAACCGGCTTCAAACTTAACTTTCGAAAGGAAACATCTCACTTTTTAGATAAGCCTGGCATATGCTTGAAATCAAAGTTGGTGAAGGAAACGAGATTTGTTCAAGATTTGGGCATTTTGAGTTTCTCTTACTCCCAGTACATTTCGTTTCACAGAAAGAGCAACCCAGGGAGCGCCGGAGCTACCATACAATTCAATCAATAATACAATACAATCTCTTGCTTAGATGTAGGTTAATAAAGCAATGCAGGCCAGCTGATAATATCTGTTTTTTTATTTTTCAAAGGTGACTACTTTGAGGGTGACATGGAATTGACAGAAGAACAAAAAATCCAAATTCAGATGTCCATGGATGGTGTGCCAACTTATGGTGCAACAACATACCGAAATTGGCCAAAGCGAATTCCTTACGTCATCAACAGCAGATTGGGTAAGGGGACTCCTTTTTTTAGGCACATTGGGTAAGGGGACTCCTTTCAGGCACATATTACTTCTATTTTTAATGGGTTCCTCAGGGGAAAGAGCAAGATTTGTCTTGAATGCCTTGACTCTCGAGACTTTGTCAGACTTCCAAAGAAATAACTTTGCTATGCTTATAATTATTGCTTGTTTTCATACTGTAGCTTTCACAAGGAGGGGAGATGAAAAAGTCTTATCCCAATGCCCCATGTCTTTCATCCGTGATTTGTGATCTATATCCATGTAATAAGTCTGCCATACTTTTCATAGGTTCAACTGGAAGGAAAGTGATCGCTGAGGCGATTGCTGATTATCATAAATACTCCTGTCTTCGATTTCACCCAAGACGCAGTGAAGGAGCCTACCTTTACTTCACTACAGGCTCAGGGTCAGTCATTTTTCCTTTTTTCTAGTTTTAACGTATTTCGTGTCTTTTCAACTTTCTTTATCATTACGTAATTGCAACATAGTCAATTTCCATAGTACACAACTTACGCTCATAAAGTACGAAGAACAAATATTTTTCAAAATTGTATTTGGTTGTCATTTTGGAGTTTTGTTGTGATTCAGAACAATAGATGATATTCATAGCGGAGAAGATATTCATTGCGATCAATCTTTCATAGCGATCAATTTATCAGAGCGATCAATCTTTCATAGGACTCATAGCGATTAATGGTCGAATTTCTGTAGAAATACTACAGATTTCATTATAGAACGCAATGCATCTTGGTCAAATGCCCCCTCAACGCGATTTTTTCCATAATCGTCTGTTTGTCGGTTATCTATTTCAATGAACTCAAGTTTAAACAATCATGAACTCCGTTAGTTTACTAGTCCCCAGTCTCGATACTTACAAATGAACACGACGTATCTTGTAAAATCGACCATGAGATAGCTATTTGAAAAATATAGTCATTTTCCTTATACGACCAATAATTTTTGGTAGTTCAAGCCGGTTCAAGCCGGTTCAAGCCGGTTCAAGCAGTAAGACATTCCTTCTAAATGCAAATCTTTTTCTGCCGCAGATGCTCTTCACCCGTTGGCTACAGGGGATCCCCAAATCACATCAAACTTGCAAGAGGTTGCCTTCGCAAGGGAATCATTATTCATGAAATGATGCACAGTCTCGGATTTTTCCACGAACAAAGTCGTCCAGATAGAGATAATTACGTCACCATCAACTGGCACAATATCCCATCAGGTAATCTGCCCCCTCCCCCTTCCCCCTTTTCTCTATCACTAATGTTGTTCAAAAAGTCATCATTTGGTCACTTTCGTATCAAGCTAAACTCAAAATAAATTTAGTCAACTGCATTTTTCTTTGACTAAGCAAACTTTAACATTTCGTCCAGTTCTCGACGTAGCATTTTAGATATTTAAAGTCATGTCGCCCATTTCAACAGCCTTATAGTCCTCAATTGTATGATTATCGACGGTGCCATTGCATTAACTTGCGGAAAAGCCATCATCCAGTGGATCTGTTTGCCGAAATTCCTGCTGTTCGCCAAACTTCGTATTCTCTTAAAAACTGAAGTGAATATGATCCAGCTGTCTGCAAAATTGCTCGCTGTTATAATTGTTGTTGTAATTTAAAGGGAAGTTTGAAATGAGACGTATCACTGCGTAGGAGCTCCAACCGTTCAATTCAACTGTATTTGAATAATTCGATTCCTTGCTGTGACGAGAGAAGAACGAAGGAATAGCAACATTATCAAGCTGTACTTGCAATCTTGTGGAAGAAAAATAACACTGAGTACAAATACAATTTTGATCATAACATGAGCCACATCAACGGTGCATTATTACCCATGCTTCGAAGCCCTATGTGAACTACTCCTCTTTGGTAATTCATGTTTTAACAGTATTGCTTAGAAATCAATTTTGAAGGCAATGATATCATTCATTTTGTCGACTGGAAGGCTACCAGTAAACGCAATAAAACTACCAGCAATGCTCCACCCATTTTATTTCTTGTCTGTAGTTCATTTGACCTTTAATTTTAAATAAGTTTGTCCCACATTAGATGTTAGTTGAGATTTGCTGCAACGAAATTGAACATCCTGAACGGTCCAATTCTCTTCTTTTTGTGTGATAAATTTGCCTGACATTTAATATGAGACAAATTTGTTGAATTGTAAACAATATATGCAGTTGTGGTGCAAATAAAGTAAGCTGTTTTTCTTAGATTTATTTTGATTGATAATAAAAAAAATGAGTACCGATAATTTCTTGGTTTAACGTAGAATTTTAAAGCAATATTTAAAGAATAATAGCATTGAAGATATCCATAATTACATGAAAAATATCAATAAGTATCATGGCCACAAACAATCACAACAAAAAATCTGCGTTTTCTTTCAGCCAACAAACACAACTTCAACAAATATGGTTATGGTACAATCAAATCAGGAAACAGCAAATATGACTACCTGTCCGTCATGCACTACGGTCGCACAGCATTCGGAAGTGGAAAGGTGACAATTGATGCCAAGAATAATTATTATGACCGCAGAATTGGACAAAGAAGTGGATTTAGTAATGAAGATGTCAAGCAACTGAGAGCTAAATATCAATGCTAGATCATGGAAAAGAGCGAACGCTACATTAAATGATCTCAAAAAATAAGATTTTAATGTGATTTAACATCATGGCGTTATGATCAAATCGTCTCCTCTTTTTTATTAACAAATCTCAAAGCTAAACTGGCGAACTATCTTCTAACAATGCAATGATATCATACAATATGTATACAACACCTTAAACTAAATCATATTATGGCTTCTCATCTCCTAAACAGAGGAATTGTTTCCTGCTCATCGAACTGATTTTAGTTATTCACAATATTTCATCTTATTTTATTTTATTTGAAAACTTTGCGACGTAAAGACCTTCATCTCAGGTGTTTAACACAACGAAAATGTCCAGAAAAACGTAGAAATTATGCTTCAACTTATTGGCTGACTATGTTTTGCATCAAAACTCCTTCAAAGTTAATTTTGCATCAAGATATGAAACTTGATCGTTTGCCCTTCATCTTTTGATACAGACATTGTCCAAGTCTTTAGAATTCTTACCACAGACGAGCTCTAAATGATTTCCAGAAACGACTTATTTACACGAAACAGTAAAGAATATTTATATATCGGATGATGAATAGAATAGTTCTTTAAAATTAGCTACGGTAAAATAATATGAGCGAAAAGCTAAATACTTCTAAATTCACTCCCTTGAGTTACATTCGAGAGTTTATGATTACAAACTCAAAATATGTTACAAATTATAAACCAGTTGATTCCTGAATGATGCCAAGTCCCACCCAATCTTCGTGTCAGTTTTCGTTCCTTTCCATTCGATATTTCGATTTTGTTCCTTCTTCCTTGAAATCTAGAGATTTTCTGTCACCAACTTGCTCTCGCAAACCCATAGTGAATTTGAAGAGGGAGATAGTTCTATGATACACCCATATCGGATTTCCTCATTTTCACCATGACACCTACTTTTGTACAGATACAGGACAACATCTTCTATCAAATGTAAAACTCCATTTTTAATTGTGTTAATGTCTTGTTCAACAGTTGAAGGATTATTGAATTGATATTGTCCCAATATGTTCAATGTTAGAGCACTTTTAACCATGATATCTACTTTTGTACAAATACAGGACAACATCTTCTATCACATGTAAAACTCCATTTCGAGTTTTAATGTTTTGTTCAATAGTTGTAGCATAATTAAACTTGATGGTGTCAGAAAATCCGTTCTTTAACGAAATCCTTACCCGCCTTCCAGTCATTGCGTATGGTGACATCTTTGACCACAAAACATTACAAGAATAAAACGTACCAGGCAAAATGTGGTACTTCATTACTTCTTTTAAATTATCGTTGTCACCAAATAATGCCATCAAAGTTTTGTTATCAAGCTTTGCCCATGCATCGTTGGTCGGTGCAAAGAATGTGAGTGGTGCTTTCTTCTCAAGAGTTTCATTCATTAATGTCATTCTTAAAACCATTTGCAACATCGAAAATCTCGAGTCACTCTTAATGTGATCTAACATGGAGTACTTGCTTGGCTTCAACACGTGTGAGTATAAAACATTGATGGTCACGTTACAAGCAGAGAGATCTCTGTAACGGAAACTCACTTTTTCACCATCTGCACAAATCTAAAGAGAATGATTAGAAAATTAAATCAGTTTGGGAGATGTGGCATGAAGCATATGAAAGCAACACGAGATGAAACACATTAAAAAGAATGGAAAATATTCTCAACACAACGGAGAAAAACAGCAACCAAAAAATAGTTCTGTCACCTTTCTCATGCAATTTCCTGCAATTTCAAGGTTATATTGCATTGTGAAATTCATTCAATGTTGTTCCAAAAACGAAAGACACATTTGTCATTTTAGATCGAAGTGAACAGTTCTAGATTGAATCACATTTGAAACAAAATTAAAAAACCAAACCAGAAATTTGATAAAAGATTTTCTTTCAACTACGTGAATTCCTTTTTACAAGTAAGATAACGATAGAGATGTCTTTGGACAGCAAAGTCTGTTTTCAGATCATGTTGTCATTGATACTCATAAAATGACACAGTAAATGCAATTTGAAAATCATATTTCTTACTTTTGTTCTTAATAGTTTATTGATCCTAACTGGATTCCTGTTCAAAGATGTGAGTGCAAAGTTATTTCCCATTTTCCTGCTTGAATATTTCCCATAAGTAATGTGATCCATAAGAAAATCGATGGCTGATGCATTAGACTTCAACTTGTTCTGTTCAGAAGGAGGCATATTACGAATTGCTCTGTTTGATGGTAAAAATAAGGTGTAGGTCTCGTTCGCCCGAAGAATCTTCTCTTCAAATTGAGTTCGTTTTAACAGCTCAACAACACTGGACATAGTAGAGAATCTTTGTAACAGCGATACGATCGATAATGCTGCAAAAGATAAAATGGGCAAATCAATACAAGGAAGCAAAAGGCTTAAGTTGTAATGATATTAATAGGAGGTTAGGCTCTTGCATTACTCACTAAATAATTCGCTAATTCAGTTTGAATATTTTCTGCAACTCCACGCAAATTTACATATTCAAAAAGGATCCAGCGTCTTTCTTCATTTTCTGCAACTGCTCAACACGCAAATTTACATATTCAAAAAGGATTCAGCGTCTTTCTTCAGACAGCATAAAAGAATTCGTGTGACACAAGATGGCATGCTCAAACAACATTGTCCATACAGTGTCTCCACAAAACCCTTTTTTAGGAGGAGGGAACGCTATGATGATGAAAGGAAACGAACCAATTGCGTTTTCCAAATTACAAAGTACCTCATCTAAAAGCCATCTTCGTCGTCCAATCTTTTCAAAATATCGTAAAAGTATCTTTCGTGGCTCTAATTTACAGATATAAAATCCATGGCAAAACAACCCCTCTTTTTGATAAATAATACCTTTGGCTGAAATCAACAATCGATCAATGACAAATATTGCCCCATCCCTTGCTCCAATATATCTCGTTGTGATGTCCATATTATTGACTTTTATTTGACCACCATAATTACCAAGATAATACCTCTTTCCAAGTGAATTAGTGACACGTATTGGTGCTGTCTTTTTTAAAATCGACACGAACATTAAACCAGGTACGATATGAGTTTCCAAAAACTCCTGAAATGCAAAAAGTTATGAATTTATCAACAGTACAATAAGAATGGTTGAATAGCATTGGTATATGATTTCAATGACTCTTTCTAAAAACGTACTTTGTCAGAGACATTGAGACCTTTTTGTAATGCATGGTTTTTATCAAGTCCATAACACGTTTTAGGACCTTGGGTTCAACCATCCCACCACACCACCATCCAGTTATTGATGAGGGGTACTTCGGGGTTTGCGGTATTGCGGTATAGGGGGTAAATTTTGTGCGGTATTGCGGTAATGACGGAAAAAACTTACGGTATTGCGGTATCGAACTTTCACAGCGCGGTATGCGGTATTGTACGAAAATTAACATCCAAATTTCCTGTAATACCATTTTCCTGTTTAGGAACGACGCATCTTGGAGACGAATTGATATAGAGGAAAGAAAAACGAAGGAGAGGGAAGTCCCATATCTATGTCTCTCTCTCTATGCCTGCTCCACCTGCTTAACCTTGAGAAAGGTACCTGCGGAGGAGAGCACGCAACATTTTTATCTGAAGAAAAAGAATCAAATATTTGCACGAATCAAAACTTTAAATGTTGGAAAATCACCCCTGTTTTCAAATCAGGCAATCTTACAATGTTGGCTTGATAACGGGCTATGCTCGAAACGTCGTGCTTATTTCAATTCGCATCAAAGTGCTTATATTTTACTTTATTTACTTGTTTATAACTATACACTATCACGGTAATTCCTCCTCTATCAAAAGTTATCGAGAAGATCATTTACAATCAAACATCCCAGTACCTTGAATCGACTGGCCTATTTTGCCCACATCAGTTTGGGTTTAGACAAGGGAGATCCACGCAACATGCAGTTACCTTACTGTCAGAAAGGTTACACAGAACATTGATAAAGGGCCATGTAGTGGTGCTGTCTATATTGACCTCCGTCAAGCCTTCGACACAGCACGCCATGTAACCTTGCAGGAAAAAATACCAGGTGATGGTATGGGTGATGTGGAATTACAATGGATCGGTGATTATCTCTTTAAGAAAACAAAAAGTAATTTTTGATAGCACCAGCTCATGCGAAGAAAATGTTACATGTGGTGTCCCACAAGGATCAATCCTGGGGCCGCTTCTTCTTAGGCTGATAATCCACGACATCGTTCCATATTCCGCTCACTGATGCTGACAATACTGTTTAATATTGGGCACGAAAGAACTCAAATGAAATAGAACATTTACTTAACAGTGCACTGCAAACAGTTGCAGACTGGTGTGATGAAAATAACTTGTTCATTAACTTGAAAAAAGGTAAAACTGAATTTTGCTATATGGATCACATCAAAAGTTGTCCAAACAGCCAAAGGTGGACTTCAAAATCTACAATCAAACTATTCATGAGACAAAATCATATACAAGTACATTGGTGCAGATTTGGATAACCATCTGAACCTTCATCAACATTTTGAAAATGTGTGCAAAAAAACATCCGCCAGAGTAAAGCTTTTATCTCGTATTCGCGAAAAAGTCAGCCGTTATGTAGCAGAATCGATATACATAACAATGATACGATACGGCCACCCACTACAGCTTTCCCTACCCCAAGGAACAGTAAACAAGCTACAGTATATACAAAATAGAGCAGCCAGAATTCTCAACCCAAGAGCAAAGATAACGTCATGGGACAACAAAGACCTGCTGAATGGTTACTTCAAAAGATCTCAGCATGAAATTAACACTCTTGTGTTGTTTTACCGAAAATGCGCACTGAAACTGGAAAAAAATCGTTTGCCTACCAGGGAGCCCGCATTTTCAACCGACGAAATATCTATCTTGCTATATAAAAAGAAACTAAAACCATCGAAGTCTTTGTAGATGTCCAAGAAAAACGTATTTGACTCTAATCACTTCTTATCCTTTAATTGTACATTAAACTATTTTCATTTTATTCTACTATTTACCTTAATTTCAACTACAACGATTGTCAATAGGTAGGATTACAGGTACTGGAATGATAACAGATAGTTTTGTGCTGAACAAGTCAACCTGTCAAAATATTAGTTATTATTATTATCATTATTATTACTTTTTGTTTTGAAAAGTTTCCTTTCGAACCATGTTGCTTTCGAATACATTTGCACCTTTGACCCGGATATTAAAAGTACCACTGAAGGGTAAGCAGTTTAGATCAATGATACGACTATGATACAAGATCTGTTCAATATATTATTGATGCACCTTGTTCATATTCTTGCTAAACTTACCTTATTTCTTTATGGTGTGTTGGATTGGTGAATTAATTAAGATCTTTTTGTTTGAATGTGAGGAATTAAAGAAAGTCCTGCTGTTTAGATACTAGCAGGCAATAATGTACACTAATCTTCCGCGAGCCGAAAATACGAAGCAAATAACCATATAAAATATTGTTTCACTTTTTTAAAAGATTTTCGCTAGAGGGGCATTTTGATCACAACACGATAATGTTAAATGACTTAACATCCCTTCTCGACCGTTTAGAATCTTTTTCACTGATGATTATGGCAAAGACAAACGTTGATCATATTAGCAAAATATGTTGGTAGTAATCTTAGTACCAGGGTTAATACTCATCACGTAATGGCGTGCATGGAAAAATAGAATTGAAAGATGAATTCAAAGGCCTCCAGGGTATCAACCATCAAAACAATGACTGACTACACTGACAGGTTTTCGATAGACTCTGATCACAGGATGAAAAGTTTGCAAATAAACAAAAAAAAGTCAAATGAATTCATACCCATTGTTCTAGTGAGCCAATCAGCAGCAATACAAATTTACAATAGAATGAAATTACGGTTAGAATATCAAAATAGCATCAAAATTTTTTTTGAATAAAAAATGAGTGAGGAGACTAGAGTTCTTAGGAATTCTACAAAAGAGTTTGGATCAAGTAATCATTTTATGTTCTTTCCAGAAATTGGACAAACAACAGCAATAGAAGCTGAAGCGAACTTTTCGAACTTGAATTTATAAGGAATAGCTGAAACGTTTTCTGAAGAATGAAACTTTGTATTGCTCTGATCCGTAGTGTACACAATGGCTGTCTCTCTGACATCGTCTCTCTCATTCACAGGCTGTTGGTGAATGGCCTATTTCAAACGCAATTCCGTATAGAAATCAGGAGGAAAAAGTATTCATACCTTCAAACATTTAAAGCTTCGTTTCAAATCATTGAGTGATTTTATTCCTCTTTTCCTGAAAGCTTGATCACTTGGAACGAAGATCGTGTGTAATCCTTTAAATTTGTATCCAATCGCTTGCAGTCCTTTGTTGAAAATCGAAAGCTGGCTTTTCTCTTTTAGAACTAATGACAGGGATCCCCATGATCGAGTTATGACGTCATCAATCACGTGCACAATGCCATTTGAAGCTGGTTGGTTTGGTTTGATGACTAGAGCATTTTGAACTGCCAAAACCTAAAATGAGGAAAATTCATTTCATTTTATTCTCTGTCTGTAAATCTTGACGCGAATATTTCTGTTTCAGACGAAGTTGTTTTCATGCAGTGTTGTAATCATCTGATTTTGGGTTCAAACCCCACCAAATAATAATAATAATAATAATATAATAATACAGATATTTACAGAGGAAGGCCTCAGTCACTCGAGAGTGCTATCACATTACATTACATCACATCACATTACAAATCACATTAGTGTCATAGTAATGTGTGACAGATTCCATCAGCTACTGCTATGATCCTGGCGCATATGTCGTTAAAGGGTATGTTTCAACCAGCATGCTTTGCAAGTGTCATTGGATGGTGCCAAGAATCCTGGTTAAAACCAGAAAAATCAATATCGTCTTTCAAAAAGTAAACATTCTTCAGCATGAAGCTTTCTTCAGCTATCCAATGTTGCTTTGTGTGAGATAATTTGACAGATATTGAATGATAGAGATATAAATGAATCTCTGTGACAAGATAATAGTGCCAAAATACTTTGACATGCAAGCAAAGACCAACAGCGTACACTAGTTCGAATCTCATCGAGTTTATTTTGATGAATTTTCACTAGTTTCAATCAGGTAAATATTGAAATATTAAGACTTCGGCCATCTGTATATACATCTATATCTTAGTTCAGCACTGGAAAAGAAAAAAGCGCAAAAGACGAAATCGATGCCTGTTTCTTTGAGTAGTTTAGGGTTAAGGTTAGGGTATAGGCCCTCTTCTAACCGTACACTATAGATATAATTACATACAATTACAGTCACGCAGTTACGGACATGAAAGTTCCTATAGTTTCTGCTTCTGCTGCTCGTCAAACTATTTCTAATATCTTTCTCCAAGCTTTGCGGTCCTGTGCTGTTGATCTTATCAAAGTATGAAAGTACTCAAACAGATGTTCAAAGTATTCCTTTTTCTTCATAGCTGATACTGGAAAGTCTCTTTTCGTTGATCTAGCTCTGGTGATGTCTTACGATAGTTTCTCGAGGTCTGCCTCTGAGCCCTTTTTCTCATCGTTTAAAGTAGAATTTCATCTCCTTTACTGCTGGTGTCTCATCAGATAATGTATAATGTCTGTATAATGTACCGGGTGTCCCAAAATGATGTATTATCGTTTAATTGCTTATATGTCCATAACCGATGAACCGATTTTCAAAAACTGGTAAAACCACAACCAACATCTTAATATCCAATGTAGCCTTTAGGCAATCAATTAAACAAAGTTTTTGAAAATCCGTTCATTGGTTATGGACATACAAGCAATCAAACAATAATACATCATTTTGGGACACCCGGTATAATGTATGACCGAACTACCGCTATCTACCTTTTAGGATATCTATTGAAATTGGTCGTTCTTCACATCTTTCATACAAGTTTTGATTGGAAATCTCGTGAGGGTATCTTTTTCCTATTAGCTATCTCAGTCGCGGTTGCTGGTAAAAGCTAAGAAATTTGTTCAGAATACCCTGTGAAAAGGATGTTGCATTATCGTTGCAAAGTAAACAAATAAAAGTCGCAAAATAATTCTTGATGATAAACAAAATAAACATACCCTTTTATAAAACTGAAGATTCAACTCACGCCATTTGCCCGGCAATATGCATTCAAGTCTTTTGCGATTCCTCATAGAATGTGTAGGCCATTTTCCTCCAACGACATGCATCAAGATGAACACTCTTAATTGTTGATTGTCTTTCAAAACTTCAACCCCTGCAGCAGTGGTAAAAAAGTTCTTCAAGGCTTCGTTAGATGGGATAAAAACTGTGATGGGGCGACTGGCTCGTAATGTCCAATGTAAATACGTTCTGTGTAATAATTCCACGAATGTCGTTAGGCCTAGCTGCTTTGCCACCTGTATGATGTTGTCTTTGGAAGCATATTTGTCTGCAAATAATTGCATTTATTGGAGAAATGATTGACTGAAAATGTAAACATTGTCATGTTTACTGTGACACAAGTCATCTTGGAAGAAAAGAAGGAGGACGACTTGTTCTGATCAATACTTAAGATATGAAAAACCGCCTGTGGGGCCAAAAACATCCGGCTAATCAGCTGAGAGCTATTGGGAGCAAGTTCATTCTTTCCTTTCTTTTGATATGACTTGTATTTATTTCACGTAGGGTAAATTATAAAATTGCCAAGTTAAAGCTATTTAAGGCAAGTCCACGCATCAGGCGCCATGATGCGACAGCGCTAAAAAGATTCCTATCTTCCCGAACAAGCTTCGTCCGCCAGGAGACGAGAGACTTATTTACGAAAGAGCTATTTCTTACCTAACCCTAAAGTACCAAATGAATCTCAGGTCTTTCTTGACCCTTGTCCAGATATTTATCTGATAAAATTCATTTTTCATAAAATAAGGAAAAATCGATATAATAAACGTAAGCATGCTCAAAGCAAAATTGGAGACATGAGGAGAGGTGACAGTTGCGGTAACGCAAAATTATTCCTGTGAAACACTTTACTTGTTTTTATTTGCGCACATTTTTACATGACATCGAATTTGAGAAAGACTATAGTATTTAATCAAATAACCAGCACAAAAATACCTTTTGGACAGCCAGGTTTGCCATTGACAGCTTCGAATCCCTTACAACATTTATATATTGTGTGGAACCGCCATAGGTAGGCCGATGAATGTCTGAAAAACGAATAATATACATTTCACACGTAAATCACTCATTCGTACCACAAAAGAAATTATCAACAACCAAATTATGAAAGTTAATCTTTGTTCAAAATTGAAAGTTCAAAATTTACGGTGGCTAATGGAGGATAAAAAAAGCAAAAAACAACAGAATGATGAGTGGTGCAGCAAGTTGAAAGATGACAGCCAAAATCACCGACCAAAATTCAAGGAGCACTGGTTTCCTTTTGGTGAATCTCAAATTAACTAAGCTGCGTGTAAAAAGGGTCTGTCGGCAAATTGTAAACAAATCTGCAAATACCGTCGTTTTAGACACGTGTGATGTGTCAATTGTTTTCTGCTGTTTCTTTGATGGCTTCACCCAAGCCACCAAAAAGTAAACGTCAAAAATCCACTTATATCTGAGCAATCGAATGAGATATGAATGTATGGTTTGTTCTTCTGTGAAGTTGGAGGATCTATATTCAAAATAAGGCTTTCATTTTGAAAAAAAGATGGACGTTTTGAGTAATATTGCCTTTCCAAATACTGCAAAATCATTATTTCGACAAAAATTAGGACAATGTGTTCCGGAAAATAGGCCAAAGACAAACAAACCTTCGACATTTCTGTGGCATCTTTTCGCAAAGTGTCTCAAAAACCCTTTTTATCAGTTTCCTTCTTACACAAACATTCTTGCTGCAAGAAAAAAAAGATTTCATCCATTCTGAAGCATTTGCAAGGCACATACAAAGTATATTTGTGAAACGTTGTGTGTATTTTTCTACTTGGACACAAGTTATTGAGCTGAGTTGTCAGCGGAACGGGTTGTCTTCTTGGTTTCGGGGATGAGCTCACTGACAGCACTGACGGCTGTTCAAGAAGAAGAGATATTGATATATTGAAGTATGATTTCTGTTGCTGAAGGAACAAGTTTCATTTCATTCATTTTCATTTTGATTTATTTTAACAGGGTTAAATACATTCAGTAAATATAAATTAACTGATTTACAATGTGCCCTGCTTAAAAACATAACTAACCTAAATACATGATATTACAAATAAACTTGAAGATCCTACATAAAAGAAAGAAATATATGTAAAAATAAAGGGACTCGGAAGTCAAACGTATGTGCTGAATGTTGAATTAGATTATCAGCCTCTTTGATCTTTCAAAAATGCTTTTAGCCTCGTTTTGAAAGTGGCTAGCGAAGGAGCAGTTTTTATTTCATTGCTCAGTTGTTCCCATTGTGCGAAATGATGGACTTATTTCTGTCAATCTGTTTCAAGCAGCGAAATTAGAGCAGCGAAATATCTGCCACGAAAAACAAGGGTACCTCATCTTGTGACCGCTAAGTTTGAGAGAAGGACTTTGGTGAAAATCTACGGTTTCCAGTCAGCTAATAAAAACAAAGAAACCCTGGTATTATCGTAAAAAATAGGCAGAAATGTGACCAAAGGTACTTATCTATAATTTCCAATTGTTGGGCATGAGGTAAAGTAGAAGAATATTTTTGGTAAAATTCTCAACCATCTTAAAAACCATCATTAGTCAGAATATCTCTTTATAGGACTTGTTGACATATTATTTATCACTATGGTTTCATTTATCAGGAATTTTCGGCGGGGAAATGCCCACAAAGATAATTTTTTATAACGTAAAGTAACAACAAAGGGAAACATTTTTGCCTGCGGAACAAATTACATATCTAATCTTAAGTAAAATGACGTACTTCGTCTGAGCTCCTGGATAAAAAATGACCTTCGGGCGAACAAATTTAATTAAATTTTTGTATTTTCTGGCTAAAAGGTATTTAAAGATCTAAAGTTTGGTTTCCCACATATAAAGTGGTTTCAGGAAATGACAAAGTTTTAATTGTTAAGGACATCAGTTGCAGGAATATGATTTTAAGGACCCCAGATGCATGCATAGTTGCAAGGGGGTACGGACATTTTCATTTGGTTTGTTACATCTCTGTTCTTCACTCCGTAGCTGGGCAAAGATTTTAATTGGGAAGGAAGGGGACCGAGTGACAATTTCATAATACATGCAATCAAATTTGGGGTGAACAGGAGAAAACAGGTTCATCGTGCACAAAAACCAATGTCTTTAACTCTAAAGCTGGGTTGCGGCTCCAGCAGCTCCTCCTATGCTACCTCTTTGCCTCTGGGTTCAAAGCAAACTCCAACGAAATCTCACTTTTGAGCATTTGCCAATTTTTATCACTGCCTACAAATAGACCACCCTGCTTATCCGGAAATACCAAAAGTAGACGAGAATTCAAGAGCACAACGCAGATTTTGATGCGCCGGATTTGGTTGTTTCAGTGTTACAGTGTTTCAGTGTGAAGTTAACACATAGATTTGTTAACTTGCTTGAGGTTTTAACTTTGAACTGAACAAAATTAGTTGGATTTGTTTGAACTGACCTTCCCTCACAGGCATCACTTCAGGCAGATGCCCATGTACATATTTCTGTTTGAAAACTTTAGACTTGGGCAGGGTTGTGGGTAGGGTCCTCGGTCCTCTCCTGTACCAATAAAATGATTGGACCTTCACCTTTGAAAAGGAGCATTCTTTCTTGTGACGGATGATGCGTACCATACCATTTCATTTCATTTCATTTCATTTCGTACCAAACAGGCTCATAAATTCTGCTTGCTTTTTCTCGCCAATATCGATAAAAAATTGATGACTATTGATGAATCTGTTCAGTGACAACTATCCTTCTGACAGGAATATGTGAAAATACAGAACTAAGAATGATAATAATAATCTGAATTTGGTCTTACCCTTTCAATACGGCTGTTCTTTTCTCGCTGTCCTTCACGTTTGGATCTGTGCTTAGTCGTATAAATTCTGGGGTATCCACCGTGATTGGCATCCTCCTTCGCAAGAAATCTCCTTTCGTCACAACATTGATGGTAATATAACCAAAAAATAACATGAAAACCACGCATCTAAAATTGACATCCATTCCGTATTTCTTCTTTGGGTCGTAACTTTGACTTGACTCGTATTTATAATCATAAGAGCTACAATGTTTCAGTCACCTTGCTTTTTCTTTTGTTGGCTTCACAATGGATTACTCATTTATAAATAGCTGCGTGCACACACCACGTGCTTCGACTTATCTTTGTGGTTTTGATTAGACAAAAAACAAACGTAAGTTTCGTTGCTTCAATGTTACTCGTTTTCCAAGTAGATTTCACTCTCCGCTAAATTGTGCTTGCAACTCAATTCTCTCTCCATTCCTGAAACGAGAGCGCTTGATCAACATTTTTGCAAAGGTTCACGTGGTCAATCTTTATGGGCTTAACATCTCATTCCAGCGCTACGTAAATCAATGAGGCTACAGAACCTGGATGATGACATCCAAATTAAAATATCGTCGTAGGTTTTTTCATTCATGTTGAAAGATTCATGGAAGATTCTTGGCTTGTGACTGAACTAGCATTGGTTTAAAGCATTTGAAATGAATTTTAGACAGAAGAAGGTTTATAAGATACAATATTATATACCGGGTGCGCCAAAATAAACTATGCACGTTTGGCAGGCCACGATAAATCGTACACTGGACCGATTTTGAAGATATATGACTTACTCTTTAGCAGAAAGCCTGAATTAGATTCTAAGATTTTTTCAAATTTTTCCATTTTCAATTTTTAGAGCTACAGGCGAGTTTCTTAAAATTTTCGTTTTCGAAAACACTGAAAATGATCAAAAAACGTTGATCAAATTTTCTAAAGACTCATCATGAATGGACAAAGAGAAAACGTTTTCAGCGTGATATGGGGATTTGGAAATTGATCATTGTAAACTTCTGCACGAGTGTTATTTCAAAGATTGGCTTGTTGCGAAATTCTGTAGTAGTTACAATAAAGTGCCGCCCCAAAAGCAGTCACAAAATCAAAAATGTAACAAAACTCCATGCTTGCTGGCCCCATGACGCTTCCTCGCTTGTCTTTTAACCCCCTTGATACAGGAACACAGCCTGCAGCAAAGCATAAATTCAATGACATTACAAATGAAAAGACATTTCTTTATATTCTTGAAAATATTATTACATTGCTCACAAGATAGTGCGAACTCTCGTACAGCAATTTACAATTAGTCGATTTCTAAATCCCAAATCACCACGAAAAAATGTTCTCTTTGTCCATTCATGTCGATTCTTTAGAAAGCTTGATCGACGGTTTTTGATCGTTTTCAGTGTTTTCGAAAACAAAAATTTTAAGAAACTCGCTTGTAGCTCTAAAAACTGAAAACAGAAAAATTTGCAAAAAATCCTAGAATCTAATTCAGGCCTTCTGCTAAAGATCAAGTCATAAATCTTCAAAATCGGTCTTGTGTACGATTTATCGTGGCCTGCCAAACGTGCATAGTTTATTTTGGCGCACCCGGTATCTAATCCAATCATTTAGGCGTTTTGTAAACAAAATCTTCCAAAGGTAATTAAAAGAATGAGTAAGCCCGAACGAACCAGGAGCTTTTATGAATGCATTCATTGCATTCAGGTGCAACGTTAAATTGTTTTTTACAAAACTGGCAGTTGTCCCAAACCAAAGATGAAAGCAGAGACCGGGGGCAATTTTTGCAATAAACAACGAAGAACCCTTCTTATTTTCAGGAAGTGCCCGTTTAATCAATGAAAAAGTACCCTTGAAGTGTCGTGCCCCCAAGTTTAAGATGCTTCCTACGTCCCTGGATGAAAGTATTATGGAAGATAAGTGAGTGACAACGTAGCGAAAATGCAAACAACACAGAGAAAGCCAATAAATTACAAAAGTACCCTTTCTCCACATTTACCTAATTGCTACTTTCGTTATGATGTTTCGTAATCATGTTGCGGATCTCTTTCCCTCTTGTCCACCATATGCTGTTTTCTGTCATTGTTTCTTACACATTAGAAGTTATGTTGGCGTTCATCAACGCTTAAGTCAAGGCTAGCCTGCTGGCCGGCAAAAATGAAGGGACTGTGTAAACATCTGAACTATATAAGCCAGAACGACGAAAGTATTTTTAAAAATGTTGTTTAACGAAATATTTTTGAAAGAGATTTCCCAATTGATTATTTCTGTCACGGCGAATTTAGTCCTTTCTCCAAGTGCTCAAAATAAAAAATGAGCTTACGAAATCTGAATCAATTGAAGAATTTCCAATAATAATGTTACAACAAAATGAATTCAAGCAAAAAAAACATAACCCACAAAAATCTTCAAAAAAACATTTCGAAACCAATTGAGCAAAACAAGCAAGAAGGATATTCCATGGTTACAATCATTCAATTTATCAACACTGACGTGATAGACATTATACAGAAACCAAATGAATGCATTTGTAATTCTATAACAAAGTATCCAGTAAACCAATTCCAATTGAAAAACAGCCTTCGTTGACTTCCAGGAGTACATCCAAGAATGTCTATACTATTGGCTGGATGTAAATTCATGTTATCAGCTAAACCATTCAAATGAGGATAAAAAACATGAGGATAAAATTGTATTCACCTGGTCACCAGCACCTCTTATGTCCCCTTTTCATTTGCAAAATGGGCATCTGGTCCATACAGGGTCCACGAAAAGAATAAAAAGCCTTTGGACTTTATTTTTATTAATTAAATGAAAATCAACCAACATGAACGTCATTTCAAATATCTGCAACCACTGGAAGTCTTATGAAAATCTAATTGGTATAAGTTGGGCAAAGAGGAAACCAGAAATAGCGTATTATAAGGTATCAATAAGCTTCGAAATATTATCATATGTTTACATCCTTGCCCAGGGCCAACAACGGTAATAAATCAATGTAGCTTTATCGTTGCAACTCTTTATCGTGTTCTTGTGCCATTTAAAATGCACGAGTACACGATAAAGAGGCTGGCAGCGATGAAGGGGCGAAAAACAATCGCACAGCCTCGTTATTGTTTGCGTGATATGACGTCACTTCGCTCAAATTGCATATTTGAATGCGAAATCTCACCAGGAGAAGGCGAAAAATATTGGAAAAAAGTATCATACATCATTCATAGCAGTATTATCTTGTATTTTATCACCAATCATACCAACCCCGGACTTGTCCTTTAAGCAAAGTTTCAGCGTGTTACACGTGGCTTTGTTTATTTATATTTGCTCCTTGACTAACCGGCTGTAGGTAACAGTCATTTCAATTCTGTTTGCGTTCGTAAATCAATTCATTCAGGGAAATTCTAGGATTAGGATATTCGTGACCTTTGCGATGGTCGTTGTCCTCACTTGAGTCAAAAATCTCATTTCAAATCTCTTCATCAACTGATATATCGAGCAAACGAAAGTCGTGAGTTCTGCTGACCTGGATAGCTCCAGGGGCGGGCAAGTACTGTAAAATATTTGACCCCATGTTTGTCCAGAAGAATTGGAAAAAATAACCGATGCTTTTATCAAAAAGTACGACTTTCGTGCCCAAAACAATCAGTTTTTGGGACAAAGGTGAAATTTGAATATCATTCTTCCTATTCCATCAGTTTGTCACAAAAATCAAGTTTCCCGACCTCCTATCTAATCAAAATTCTGAAGTTTACCTGTAAGCTGGTTCTCCCTTTGTCCGCCAAATTTAGGCAGAAAAGACTAGTATTTCAAATTTTTCACATAAGCGGTTCTACCTTTGTCCGCCAAATTTACGGGAAAAAGACCAGAAATTACAATTTTTCACTAAAGCGGTTCTACCTTTGTCCGGCAAATGTCCGAAAAAAAGGCCAGAAATTACAATTTTTCACCGAAGCGGTCCTACCATTGTCCGGCAACCGGTTTTGGGACACTTGCACTGTCATATCTATAATTACTACTTGCTTTGGAAAACAGTAGTAGGTCGAAACTACCGGTTTTGGGGACAAACATCGTCAGTGATACATAATGTTAAAAATTGTCCTTCAAATTGAAGAAAAATAACAGCGGAAATTTGCCATCAAAAACGACCAGTTTATGGGACAAAGGTGGTGCAAAATTTTTTCATGAACTACCGGTTTTCGGACAAAGGTAGGACCATCCTTCCCAGTGTGACATGCCCGCCCTTGTAGCTCTTAAGGTACTTGATAAAATGACAGAGCTCTCCATGAATCACCGAGCATAGGCAAATGTTACTGCCTTTTTCGCTGTTCCTAAGATTTTCTCTCCTTTTTAGGCTGGTCTTTTCAAAGGAGCAATATATTGCGATTTGTTTCAATTAATCTTTTTTGGTTATCATATGCGTGTCATTGTGCTTTGACCTGCAAAACTTAACTCAATAATTTCTGATTAAAATTATCTCACTTCCCATTTATTAAATAAAAAATTTGAACGTCAAAGGTAAATAACAAAACTTTGACAATTTTTGCAGTCGTTTTATTTGCAATTGCAAGTTCTCTGAAGTAATTCCCAGAGACAGTAAGGAAGTGTTAAGAAACATGTGGAAAACGTATCGTTTGCACGTTTAAGGATATTCACAATGGTTTGTGCCTAAATTTAGGAAAACCTGAGATAAAGTTATTTTAAATTCTGCCACAAACCGCGCTCAGAAAAATAAGCCTCTTTAAATATTTAAATCTTTAATATTAGAGATTAACAGAATGTTCTGTCAAGCTGTTCGACCTCCTATCATATCTGAAAAAAGTCATGTTTGCCAAGCTGGAGAAGAAAGATGTTTTGAGCGTCTAAATCTTTGTTTTCATCAAAGTCTAACTGAAAAATGATTGCTTGTGAATTAAAAATTTATAAATTTATGCTCTGGTCGAACCATGGGCAATAATGCACCGTTGATGTGGCCTATATTTTGTATTTTTACTCATTGTGTTGTTTCTCTTCCATGGGATTGCGAGTAAATCTTGGTAATGTTGCTATTCCTTCCTGATCCCTTCGTTCTTCTCTCGTCACGACAAGAAATCGAATGCCACCATTACTCAAATACCGTTGAAACGGTTGGAGCTCCTACGCAGCGATACGTCTCCTTTCAAACTTCCCTTTAGGACGAAGGAATAGTAACATTATCAAGCTTTAGTCGCAATCCCGTGGAAGAGAAACAACGCAGTGAGTAAAAATACAATTTTGATCATAATATAGGCCACATCAACCGTGCATTTTTACCCATCGTCGAACGAACAAACATGGTTAACCAAATATTTGGGTTTGAGTTCCAAGCAATGTGTTGTCCGCTTTGTACAGCCCAAAATATTGCTGGAGGAACGGAAAATGTACAAAACTTTTTTAGAAAACATTGCCCAACAAATTCTGCTTCATTCAAATTGATCAACAGGGATGCAGATTAGAGAACTGGGCAGCTAATGGGTAAGAAATACTACAATCATTGTCTTCCCTCCCCAAAGCATCGGTACATCATCGCCCATGGTTACAGCTGTACCAACAAATAACAGCCTCGCTTACGAACTGCGATACGTCATCAGTTTTCAGCAGTTAGCTCTTTTAGAATCCCTGTTCACTCATTTAAAATCGGTTTGAATTCTTCGAATGACAGATTTCAAATCATCCACTAAAATTTCATTCTTATTTGCAGAAAAAAGTGACAGACTATCCACTGCTTTATTGAAGAAAATTGTCACGCAAAATTCTGACTGCATGTAGCGAAAAACGACTTGTTTCCTTGATATGCCGAACTGCGTTTTTGCTACGCGCAAAGGCAAGATTTGGGTAGGGTAAAATATATCAAATGAAGATTGTAACAAAATTAAAACCAGGATTAAAACCAGGCTGTTTTCTTTAAACCTGTTTCTTCGAACAAATTGACGGTATTGAAATATTGTTGGAAATGCAGATAGGACTAGGGCTGGTGCCGTTTCAAATAACGAAATCGCTGCGAAATATTTGCAGACAATGGGATTCAATTTGATCACAATCGATAAAACAATGTATCAATCACGTGACATTCGAATGATTGCATTGAAGCAGCAGTAAAAGCAAGAAGAACATCATTCACAAGCAAGTCAACGTGTGTAAGTTTGCGTAAATCTGTTATCAATACTTTACTGAAAGCGATACAGAATTTACTTGAATTTTCTCCATATAAAATCATTTAGGAGTCTCACCATTTAAAGCTTTATCGGACTTTGCAGGTGCGTGCAGTTGGATCGCCTTGTGATTATCCATATGATTGGCCGTTTTCTGCAAAGCAAGAGAAATCAGTGATTGACTAGATTAATCATTGATTGAAAAGACCTTTTAGCTATTCAGCCAGCGATATTTTCTACGCTTTGATTCATATGGTCCAAGTGACAGGAAGGAGACTCTTTATTGCAGAATAGCTAGAACGTGCATTGGCTCCAAACTTCTTAAATAAACATTTAAAGATAAGCATTGGCTCTGCTCATTTACAATTGCTAAATCTGTCGCTTTTCTAAGATTCTAACAAAACCTGACTAAGTGAAAGCCGAGATCCACTGAAAGACCTTTATCGTAAGAAAGACCTTTATCATAAGATAAAACCCACGTGAACAATTGTTGTTATAATGGTTGGGACACAAAATTAAAGGCCTGCTTTTTACTGGACAGAGGCAACCTCAAGCATGGAGTGCTGTATTCACCGTTCCGCTGCTGGAACGATGTTTAGTGCTGTATTCACCGTTCCGTTGTTGGAACGATGTTAAGTGCTGGGTTGACCGTTCCGTTGTTGGAACGATGTTAAGTTCTGGGTTGACCGTTTCGCTGCTGGAACGATGTTGGGATAGAGATTTTTTTCTTTTTTTTAATTCAGTACGAATTTTTTTAAAAACAAACTACTTTAACACACTACGTACGAGCTACTTTACTATACAATACAAGGGCGATACCACGGAGTCATTCATTAACAAAGAGAACGAGTAACTAAACTAAAATAAATGTACAGCTACAAAAAATACACATGAACAATTTCTACTGATAAATACCAAAGGCTCGTTTCACTTTGTATGTCGAGCTAACTTGGGCAATCTGGTCTTTTTCACAAGAATGGATGAACTTGAGGTTCGATAATCGAATTAGAATGGATTTGTGCCGAATGAGCCTGACCGAGCCTGACATCCAATGTGAAAGTGACATCCAATGTGACATAGCATAGGTTCCAAATCTTTATCTCGGCGTAAAAAGGTGGGTGTAAAATTCAATGACCTATTTCTACTGATTGAATGGCTTGAAAGAAACTTTAGATACTTATCTATAATTCTACCGTTGGACTTTTCAGAAATTTTGAATATTTTTGGAAATTACAGCGTATCTTACATTTCAACTCATTTGAAGATGTAACGTCATCAATTTCTAAATCATAAACGAGATGAGTGACAGACTTTTGCTTGATACCACATTGTAGGCATTCATAAATTATGGTTTTCTTCGAAATTATTTCATGTTACGTCAAAGAGTTTAGAAATTACGATGGTTTTAAGTTTTTTTGAAAATTTGTCTTGAATTCTTGAAAAAAAAGAGAAACACTCTAATTCTGAAAATATTGAAGATTTCAGAAAATTCCAACGGTAGAATTATAGAGAATTAGCTGAAGTTTCTTTTAAGTCATTCAGTTCAAAGAAATAGGTCACTCAATTTTACACCAGCCTTTTTAAAGATTTGGAACCTATGCTATGTGACATCCAATGGGATAGCGGCTGATAGAGGTCAAGCCAACTGAATAATGATCGTCTGTCACTCACATTCGCAGTTACTAAAGCATCCTTTCTACATGCACCCACGTGGATGAAAAAAAGAAACATAGTACAGGAGTGCGTTACATGGTTACAATCAAAGTTTAAACGAGTGGAATCCCATATGTTTAACATCAAACATTTTGCCAAAAAGTCAGTTATGCGAATATTGAATTACGATAGCCGTGTCAGAGTGTCACTTTTCGAATAACTCATTTCCGCATTCAAATTTATAAATGAAACAATCTACAAAGTGTTTGTCATAAACTTTATTTTGAAAGAAGATAGCGGACCATATTGATTGCTGATGATTCGTGTGACCAGCGACCAAAGAGCTAAAGAGAACATAAAAGGTTGTATGCAGCCACTGTGATGGAGCACATCATATGAATACAAAGGTGAGGCATTTAAATCTATTAATCAGTTACTGTTTCTCTAATTCTCTTTTTGAAAATGATGTTTTTAAACATAGGTTGAAACAAAGTAGGCCGTAAGCATAACATTCAACCTTCTGAATACAGTTCTGAAGCGAAAGATAACATACACGCTGTTCAACTTTCATTCATATTCAATTCGACAATTTTTGCCAACAAAAGGAAAATATAAATTGCTTTTTAAATGAGACTTAGCGAAGTTGCTAGTTTTATGACGTAGCATCCATCAAATCTCTTGAACAAATTGAAACATATTATCAAACTTTGTTCAATACACAACGACAAATGATACGAGATGAAATGTGAAAAGGTAAAGACATTTTTTTGTTCCTTTCTAACGAGTTAACGTATGATATAGTTGAGCAATATAACAATTTTCTTTGCTGGCATTTTGAAGCAATTGCGTACTGAAACAAGATCGATTTGTGAAAGTTGGGCGCATTTATTTTTCCTTAATCTGCTACTTTGAAATTTGAAAATCCTCCAGTCAGCTCTGTTTTGCACTTATTACATCAAATGTACATTCCTTCTGAATTAATCATTTGTAACATGAAAATAATTTACACGACAAGATGACATCAAAAACTGTTAAATCTTTCACCCAATGAGATTTCCTTCTGTCTTCGTTAACCTTCTCCTGTTTAATCTTAAATATTTTCATGAACTCTTTCATATGACGATATATTCGTTGAAATTCTGTTATCACTCAAATTGGAAAAGATGATTCGAAATAAGGAAACAGAAAAGGTTACCTTCAGAGAAGTCAATTCGGGAAACGAAAGACCATTTTAGGCCTGAATTTGCTGTGTTGCGAAAATGAACTGAAACGAACGAATAAGATCTTTCTCCTCAACTGTAGATTTTCGAGCGGAAACAATCAAGCCCGAGCGTCATCAGATTTAGATTATGCGAGCTCGTTCGAATGCTTTTCTCTAAATTGCTATGGTCTATTATAACAACAGTAATACAATTTTATAAAAAATGTGCTTGGAAATCATGGTATCTTACTTCTAAGCAAAATCTCATGGACTGCGCCCCGGGACATTCAACATCAAATGAATAATATATTAAAAAACGCTGAGCGGACAGCCATATTTAGTGAATTATATATTTATAACAACTGTGAAGGTGAATCCGTTTACGATGACAACGACAACCACATCTAAGGACAAATTAAAATCATCTATTATTAATGACTTATTGGCCATCCTTTTGAGTATCTTATAAGGTACAACAGGCTTTTTTTTATGGACGAACAGGTTATCCAAAAAAGAAAAGAAGTGAAAACAATATTATCTTATTGTCAAAGATACCATCCTGAAAGAGTGTCCATTGCAAATTCCCTCACCACAAACTTCGGCATCAACCAGGTTAACAAAGCTCCTCGCGCAAATTGGTGTCAACGCAGAGTGTACTGCATCAGAAATATGGCGAAAACAACTATATTATGAAAGGAAACAGCATGAGGACAAACGTTTTATATATTTTTGTTGTCACTACAAAGGCGCTGTTTCCAGAGCTTTTTATAGAGGCTGCACGAAGGCACACCATATGTTCTAACTTGACTTAATCTACAGTTGTTTTATTCACTCGGCGTGAATGCCGTTTACAAGCAGATTACTTCATTCCGAGGTTAAGCGCAAACATATTTTGATTGACAGATGTAATTGCCGTGCTGCAGAAGGACGATCTAAGGGAATTTTGTGTAAAAAGGGTGGCAACATGCGGTAACATGGAAGAAACTATGAAAGCTGAGCTGACCCTTCCCCTACCAGTCGATGAACTAATAGAATTGTAACAATGGCCCCATTATAGCTGAGCAATTAACATCTGTCGTAGTATTTAAGAATCTAATTCGATTTAAACGTCACAAGATGCTGCAACGCAAGAAGACGTTTAGTAGCATTAGACCCAGATTATCAACCAGCCTAACCTCAACAAGCTCTTTAGCAATTTAGGCCAATGGATATTTCGAGATTGGAAGAATCAACTGAAACTAATCAGACTTAGTCTGACTTTACCAAGTATAAATAGGAGTTTTCAAAGAGTATATAAAGTACAAGAAAGCAAGAAAGTACAAGAAAGCATATTTTACAGAGACCGCATCACCTTGTTTTAGAAAGAAAGCAATGATGTTGAAATGAAAACCATTTTCGTACAAAATTGATGTCTTGAGATGAGGTGAGGGATGTAAGTTTGGTGTGTTGGAATTAATGAAACACATGAATGTAAAACTGTGCAAGAATGCATGCCATACAATGAACACAGAATCAGAAATAGAGGGAGGCATGTAAGCAGGTGTTCACTCTCATATTAAAAGCATAAATAGAAAAACAAAAAATCAGCAGGTTATACTTTCTGCAAACGAGGCAACCTGAGGAAAGAAAATCCAGTGCTATTTAAATCATAAGAAGGCGAAGAAAAGTTACTGCTCTTTCGCTAAGCTGCAGAGATTTGGGAGGTTGCTTTGCATCTAACTAAATTACTCTACCCGCAAAGATTTTCAAACAGTTCACATTTGCAGGTTGTCGCTGAAGACAAGAAGAAATGTAAGTCTAAATTTGTATATTGTACATTATTAAGTTAATACAGTCAGCAGATCAATGATAAACTAGTGAACTGGGAGAAAGACAAATTTATTACATTAAAAGAAGAGACAGAGAGATGCAGTCGTGTGGTTGCTCAAAATGCCGATATTTTGTGAGTTGAAATTATTGAAATCAAGATAGAACAAGGCAAAGGGTTAGGCTAAAGCCGTAATAATAGTGCAAATATTGTTGTTGTTTTTTCAATCAATGACACTATTATCTAACTTTTAGAGATCATGTACCTCTGGGTATACTATACCCGAGGTACATGGTCTCTACAAGTTAAATCTACGAACATACTGAAGATAAATCTACGACCATAAGTTATAACAACACAGTAAAAACGAAAACGCGAACAGTAGGAATGTTTATCGCAAAAGTTGCAATGTTATTTTAGATTGATTGTACACAATTAATTTCGTATGCAAAACAGTATACTTGAAATAAATTGGATGAGTTCTAACTCATCGAATGACTCCATCGAATGACTCCATGGAATGATGGTCATCATCGAATGATGGTAGCGTAATCAAAAGGTTTTGCCTCCAATAATGTTCTCCACGCAGGCTAATAATGTTCATATTATACTGGAGAAATGTGCAAGAAATATCGCATGAGAGGAACTGCAATTTGTAAAATATAACTGCCTTATCTTGGCCTAACATTTTGAGACTTTAGTTCACACTTTAGTTGAAGTTTTCAATGTTGTAAAAAGCGATCCCGACCGGATGGGTGAAGCTTTTTGATTAATGGTGACTCTGGGCGGGGAGCAGTGACGAAAAAAGTTGTTGTCGTTGTTGTTGTCTCGGCTGTGGTCCTGTTATTCAGCATTATCGTGTATCGTAGCTCGAAATCCAGTGTGAAACCGACACCAGTAGTTATCAATGAAGATTGTTTATGCGTAGCTTTTTGTAATTGTATTTGAGTGTAGATTTAGGTTTCATTTAGTTGCCTGTCTTTATGTTAAAGGCACACTGTCGTGGCGCTGATTGGGTAGATAAGACAATAAAGAAGAATAAAATTAGGCAAGCTTCAGTAATTAAGCTGTACACTGAAATTCACGAAGGCGATAACGATCTGGTTCCCTTTATTCAAAGAACAAAATCAAGAGGTACACTTGACTTTTTTAACTGTATGACCCAACAGCATAAACGCTTGGTAATTATTCAGAGGCCAGGTTTTTTGTTAGTGATTTCAACATTATGACCAGCCAATCACAGCCGCGACAGTGTGCCTTTAAAGCCATTGGGCAATCATGGTCTTTTGCTCCCCATGGTATCATACTTGCGGTGTAGTAGAGTAGTTCATAAAAGTTGGTTCAAGTAATTTCGTTTTTGTACATTTTTATACTGAATACATAAATGAAAACAATATTTTGAGAAACCATTTTGCCGAACATTTCCGAAAACCAGACCAGGCGAAATAAGGCTATATCCATTGGTGACGAACAGATTCTATTGATTGCAGTCAATTTGGCCACTTACACAACTTACTATCATTGGAAAAAGCAAAGGATTTTAATGAGGAAGGGTTGTAACTAGTTTTAACTGATTCATTTAGGAAGGATGCAGTTTGTTTTCAATGAATGCTACAGGTGGAGTATTGTTCTTTCAGGCATGTCAAACTTTTAATGTATAGACTCGATTTTGTAATACAGGTCAAACTGAATACTCGAGAGTTTGAATGCTCTGTCACGTCTAATTCATCCAAACCAAAGAAACAAGAAAATAAACATACAGTAAACAATCTACATAGATAACACTTTGTTTCCAAGAACCTTCAGACCGAGCTTTTATTATTTGCCTTTATCCAAACCAAATAATTTCTCTGAATATCCCAAAAAATTAATTTCACAGGGGCAAAATGCTCAATAAATGAAATAAAAGAGTCCAATTAACATCGCAAGAAGTATTTAGCAAGTCTTAGGTTGCCAGGGAACCTGATGAACATTGACTCGCAATGAACATTGTTATCAAATTTCTTTTCCATTGCATTTTTACATACAAGATATGATTTATTTAACACTTGTTTAATGTCGATACAATCACAACGTGTAAGCAACTAGCTGATACAGAATTGGAAAATGAAATCTTTTTATCTCAACAGAGCCTGGTACCTGCAGAAAACTTTTGCAAAGATAACAAGGAGAAAAGAAAATATTTGAAAATTCAGCCAAAATCACATCAAAAATGAAGTCAATAAAGGCAGGTGCAGTTCAATTTGAAACTGACATCAACGAGAATAAAACGAGCAGTGTGAAGAATGAGATTGGTATCACAAAAACATCACACGAAGCCTCGGTTTCAGATAGCCTCTCTCCGCATCACAATGGATCAAAGAAATTTGGATTACATCGAGATGAAATAATTCCTCAATTTCGAATTCCTTTTATCGTAACCGGTTACCGACGACCAAACATGAATGCAATTGAATGTCTTCACAGTGCATTTGTACCATGTTGCAATGAGACAATTAACGTTTGGTCACACTTCATTGCACTCTTATTGTTCATGATGAAATTTTACATTCTTTTCAAGACCTCTCATTCTCTTGATGACACCTCCAATTGGCCTTTGTTATCTGCTTCTCTTGGTATCTGCGGCTTTTGCCTGGCAAGCTCCAGTGCTCATATGTTCAACTCAATGTCTCCTTCGGCGCAGCATAGTTGCTTTTTCATGGACTACGCAGCCATCGGAGTTTACTCAGTGGGAGTCGGTCAAGCATTCTATTTTTATGGCCGGCCTATTCAGAACGAGGTTACAATTTTCAAAACAGAATGGTTGTTCACAACTGTGTCCTTATTAACATCCATCATAACGACATTTCTCTGTTGCATCACCCGACACAATTGGCTGAAATATCGATACGTCATTAGGACTTCGTCATTCGTCGCACCATTTTTGGTCAATGCATCACCATATTTGTATCGTATGATTCATTGTGCAAACGAGGTTGACTGCATATCCGAAAACTCCTTGCGAGTGTTCAACATCCATTGTTTCTTTTATATATCATCTGCTGTTATCAATATGCTTCGAATTCCCGAGAGAGTCTTCCCTGGTAAATTTGATTTATTAGGCCACAGCCATCATTTTCTTCACATCTTCACAGCAATTGGAGCATCGTATCAATTCGATTCAGTTCATTTAGATATGGTTGCACGGAAGGAGCATCTAATAGGACACCCTGTCCAAGGAAATGTGTACAACACTTTGCTGCCGTTTCTTATTAGCGCGGTGACAAACTTTGGCATTGCGTATGTATTTGGAAAACGAATCAGAAGAGCAGATCAAAGTAAAAACAAATAAAACCTTGGGAACTCAAATTGATGAGAAAGTGACCTGTTTCTGTGTGTGTTGAAAAATTTTAGACCGAATTTGTATTTTGGAGACAAATATCGAAACCAAATTGAAGAAATTGGGTCATTCAAGGAACCAATCAAAAAAATGACTGCATGAAAAGAAAGAACGTTAGAAAACATTTTTGGAGGAATCATTTTGCTTCTACTGTTCCTGTTATCCTTACTCTATTGAATCTTAAAAACTATTGAACTAATTCTTGAATTATATTTATTTAAATTAGAACTTCAAATAAAATCAAGAACATAAAGAAAAATATGATTGTATTTTGACAAACAATTATTTAATGCACAATACCTTATTCCAACTAAATGTGAATTCACTTTCATCGTTGATAAAAAAGTCGTGAAAAAATTCTAGGTATCATGAACAGATAATATAACAATGAAGTGAGTCTAAGAATAAAAGTAAAGCAATTCACAACACCAACCTGTTATGGTTTACTGTAACATGCTATCCAGCCAATCTTCTAATTCAGCCACATTTTCTTTCGTATGACGTCGTTTTTGCGTTGACTCAAGTTCAGGATTTTTGTCCGGAAACTAAAATCATGCGAGAAAGAAACAAGGTATTACTACTACCCTTTTGCTGAGAAATCCAATGGATAAAATGCATGATGAACTGTCCCACAAAAATTTATAAACTTCCTTTCACGAAAGGTTGTATGTGTCTTTACTGGAGATTTCCTTTCATATTTGTTTCTAAGTACAACACACGACTCTCTACAACACAACACAACACAATATACGACAACACAACACAACACAACACAACACAACACAACACAACACAACACAACACAACACAACACAATATACCACAACACAACACAACACAACACAGAACAGCACAACACAACACAGAACAGCACAACACAACACAACACAACACAGCACAACACAACACAACACAACACAACACAATACCACACAATATACCGGGTGACTCAGAAAAAATTGACCCAACGCATTCTGTTATAGAAAAAAAGTAAGTGGCCGATTGAAATATTTCAAAGGTTGTTCTGTCGCTAAAAGACTAGCCTACATTCTGAGTATTTTTTTGCAATTTTTTGGGGACAGTAAAGTTTTGAGGAATAGGGCAAGCTTGAAATTCTCAAAAGTCGTCAAAAACAGGAGATCGATTTAAAGCCATTTGAGGTCTTCAAAACAACGAGGAGCGTGTTTCATTTTGGTTGGCTGAGAATATCTTTAAGTACCTAGGGACTATAAACTTGCTCTGAAGACTTCCGACTGGGTTGCTTATTCCCAGGTTGAAATGAAACACGCTCCTCGTTGTTTATAAGAGTTGAAATGGCTGTAAATCGATCCCTGTTCTTGACGACTTTTTGAGGATTTCAGGCATGCCCTTTTCCTCGAAATCCTTAATTTTGGAAATTTGCTGTGCCGAAAAAAATTGCGAAAAATACTCATAGCATAGGCTAGTCTTTTACCGACACAACAACGTTGAAGTAGCCTGCGTGCAGAATCAGCTCCTCGAAAGTATGGAGGAGTTGAGTCTGCATGCAAGCTACGTTTGAAGCATTTCAATCGGCCACTTACTTAATTTTCTGTAACAGATTGCGTTGGGTCATTTTTTTCTGGGTCACCAGGTAGTACAGTACAATATAATATGGAAAAGTCTGGAGTGATGTGACAACAACTGTGGTTTTGCTTTCTTAATTCATGCAAACATATATTTTTGACTTTCCTATACTTTCTAAAATGCTCTGTTTTCAAGAAGAAACTTCATAAAGGAGGTCAACAAAATCACGGTTTGAGTAGCCTGTGTCCCAAACCCCGGTCCGAAAAGGGTGTAGAACACAGGCTAGATTTGAGGACTTTTTGTATCTTGTAAAAGTCGCTTATCCCTCAAATCTTTTTTAAATAATTGATGCAAAGATATTTAAAGGCAGTGTGTCCATGTAAGTAGACAACTTTGAGGGGGGTATCTCGAAAACATGTGATCTTTCGTCGTTTTTTCATGTGAGCGTTGTTTCTTGCAAAGTCTTTTCTTGCAAAGCGTTGTTTGTTAGTCAAACGATTGTTTCAAGTTCTTTTGAATTCGTCAGCAGGGATTCAGCAATCTCGCCTTTTGAAACAGTGTTCTAGAATTCTCAAAGGTCCTTGTTTTCTTCTTTTGTGTGATTGTTATCAGACAGATTAATGAACATAAAGGCATGTTTTGACAAGTTCTTTTGAATTCGTCAGCAGGGACTTAGCAATCTCGCCTTTTGAAATGATGTTCTAGAATTTTCAATGGTCCTTGTTTTCTTCTTTTGTGTGATTGTTATCAGACAGAATAGGTTTCCTTTCCTTTCGACAACGAGGCTCTTATTTTCATGTGATCAGTTTAAAACAGTCTGCCCTAAACCAATCAAATTCTCGAACAGTTACATGCATGTCAGCATCGTGTCAGCAGTTTAACTGTTCGTGCATGCAACTTATTGATATATGGACACACTGCCTTTAAAGGAGCTCTGTCACGCAGGTGATTGGTTCAGAGAACAAAGCTTAAACAAAGAAAAGGAGCTAGATCCCAGACTCTTTGAATTTTTCGCATGATAAAAGTGCAGTTCAATTCGAAACGATCTCTTTTCCAATTCTTTTCTGATAATCCCGCCATACAAATTTTTAATCCCCTTATACAATCTTCAGCCAATTATGAATGAGACAGATTGCCTTTAAAAACAAAAGTTACTACCATATTTTCAATGTCAATGATTTCAGGTGATGGATTCCAACAAGCCAAATTAGTCTCTGATGAATTTCTGCAACCATCATTGCTAGGTTTCTTTGGATCTAGAATATCAAATCAATAAATTGCTGACAAAGTTTCACAAGATAAAAATATAGCTATCATCAACCTCGTCCCCAGGGCCTTTTGTCACTGGGACGGAGACAAAGAGCAAGGTGCCACTGCGGAGGAGGAACCGCCCCACAGGCTCACCACATTGTTTGAGAAAATTCGCGGCATTATTTGAATTTAAAATAACAATTGATGAAAACGGTTGACTTCTTTGCTTTTCATTTATTGTTGTTTATTTGTCAGGGAATTATTATTATTTACACAATTGTTTAGACAAATGAAATGCAGAGGGTTCTTTCTTCCAATGCAACAACATAATACCGTTACCAACAACTAACAAGATGGACGAACGAGATGAAAGAATGAAATAAACGAAAGCATTTTACTGACTGACGTAAATCAACGAAGCTGCCAACCTCTGCAATCGCCCATCTTATTTTCAACAAAGTAACAACGTTAACGATGTCTGTAGAAGCAGAAACTGTAAAGATGCCGTCAACCAATTTGGAAGCTGAGCTAAAAGAAGTTAATAAAAATCTTCGTTCCCTCAACGCAGCCATTTTGGGCCTAGACAAGAAACTCGAGGCTATTGAGACAAACACACGCGATGACATAAAGAAAATGACTTGGTTTAAGAAAAGGAATGATTCAGTTGATGTTAATGTTAGAATTAGCGTGGTTAGCGTTGGAGATATTAATACAGTGCAACAACAATTTAATTGTGAATTTTATTTAACTTTGAGGTGGGAAGAACCAAATCTTAAACATATGATTGGACGTGATGAGGAAATTGATTGGAGTAATCAATGGGAACCTGGAATATATTTCGTTGATCTTATCCAAATTGAAAAATATGAAAGAAATGAAACACTATGCAGACCCAGAATTGTAAGATACTGTTCCCTTTGTCCTTACTTACTCATTACCCAACCAGCATGAAGCAAGAGCACTGCTCCTTCTTCCAGTTCCAGAAGAAACTGGGATCTTTTGCTCTTAATCGCACTTTGATTGTTAAAGTAGAAGATGATTGCAGGATTTTACACCAAACGCTGCAATTATATTATAAAAAAGCAGCTGAATTACTAAATTGAGTCAGTTTCAGTTTCAGTTTTCATTATCAACAAATATATATTTGTCTAAGGAGGAGCTCTCTAATAGGTAAACTAATCTAGAGAGAGCCCCCCCCCCCCCCATCTAAAAACTAAAAAACAAGGAAAAACTTTTCTTAAGAATAAACACAAAACCAGAAGATGGCTCCAAAGAACTAAATGTTGGTGTAAAATCAAAGACCATAACCATTGACAAAGAATTCCTTCAATTTTGATTTGAAAATATTAAACGAAACTGACATTTTAATGAAAATAGGTATGTCATTCCATAGTTTAGCACCAAAATACTTTATAGACCTTAGACCTTAGAGTCTGTGACTTATTGCCATTGTCGATTGTCAGAGTGGACCATAATTGAACTAGTTTGTCTTCAATTTCTGCAATGAATCCTATGCAATAATGGTCACGGTGGACTCCTGACTGACACTTGAGGGTATATGGGACGCAGTATCTGCAGTTTTACCTCCGATATCCCTATTATTATCAAAATGTTTGGAAGGCAACATCCATTTTTGCTCAAAAACGCTGAAAATTCATGTTTGAGTCAAATCAATACTCGGATAAGGGCATTTAATTTTTATGTCAGTGGTCAAATTTCCTACCCTTTTGAATAGCAACCCCTATCAAATACCCCAGTCTTGCAGCCTTAGAAGGGAGATTCATACATAATTCAAATGGCTTGACCTAATAAGGTGAAAAATCTTCCAGCGCAATTTTTACTTTGGTTCAATTGCCCCAGGGATTTATGCATGATAAAATGCCTGCTGGTGGCCCAGGGGTGATATCTGGGTTATCAATTTGACTTATGCGTTACATCATAGTCATAACAGTATGATTACATAATGAAAATTTAAAAAACTGTTCTTCAAATGCAATGACCTGATCTTATCTTCTATTAATTTTCTGTGCAGGAAGATGGCCCCCCAGAAGTCATGTTTTACTACCATATCAGAGGTACATTCAAAGAGGTACTCGATATCACCCATTTCCCATTTGATTATCAGCCGCTCACACTCACCTTGACAACAAGCTGGACATGGGAATTTGTCACCCTTCAAAAAGACTATGAGACCTATGACAACATTCGAACATGGAATTTCGCAGGAAAAAATGAATGGAAGTTGGAGCCTCACGTCTTAACAGAGAGTTCATATACGTGCAAAGAGCCAGCAGCATCAGATAACATATTCCCTATTTATCAGGTAAAGATGCATGCTTTAAGGAAATATGCTTATTTCATCTACAATGTTGCATTAATTATGGATTTTCTCTCAGCATTATCATTTACTTCATACACAGTGGATGCAAGTAATCCTGGAGAGCGCATTCAGATATCACTAACACTTCTTCTTACTGCAGTTGCATTGAAATATGTTGTCAATGCCTTCGTGCCACAAGTCCCATATCCAACGCTACTTGATAAATTCATCCTTTGTTGCATGTCTTTCCAATTTCTTGTGGCTGTTGAAAATGCTCTTGCTGCCGTCATCCACATAAAATATCCAAACGTTGTTCAAATGTTTGAATGGATCAGCTTTGGAGGCCTACTTTTCACATTCATATTGTTGCATATAATATTTGGTGCTTTTTGGTGGAAATATACTTCAAGTTCAAAGAGGCTGAGAGTTAAGCATCAAAAGCAGTACATGGAAATAAAAAAAGCTGTAACTGAAATAAAAGAACATTATTCAAGAGGAATACGGCCACGATCACAGATGACCCCACCCCCTCATGTCTCTATTGATATTGAATCTGATGATTCTTCCATGGTATTAAAGTTTGGAAAGTCTAAATTACGGGAATTCAAAAATAAATTAAAATTAAAAAGGAAAGCAAACAAAGAAAAAACAGTGAAATCAGGAGCACTACAGTACAGAATTTGATGTTTTGATTTTTGTGAAGTGAAGAAGATTCCAGCTCAATCAAATTCATACAGCAACAATCTTTAAAACTTCCTCAGCCTTCCAGCATCATGTGAAGAGGATTTAGAAAGAGAGAGGGTTACAATTCATGTGACATCCACAGGGACCCATAGACTAGAACAGTACATGCACAACTTAAATGAGTCCTTTATCTTATATCAATCAAAATACTGCACAGTATTTTATATGGCATGCGTGCATTTGTTACCATTTAATGCACAAGATTAGAATGGAGACACTTTTAACTATGGGTGGAATTTATAATTGTAAATAGTTTCCTCTTTTGTATTAAAATTCTTATGTATACATATTTTATTTTTTTCATATTATCAAATTTTGTTTAATTTATTAATTTTCAATGGCAGACACTGGGGCCTAGAAGGATCTTTTGTTCGAAAAAATAGAAATAAAAATTGGTTTTTAATATTACAACTAATTATAATCTACTCTTTCTTTTCTTATTATGCATGATACCAAGCATATGATAAAGTAACTGTTTCCTTTGGGCAATACCAGAAAATATTAACCACAAGGAAACAAAAAAATTTGGTTAATTACCCTATGGCAGGGCTAGACATCTTCTTGTTTCAAAAGACTGATGAAAGAAGGAAGCATGAAAAGGTTATTTCCAAGGTCATGGCTGATGCCGTTTGAAACTTGCATTCGCTAAACAAGTTGTTGATCAGCTTCCAGTTTGTTTCCATGCTGACTCAGCGGTCTGTACGGAATAATAATGCCCTATTCCTTACGTCAGTTTCCAACGCTCTCAACTAATCAGATTATGACTAGGTTTGCAACCCAGACCTTAGGGTAATAAAAAGCAATAATTGATAAGATGAATCTGCTTTTATTCTGACTCACCTTCAGTGGCGGACACCTGGGGGGGCGAGGGGGTGCGATCGCCCCCCCAATGTTGGCTAGAACAAAGATCTTTTGTTTGAAAACAATAGAAACAAACAATGCTTTTTCACGGAAACAATAGCTTCGCCCCCCCAATATTTGGTAAAGTGTCCGCCACTGCTCACCTTGTTTGCTTTTTGAATCAGGTTTTGTCATTGAAAGTAATACTTCCAACTCATCTTCAGCATTTTCTAAATTTGAACTTGTTGGTTGTAATGTCATTGAATTTATTCCTGTCCTATTTGTGGTTATTGCTGAAATATCTTTACTCAATAAAACTAGGGCTTCACTTTCTGCATTATCTTCAATATCTTTTGGAATCATGTTTCTTACAGTTTCACATGAACTTGCTGATTTTTCACCATGAAGTTGATTAAAATTTTCATATTCATTGTGGATGGATTTCTGCTCTTTTCTCATTCTTCCTAACAATCGTTTTACTTCTGTTTCAATGTCATTATCATCAAATCTCCACTCTACAGTTTCACTACTTTCCTGTCCGTTTGTTTCCACACTAAGATTCTCTATATTTGTCTCCCTGAGTGACTGAAAATATTTTCCATGCCATTCTAGTCCTTTCTCGTCAAGCATGTCAAGCTGGAATGAAATATGAAAATATCAATATAGGAATACTGTATTTCGAATTGTGCAACATGTTTCTAAATAGTTGCACTCAATTCAACTAACTCTACTTTCATCTTTCAACTGTACCTTCAAAAAGTGTTGCAACCATGGGCCAAATAAATAAAATAAGAGGAGCAACATACATAGCATATGGTAGACCAAGAAAATGATCAAACAGTATTTTATTGTACAAAGAAATAAAGTTCGGATAAGACTCAATAATGAATTAGATTCTTTCAAGAATTTTTCATCATGACAATGAAATACGTAGCATGGGCTCCAAATCTCTGAAAAGGTTGATGAAAAATTCTTTGACCTATTCATGGTATCAAGCGAAAGTCTATCATTCTGCTGGCTTATGATTTAGAAATTTGATGATGTCACATTCTCAAATTAGCTTGAATACGAAATATGCTGTAATTTCGAAAAATGTTCAATATTTCTGAAAAGTCCGAAGGCAGAGTTATAGGTAAGTAGCTAAAATTTATTTCAAGCCATTCAAGAAATAGGTCCTAGAATTTTACACCCACCTTTTTATGCTGATTTAAAGTTTTGGAACCTATGGTTAATGAAATTAATCCAGACAGGGCCTGTACTGCACAACAAGATCTCCAAGACAAGATATTTGAAATTCAATTTGAAAAACATTCTTCAACAAAGAATGTTTGAAATTGCTTCTCAAATTCAATATTGCCAATTGCCATGGAACTTACTGTATGTTTCAAAGATAATTTCTGGTAAATTGGAATATCTTTGAGGGATGTGGAAAGTGAATTCAAGTTGATACTCAGAATTTCTTCATTGGCTCCCAGCTGCAAGGCAAATATAGAAGGACCTATAAATTTGTAGACAAAATAATTTGTTGAAAATTTATTGTAGAACAATAACAGATTTGACATCCCTTCAATGAGCAATATAAAACAAACAAATTTTCTAAGGAATGACATCAAAACAGAAATTAAAGTATTCTATACGTTTGAACACACATTTCATTCAGTTAGCTGTCATATCATTTGGCATTGAAATATTTTTGGTATAATCCGAGTGAAGGAGTTGATCTCAAGACAGCAATTTCAGAAAACTTACCAAGTTAGGTGTATCTCTGGTGAAATATTTACCTTTTGTTGAGCATCTTGGTCCAATTCAAATTCCTGTTCTTCTTTGAATTTAAATGATGAAATTTCTTTGCCTAAAAATATATTACAGAAATGTGTGTGTGTTAAATTTCTTTCAAGCTGTTCAAAGAAATAATTCTTGTGCCAGCTGTGCTAAAAAGGCTATCCACTTTTCACAAGCCACAATAAATTGTAAACTTGATATCTTTGGCGAAAATCTAGGATAAGATTTTAAATTTTTGTTGAATTATTAATCTTCTGTTTCTTGATATGAAGCAAGCTTCTTAAAACTTTTGGTTTCCAAAGCATTATAAATGATCAAAAAATATCAATCAGATTTTTTAAAGATTCAACATCAATGGAAAAAGAGAAAATTTTTGTAGAGATTTGTGGATTTAAAAATTGATTAGTAATAGTAGATCAATGTTGGCAGAAATAATCACCACAACGAAGTATCTCCTTTGGCCATTCATGTTGAGAATTTAGAAAATTTGATTAATCTTTTTTATGGCTTTTAGATTTTTCAAAACCAAAAATTTTAAGAAACTGGCTTTATACCAAAAGAAACTTAAGACTAAAACTTTACATAAATCCTTTAGAATCTAATTCTGGATTTTAGCTAAAGATTAAGTCATAAATTTTCAAAATCATTCCAGTGTAAAATCTATTGTGGCTTTTAAAAAGTGGATAATTTTTTAGGTATCTACTGTACAGTAGTATTCCCATTGGTAAATTTTTGTTGAAATAACTTTCATTTTTACTTAAATAATAAACAGAGGATTTCATTATGAACAAACCCAACTTACCAGACTGAGAAATGAGAGAGTGAAAATCAGTTGTGGTTGGCCTTTCTGATTGGTTCATAGAAGATTCTTCATCACTGACTGGTTCTATGGCAAACGATATACAGTGGATTAGTTTGTCAACAATTTTAATGAGAAAAAAAAAGACTTATAAATACAATTATATATTTTAACGGACTCATTGTCAACCAGCATGCTTTGCATCATCAATACCATAATGCATTCTTGATTGTCAATTAAAAAACAAACTCTTTCAAACTTTTTTTCATATTCATTTAAAGATTACAATATAAATTTACAAGCTACACTACTCTACAAAATTACTATACAACTACAGTACTACTACTGGAACGATACCCCGAGGAGCAAAAGGCTATGACTACCCTGAAGCCATTTTGACATAGAGATTAAAACAAAAGATTAAGACTAAAGTCTATCTCAAAGTACATGCCCCGGGAAATGTCTGCGATTGAAACAATTTAAGTGTTTGGATGGGTAATTAGACAATGTCGCAAATATTGCATGGCATCTAATTCGAGACAGACATTTAACATACAACGAAAAGAAGAACAAAATAAGCAAAGAAAAGAAGAAAACTTAAATGAGACATGGTGGTTCTGAGTGTGTGGCTTACAACGGCGTGTGAAATTTTCTAATCAAATCAACCAGATTTGTAGATAAATTGTAGAGTTAGCAGGAGTATATCTTTATTAAGTTGATTGGGAAATTTTTATCACCATACATTAAAATTTGCAATAGAACGTTATTTTGGAGATTTGTATATCCAAATGGCCGTAATAAAGTAAAAACTCCAGCGAGAAGACCTCTGTGTGGTACTGCAAGGGAAGGGCAAAGCAACAAAAAGTGTTCTGTATCCTTGATACCATCGTTCATAGGGCACATTGGGTTTATGGTATCCCTAAAATTGTGGTTGAATTTGTGCAGGTTTAATTTGCTGAGACCAACCCTGAGTTGAGTGAGATAGGATAGACCTGTTGGGTGATGAATGCCAAAAATAGATCTTAAAGGGGGTCTAATTATTGATAAAAGCTTCTTCTTAAAAAACAGCAACAGATGGTGCAAGTCTAATCTCAGGATCAAGTTTGTTCCATTCAGATAAGCAATGAGGATAGAAACTAAATTTAAATTTTTCTGTGCTGGCCTTTATTCGCCCAATAACATCCTGGTTGCGAAGAGAGTAATGTAACTGTTGAAGTGATGGGATTGGATTCTTAGTATAAACTGGAGTTAGATTATTAATTATTTTGTAGAACAAAGTAAGTTTCAACTGATACAAACTTTTAACTGAAAATCTCCTTCAAGTAACACAAAGCCTTTGCGACCAGTTTCCAAAATCAAGCTAACACAAACAAAGGCCCCCATTAAAGCCTTTCCACAATGTGATCTAAAACCATTTGCTGTGACAAATTGCATTTCAAATATTGCACAAAAATTGTATAGCTTCAAAAATAGAACTTTCTTAATTCAACAAAGCTGTGGGGCTTGTGTTTGTGTTGCACTGGGGCTCTTCGGTCATTACTTTTTATAAAGAGTTTTGTTTTGACAGTCAAGAATTGCATTGTGGTATTGCTGGTCACGCAAAGCATGCCAGTTGACATGGGGCACGGTTGACATGGTTGACGAGGTTGGCATCCCTACTTGGATAACATCAAACTAAAGGTTGGCATCCCTACCTTGGATATCATCATTAAGTGCTAATTTCAGAAGATTTCATGCTTTGTGAGCACTATAAAATCATCAGTCTATAGAGGTGTTGTATTGCATTTACCTCCTTCATATTTCGCCCAGTTGCTCTCAATAATCCTTCGCTTGAATTTCTCTCTCTCCTTGATTGACTCCATCTGAAACATTAAGAATAAATCTAATCAACCTCGAACCTAGGGTAACAATGGGCGGCCAGTTGTTGCTTGCATAATTTTTTGACATAAATTAGAATACATTCACCACAAAACAGCAGGTAGGAACCAGGGGTATCATTTGTGCTGAAGAAGAGAGGCTGAAGACAATGATAGCCCTGGAATTGATATATCATTGCAGTAGTGCATCAAACTGCTGCCATCTAGGCCTCAAAATATTTGGGAAAGGCACTGTGTTTCCTTGTACTTAAAGTAATTCAACGGAGTTACAAGCAACTTAGCTAGGAGGACTGGATCAGTCTAAATATAACCTATTGTATTTGATGTTCTTGATTGATGAATGCAATAGAAGCTAAAGTGGCTTGTGCCGTTCCTTTGGGCTATGTTTAGATCATGTCGCTTATCTCCGTTCACTTACTTTAAGTACATATGATAGAGGCGGCTGAGGATTCTCACACAATTTGGAAGAATGGCAGAGTCTTAGGAACAAGTTTGAAATTTGAATAAAGTTTTGTCAGTGTCAGTTTTCATTTTGATGTTTGGATGGTTGAAAAGATCTGGTATATGTGTTTTTGTGTAATAATTCAATTTTGAGTGGCCGGGACCCTAAAACTACTCTGGATCTGGAAATTTGGTGTTGATATCTGGTGTGGTTTATCATTAATAGACTTTATCCTTGCATGGATGTTTTTACATTTATTTTCACCTGCTCTGGCAAGCTCCGGCTAGGCTCCCAGAAAATGTGGATATATAGAGTGAAGCGCTTGATTCTATTGTGTTTCATAAAGTTTCTGTTTCTCCATACTCACTGACACAATATAGAAAACTTCAATCTGGCCTAGTCCAAAAATCCACTTGTGATCACTTAGCGGAATTTGGCTGCTAAGGGGGGGGGGGGTTATCACAATCCGTTAAGTGATCATTGGTGGAACTTTAAGGAATCCTGATCAAGAAAATGTATCTTAAGGCTCTATTTCATGCACTCTTTACACTTATTTTTGCCAACTTTTGCTGGTGTTGCTTTAAAATGTCCTGCAATAATCCAGTCTGCAGAGTATGGCACTTTTCGACGAGATCTCCGGAGTGCAACGAGAAATTTCTTTTGTTCTCTATTGTCTAATTTGAATAGCCTATTGAAAATCTCCGGTGTGCAAGTGCCATACTCTGCACACCTGGCAATAATAATGATTTGAAACTTGCAGGCCTATGTCAGAAAATACATAAGTCCGCTAAGGAGGGGGGAGGGAGGGAGGGGTCGAGAAGTTCGTAGTCAAATGCCACTCTATAACTAACTGATGATCATATGGGTGGATTTTGGATGACCCCTTACACTCTCCAGGTTTGAGGTACTTTCGAAGTCCTTGGCGCTGGCCTCGTTTCTTCTTGTCCTGGCTTGGTCTCTTTTGTCATCATCTTTTGGGTTCTGATTTCTCATATTGACTTTGTTGTCTTGCTTTGTTTTCTTCATATTTTCTGTTTGTTTGTTCTTTTTTGGCATATTTGCTTTGTTACTTGTGGTAGTTTAAGTTAGAGTGATGATGTGCTGTCAACGTCAACGTCTAACACTCTTTTTTCGCGCTCACGAAATAGTCCCAGCTATCGCAACAGCAACAGCAATGACAACAACAACAACAATATATACTTTTGCTCAAACTGAGACTTATGTAGACTCATGACGTAAGTCCCTCTAACTTTCGCTGTTGTTGTTGTTGCTGATATCGCTTCAGTTGTTTATACCTGTCACGGTTTACAACAGACCAAATTTTGTTAGGAGCGTGTTAGGTTCTAACAACCTAACAGCTCTCTCTATCTGTTCTCTCTCCAGGGACGTAGGAGCATCTCCAACTTGAGGGGGCACGACACTTCAAGGGCACCTTTGTCATTAAACTAAAGGGGCACTTCCTGGAAATTAAAAGGGCACTTCTTTGTTTATTGCAAAATCTTGGGGGGGGGCACATGCCCCCAGTGCCCCCCCGGTTCCTCATTTGCAGTTGTTGTAGCGAATAGTTTGCAGGGGGAGCGAAACAAGAAACTTTTTTATTGGAATGAGTCTAGGACTTTCACATCAAAAAGTGGGACGAAAATAAACAATGGGCGCACAGATTTTTCTATGCTCTTTGAAACGAGGTTAATGGCCTCTTTTCGGTATATGGAAAATTTCAGGAGCTGTGGCGTTTTGGCGTGCACTATTGCTAGATGAAGATTGCCTTCAAAATGAGGAAATTCTTGTTGAAACTGATTCTTAGATTAAAGAAACATTCGTGCGAATACTTGTGGCTTTTGTTCATTGCTAACATCACTCAAAACTTTAATTTTGAGGCGTTTTATTATCTGACGATTGAGCTGACAATTTAGGCCCACCGCCATCTCGCCTTTTCGTACAGTGTTGCTATGGTTTCCATATCGGACATGAAATCGAGGGAAACAATTTCGTCCCAATTTTCAATGTGAAAGTCTATGAGTCGCAGTTATAGCTTCCATCAGCCTATCAATAGCAATAACTACGAACTTGCAATCAGTCTAGACAAGATTGGTCCTCTCACTAATTTTCGCGCCGACGCCAGGCCATATAGCCTCGATTTCACTCGATGCACTAGCCTCCATACCAAGTTTTGTGATTGTAATCAGTCTATAATCAACCTATCAATCAATAAATCAAAGCCTTCGTGCAAGTCCACTTCAGATGCCCTCCCAGGGGTTTTCAACTAAATGTGAGCCTGATCTCAGGCTATTCCAGGGGGGAATCGAAGTTTCCTTATCCCCCAGTTATTTTCTCCATGTTCCTGTGAAACGAATTTGCTAATTCAGTAATTCGTTCCCCAAAAATATGACTTTGGAAAATACATTCCCTCTTTCCCAGATTATTTTTACAAATGTTCCCTTGCTTACAGCGAAGAAATTTCCCCAAAACGCGTTGGAGAGCCTCACCTCAGATTATGCTGAGAGGAACAAGGACACATTTTATTTGTTTTGTTGATTGATATGCCAAGACAAACGAAATTCCCTCAAGCAATGAATTGGAACCAACGAAACCCCAAAAGATTCCCTGACATCAAGATGGCTAACTATCGCGTCGTGCACGTGAAAATAGATTGTAAAGATAGAGACCTACACTTGTGCCTTGCATTTAGATTTATCTTTCATCTACATACTACACTCCTTTTTTATAAGAATACGATACATTTTTTCCAGCCTCATCATTCTTAAGAAATTTCCGTTTTGAGCCTTCAACATATTCTTAAAGTATTCTTACTTTTTCAAATCTGATATATGGTTTCGAGGAAATGGTCGAACGAACGAAAAATTCATGTAATTATAGCAATAAGAACGTTCTTAACAATCATAAAGTTTTAAACATGTTTTTTGAGAAAATGAGATGTCAGCCATGCGATTCTCTGTCATGAACATCGCAAAACAGGCAACTGCTGAAAAATGGAAATACGATTTTGAAGAAATTGTCGAAAGGGACGGGGGTATGTTTTTGAACCCTGGCACGTCTCTTACCATAATCTGGTTAAGTGACCCCTGAGACTCTGAAAGCACCCCCTGAGACTCTGAAAGCACCAAGGAAATGATCATCAAATAGAATTTTTTATCCAAATTATCATGTTGGTTGCGGCTAAAATTGCGATAGCTTGAAAAATACCATTACTCAAAACATATGCTGTAATTTTGTCGTTTTTCTCACGAAAGAATATGACAACGAGCAGCTTCTATCTATATTCATTTGGCACTTCCCACAAGTAAATGATAGGACAATGTCAAAAAGCAGTAAAGAGATGTTGATGATTTTTCGAAAGATCTCACCTTTTATTTGATTACCCAATACTTAACTGATGACAAAACAAATATATAATAGTGGGGGTCCTTATGACATTGATCATGCAGATTGTGATACCAGCATGAAACTTCGTACACCTACCCAGTTTGATGCGCTGAAAAATATAAGAATTAGACCCCAACTCAAATCTGCCCCCAAATGCTATTTTTAGACTGGGGTACTTGGACCCAGTCCCTCTAGGGGGTAGTTATCATAACTCTACTGCAAGTGACGATACAGTCATGAAATTTGGTATAGGTATGTAGTTTGATGCACTGAATAAGATGAAAAAGAGACCCCTTCAAAAATTTGCCCCCAAATGTTATTTTTAGACTGGGGTACTTGGACCCAGTCCCTCTAGGGGGTAGTTATCATAACTCCACTGCAAGTGACGATACAGTCATGAAATTTGGTACAGATACGTAGTTTGATGCACTAAATAAGATGAAAAAGAGACCCCTTCGAAAATTTGCCCCCAAATGCTATTTTTAGACTGGGGTACTTGGGCCCAGTCCTCTAAGGGGCAGTTATCTTAACTCTACTGCAAGGACGATACAGTCATGAAATTTGGTACAGGTATGTAGTTTGATGCGCTGAACAAGATGAAAAAGAGACCCCTTCGAAAATTTGCCCCCAAATGCTATTTTTAGACTGGGGTACTTGGGCCCAGTCCCTCTAAGGGGTAGTTATCACAACTCTACTGCAAGTGACGATACAGTCATAAAATTTGGCACAGGTATGTAGTTTGATGCATTGAATAAGATGAAAAAGAAACCCTTTCGAAAGTGTGCGCCCAAATGCTATTTTTAGACCAGGGCACTGAAACCCAGTCCCTACCATCGATACTACTCTATGTAACTACAAAGTTTATCAGGTTCCTGCATACTAATAATATCAGTAAGGATTACGTTCTTAAGGATACAAGGTTCACATTAAGGATATTGGGTTCATGACATTAAGGATATAAGGTTCACGAGTCTAGGTTCAAACCTGTATGAAAGATACCCTTAATCGCTGCATTGTCTACTGCACTGGCAGAGTTATGTGCAATCTAGCTGATGCTGACGACATTTGCACCTCCCACTGCAATCTTAAAAATGCAGCATTATTCTCAAATATTGAGACATAAATATTGTTTTCCTTTTCTTTCTTGAAAATTGTTGATTTTAAGGACACCTCTGGAGGGACCATTTTGGAAACAGGCCGCACTAACCTTTTAATGCTATCCCTGCCATTTTAACTGGTGGTGTTTTTCGACTCAATGTTTAACTTCTATATTTATATCATATTGTACACCTGCAATTAGACTTATTTCTTTTTTAAAATTTATATTACATCTAGCTTCTAAGTTCTTGCCGAAATTTTACGTATACATACAAAATTTACATACATGCAAAGAAATGCAAATGTTTTGGTAATGTTTTGATTTGACAGTTCTTGAATGTATACATTGATAAGCATATAAAAGCCACTTGCATTGACTACATTTTTGTTTTGTACATTTACAAAATGTTTGTTTTGTACATTTCTATTTTCTACTTTTCTCAGTGTGCTAAAAAGTCTGTCTGTTTTTGCGTCTGTTTCTCTCCTAGTAGCTTTTTTCAGTATATACTACAGTACCAAGTTTTGTTTTGCATATATATCAACTAAATAAAAATCCTTTTGATATTTTTGCAGAATAATATTTTTCCACTTCTTACATAAAGAAAAAAGAAGTTTCGTTGGCGTCTGGATGTGATCTCCATACTGTCCATGAAATCCTTTTTCCTCTGCCAGCAAAACTTGACACTGTGTCATATCCACTAAAGGCAAACCAGAAACGTAATTCTTGGCAAACCTATTCACCTAGGTTGGTAGCATACTCGTAAATCGGAAGCCAACGCTGGTGCTCACCAATGCTGAATTCCACCCACAGCCCTTCAATTTGCAAAGACTAAAATAAGAAAATCGCAAGTGCCACATCATCTGTATCTACCATTTTCACAACGATTTTCGACGGCCAGAGTCTGCTGCATGCTTCACACGGACAAAGATTCTTGTGTCCGCTTCTTCGTGATAACACGGTGATAAGCGAATTGAATCGATGTCGGCGCTGCATAATGCTTTATTGAAAGATGTAGCAAGGATCATGCTATTTGAAGGGCAATGTGAAACAAGCTTGTCGGCTAATAGACCAAATAGCTCCGTATTATTATCATCATCCCGAATGAATTGCTGCCACTTTCTCCATATTGGAGTTGTCTCTCTAACTGAAATCCTTCTACCTGAAGCTCTTTTTTCTCTCGTTCTCGCATCGCTGACTGCTGACATCGTTCAGGTATACGTCAAAAACAATCGGCACAGCTCTCTTTGCTGAAAACTCTCGTAAATTGCAAAGGCTTCATTACAAAGCTGTCAAGAGGGAAATCAATCCCACATAAATTATCTAACAACCTCAACAGGAATTTAAGTGAGGACTGGACAACAAGAATAGAACTGGAACTTTTAGGGGCCCTGCACGACCCCAATCTAGAAATAGCATTTGGGGGCAAATTTTCGATGGGGTCTCTTTTTCATCTTATTCAGCGCATCAAACTACATACCTGTACCAAATTTCATGACCGTATCGTCACTTGCAGTAGAGTTATGATAACTGCCCCTTAGAGGACTGGGCCCAAGTACCCCAGTCTAAAAATAGCATTTGGGGGCAAATTTTCGAAGGGGTCTCTTTTTCATCTTATTCAGCGCATCAAGCTACATACCTGTACAAAATTTTATGACTGTATCGTTTCTTACAATAGAGTTATGATAACTGCCCCTTAGAGGACTGGGCCCAAGTACCCTGGTCTAAAAATAGCATTTGAGGGCAAATTTTCGAAGGGGTCTCTTTTTCATCTTATTCAGCGCATCAAACTACATACCTGTACCAAATTTCATGACTGTATTGTCACTTACAGTAGAGTTATGATAACTGCCCCTTAGAGGACTGGGCCCAAGTACCCAAGTCTAAAAATAGCATTTGTGGGGCAAATTTTCGAAGGGGTCTCTTTTTCATCCTATTTAGTGCATCAAACTACGTATCTGTACCAAATTTCATGACTGTATCGTCACTTGCAGTGGAGATATGATAACTACCCCTTAGAGGGACTGGGCCTAAGTGCCCCAGTCTAAAAATAGCATTTGGGGGCAAATTTTCGAAGGGGTCTCCTTTTCATCTTATTCAGTGCATCAAACTACATACCTATACCAAATTTCATGACTGTATCGTCACTTGCAATAGAGTTATGATAACTACCCCCTAGAGGGATTGGGTCCAAGTACCCCAGTCTAAAAATAGCATTTGGGGGCAGATTTGAGTTGGGGTCTGATTCTTATATTTTTCAGCGTATCAAACTGGGTAGGTGTACGAAGTTTCATGCTGGTATCACAATCTGCATGATTGAGACCGTGTCGGAAAAGAAAAATTCTTTCGTGTCAAATAGCGCTCGAAGGCTTTGAGTCATAAAGAATCATCAAGAATAACTTTTTCAATTAGAATTATTACTGCTGACAAAAATCTGATACTGCTCCACACATGGCGTCTTATCGCTTATGTTACATTGTCTGATGAAGTTACAACAATTCTCCGAAAACCTGAACCTCGCATAGTGTGAGGTGTTTGTTAAGATTACTTTGCACAAACAGATATCTTCCGTACAAAGGAGGCTGACAGATAAAGCAGTTAGTTGCTCCTTGACCAACTGCAGAGCTTTGTACGCAGGTTGGATTTGCATCTCCACGATTTGCCGTTGTATTTCCAATCTTTACATTGAAATTTGAAAGTCTTTCTCCGCAAGCATCACCTCTGTTTGTTATCTTCATTGAGTACACGAAGGCAGTTTTGCCAAAGTCAACACGCCACCAAGGCAATGCACTGCAACAGTCTGTATGAGAGCATGATCCTGCACCGTGGTTCGTGTTCGTGTTTCCATCAACTGCACAGCCAGGACAACCATACGATCCCGGTCCTTCCGAAGCTGGTTTCCTGAGTGCAATGTTAGAGAGAGCTAAAAATGAAAACCATTTGATGAAAGTTAGAAATCATAAGGGGTGAGTAAGAAAAACGCCCGCCGCCACGCCCGCCGCCACGCCCGCCGTTTCAAGAAAGGCTAATGCTCCTTAAATATCAGTTCATCAATATTTTGCAATATTTTTGATTGAATAGCCAACCAAGAGGCATACGAGAAGTCATTCCTTCAAGACAGCGTACGAGATTTTAAGAACAAAAGGATTTTTATTGATTTCTTAAGGATTTTCATTTAGAACGCAAAGAAATTTTTGCCAAAAACTGTACTTTGCAAATTATATAGAGGTATTGTAGAGCCACATTTTCGGTACTGCTGTTCTGTGTGGGGGAACTGTGCTGAGTTCCGACTGGTTAAGCTTCAGAAATTGCAGAATCGTGCCGCTAGAATTATTACAAATAGCAGCTACGATGCTCCTGCCGAAGCTTTGATTACAGAGTTAAAATGGCCAACTGTGAGGGATATGATCAGAAGTGAGACTGCAAAAACTGTATATAAATCTGTTAATAGTCTCGCGCCTGATTATCTCTCGCATTTATTTGTTAGAAATTCTGATCGCAATATTATCAACCTTAGAAATGCCGAAACTGACTTGCTAGTGCCATTCATGAAAACTAGTAATGGACAGAAAGCGTTCGCATTTCGTGGAGCAAAAATCTGGAATGATCTCAGCCGCGAGGCCAAGCAAGCTCCCTCTTTATCTTCTTTTAAGAACAAGATAAAGGGTCGGTTGTAAATTTATTGTAAATAGTTGTAGATAAATTATTTATGATTGTAATTAGTTTCCTTTTCCCATTATTAATTTTAGTAGATTTTTTAATTTGTAAAGTTTTTGGCACGGCCCCCTGAAAATCAGTCATACTGACTGACGGGGCTACCGTGCATAAATAATTTTAAAATGAAATGAAAAAATGAAAAGAACCAAAGGACTTTGGCAAAGGTGTACGAGATTTATTGGGAGTGAAATCCCCCTGGTAGCCATCATGTTGAACTCGTCTTTTCAGAATTTTTCCATGCTGATATCTTTCACGCCGTTCAGATATTGCAAGTGATCTTCTCGAGGAAGTACCTTTGAGAAACGTTCAAAATTGTGCTATAATGTACCGGGTGAGTCAATAGACAGAATCTCCCTGTTTGAAAATCACCATTCCCTGAATATCAAGATGATGATATCCCAGGGGGGGGACTTGGTAGTTCAAGGTGACGTACCCGTTGCAAAATTTAGGGTCCTGAATTTTGCAATTTACTACCCTTTAGGGTAGAAAATTTTCAAATTTACTATCGCTTAGGGTTGTGAAAATCGATATGATTAGCTCGCGGAGTTTTAACAAAGTTTGTTGAATTGAATTTTTGTTAGTAAGACTCTGTAACAACAGAAATCAACCAGTTATTCACTATCTTCAGCAGCACCTCAGGTTATTGCAATTAATTTTTATCAATGATCTACGATTGACCACACTGCCATATGCCCACAGAGTTGGAGAAAGTTCTCCAAATCCCACCTTTACTTCTACAGTATTAAACTTGCCTACTTTTGGTTTTGTTACTAATAATCACAGAAATCATGCTCTTAACTTTTGGCATCTACTTAATAACAAGCAGAGTCAATAATGATGATATTGGGAAACGTAACATTTAAAGGCAGATGTGTTCAAATGGGCTTCAACATTTACCTGACTGAAATCGGCTACTCCTTTCTGAAATTATGAAGGATTTTCTCCAGAGAGCCCTTTCGAGAAATCTTCAAAGCAGGCTCAAAACAACGACCACATTTCCCGAGCTTTCTGCATTATCTCAATAAGTTCAACAATAGGTTCAACACATTCTAACATGTTTTATTCTCTTGGGAAGATGAATTCGTCTGGAATAATGTTGTTTTGCCCCCAGGAATGACATTCTCATCTCCCAAAGGGATAAAACGCGCTAAAGCATGTACAAGTCATTGCTATAGGGTATAGACATGCGAGAAATTTGGTCGTGATTTTGTGAAGTTTTTGGAAGTTTCTTGGAGTGGCTTCCTCGACAAAATCTCTTATAATTTCAGAGCGGAGTGGCCGATTTCAGACAGGTAAATTATAGAATATATTTGAACATGTTCAGTATTGAATGACATATTTGCCAACATCATTGTCTTGATATCGAGGGATCTATTAGCCTACGAGTAGACCCATTATCCTAAAGAATAAAGGGTCTACGAAATAAAGAGATAAAGCTTGCTACGGCTGCCCAATTAATTATTTTCAGTGGCGGATTTAGGGGGGGGCAAGTGGGGGCAATTGCCCCCCCTTCACGATGAAAACTCAGCTTGGCGCCCCTCTTTTGGCGAGAAAAGCGCCCCTGATCATGACTCTAACGCACAATTCTTTATCTGTTTCGATTCAAATATGGGGTGAACATATAAATAGAGGCGTTAATTGATAGTAAATCAAAGAATTTTCTTTAAAAAGCGTCCAAAAAATTTTCGCGCGCCTTCGGCGCGCTCACTTCCTACTATATTTTTGGCGCCCTCCTTGCAAGTTGCCCCCCCTTCAACTTCGGGCTGGATCCGCCCCTGTTCTTTTTCTATTCTCCCTGTAGTTTGAATTTCTCTGATACTTTTGTTACCTTAACAACGCAGCGATGACTTGAAGATGCATTTGCTTCAGCCCTTATCCCCCCCCCTCTCTGGTATGAGAAATTCATATGGAAGGAATCCATCTTGCCGAGAGAGCAAAATATATGTATAATACGCTGATACATGTAAGTGTCATTTTTTTAGGAGGGAAAACCCATGTCATTTTGATTGCGTCCTTCTCACTCGTTTTTGCAGGTGTTTTAAGGAGGTTTGTTCCCAAATTCTTTCACATCTATTGGAAGGAATGACCGATTAAAGCTGGTCAAATATGTGAAATTGATTAAAAACTTTAAATTTATCAGCTGTGAAACAAGGCAGTTTTGAATATTATTTCTTTGATATTCAGGGAGAAATAATTTCCAAACACTGTGCGCTATTTTTACTCACTCGGTACCAAGAAATACAGTCAACCCATAGATGGTCAATCTTGACTCAATTAATAGGGTGCTTTGTGCTTGGCAGTACACTTTCATTTCAAACCATGCATATAACTATTAATGCCACTGCATAAAAATCTGTCAACCATGGTCTAGCGAAAAGCAATATCCCAAACAATAATCTTGCGTTTCCTGTGACATAAACTTGAAAGAGATTTTTTATCGTATTTTGGGGCATGTTGTAAAAACCGGACCCTAAGACCCTACGACCCCTGAGACCCCTAGGACCTTTAAGTACTAAAAATGAAAAGGACCCTTAACACCAGAGGGACATCACCACAGACAAACAATAGATCAATGTCATCAAGCTGTCAAACAAGAGGCTGCCTGCTGTATGAGCTTCCCATCTTTCATCCTACGAACTTTCGTCCGTTCAAACCAACGTCAGGATGCCTTTATTCATGCAGAAAATCTTTAAAATAACACAATAGGAGATACTCAAAATAGTACTTCTTCATGGTATAAACTCTCTGCATCATTTCTGGTATTGGTTTGAAAGAGTGGAAGTTCATTGGATGGAAGAGGGGAAGTCAATGATACACAACTTTCTCATTATGACACTCTGGTGTTAAGGGTCCTTTTCAATCCTAGTACTTAAAGGTCCTAGGGGTCTCAAGGGTCCTAGGGTCTTAGGGTCCGATTTTTACAACATGCCGTATTTTGGTAATGTTTCAAACTTTACAAACAACTTAGGTAAATTGAATTTGATAAAAATATGAAAAATAAACTTTAAAGGATACCTACTGACACATTTATATCCAGATGCCCTCGAACAATCATCCACACATCTCACTTCACAATTTCCACATGGGTTCGACGAAAGTCTTTTGCCACAAATCGGTTGCAAATGGCCCTAATCAGATAAACGAAAGAACTAACATCAACTAAATGAAATAAGTTTTATTTATGATACAAAGCAAAATGTTAGTTTTCTTGTTTAAGTTTTGTAATAACTTACCAAATAAGTTTGTTTTATGATAAAATCAATATTTTGGTTAACGCCTGAATGTTCCTTATTTAACAAACCGTCAATGGATGCACATTGTTTCCAACCTGAAACTGAACTAAATGTAGCTGAACTACTTGTTGTTTCGTTTTCTTTTACTTTCTAATTATATCAAATCAATATTTCTTCTAAGATGGTCTCTATATATATCCTTCCTTCTTAGTCTCTTTATTTACTCACCTGACCCTGGATGGGAGCATAGTGCTTCCAACCTGAAGCTGGACTAAATGTAGCTGTAACACTTGTTGCTTTGTTTGCTTTTACCTTTAATTTATAGCAAATTGATATTTATTCTAAAATGGTCTCTATATATATCCTTCCTTCTTAGTCTCTTTATTTACTCACCTGACCCTGGATGGGAGCATAGTGCTTCCAACCTGAAGCTGAACTAAATGTAGCTGTAACACTTGTTGTTTTGTTTTCTTTTACCTTTAAACTATAGCAAATTGATATTTCTTCTAAGATGGTCTCTATATATATCCTTCCTTCTTAGTCTCTTTATTTACTCACCTGACCCTGGATGGGAGCATAGTGCTTCCAACCTGAAGCTGAACTAAATGTAGCTGTAACACTTGTTGCTTTGTTTTCTGTTAATATTTCACATTGATCTCCTGATTGTTGATAGTTAAATGAACGACATTGATTGTTTGCAGTGCAATGTTTGGCACACATTCTCAATGACTTTGCTTTCTCTATACTATTGACAGCTGTTGTCAGTTTTGTATCTCTTGCGATAAGTTTGAATAAACCATCTTTACGACACTTGTATCTGAATATCTCTCCTTGCTCTTCGTCAAGGTTTATTAGAAAGAATAGATAAAATAGATAGTTTGCCATCTTCTATGGAGCCTCAAAAGCAAAAATCTTCTTTCCTATTTATTCTCTTTCAGAGCACAGAGTCATTCTGTTTTGCCTTTCAATAAAGCTCTCTATTGGCAGCTGCCAGAAACCAGATGACTAAGAGAGTCTAAAGGTAACCAGATGATTTCCTGATATTTGCAAAAATGAAGACGCTATTAAAAGATGAAATTTAAAAACACCTGCAATGTAGCGGTTTTGAAACAGAACAGTGTTGTTTGCCCATACCTGCACAGTAGTTTTAGCAATAACAAACGCAATTTTTGGTACCAGCAAGCCTCCTATGAATTTATTTCTATTGGTGGTCTGAGAAGCAAGATGATGGTCCTTCGATACTATAGAAATTAAATCTGATACGATTTCAATGCCTATTTATGGTGCATATGAATTGCGAATCAAAATTTTGTTGTCAACCAGTTTCACCTCCTGACGACAAATGCCCATTCAGAACCTGACATTTATGGCACACGAGAATCATAATTTTCTGATAAACCAACATGAACCACCGATAAATCTTGTTGATCAAGCTGTAGCTGCAATTATCACGTGACAGTCAGAGTTGTCTTCCAGCAGGCTGATAAATTCTGTTTATCTTGCAGAAAAACTTAGATTATTGACAATGAAAGTTATTTTGATAAACTTCATTGGTTCATTTTTTTCTTTATCTGTCAGCTTGACCATAACTCTGATTATCACGTGATGAAATTAGAATTCCAATTTGATAAACTAGGTTTATCGGTTTATCTGTGATCATCTTGGTCTATGTGACATAAACTGAGTTTATCACCATTGAAAAGTGATAAACCAAGATGATCAGCAGATAATCGCAATTCATTCAGATGAACGTACAATCTCTCACAAAAAGTATTGGGGCCCCATACGAATAGTTTTTCGGAAATATTGTCTCCCTCCCCCTATATCAATGTTGTTTGTTCTGGCGAATCCTTCATGTGATGGGCTAGCATGAAAAACATACCTCTTTGCAATGCAATGCAATGCAATGCAATGCAATTCAATGCAATCCAATCCAATCCAATGCAATCAAATGCAATCAAACATCTCTTTGTTTGCAATGGGCGATGGGGGACAAAACTTCGATGTTTTCAATGAGAGTCCAACTCTTTTGTAAGAGATTGTAGTGTACACTGTGCGTTATTTGTACTCATCCGGTACCAAGAAATACAGTCAACCCATAGATGGTCAATCTTGACTCAATTGATTGGGTGCTTTGTGCTTGTCAGTACACTTTCATTTCAAACCATGCATATGACTATTAATGCCATTTTCATAAAAATCTGTCTGACGAAAAGCAATATCCCAGACAATAATCTTGCGTTTTCTGCGAACTAAACTTGAGAGAAATTTGTTTATCGTATTTTGGAAACGTTTCAAACTTGTAACAGCAGTTTCTGATAAGCAAACAATCTAAAGAATTTTCACCAAAACAACTTCAGGTAAATTGAATTTGATAGAAATATGAAAAATAAACTTAAAAGGATACTTACTGACACATTTATATCCAGATGCCCTCGAACAATCATCCACACATCTCACTTCACAATTTCCACATGGGTTCGACGAAAGTATTTTCCCACAAATCGGTTGCAAATGGCCCTAATCAGATAAACAAAAGAACTAACATCAACTAAATGAGATAATGTTTGTTTCCTTGTTTCAGTTTTGTGATAACTTACCAAATAATTTTGTGTGTGATATAACATCAATACTTTGGTTAACACCTGAATGTTTGTTATTTATGTATATCAATTGATATAATGGATATATGTCAATGGCTGAACTACTTGTCTTTTTGTTTTCTTTTACATTTTAACTATAAAATCGACATTTATTATAATATAGTCTCTATATATCCTTCCTTCTTAGTCTGTTCTCCTTTATTTACTCACCTGACCCTTGATGGGTGCATAGTGCTTCCAACCTGAAGCTGAACTAAATGTAGCTGTAACACTTGTTGCTTTGTTTTCTGTTAATATTTCACATTGATCTCCTGATTGTTGATAGTTAAATGAACGACATTGATTGTTTGCAGTGCAATGTTTGGCACACATTCTCAATGACTTTGCTTTCTCTATACTATTGACAGTTGTTGTCAGTTTTGTGTCTCTTGCGATAAGTTTGAATAAACCATCTTTACGACACTTGTATCTGAATATCTCTCCTTGCTCTTTGTCAAGGTTTATTAGAAAGAATAGATAAAATAAATAGTTTGCCATCTTCTATGGAGCCTCAAAAGCAAAAATCTTCTTTCCTATTTATTCTCTTTCAGAGCACAGAGTCATTCTGTTTTGCCTTTCAATAAAGCTCTCTATTGGCAGATGCCAGAAACCAGATGGCTAAGAGAGTTCAAAGGCACATTCGTAACAAGATGATTTCCTGATATTTGCAAAAATGAAGACGATATTAAACGATGAAAATTGAACGAACAACACCTGCAATGTAGCAGTTTTAAAATACAATGATGTTGTTAGCCCATACCTGCACAGTGGTATTAGAAATAACAAACATAATTTTTGGTACCAACGAAACAAACCCCCCTGCCATGTAATTATTTGTATTAACCCTATTCTACCCGGGCTCCTAGGGTCACCCCACTGCCCGGGGGCGGGCAAAAAATGCCCCCCTAATTATCTACAAAACTATAATTATCATGCCATTGTAACTTCGCACAATAGTAAGTACATCTATTAGGAGTCTAATTATAGATTTTAATGCTAATTAGTCACGTGGTCCGTTGCCAAGCGACCAAACAATGGGACCATGTCAGATATAAGCTTCAGTACTGAAAACACAAAAAGTGCTAATTAATTCACAAAAATGTATGAAAACCTCAATAAACTACTTAAAAATGAAGAGAATATGTTTATCCATCGATTTCTATCAAAATTTGCATGACGTCTTGGAATCAAAAATATAAATAATGAAAGTACTTTGCAAGGGGAATCGTTTGGTACTAATCACAACTTCATCAAGGTTAAGACAAAGGAATTATGGCTGTTTTTGTGATTTCCTTTGTGAGTACTTTCCAAATATGGGTATCTACTGGTCACGTGACTTAAATTATGACAATGAAAAGTCTAAAATTTAATTGCCAATTAAAAATTAGGAAAAGTCATGGATGTTTCAGCTCATTTTTGATTACAAAGTCCACTTTGTAATCTAAGAAGGGGCTTCGATGTCAGTCAGTGAGAAAGAAAGAAAGAAAGAAAGAAAGTAAGTAACCCACTTCCGTCACGCTCGTTAAAGCGATTGATTAACGTTTTATCTCAGCTAATTGGCACTGAAATAAAGAAAGCGCACATAAAGCGCATACAAGACAGAAGTTTCCCGCGATCCTATAGGAACATTTGACGTCGGCTTATTTCATGTTAGACAGATTTGACACCTTAAGATGGATAAATCACCAAGATGTTTACCCTGATGCAACAACAAATTTACCCAGAATTGGCACGTTCTTGACTTCATTAGCAGCTCAATTATGTCAAAACAATCGTTTTCTAGAACGAACGAATCATTAGCCTTATTGATAGTACTCATTATGTAAATAAGTCAACTTTAGAGGATGATGTAACCGGTGGCCTGCACAGAGGCTAGCATTCGCAGCATCACCGAAGGTAGAAGGATCCCCCTCCTACACAGCTACAGAAAGTTGCAGAATCCCAGCAAACAATGGCGCCATTGACAGGGGGAAAGCAAGTGATCACACTGAACCAAACCATCTTCATGCATATCATTCTGCACAGAGGTTATTTTCGTGACTGCTTGTCTCAAATTAGATGCCCGCGAATAGTAACAATTGAAACGTTCTGTTGGGTTCTGCATAAGCAATTTTGCGTTATCGTAAATCTCACATGACATCTCATTTGACACAAATGCACCAATAGTTTTGTGCACGAACTAAGCAAACTAGGGGTAATGACTTTTGATTTTTGCGTATCATTCGCGTTTGACATAAAGACCAAAATGTTGCCTTTGATGCGGTTCTTTTTCTTATACAAGGCGCTTGAATAAGAAAGTAAGTAGAAAGTAGACAGGAAAGAAAGTAGACAGGAAACTCTTCTCGGTATAACCTTTGATCGATCACTATCTTTCAAAGGACATGTGAAGACCCTATGTAGAAAGGCCGGCCAGAAACTCCATGCTCTTGCCCGTATATCCTGCTACATGGACACTGACAAATTGCAGCAGCTAATGAGAGCATTTGTGTTATCGCACTTTAGCTACTGTCCACTTGTTTGGATGTTTTATGACAGAACTTTAAACCATAGAATAAATCATGTTCATGAAAGGGCACTGCGCATTGCGTACAAGGATCACGGAAGTGATTTTGGTTCTCTCCTGGAACAGAGCAATTCGGTGCCCATCCATGTAAGAAACCTACAGTTGCTTATGACGGAAATTTTTAAAACAAAGTCTGATCTAAATCCACCTTTCATGAAAGATATTTTTATGGAGAGAGGTATTAGCTGCAACCTAAGGCATGGCAATGACGCTCAAATTCCAAAGGTGCGAACCACGTCCTTTGGAGTTGAGACCATAGCCTACCTTGGAAATAAACTTTGGCAGTTTTTACCGCACGAAATAAAACGATCAAGCACCCTTCCTATTTTCAAAAAACGAATTAGATGTTGGAATGGCGAAAAATGCAACTGTAGGCTCTGCAAAACATACATTCCAAGAGTTGGGTTTCTAACATGATAAACATTTCTTGGGCCTTCTCGCGAGGATGGGGGCGGTGCACTGCTTCCCGGTGGGATGGGGGATGTGCTGTGCGGGATGTGAGGTCCCCTTCACGATGCAGGCACTGGGCTGCGGTTGAACTGGGGAATTGCTCCCTAGCGGCGACCGCAGCTTAGGATATGCGTGTGGGGGTTCCCTCGCGCGGTGTGTCCGCCGTCTCTCTGGGAGGTGGGCGTCGCTCCGTACCTCGTAGGGAAGTTCTCTTTCCTCTCTGTTTTATAATCAAAAGTTTGGTTGGGGGGCATTTTTTGCCCCCCCCCGGGTACAATAGGGTTAATGGGGTGAGAAAGAAATTGATGGTCCTTCACTCCTTCTATATTGAAGCTAGATATTGTATATGGTAAGATTTCAATGCCTATTCATGGTGTCATGAATTGAGAATCAACATGTTTTTGTCAACCAGTTTCACCTCGGGTTTCACCTGCTGGCAGCATAGCTATGATAGGAATGAAATGTCGTCATGGGGCGGATGCTCGTGGCCCAGGGCCGAAACCTCCAAAGCCTCATTTTCACGGACCAATCTGACGGCGAATAAGCAAAGCTAATTTTTTCTACCCTATTAAATTGCAAAAATCAAGACCCTAAATTTTGCAACGGGTACGTCACCTTGAATTACTAAGTCCCCCCCTGGGATTAAGCTTATATTTGTCAGGGGCGAGGCTAGCAGAGTCTGTATAAAGTCCAGTAAAAGTTTTCTTGCGATATAAACTAGTAGAAAACTGGGCCAGTGCTAACTCCACAGTCCGGGAATCTATCAGACGAAATCTCAGGAAAACTGTGAGAATAATCGATTTTGCTACGCGACAAGCACACAGCCAGCCCATTTTTACTAAACTAGGGTTGTTAAATTTTGACGATACCTACAAATGCGAAGTTGCAAAGCTCATGTTTGACATTAATTCCTCACACCGTAATCTCAAAAATTCCTTTCAAAAAGCAAGCTCAATACACAGTTATCGAACTAGATTCTCTTCCACGGGAAACTTTGTAATTCCCCGTAGCACCACGCACTACAAACAAAGATCAATACTTTGTACTGGTGTCAAAATCTGGAATGAAATCCCACCTGACATACGAAATGTAAAATCAAAGAAAAGTTTTCTACAAAAACTAAAAAATACATTAGCAATAACTACGATTAAAACTCTGACAATCCAATGCACAAGTCAACACACTAAATTCACAATTCAGTGCGAAGGAGCAGTCACGTGCGTGTTATGTTGTTGTTGTGATGCCATGCAGGATGGAGTCAAGAACTTTATTTTAAGGCCAAGCTCTCATTTCAGTTCGGCTGCATGAACGGATGGATGATGGAAGATAAACCATTTTGAGGGAAGAGATAAAGAAAGGAAAATGGCCAACACACGTCTAGGTGTTAATATAGGTGTTGATGCTATCAACCGTTTCTTCACTTTGAAGCCCAACCCAGTTCCACAACAACAGCAGAACTTCAAAATCCACAGCGTCGTTGCCAGTCAAGAGAAATTGCATGCAGGGAAAACAGCGCAAGAAAGAAGGGCATCCGATTCACACGATGTCTACAATGTTCTGAGAGATCCATGCTCGCTAAAAGATCTTTCTTTGTAAGTAAAATGGAGCAATCCAGTCCAGGCCTAACTTTGATTAACTATAACTAAGCAAAGCCTTTGCTTAGTTTAAGTTAGGCCTGCCTGGTTGGACTGGATAGGAAAAAAAAGGAGTAGTCAGCAATAACATGAACGTTGTTGCTACAAACAGTACCCCATCATGGCATCATGTACCCCATACCATATCATATGGCATGGCTGGCTGAGAATTTTGAATATTGTGCACCAAATCGACCTATGTTCTTGACCCATTCTTATGGGGCACAGGGAAACCCACAAATCTTCCAATTTCATGCTGAAACATTATTTTATTAAAATTGTTTAGAAGAAACTACTAGTGCTACGCCAGATTGGAAAGTTTGAAAAATGCGCAGGGGATTTTCCAATGGGGATAAAAATGGTGCAGATAGTAGGGTGTCGGCGGTGGTAATCGGACAGCGGTGGTAATCGGACACTTGCAAAAACCAACAGAAAAGAAGGTACAAATGAAATCCATCAAAGTGGGTATTTCTTGGTATTGAAAGCTAGCATTAAGCTTTGGTATAATCCTCTGACTTTGCAGCCAGAACAGTCAGGCGGACAGCGTTCGATACCCGGCAGGGCCCCACCACTTGAGCGTCATGACAAGGGGTTGCGGACTCAATTAGCGCTTAGCTACTTCTGTGATCCCAGCCCTTGGGGGTAAAAACTGCAACTTCACCTTCACAAAGCTGGTTTAACCACAAAGCGATTCTACAGGCCCCACTCACATTTTTTTCTGCATACGGTTAAAATCTAATCAGGGATTGCGCATTCAAAACTTGGCCTATTAGTGAGGTAAATTAGCATCAATGAAGTTGTTGGTGGGGAACCAATTGTCAAAAGTATCATTTTAGCACACAAGGTACATTTTGGTATGGAGATTCAGAAATTTCTCAAGAACTAAAAATTTGGCCAACATTGGTTCCCCAAAAATCACTAATTCACCTATTAACTATATGTTCAAGAATTTTTCAGGAACACTACAAATAAGATATAGCTTTCAAAATTTCACATGTTATGTGAATTATGCCCAGAAACGACATGAAAACATTCGTTTGTTGTGTTATTTTTCCTTGGCACTCAAGTCTATTCCATAGCTTGTGCAAGCAATGCAGATTTCCGAGGAAAACGATAGACCTGCAATGTCTGTCTTGAAAGAATATTACGGTTTGCACATGTTTGCAATGCTTGACCGATTCTTTCACATTTGTCTATTGATAATCTACTGACCAGTTTTTGGAGTGTTTGATGTTGAGAAAATGATCAACTTTTAGAATTTCATTGCCCAAATTCTAGCCAAGCTTTTGCCTTCAAATCTGTCATAAGTCTCTGTGAAAGGCACACTGTCGTAATTGGCTGGTTGTCATGTTGAAAGGCTTATGATAATTTGCAAAGTTTTTTTCGATGTATCCGATACACACATAGAAAATGTCAAATGCATAGTAAACAACTAATTTAAGCAAATTAAGCCAAATAAGATACTTTTAGAAAAAACTTCAGAAATTATCAATTGGGCCCCCTGATTGATAATTTGGGAAGTTTTTTTAAAAAGAGCCCAGAAATCGCCAGGAACCTGTAGAGAGCATTGTGCTTCTGTGGAACATTGTAAATCACGTCAAATCACCACCGAATCTACTCTTTCCAACTAGTTTAGCCAGTTTTTATGACGAGACCTGCAATCACCACGTGCTCAGGCCCAAATGTAAAATTGCTCAAATACAACAGCCAAACACATGCGAGTTACTTTATTTGCCCCTAAACCAGCTTGCCTTGGTACTTTCTTCAACGTAAGACACAACAACACTAAGTATTGGACACCTTTAATGGCATTTTAGAAGAACTTCGCAAATTATCATAAGCCTGTTGAAATCACTGCAAAAGATTTGGTATTTGAATAGTTAAGAATATTCTCTAACCTCCTTTTAAATATGATTTTTATGAACAGAGATGACGCTTATCCGCAAGATAATTCTCCAGAAGGAACAACTCGATTGGATGAATTGGATGGTGATGTTCCAGAAGCAAGAGGACCAGACCATCCAGCCCTTGATGTTTATGAAAATTATAATTTTGAGCATGAATATGATGCATCATTGCCAATCACAGAGCACAGAGAAGGGGTGATAGGAATGATCGAATATAATCAAGTCACAATCATAAAAGGTAGGTATTGAAAAAACTACAGAGAAGTGAAACATGGTTTTGATCTAACGCAGCTAAAGAACCACTTTTTCTGCTCACATTGCCAAGGGGTTGTGAGACCAGACACCTTGATGTTGACTTTCGATTTCAAACAACTTTTGTACTGTAATTTCTATCAGAAAATGAAATGCTGTATCTTTTGTATTAATTGCAGCTTTAAAGGACAAGTCCGGGGTTGGTATGATTGATGATAAAATACAAAATGATACTGCTATAAATGATGTATGATACTTTTTTCCACTATTTTTCGCCTTCTCCTTGTGAAATTATGTATTCAAATTAGCAATTTGAGCAAAGTAAGGTCATATCACTCAAGCGAAAATGAGGCTGTGTGATTGTTTTTCACCTCTTAATTGCTGCTAGCCCCTTTCTCATGTACCCATGCATTGAAAATGGCACAAGAACACGATAAGGAGGCTTGCTACGATAAAGAGTAAAAAAACAATCACACAGCCTCGTTTTCGTTTGTGCAATATGACGTCACTTTGCTCAAATTGCTTATTTGAATACGTAATTTCACAAAGAGAAGGCAAAAATAGTGGAAAAAAGTACCATACATCATTTATAGCAGTATTATCTTGTATTTTATCATCAATCATACCAACCCCAGACTTGTCCTTTAAAATGTATTTGCAGTTTAATGAAATATTTTTGCTTTGAAGGAGGCAGACACAAAGAAAGAGACCATTCGGTGAAGGGACATCCTTTTGCAGATTATTACATTTGACAGCAAAGAATTATGTTTATGTTTACCTTTGCACAATCTTTTTATTCAGAGATGAAATTAATTGAGAAAGGCAAAAAAACAACAGAATTGTCAAGGCCATCAAACATTAACTCCTTTTTATATTGTCTTTTCACATATTTGTAGGTGCCACTGGAAGTGGAAAAACGACACAAGTACCACAGTACATTCTGGATTATCATCGTGAACAAAAAAAATATTGTAACATTCTTGTGACACAGCCAAGGAGGATTGCTGCTCAAAGTATTGCAAAAAGAGTTTCTGATGAGAGAAAATGGCCATTGGGAAATCTTGTTGGCTATCAGGTGGGCAGAGACAAGAAAGTGACAGAAGATACGAGGATAACATATGTGACAACTGGCGTTTTGCGGCAAAAACTCATCATGAATAAAAGCATGAATGAATACACACACATCATCTTAGATGAAGTAAGAAAATGGTTTCCTTCCCTGATTATTTTATTTATGACTAAAACTGCTTGTGAGTATATCTGCCATTTATATCAATGTTTGTGCCCACTCTGTTGAGCAAAGTATCAATCAGAGGAGCATTTCAGCAATCTAAAGAGTACAGTTTGAATGAACGGTTGATGGATTTGAAAATTTGCATTTGGCAATCTGTATTTGATTGATGGAATTTTCTTTCAAAAATAAAGGTACCGTAGGTCCAAGTTTATTTTTTTTAAGTTTTAACAAATGGCTTGAAATTCAGATAAATTGGAGTAAGTTTTGATTTTCATCTTGAATGATATACTCAAAGTTTCCATCTATATTAAAGGTGCTAAAACAGAAAGAATGAATTTATCAACTAAAGTTTGAGTTGTCAAAATCCAATATGATGTTGTTCACCTTTTTGATGCAACAATTTTCATCCAGGTAATTCTTACAATTATTATATTTTAGGTTCATGAAAGAGACCAAGAGATTGATTTGGCAATGTTGATTGTCAAGAAATTTCTTCATACTGTTTCAAAACATGTCAAGGTGATTATATCTTTCAATTTTATTGCTTTCATGGTTTATTTGTTCATTCCCTTTTGTGTCATGAAGCTTCACAATGAATTTTGTTTATTGTTCTTTCAATGTTTGAATGGAATATGATACATAATTGATTATGTATATGCACACGTTTTACTTATTGTGAGGCTAATGTGAACCTTTCCTTGGAAAAATTTTCAATCAAAAATGTTCATTGTTGATGATACTTCTCCATGGAAGAGTCAATAAACTCATCTTATATATATACACAAATGTTATCACACGGGGTCCAGGAATGTCAGTGAAGAGCACTGTAGTTTTGGTTTCTTGCTTCCGCGGTTCTCGGTTCCTTCGTTCCTTGGTTCGTCATGAAAATAACAGCTGTGTAATTTGATACCGATTACATCATCCTTGTGTGCGGTCAGCCAGCTATTGTTACAGTAGAAGACCGTTACAAGTTACCGTTACGAGGTGCAGGATTTGAAAAACCCGCGAATTCACACGGCAGCCAATGAGAGAAGAGCTCTCACACGCCAAATGAAACAATAGCTGGCTGACCGCACACAAGGATGATGTAATCGGTATCAAATTACACAGCTGTTATTTTCATGACGAACCAAGGAACGAAGGAACCGAGAACCGCGGAATCAAGAAACCAAAACTACAGTGGTCTTCACTGACATTCCTGGACCCCCTGTGATGTTATCAGATTTGATTCCAATCTGAATATTCAAGAAGATTAGATATTTGTACTCCTTGCTAAATGGAAGTCAACTTTCTACGAGGGAAGGAATTTATTCTGAGCGCAGATTCTCTTTGTCAACATTGATGTGAAGTTCTATTGAAAAGGTCTCAAGTTAAGAGAAATTCAAAAATTTGAAAGGGCTAATGGACCTTTTAGCCATTTTCGTGAAGAATCTGAATAGAATGATATTCGATACATTTTTCAGAATTTTTGAATGTGCACAATAGTGATAGAGCTCTAATGTCATTCAATCAAAGCTCTTGTATAACATGTATCCCGCTATCCAGGTTGTTTTTGGAACAGGTAAAAGGTTTTATTTCATGATATTAAAGCCTTTATTCAGAAGTTGCTAAATAAAAACAATTCTGGTAGATGAGGTAAACGAAGGACGCTATAAATAAACAGCAGTGCAATATATGATGTCAGTAACACAAAATCAACATCCTCCATTTTGTAAATTTTGTTCAAAATGCAGTTCATTTTATTCAGGAATTTTGATTATTATAATTTTAATTATTTAGGTTATTCTGATGTCTGCCACAATGGATTGCAGCCTATTTTCAAAATATTTTGCAATACAAGTAAGGGGGAAATTAGAAGGGGCACCAGTTGTATCAGTTGAAGGAAGAATGTTTGATGTTGCAGAATATTATCTGGACGAACTGCAGAGTCTTGGAGAGGTACATTTTGTTTCTTTCTACTTATCTTGATGCTAAAACCAATTTTTTTATATGTTCTTATAAAATTTATAATAAAAAACAATTACGAAAAAATACCAAAGGGAAAATGGAAATACATACATGTAGAAACCATGCAGCAATTACAATAATAACTTTAAATGAAATTCAAGTTGGAAGTAAAGTTAAAATGATTCTTAAAAACTATTTGATTTATTCCCTAATGTTTTGTGTATAATTAGAAAACAATATTTATTTATAGATTCCATATCAAAGTCTCAGTGAGCCAGAAATTTCTGATAAATGTTACAATATGGCAAAAACTCTGATCATGGAGTTTGATCGAAGTGAGGCAGAGTCACAAGGGATCAACGTTGGCAAAAAGTTCCCGTCCAAGAGAGGAACAGTTTTAGCTTTCCTTCCGGGTATAATATCTAAATGTTTTCCTTTGAAGTTCTTCTTTTCACATATTTCTTGTCACTTTAATCTTCAGTTACATACTCTACAATGGTCTCCTTTTCTATATTAAGATTATTCAATAATTCGAGAGATCCTTCAACAAGTTATAGATGATTTTTTATGAACTTTAAGAAAAGTATTAAGAAGCAAAACACCTGTACAGTAAACTCAATAATGATTTAACAATAAATAAAATCTAACCTAATTGCTTTCATAACTTCTTCCTATTCAATTCATCTTCAATTCAATTCAATTCATCTGTTCATCAATATTCAACAAAACAGGCAAGTCGAGGTAATCTATACTTATCTTGAATCTGCTTTCTTCAATATGGTCTAAAATCACATTCGATATCTTGGTACTTAACTTTGGAATTCATCACCATTTGAACTCCAAAATGCTCCATCGAAAATACCCTTTAATAAAAAGCAAGTGAGAATTTACTTACTGAAAGGTCAATCAATAATTCAAATTTTTTTTTGATACTTGCACAATTTTTATTTTATTATATTAGAATCAAGTGCGTTTATTTGTTGGAATCAGTTAAAAAAAACCAAAATAACTTCAAATTGTCGTAGGATAGGGGGGGGGAGGGCTCTCTCCTCAATTACTTTACCTATTGAGAGAGCTCCTCCTTTAAGTAATTCCCTCGATACAATTTATTGTATTCTCTGTATTTGTATATGTTATTAATTTTCCGTATCATGTATTAATTTCTGTAATATTGTCTTATATCTTTGTTTTTTGGTATTGTAAATTGTAAATTGCATGTTGTGAATTTGAAAGATATGAAACTGAAACTGAAACAATTTTCATAATGGATCGTATTCATGTTATCTCTTTTAAGATTGGAGATTGTCTACTTCCAAATTTATTGGCTATTTGTCTGGAAATATAAAGTCATCATGGTTAATGACCAGTAAATGTTTTTTTGCAGGGTATCCGGAAATAGATTCCCTCCACAGGAAGCTGGAACAAATTCAAATTGAAAGAAAGTATGTTGCAAAACCGTTGTTGCAAAAGTTTCAGATGTTTTGTGTTTGGTTTTGTTTCAGCATAATTTTCCTCTACTGCATTAGCCTATTGATGTGTGTCCTTTAGAAAGTTATATTATGTCACTGGATTAGTTGCCATTTTACCAGTATCCATGTTTAGCTCGTGGAGCAAAAATTATATGGATGCAGGTACAAAAACACACAATCGTGTAACTTCCTCTAACCTTTTTCTTAAATGCAAGCTTGAGATATTTTTGAGGAAATCCTTGACTTATTGTCCCAAGGAGCTTTCGTAAGCACATCTTCTGTTTCGTAATTCAGAGCTGCTTGATGTTTTCATTTACACAATTCCTGCTCTGTCAGTTAGATCTTTCCCTAATGTTTTCATTTACACAATTCCTGCTCTGTCAGTTAGATCTTTCCCTGATGTTTTCATTTACATAATTCTTGCTCTGTCAGTTAGATCTATCCCTAATGTTTTCATTTACACAATTCCTGCTCTGTCAGTGAGATCTTTCCCTAATGTTTTCATTTACATAATTCTTGCTCTGTCAGTTAGATCTTTCCCTAAGCTCTAATGATAGACCTTGTCTTGTGGCTATTCTGCAAGAGAATCTGAATCGAACAACAGCGATGGAAAGTCTAACGCCACACAATCGAACCTTTCGTGTAATATTGTGTTAACATTTCACTTGATCCAAACTTTTTGCAGGACAGTTGAAAGGGTTATTGCCATTCACAGCAAAAGCAGCCCTATTTTTACCATAAATATGGACACAAATATAAGACCAATTTTAATTGCAGTTTTAATGTTTACTTTTCTAAATGTTCTTCCTTCTTTTTGCACACATTGTTTTATTGTACGAAATGAAAGCTTATGATCATACATATGACTAGTAAAACAAATGAACCGATTTTAACATTTCCTTTCCATTGATCAACAGCTTGCAAATCTTAATTCTGCATTCAAATATAACCAGCACAGATCAAGCAAAGATATTTATGAAAGCCGAACATGGAAAGCGAAAAGTAAGTTTGCTCACTTACATGCCACTTGGCTCATTTTTTAAATTATTGATGTCGTTTTTCTAGTGGGTTTAAAATGGACCGTTTATTTGTACTTTTTGTGATATTCAACAGCAAGCAGTTGAAAATGTTTTTTATTCATATGAAATACTACAATATATCGTTCATTCTACATACCTTTCTAATGACTATACAACACTACAGCGACAACTACCATGGGGAGGGAAAGAAAATGACTACCCCATGGCCAATGTGTATAAATCCGCAACGTTAAACTGCCTACAACTATACTAAAAATTTTCAAAAACTAATAGATACTATACTAGATTCTGTCTAAGGTTGTCAGGTCAGGGTTGGGATGAATTGAAGTATCACGAGTGCAACTCTCTTTAAGAAAAAAACGTTTACGTCAAGAAACTTTGTTTTTGACATGTAGAATCGCATAAAGTTGAAATTGATGAACAATCAAATCGTAAATGTGTGCTAAAGTTTGTGCATTAATCTTTCGTCATACATTTTGTAACTGTTAACCCTATTTTAACCAGAGGGGGGGGGGGGTCGTTTTTCGCCCCCCTATCGGATTTTTTTAATAGCTCCCAAACGATGCCACCTACAATGCTGAAACTCCTTGGCTTTTCCTAAAATTTAGTTGGCAATCATAAATAGAAATTTCAATACCTATTGTAAGACCACGTGACCACAACATGCCCATATTTGGAGAATGGTCACAAAGAAATTCTTTAAAACGGCTCTAATTTTTTCCTTTGTTACTAAATCTCAACAATATATATATCATTAGATTTGTCTCGATGAGTACTTTCATTTGATATATAATTTATTAATATTTGCTGACATCAGCAGTTTATTATTTCTATGACGTCATCAATCTGTATGACGTCATATTCCTAATGAATGAGTACTTTTTCATGCAAAACTGATGGAATTACCTCAAATATTGATTAAGGTACTTGATTTCACCAATAATATGCGAAATTAATGGTTTTAAATCATAATTATTGAGCTAACAATTTTGCATTGAATCAAATTTTCATTATTTAATTAGTTAATTTATTAGAAACCACAAATATCCGTATGAAACCATATGAAACTACAAATTAATGATATCAAGCAGCTATTTGGATAGTTTTTTGCTAATTTTATCTCGCAATTTGCTAATAATGGGCCCTTTTCTGCAAATAGCTCGATTTTCTCAAAAATTTGCATTGTTTTTGGTTGCCTAGCCACCAATCACGTGACAATTGATTGATTGGTGCTATTTTTAGATTCTCCATTGTTCAATTATGACACAGTGCAAGTTTCATTGCCATAGCTGTTATACTTGCGGAGAAAAACAAGGGGGGCGAAAAACGCCCCCCCCGGTAGAAAATCACTTTGTTTTACCTGGTTAAAATAGGGTTAACATAAACTTGAATTTGCAGGTCATTTTATCAACAAATATCGCAGAAAGTTCCATTACAGTACCTGACATTAAGTATGGTATGTATGAATAAACCTTTTTGTATCATGGAAAGCACTAGTTTAGTATCCATTGCGCTTATGTTTGTTTGAATGGAAATTCTAGAAGCTGTGAGGGAGCACTAAAATGTTATTTGCCCCGTTGTCTGAAATGTTTGGGACGGAATTGATACATCGTACTACCACTTTCTCTGAAGAATGTAATTTGCCCCCGTTCAGCTTTTGTCTTCATTTTTAAATGAGGTGCAAACGGTGGTTTTTTAGAACTTTTAAAAGGCCTATCTATCCCATCAATAATCTTTAACAAACGTGTTTGGGTGATTTAAAAACTCTTTATCAACGATTGGGATTTTATTCATTCGTTATATACTTTCATTCTTTTCATTATCTGATTTTAGTTCAACATTTGTTTTGCAGTTATTGATTTCTGTCTGGTGAAAAATCTGGAGACTGACAGGGATACAAACTATTCAAGTTTACGAATAGCCTGGTCTGCAAAATCATCCTTAAACCAGAGACGAGGTTTGTGCTCCTTATACCCCTGTATTAGCAGTAATACTCTGATTGTATGGCGATACTGATGTTAACTGGCATGAAATCATATCGTTTTAGTCTTGCACTTACAATGTGCCCTGTTTTTAATGTCTTCACGTTGCATTTTTAAATCAAGCCAGTTACGATCCCATTTCAATGTCATAAGGTTTTTGTATCATTTTCTAGCCGACATTGTGTAAATGGAGCTTGCTTCTTTTTTCAAATTTGTTACCGACCACTGCTTTTTAATTTGAGAGAATGCAATGCATTTTTTATCGTGTAAGCAGGTGATGCTGATGTCTTCATTTCATCCCAAAAATATCAATGTATGGAATTATTTTCATGGGGTTTAAAATATTCAGGCAAAATAAACAGTTCTTTAGTTGAATTTAGAATTGTGTTGGATAGTTTTCCAAGATTTCAAATGAAAGATTTTTCTGATGTGACTTGCAATTGTTTTATTCGATAATTTTTTTGATTAATTTAATCATGTATTTAGCACAGGGACTATTCTCTGTTGTACCATGCAATATTTTCGCAACATTTTAGGTCGTGCTGGCAGAGTTTCAGATGGAGAATGTTTCCGATTGATCACACGTGATTTCCACCAAAAACTTCCAGAGTATGGAATCCCGGAGATGCAGGTTAGTTGGTAGACTGATGATATGGTCGTAGTTATCGCTATTGAAATATTGCCGGACGCTCCTAACTACGACTCATAATCAAACGCCATTATTTTGAAATGACTATGCCTGCCTCGTTTCGATAAGGGCCTAGGCGCAGAAAAGCACAAAAATTTGTAGTTTTCAAATGAAACACATTGATTTGAAAACTTCACTATAAATCAGTTGATGCTTAGCGAAAGCAGCAAAATAGTACCTACGTACAAAATTTGATATTGTCACCAACTGTTTTCATGGTATTCTTGTTCGTAAGACTTTGTTCCGTCCGGCCAAACTCCTTGAAACTCTGCTTTGAGCTTCGAGTTTCCGTTGGTCAATATCAATCAATCGAATCTGCAGAAATTCTAATGGCGTTGTATTTGTTGTATGCTTTGTACATGACTGTGTATAGCAGCCTCGTTCCCAAGGGCGTTCAAAAGTGAAAAAAGTCAGTCCAAAAATATTGCCGTAATATTATGAGTCCCAGTAAGAGGAATCTCGGTCTGGCGTAATAGTCTCGTTTTGGATAGCGATTACTGGGACTCATTGTAATCAGTCTAGTTAGTTGGTCAAGTTGTTTAGCATTCTCTAACTTCATGCTTTCATCATCATCATCAACATCACCATCATCATCATCATCATCATCATTATAATTATTCATAGTATGTACTACTACCTTCGAGGAAACATACATTCAACACAACTCAGAAAACAGAAGCTTTAACAAGCTTGGGCCGCAGCCGTTTAACATAAGGTCTTACAATGGTAAATGAAATTTCAATCAAATGGGAACATATTTTTGTAACTTCATGATTTGTATTTCTGTTCTTGCAATGTTACGCCTCCATTTTCTTCAGTGATAAACGATAGATGGTATGCAGTACACGTCCATATCAACTTCTGTCATAATTTTTTATGGTTAGAATGCATATGAACTTTGCAAAATGGAAAATTAAATTAGCCATTCAAGCGACATTAGGTCCTCTGAAAATTTATGACTAGGTACTGTTGGTTATGATTTTCTCCATTAATCATCCCCATTGAAGTGTGTTATGATTTTCTTTTCTGTAGAGATGTCCATTGGCCCAAGTCGTGTTGCATGTGAAAGTTTTGGATGTCGGAGATCCTTGTACTGTGTTGAAAATGGCACTGCAACCACCACAGATAAATGATATCCGAAGAACCATTCTCCTCCTCAAAGAAGTATGACAATTTAATGTTTAATTATTTGAGTAGGAGTTATATTACTAAGGTTTAAAGATCACGAAACACTTTAATGACCCGTGTTAAACGAGTAAATTTCCTAACTAGTCTATCAGTTTGTTTTTTAAACTTCGATCATCGGTCAGTTTTATTATAAGCATTTTTCTTCCTTATCGTGTAAAACATTTGCAATGTAACCTGTGGGGAAATTTAAGATGGTTGTGGTTAGAAACGTATCATACAGCACGTTTGCTGTTCTGGGAGGAATAAACCCAACATATTACAAATAGGAACAGATCTGATGAAACTATGGCTAAGTCTTTCAATCTTTATCTTCTTGATAAGCTAATTTTCATATTTATTGCATTTCAAAAGGTTGGAGCATTAACAGTCAAACAAAGAGGAAGAATAAATCCATTGGATGGTGATTTGACTTTCGTTGGAAGAGTTCTCGCTACTCTTCCTTGTGATGTGAGAATTGGAAAATTGCTTATTTTAGGCCATGTGTTTGGCTGCCTGAATGAATGCCTCATTATAGGTATGCTCATGTAATTTTATTCGTACTTTGCTGTGACGTTTTGTAACTTACTTGTCTGTATAGCTTTAAGATGGGCATTTTGCACAACATGCAATGCATTAACAATCAACCTAAAGTAAATAGAGCAATAAATGTACAACTGAACAATACACCAATACAGCCTACTGCAAGAATACACCTATGCCAAACATAAAAGAAATTACAATAGAGGCACAGTACATAAATTTGGACATAAATTCACTTCACGTCAATAGGGTCTCATTGCAAATTTTCATGATTGGAAAACGTTATATTTTGTTGTGATTTAACACCAAGGTGATGAGTAAATGAGTAACGTCCTGTTAAAAAGAATTTATCAATGATTACTGCATTTTGTTTCTCAGGTGCTGCCTTATCACTGAAAAGTTGTTTTGCCAGGCCATTCAAGAAAGACTTTGATGCTTACAGGTCAGCTACTGTGTGTTTTGCATTTCAATCCAAATCTAATCAAGGAAGGGACAAGTTACTGATTTTAATCGTTAACATATGAAATTATAGCGATATGATGAATGAATCGGAAAGATCTACATTTGTAAATCAGAGTTACAAGCCCTTGATTGTCGCCCATTTGCAAATCAGACTTACAAGCCCTTGATTGTTGCCCATTTGTAAATCAAACTTAAAAGCATTTTTTTTGCAAATCAGACTTACAAGCCCTTGATTGTTGCCCATTTGTATCAAACTTAAAAGCCCTTGATTGTTGCCCATTTGCAAATCAGACTTACAAGCCCTTGATTGTTGCCCATTTGTAGATCAAACTTAAAAGCCCTTCATTGTTGCCCATTTGCAAATCAGACTTACAAGCCCTTGATTGTTGCCCATTTGTAAATCAAACTTAAAAGCCCTTGATTGTTGCCCATTTGCAAATCAGACTTACAAGCCCTTGATTGTTGCCCATTTGCAAATCAGACTTACAAGCCCTTGATTGTTGCCTATTTGCAAATCAGACTTACAAGCCCTTGATTGTTGCCCATTTGTAAATCAAACTTAAAAGCCCTTGATTGTTGCCCATTTGCAAATCAGACTTACAAGCCCTTGATTGTTGCCCATTTGCAAATCAGACTTACAAGCCCTTGATTGTTGCCAATTTATAAACTTTGAAGGCAGCTGTTGAGAATATATTAAAGATAGGCTATCTTGTAAAATTAACATATTTTTGAGTTTTTGTCATGAAAAGATTGCTTCCCAGGCTGCACCATCTTGACAAAATTTTGTTCGTTTTGTAGCCACAAGATGGATTGGGCAAGATGGTCATTTAGTGATTGCATTGCAGCTCTTCATTGCTATCGGGTATTTCTTCATTTTAAAATCTCAAACCGATTGTTGATCTACTTTTGAATCAAATCATATCATCATGTTGGTGTGACATAGTTATTAGAAATTGATACTCCCTAGATACAATATAATTTCACTGATTTTCGAAATTAACCAAAACACTGGTGGGGAAGAAAAATGACTCTTTTAATATTGGAGAAAATAACGTATTCTTTTGTGAAGGATACCTAAGGAGAATACAACGGTGGTCTTTGTGAATTTTTTGGTGTAGAATAAAGAAACTTTATTGTCGGATAATTCCATGTGATTTTAAGTTTCTTATTGATATGACCAATTATGAAATTTTTTATAAATATCTGATCCTGAACCAGCAAGTATTTGTTCACAAGTAAGTTTTCTTTTTAATCATAATCATAAGTAGTTCTTGTATTATTTTTCAATTTTCTGTTATTTGTCGCTCTAGGAATGGAAATACAAGAACACAAACACGGGTTTTGGAGGACCAAGGGTAAATATTTTATATGTTTCTGTAATAATCCTTTGAAAGGCAAGAAAAGATTTCTTGATTTAGAGAAGGGTCGTATATTTGCTAGATTGCTAGACAATATACTTGCTAGATTGTACATTTTTTGAAGGAAGATACCACTCTGAGACATAGGTTCTCCTGCAATCTCCGTGATATTCTTGACTTGTATCCAGTAAAATTATTTTGCAAATTTCTTCCAATGTCCAAGAATGATTTTATTTCTTTTAGGGAGACAAAGAATGGGGAAGAAATAATTTCGTTGAAATAAAGATGATGCGTGAGGTTTGTTTATTTTGAAATAAAATGTCATAACTAATGTTTGGCAGTCAATCTTTCAGGCTTCAAGTATGAGATATAGATGCTGCTTGTGAGGATTCTTTCGATTTCATGCCAAAGCAGTATTTAAAAGTCACACCCAAAATGAGACCCGAAAATAGAGAAAATATTGGTTAACTCCTGCGGCAACGACGGTAACACAGTAACTGAGAGTTAACGCAAGTATGACACACTGGTTGGCAGAATTGGGGTCGTATCTGGCAAACACAATTTATAGTAACAATCTAAGAATGTTTCACAATGTCTATAAACAGTTTTTTCTTGCAATGTGAATCTTTTTTGTAGAAATTCAGGTCCAATTGAAAGGTAAGGACTGATTATCAACGATAACATGAACTCACCAGGGGCTTGAACGACAAGCCCAAACTAATTAAGTTAAGAATACGAGTCAACTTGACTCTAAATCTAAGAACAATAAAATACTTAATAATAAAATTTAACGAACGTGAGCGAACTGCTTGAGAACAATTTGAATGAATGAGCACCGCTAACTAACGTGGACCTGGAACTAGTCTCAACCAGGGGGTGACTTACTTAATGGTAAGGACACGGGGGGATTTTTGCCTTGGCGTTAAAACACATTTACTACGTAGAATGTTCTATTAGGGGTTTGTATGAAAAGAAGAATTCCACGCTCGGTTTTGGTCCATGATCTATTTGCCATTGAAATATAAATTGAATGCAATTATCAGTTCCAGAAATACGATGTCAATGGCAAGTCAATCCTTAGCCTGTAGTAAATCCTGGACAAGAATCAAACGTCGAAGCATCGCTCCCATTTAAGTCCCTTCCAAGCATTTTCCTAAGTTTTGGGTCTAAAACATGAGTGATCTCACCAGACATAATTTTCACATCCAATCTAGCCTTTAATTAACATTTTAGTTTTGAATGTCGGCCACGTACTTTTCATTCCACAGAAGCAAGCGTTGTAACTGTTTTTTACTGACCTGGTACCAGCTGTACTAGATTTTCTATATCCTGCTTTAATTCTTACCATAATTTCAACTCTTTGATACAGATTGATCAACTGGTCTTGGATTTAGAAGAGCGTTTGAAGCAATTTAACATGAGACCAACGTACAGAGGCCCATCACACGCAAGGTTTGCTGTCGATTTAGTTCTATAAAAGCTGTCACTGCAATCTTAATTTATTCTAAAGCAATGCTAATTTATTCTAAAGCAATGCTAATTTATTCTAAAGCAATGCTAGTTTATTCTAAAGCAATGCTAATTTATTCTAAAGCAATGCTAATTTTGTTTTGATTGTATCATCAGTGAGAACATGTATTGTAAAGCGAAAAAGACATCTGAAATAGTTGTTTATTTTTTATGTAATTTGTACACGGTGAGACGTTTGGCTGTTTTGCAATATGTCAATTACCAAACACTAATTATAATGATCAACACTGCTGGAGATTTGCGCTTTGCTTCGTTTCTTGTAAGAGCGCAGCTGCTAAGTGCCACAATTTTTTTTGAGAATGTGAATTTTACACACGAAGATTGTAAGAAGTGCGAAGACGTTTTATCGAAAGCAATAATTGGATAATATTCTTGAGTGCTGTCAAAAACAAACTTCAAGATTTCATTACTGTGTTTATGTGACTTGACCTACAGCAGTCTTCAAGGAGATTTTGTCAGTTTTTTTGCAAAGCTAAGGGAAAGGAAAGTGCATTTGATAAAACTGTTGAACAAAATTTATGTTATTTGTAATTATTTATAACATTGTTTGATGCTATTTCTTTCCACTAGATATGAACTCAAACGAGATGATATGCTCATATTAAAGGTTAGATGTTATTATTTTAGAAGTTATCTTTTTACATGTTTGTTTCATTTGTTACTCAGAATTCAAGGGGCTCCGTCGTCAAATTGTCAAAAACCTGTTTTTCCCTGCCTCGAGTCCATTGTTTTCTGCAGTTTGTTTGATGGCTTCACCCAAGCCACCAAAAAGTAGCAGTTAGAAATCCACTTATATCCGAGCAATCATAAGAGATATGAATGTTTGGGTTAAAGTTGTATCTTCAAAATGGTGCTTTCATTTTGAAAAGGATGAACAGTTTATGTGATATTGGCTTTTAAGGACCGTGAAATCACTGCTTCAACAAAAATTGGAGATGGAGCCCGCTGATGATTGTTGGTGATCGGTTTCTGATTGAAACGAATCATCTTTGAACAAATGAACTACTTTTTCAAAATATTTTTAAAACAAATAAGATTCTGAGTTGCTCAAATAAAAATTCTTCGATTCTCCATCATCCAGAAACTAGAACAAGTGAACTTGGGACGAATCGTTCGAAAACTGTACTGCTGCCATCTAAATTCTTGGCTGTTGTATTTGTTTTTCATTTAATTGGTAGTGATTTGTGGAGCATTTTATCCATTCTATTTCATATATTGATCTTTCATTTAGAAATTTATTTGAACACCAAAATCAGTTCCTACTTTAATACAGCTTTTGTCACATAAACATTTGATGTCAGTCACTTCCTTACTTGACATATCTTTATTCATTAGGTAGTGATTTGTGGAGCATTTTATCCATTCTATTTCACATCGGGAGAAATCGATGAAAAAGAGGCCATCAAGACAATGGCAGGCCACGATCCATGTACTACAGTTGTTGTAAGTCTCTATTACTAATTACTACCTGCCATATACTATACAAACACCGCACAAACAATGCCATGAGGAGCAAAAGACTATTTATACACTGTGGATGGCCATTACAATGAAGATTTAGAAGCGACGGGGGTCAAGAAATGCACCACCCACCCGGAAAATCACACCCCGAAGACCGATTCGTAAAATTTTGGGATTTTGATTCTTTTCGCCTTTAAAGACCCCTTTGTGGTTTGTATTCTTTGAGTTGAAGGAAATGATCTTAAACTAGTCGAAATTCAGAAGAGATCTTTGAAAAAGTTGTCAATTGTGATGAATTCATGTATCATCCTATTTTGCATTTCAGGTACACAATGTCCCAGATCCTGGTGCCATTTATACAAACAGTATTGCATCATTATTTCGACAATGTGGAAAAGGAGAACGTTTGCATTTTGAAAGCACGAGGTACGCCTTTCCACTCTAATACCTTCCTTCCTAGAACATCTGTGCTTTAGAACGACCTCCCTTCCTCTGTTTTCTCGTCATCATACAACCTATAGGCCTGCAAACATTCAGTAGATTCAGTTGACCTCTCAGTTTAGTAGTTGCTCTTTCCATTTTCTAAGGTATCCGTACAATTGATGTCAGCACCTTTCCTAGTAACAACAACAAATAGATATCTTCTCATTAGACCCCAAATAATTGAACACAGAACGTAAAATTTTTTAAATGGAAGATACATCACTAGATAAGCCTGAATTATTATTCATTGATTAACTGAGGCACAAACATTTGAGGGAGGTTTTTTCTGATTGTGAAACTCAAATATTTATCAGTAAGAATTTGTCAGTAATGCAGACCTATTTATTGGGTATTTTTTGTTGCCTCCTGTGAAATATTGACATAAGCATTAAATTCTCTTTCATTCACAGATGCTACGTAGAATTTCGACGATCTCCTTCGCAGACAAATGCAATTTTGCATCCGGTGCTTCCTGCAGTTTACCTCGCCGTCAAAATGAGGTTTGTATGTTTTAATCCTGCAAATATCAAGATCGTTTCCAGGCAGTTTGTGAATTACCATCCTTAGTAATTGGAATAATCTTATGTTGTTGCTTCATCATATGAATTTTTCTAGGCTTCTTTGCAAGCAAGTAAATCGTATGGTCGACGTTCAATATCTTCCAACGTCGGATATTTGCTGTCCCTTTTTCAAAAATTATCTGTTGAAATGTTTCTGTTTTCCTTTTTCGAATCTAGCTATCTTGTGTGACCAATGTCAACTATTTTGTGGGCGAAGCTATTGTTTCAATTAGTTGTATCCATTTTATCGAGCAAAAGGCTTTGTTTCTCCCATTACTTGCGGCGACCGCACTGTCCCCCTTCCCCAGTGTTCGCATCTGTTAGCTTTTAATTCCGTTATTGGGAATGAATTCTGATATTCTATATTCGAATTGCAGGCAGTTGAGGATGGGCCTACAATTGCTTGTTTCCAAGGAAAGAGATGAAATGATCAAAAGAAATGTTGAAGCCCATCAAATGTTAAACCAGTGTACATCCTCGTTACGTACTAACAGGTACTCGCTTTATTCTGTGTTTCATTTATCTAACTTCACAGCACCATTTTCTCTCGTAAACACTCGTAAACAATAGAATTTCTGCCCGGTCGAAAAGTTCCACTGACTAGAAATTAGCCTTTAGAAAAGGCTCGAATTTGATTTTTAGTAAGGGAAGTGGCTTCTTTTTCCCAAAGCAAGTAGATGGTTCTCGGAGAATTTTAGATCAGCTAAATTCTTATGACCTATAATGTTGATTAATTGACATGGAAGTGTTGAAAATTTGTAAACCATCTTTTAATTTATGAATTTATTCACAGCAAAAAAGTAAATAATAAGCTGCTTTGTTCAAGAATCGAAGATGCATGCCTCTCGGGAATTCAAATAAAGTGCACTTGTGAAATGCTATAAGCGCCGTAATGAAACGTAGCGTTTTCACAGTTCAATAGCAAGTTTCTTCTGTATCTCTATTCCCATCCAGAAACCCTCCCCAAAACCCTCCAAACGATGTTTGAAAGCGTAGTGTTAGAATGTCATGTGATTTTCATGTGATCTTGTGGCCTAGTAGCAATCTTGCTAGACTAACCCTACTACTAACTATGTACTTGAGTACTTTTCGTAGTTGATAAGAAAAACTATTCTCGTCTGAATGTAATGAATAAGAATATAATGGCAGTTAAATTTCCATTTTAGATTAACTCTATCATTAGCAAATGAAGGTGGAGAGGAAACTTCAAATGCTATGCAGGTAGATTTTGATATTTTATTCTCCTACCAGTTATTTATTATTATCCCAAAATATTCTTCCTGTTCAATCTTATTATCTATGATATATTTTGGCATTTTCTAATTTTTGGATTACCCAGACGTCAAGCAGCTGCTGTGGATCACATTCTTCTCTTGCTACTTAATTTCTACTAATTAATCACGGCAAATGTTGAAAAATGCTTTTTTAGATGTTTTTGTTGATATTAAAATCTGTTTTATTTGATAAAGGTTAAATTGGAAACATCTGGCTATTTTCCATTGAACGTCACATCAGTAAGTTCGCTGCTCTCTCTCATTTTACTTATTCTATTCCATTCAAAAACTACACTACATATTACTGATTACACTACTGACAGAGTTACTCGACGATACTACTATACTAAGACGAAACCACGGCGAGCAAAAGGATATGTTTACCCAAAGTTTATTTCATATAAAGGGTATGTTTACCCAATGTTTATTTCATATAAAGGATATGTTTACCCAATGTTTATTTCATATAAAGGATATGTTTACCCAATCTTTATTTCATATAAAGGATATGTTTACCCAATCTTTATTTCATATAAAGGGTATGTTTACCCAATGTTTATTTCATATAAAGGATATGTTTACCCAATGTTTATTTCATATAAAGGATATGTTTACCCAATGTTTATTTCATATAAAGGATATGTTTACCCAATGTTTATTTCATATAAAGGGTATGTTTACCCAATGTTTATTTCATATAAAGGATATGTTTACCCAATGTTTATTTCATAATTCATATAAAGGGTATGTTTACCCAATGTTTATTTCATATAAAGGGTATGTTTACCCAATGTTTATTTCATATAAAGGGTATGTTTACCCAATGTTTATTTCATATAAAGGATATGTTTACCCAATGTTTATTTCATATAAAGGATATGTTTACCCAATGTTTATTTCATATAAAGGGTATGTTTACCCATTGTTTATTTCATATAAAGGATATGTTTACCCAATGTTTATTTCATATAAAGGATATGTTTACCCAAAGTTTATTTCATATAGACAAAAACAACTAAACTGCACCACGTAAAAAAGAAACAAACGAAAGAAAAGAACAAATACAAACGAAAGGAATTTTTATGAAAAGGGAGAAATTCATTGCTATGTAAATAACACTATTTTGGTTCATTACTGATGATAAAACCTAATCATGTTATATATTTTTAAATTGATAATTGCAATGCTATCTGAGCTCATCATTGTCACTTAAGAACTAGAACTGCTTTTTGATTACAAAGTCCAACTTTGTAATCTAAGAAGGGGCTTCGATGTCAGGCTGTCAGAAAGAAAGAAAGAAAGAAAGAAAGAAAGTAAGTAACCCACTTCCGTCACGCTCGTTAAAGCGATTGATTAACGTTTTATCTCTGCTAATTGGCACTGAAATAAAGAAAGCGCACATAAAGCGCATACAAGACAGAAGTTTCCCGCGATCCTATAGCAACATTTGATGTCGGCTTATTTCATGTTAGACAGATTTGACACCATAAGATGGATAAATTACCATGATGTTTACCCTGGCACAACAACAAATTTACCCAGAATTGGCACGTTCTTGACTTCATTAGCAGCTTAATTATGTCAAAACAATCGTTTTCTAGAACGAACGAATCATTAGCCACTTATTGATAGTACTCATTATGCAAATAGTCAACTTTAGAGGATGATGTAACTGGTGGCCTGCACAGAGGCTAGCATTCGCAGCATCACCGAAGATAGAAGGATCCCCTTCCTACACAGCTACAGAAAGGTGCAGAATCCCAGCAAACAATAGACCTTTTAGCTATTCTAAAAGGAGCCTGGATCGAACGTTATTTTTATACATTTTTATACGTTACGTTCGATCGAGTGGCGTTAGAGCTTCTATCACTATTGTGCACATTCGAATATTCTACAAAGTGTAGCAAAAGTTTGTTCGATTCTGATTCTTTCCTGAATAGCAAAAAGGTCTATGGCGCCATTGACTGGGGGAAGGCACGAGATCACACTGAACCAAAACATCTTCATGCATATCATTCTGCACAGAGGTTATCTTCGTGACTGCTTGTCTCAAATTAGATGCCCGCGAATAGCAACAATTGAAACGTTCTGTAGGGTTCTGCATAAGTATTTTTACGTTATCGTAAATCTCACATGACATCTCATTTGACACAGATGCACCAATAGTTTCGTGCACGAACTAAGCAAACTAGGGGTAATGACTTTTGATTTTTGCGTATCATTCTCGTTTGACATAAAGACCAAAATATTGCCTTTGAGGCGATTCTTGTCCTGATACAAGGCGCTCGATTTTCCATTGAAGGCGACTTTAGCAGCAACACTCATCTCTCTGACTGTAGCTAAAAACAGCATCTACGGTCATTTGGGGTTATGAAGAAATCAACATTCAGATATTCTTATGCTTGTTTAGCTCAGGACAGACTTTGTAATCATCCAAAAGGATCTTATGTTTACTTATCGGGCAGTCAAGACCATGTTCTTGTTTACAAGTTTCTGATGAATTTTATCTTTATGCCATAAGTCTAAAAGTGCCAATAGTATTAATTGTATCTGTTGTTAGTACATTATAGGGGCGTAGGATTAGACTTTAGACAGTTCTCATTTATAAACGTTTTGGACAGTCAGTAAAAATGCAGTTTAAAAGACTTAATGCGACATCTCCATCAAGAATATGCTGTTGATTACTGAAAAGTAAACATGTAAAATCTCATGGCACAAATCATGTGAAATCTCATGGCACAAATCATGTGAAATCTCATGGCACAAATCATTTGAATTTGCTTCATTTTAAATCTGGGCTGGCTGGGCTAAACTTGAAACAGTTGATTTACTTATTTGCTCGATTAAGAAATTGCATATATATTAATTGATGCTCTTTATCTTTGAGGTGATAGAAGCTGGACACTTTTGGGCGCATTATGGAACTCAAGAAACCTTCAAGTTATTGCAGACACTTCAGCATGATATTAATGCAATGGCAGGCGCTAATCTCAGTGTTCGTATATGTTAATTTTTTTTCAGTATTCTTCGAAACCATTTCAGTCTTATGATATAGGTCATGAGAGTATCTTAACACGCAGTTCTTCCTCGCCACCTCTTCTTGCATCAAATTCGAAAGGGATTAAGCTCAATATCCACATACCTGAATAGAGACCTAGTGTTAATGCTCTGCTTTTGAAGTGAAGTGATTTGTGAAATGTAAACACAAAGGAGTAATGAGAATTTAAGCGATGGTTTTTTTTCTTTATGCAGAGAATTCCACAGGGAATAAGACTTCATGAAGGGGAGCCAGTTCTTGCAATGTTTGAAGGAGAATTTTACAGAGCAAAAGTTGTCTCAGTTGGCACGGATATACAGAATCAAGAAATTGTCACGGTACCTATATTTCTCATCATTTTATTTTCTTCTTTTAAAGAAAATTGACCATGTTAAAAGCATACCATAGGTTTTCTTTGCTTGTCTCGACAGTAGTTTTTACGTTTGAATAATGAAAATATCATGGAAGGGATCTTTATCAAACCGGAAGGAATATACCTATGCCTAAGAAATCCTAAAAAATGAAGTTGATATTGTAGCACACGGTGTTAGAAAATTTCTGTTTCAATTTTACAAACCTGATATTTATTTTTTTAGGTATTCTTTTTGGATTATGGTAATACAGATGACGTCACTCATGATGATTTGCGTCGTTGCCCTGATGCCTTTCTTGAACTTCCATATCAGGTAAATATTTTGCCTTCTCCCATTCTCTTTTGTCCCTCCTAATATTTAGCAACGTGTCACCTGCCCTCACATGAATGGGTTTTAAGCTGCAAAATCCTGTAAACGAGGGTCACATGATTTGGGCATTCTTTGATCCATTTTGTCACAGCTGCAATAAAAACGCTTGCGGAGTGAATTTGGCGTTCAGGTTTACAAGTTTGAAAAGGAAGTCATACAGTTTTTAACTCTCTGATCAACAAATACTGTAAAGGCTCTATTAAGCCTCCCAAGGGGGGGGGGGCTTCTTTCATTTCTGACACTCAGAGGGGCCTTATCATAAAATCAAATGACAAGGCTAAATATGATAGCTTTTTAGTTCTTTTACCTCAAATTTGGTGGATTTAACGTACAATTTTACGAGTCAAATACATAAATTCGACACAGTTTTATCTCAAATCATATCAAAATGCAAACTTATTCAGATCAATAAATAGAAAATTTCTGGTAACCTCTGGAATTTGATTAAAGTGGGAGGGGGGCTTGATAGAGAGGGGGCTTATTTAGAATTTTTGCTCAGAGGGAGGGGCTTATTAGAGAGGGGGGCCTGATAGAGCTTTTACGGTACGTATTGTTGCTTATTGTGCAATAGTACAGAGATAAACAATTAAATAAATCAAAATATTTGTACTTTGAAATGAATTAAATTAGGCATGACGTTTTGAGAATAACCCAACATCAAGTCAGCTTGATAAAGCTATTGTTTTGTACTCTGGTTGTAAAAGTTAGCATTTCATTAGGCAGGCCTTTGAATACTTTATTTTCAAAACTCAACCGTTGCAACAAAACCCCCTCTGTCGTAAAGTATTTGGGGTATAGATTATCTGGAACGTAACTTGTGTATCTTTTAGTTCTGATTGCAAAATTACCTTTTATTGTCTAGGCCTTCGAGTGCTATCTTTGCAATATTCAGCCACTGCATGGAGAATGGGACATTGCTGCGAATACTCAATTTGCAAATGTTGTTCTGAATCACAAATTCATTGCAAAGGTTTGCCTTCTGTTTCTTCTTTTTGTCGTTAATTCCACAGTTTGATACATTTATCTTTCTTCTGATAACCACCCAAAGCTTGATGTTATTCATGAGAAAATAAGAGGTTGATTATCATAGAGGCACTTATTTCCATACCTTATTACAGGAATTTGATAAAGCAGGAGCTTGACAAAAAGTTAAGAATTTGCCAGTGTTATCACGTGGCATCTAATTTGAGTTAGTATGTAAGTGGTAACATAAAACATTTAATTTTAGATTCTAGGAGCATCATAGAAGAGATTTTACTTAAGAAGTTTGGCATGGTGAAGTATGGTGAAGAAGTTTTACTTTCTATGTATGTTATTTTTTGTTTATTTCTTGTAGGTTTATTCCGTCGTGCAAGATTCGATGCGCGTGGATTTGTACTACGAAGAGGGGGAATTATCCATTCACATAAATGATTGGCTCGTTACAGAAGGATATGCTCAAAAATGCGAAGAGCCTTATGTGTCCAAGGTATGTGTCTTTCCTGAACCCAGCATCATATCGTAGTCTCATCATCAGCAACTTATTTTAAATAGGCTCGTAAATACATGATATAGCAAAATTATTGCTAATTTAGGCCTACTATCTTGCATGTACATCAAATTAAAGCTTGTTCACAATCGCGGAAAGACAGTACAATAAAAACCCGCGTATAAGAACCTACAATTTTGTAAGTCAGCCTAGCTAGGTTCTTATGTTTTGGGTATTTAGTGGGAAATGAGGCTGTTCAGGTTCTTAAATTGGTTCTTATTTTATTCATGGCTTTCAGGACTTTCTTTTCTTCAGATTCAAACTTCAGGCCTATTATTTACTGTCAGTTCACATTAGTTGAGTTTATGAGATATATTCCCCGACAGAAATTTGTGGAAGAATCAGAAATGTTTATATAATCCAGAGAAAATCTTTCAAAAGCTTCTCATCAGGTAATATAAACATTTTTTATTCTTCCACAAACTTCTGTTGTGCAACTTCTGTTGTGCAAACCCTATGCTCTCTACAAATAAGAACCTATTTCAAATTCCAGGCTGAATGAGTTCTTATATAATTGGGGTTTAATTGCAAAATTTCAACCTGTAGGTTCTTAATCCACTAGGTTCTTATACGCGGGTTTTTACTGTACTATAGAATATGATACATACATAATAATCATTCATAGATGATCTGTTTGATTAAGCAGGTTAAAATTTATGTCAGCTGAAGGTGATGTGGACTTGGCTACTACTCTAAATGTCCATAGGAATATAAACTGTAAAATTTAAAAGTGTAACTTCTAGTCATGTCCATAAATTTAAGGAATTCATTTGGTTTAACTAATAGTTCAAACAAAAAAGATCTATAAATAGATTTAATTTATGAATTTATGATTCAAAGGTTATGGCATCGTTATGGTCAAAGGCATCGTTAGATTCCCAATCTGCGGTTCAAATGTTTTGAATACCCTACTGTTGCATTTCTCGCCCTTCAAACATCTTACGTGGTTTTTAACAATAAGAAATGTGCTTGCTTGTTTTAATGTGGCTGGTAAAGTCGGCCAAAGCATGTTTCCTAGGAAAGATATAGTCTCAATTCCAAAGGTCGTTGTATGCACCTTTAAAAATTTTGAGTCGTTACTGTGTCTTAGATTGTAACCAATGGTCCGCTCAGTAAAATATCCTTCATAAATAAGCAGTGATATTCATGTTATGTTGACATGGTTTCGTGTTTAATAAAGACACGTGATATTCATGTTATGTTGACATGGTTTCGTGTTTAATAAAGACACGCTCCACCCCGTAATGGACCGTATGAGTATATTGATGATAACGATATGTTAATGTTTATAGATGGCGAGGGAAAATGCAGAGAAAATTGACAAATCGATAAAAGAAAATGAAGATTTGGTGAGGCAAATCGACGAAGAATCGCGCAATTACGACATCGAACAATATGACGTCACAAAGGTAAATGGTATACGTGGGAACATTTTGAGATGGGGGTTTGATCCCCCTCTTGCAACCAAAATTGTCTCCGTTATTCTTTGGAACGAAGATGCGTCTACACGTAGTTGGACAATAAAAAAAGGGAAATTTAACTAATGGTGTATTCTGTCATTTGGAATTCTTTCACAAAAATTTCCTGTAAAATGTTTGAGATGAGTGTTTCTTCTGCGTGAGTTTTTGAAAGAATATACGTCCACATTTGCACAAAGCAAAGAAGTTGCTAACGAAGGTGAGATATCGAGACATTTTTGAAAGCTTTGTGATATGTTTTTATTCTCCTCTTCATATCTCATATGCTATGGAACAATTGATTTTGATTCATCATTTAAAGAATACCTTGACCTTTACTTTTAATGTTCATAATTTCATTTCAGATCAATTTACGGGGTCCATTCACGCCGTACGAAACAAGTTTCTACAGTCTTACCTCCAATGGAAGATTCAGGTAAAATGTTTTAAGATTTGTAGGTAGAAGCACCGCAGCGTGACGAAAAATAACAGCAAATTGTGTGAATTTAAAAAAATATTTATGTATTCAAATTTACACATATTTGCTGTTGTTTTTCATCGTGTTGCAGAGTTTCTACCAACAAACTTTTTCATCTACTCATCATAATACTCTCAATTTAACGATCTTTTCGTTACACACTGGTTACATTAAAAAAATCTGAATGTTGAAACATGATTTTATGACCCAGATTTTTTTAAAGTTTTTAATTTTGTTAATGAAATTTTTAACCGTTTTTAATGCTAAAAAGAGCCTTATAAAGTTATAATGTTATGATATTATAAAGTTATACCAATAATCAAATTGCCATTTTCTCCCGATTTAGAGCAACATTAGTGGAAAGGGATTCAGTAAACAGTGTTTTTATTTGTGAAGAACCTCAAGATAAGCATCCACGATTAATGGTATCTGCAAATGTTGGTGTGAATGCAACTGGAAATACGCTTCTTGCCAGGTAATCACCTTTTCCTCCTTACGATATTTTTCAGAGTGTTTATGTTTCAGAGTGTTTGTGTTTCAGAGTGTTTATGTTTCAGAGTGTTTATGTTTCAGAGTGTTTATGTTTCAGAGTGTTTGTATTTCAGAGTGTTTGTATTTCAGAGTGTTTGTATTTCAGAGTGTTTGTATTTCAGAGTGTTTGTATTTCAGAGTGTTTGTATTTCAGAGTGTATGTATTTCAGAGTGTTTGTATTTCAGAGTGTTTGTATTTCAGAGTGTTTATGTTTCAGAGTGTTTGTGTTTCAGAGTGTTTGTATTTCAGAGTGTTTATGTTTCAGAGTGTTTGTATTTCAGAGTGTTTATGTTTCAGAGTGTTTGTATTTCAGAGTGTTTGTATTTCAGAGTGTTTGTATTTCAGAGTGTTTGTATTTCAGAGTGTTTGTATTTCAGAGTGTTTGTATTTCAGAGTGTTTGTATTTCAGAGTGTTTGTATTTCAGAGTGTTTGTATTTCAGAGTGTTTGTATTTCAGAGTGTTTATGTTTTAGAGTGTTTGTATTTCAGAGTGTTTGTATTTCAGAGTGTTTATATTTCAGAGTGTTTGTATTTCAGAGTGTTTGTATTTCAGAGTGTTTGTATTTCAGAGTGTTTGTATTTCAGAGTGTTTATGTTTCAGAGTTTATTTCAGAGTGTTTATGTTTCAGAGTGTTTGTATTTCAGAGTGTTTGTGTTTCAGAGTGTTTGTGTTTCAGAGTGTTTATGTTTCAGAGTGTTTATGTTTCAGAGTGTTTGTGTTTCAGAGTGTTTATGTTTCAGAGTGTTTATGTTTCAGAGTGTTTGTATTTCAGAGTGTTTATGTTTCAGAGTGTTTATGTTTCAGAGTGTTTGTATTTCAGAGTGTTTGTATTTCAGAGTGTTTGTATTTCAGAGTGTTTGTATTTCAGAGTGTTTGTATTTCAGAGTGTTTGTATTTCAGAGTGTATGTATTTCAGAGTGTTTGTATTTCAGAGTGTATGTATTTCAGAGTGTTTGTATTTCAGAGTGTTTGTATTTCAGAGTGTTTGTATTTCAGAGTGTTTGTATTTCAGAGTGTTTGTATTTCAGAGTGTTTGTATTTCAGAGTGTTTGTATTTCAGAGTGTTTATATTTCAGAGTGTTTGTATTTCAGAGTGTTTGTATTCCAGAGTGTTTGTATTTCAGAGTGTTTGTATTTCAGAGTGTTTGTATTTCAGAGTGTCTGTATTTCAGAGTGTTTGTATTTCAGAGTGTTTGTATTTCAGAGTGTTTATTTCAGAGTGTTTGTATTTCAGAGTGTTTGTATTTCAGAGTGTTTGTATTTCAGAGTGTTTATGTTTCAGAGTGTTTATGTTTCAGAGTGTTTGTGTTTCAGAGTGTTTATGTTTCAGAGTGTTTATGTTTCAGAGTGTTTATGTTTCAGAGTGTTTATGTTTCAGCGAGTTTATGTTTCAGCGAGTTTATGTTTCAGAGTTTTTATGTTTCAGACTGTTCATGTTTCTTTTCCCAGATGTGCAACGACCCAAATCTTTCAGATTAAACGACATATAGTCAGTTTTATGCGGAAAAGTTTTTGGCAAATAATTGGCAAATTGTTACCCCAAAGATAATCCTGTTATTTTAGACTTTGTTGTAGAAATAGTTAGCATATGGCGTTGAAATGTCCTGTGTCCTACACACAAAATCGAAGCTTGGAACCACTTCTGTTATTTTTTCGGTCATCAGAGAAAATTTTGAAAGTTGTCTATCATGCAGATACTAACCGGTTTTGTGTTACACAGTAAAATATAAAGCCCGGGATCTTAATAGTACAGACGAAGCTTGTAAGCAATTCTGACTCATGTCATTTAGTCAAATGCATTTGTTACTGCCATGTCGGTGAATTTTATTGTTAATTTCACAGGCCTAACGTCGTTGATGTGGTCCTTGTATCTTATCATACAAGGCTATGGGAAACTGGGGGAAATGTGTGATTAACAATTGGGAATGGCACTCTTGTTTCCCTCCTTTTTGAAACTTCAATCTTGGAAATTAAGTACTATGCAGACTTGGTTTCTGATATGGTATTTCTTGTATGGTTTCTGAGTGTAGTCTGTGCTTTCTAATGAAACTTTTTCTTTAATTTTGACATGTTTTTCTTATAGAGATACAACAGTGATGCCTAACATCCATGGTATTGCATCATTAATGCCGCTGCTATTTGCTCCTTTTGCTGAGTACAGGTATGTCTGTCATACATGCATTCTGTTTCCTTTACCTAGTTTTCAGAGACATTTTCATTCAAATTTTCGTCCTAGCATTAGTTACTTGACAGATTCTCTCTCAGAAAATAGAAAACAGTTAACCTTGTGACGTCATTTGATTACAGGATCAACAAGGAACGAACGAAGATCATTGGTGCAATCTGTGGCCTAGGATACGCGGATTCAACCAGTTCTGCTATTTTACCTGAACATGATATGGAGGTTGCTTTCGATGTTGAATTTTCCCGGAATGACGTCAGCGATGTGAGTAAATCACGTGATGTCCTTTGCTTTGTTTCGTTGTTTTTGTTATTTTTGGTGTTGATTTTGAATATCAGTTAAATGCATATTTAACCGCAGTTAATGGAACTGAGAAGGCGCATTTGCTTCTTGTTTTGTCCTGTTGCTACATGACACATTCCAGAGGGATTACCAATATTGTGTTGTTTGTTCTTGATCAGTTTTGCACGTGCAAGCATGCAATGGCTGCTGGCTAAATTTAACTTTATCCCCACCCTCCACCCTCTCAGATTGGTGGTTTGCGATTGGTTTCATTTTTCTTAGTTTTCCATTTTGCATTTTTGTTTGGTCTGCCGAAAGGTTTAGACCCAGGTGTAGTAGCCCGGAAAATTGCATTTCTAGGTCAATTACCGACCATAAAAGCGCATATTTACTCTTGTTGCACGGGCTATTGCACTGTACTCCCAGCATCAAGAGCAGGTGAGTAGGTTTGTTTGGTTTTATATTCGGAAGTAACATTAAACATTATATCAAAACACAGAAAGCAATCAAATTTTGATTCACTGAAGTTCTTAAATTTTTGCCGAGCAAATCAAAGTATGTGTTTTGAAGTTTCATACTTTATGTTTATATTGCATTGCTTCTTGTTTTTGTTGTGAAATGCAACTTTTAGTGTTTTTATTTTCTTTCCTATATGATTCTGAAACAGGCTTTTCCTAAGAATAAAGATAGTTTTTTCCTACCAAAATGGTTTGTTTGCTTGCATCTTCAGCTGATATTCTCAAACTTAACTGGCTTCCAATAGTGGAAAGAAGAGAATTTAATTGCATGAAAATGACTTTTAAAGCGATTCACAACGAGAATTGGCCATCCATTAACCGCATTGAAATAAAGAAGACCAATCGTACTCTTCGTAACAGTAACGAACTGAAGTTGAGCGCATCAATGATCAAGGATACCTTTCAAGACACTGCGGGCAAGCTATTCAACAAACTCCCAACAGAAATCAGGGAACAGAAATCATTGACCTCATTCTGTACAAAACTGAGAGCGGACCTAACAAGGCGTGCTAAAGAACGTCTTTGTCCTTAATTGACTTCTACTATATATTTTATCTTTAATTTCTTCTTAGTTGCTGCCTAATTTATATTGTAACTTAATATTTTTTACAGATTGTAATATATTAGGGAAATTGCATTTTTAATTCGAGTTGAAGAGCCACAATTATTGTGGATATACTCACCTAGACCTTGTATGTATGTGCTTGCTTGCAACTATTTACAAGATATTCAAGAAGCTGACAAGTATTTGCTGCAGATATTACTAAATTAGCTCACTTACTATATCTTAGCTCACTTACTATTTCTTAGCTCATTTACTATTTCTAAAATAGGACCTGAGATTTCTGCGCTATTTGAGTTCTGTTTGATAAGATCATTTCAGTGTGTTGGGGAAAGTTTCATGTCTTTGATTTTATTTGCAGGTGAATGCTGTAAGAAAAGGAATAAATCTCGCAATCAAAGACGAAGAATTATGGGGTACAGCTGCTGTTGAAAAAATCCAAAGATTCTCGAGAAAAAAAGTCCTGGAGTGAGTATTATTCATCTTTCTGTCGAAATTATGATATCAGCTAAGTATATTGATTTATAATCAAACTATTATTCATAAATAGGTCATTCTTTTTCATTTTGGTTACATTTTTGCCAACAACTTTGCCAACACCAACGGTTAGTGCAAAAATCCATAAAAATTGGTTCTCCCTTGATAATTACTGAATGATTTTCTAAGAATAACTGCATTGATACCTATACCTAGCACAGATTGAAAACAACCAATTAGAAATTATTGAGCTTCATTTACGAAAGGACCCTTTTGAAGAATTTAGCTTTGGGAGCTCTTTCAACCATAAAATAGTTCTTTGGGTGATTACAGGGGTAAAATGATGCTTTTGTTTTTAGGTTTCTTCACAAAAAAAGAAATGACACGGAGAGAGAAGAATTTCCAAAACAATATTTATGGAATCAGGTAAACATAGTAATGTACATTTGAATGTGGAGATGTAACATTTTTATAAGAGAGAATCTTTCGGGTGCATTATTGTATTTTTATTGTAGCTACGAGAGCTATCAAATCATTTTAGGAAATCCAGATATGCAAGATTTTGAAAATCTTAAAAGAATTTTTCTGTGTAATTCTGCAGTCTTTTTTCTGCACGAGTAACATATTGTATTTTCCACAGTATGCAGGCAATAGGCTGTTGCATTCTCGATCATTGTCACAAGGCATGCAAGCCCATTACTGCAAAGTTTGTTTTTGGCGCGTTTTTATCTCTATCAATCTTTGATAATAATGCGAAATTGTCTACCCATTATGCTGTTGTGATATTCCACAATTTTCGTCTTAGATTCCTGAGATTGCTCGGCTAGAACCCGCTGCGGAGGATGATTCAATTTCCCCATTGTATACGTTGCATTGTGGTGTTTTTCTTCAAAATGCGGAGGAGAGGACACTATCAACACATAAACGAAAAGAACAACAAGTTCGAGATTTATACACGATGGCAGGAAGGTATGTTCATTTGCTGAATAACTAAAGTCTGCTCGTCGTCAAGACTTGACAATTTCAGTAGAGATTGAAGCCAAGCCGTATTGTTGAACCACTATGGTAGAACATATTGCAAGATTTTTCGTTACACAGTCGTCCGAGTATGAGGATAGAAAGACGAAAATCGAGAATCAGAAAAACATCAAACTAGACGGCCTTGTGTGGCGCTTTTACATTGGTTTTGCAAAATGATGCATGTAAAGATGAAGTTGCGTGTTTAGCGCCAAGCGCTGGAATCGCAGAAGTATAGAATTAACATTGTATATTTTATTCCAACAGATCCACAGAAAGATTTGCCGAGCCAGTGATTTGCCCACTATGCAACGTGCAGTGTAATCACCCTCATGGTCTTGAATTGCATTTGACATCAAGACTTCACAGACAAGAGGAACATCTACTCTTTAATGCAGCGAACAATACTCAACATTAAGACCACTACTTGCTACTGACCAAAGCTTCCTGCATTCATGACCTGTGATTACATCGTGACTCATAGACACGGCCTAGTTGATGTCGATTGCGGAGCATTTAAAACAGGTTAGCTGCGAAAGAGTTTTATGATATTGATTCCTAGTTACATATCGTTGCTGTTCTGGTAAATTCCTTATCTCCAGATTCCTGATATGCAAATTTCAAAACAGCAATTTTATAAAATGAAGCTATTTCTTATTCATTCAAAAGTCAGGCATCTTTTAATCTTTGATGACAACTATGGTTGCGTGTAATTTTTCTCTATTTTTCAACACAACATGAAATCCAGACATGTTTTAATGATAAAAGAGTACCCATGAACAGAGCACAACTGAAAATTAGGCCTATTTGCCCATACCTCGCTATTTTAGTTGATGTTTTGATGTTGCATTAGGTATGAAAGCTTAAGGGTTTTCAGAGCACCACCGCGTATTACGCATTTTGTACATACATAGCCATGTTTCTTTTTGTTGATATTGAAATGTTTTGTTAGACATAAGTCTGCGTAGGATATTGTATTTTGATAAAGTAAAAAGCTGCCTCTAGAGACCTTCAAGAGAGCGACACATTTGAACTTTGTGATCTTTTGTTGACCAACGAAAAGATTGACCAATAAATAATAATAATAATAATAATAATAATTAATAATGAATCAGAATGGCTGACTGCACTTTTAAACTGCTGAATGTACCATGGAACTTCAATTATGACTAACTTTGTTTGAGTAAGATTTGTGGATGCGTGAGATTGATACTGGAAGGGAAAGGAAGGGATGGGGCAAGTGAGTGGCTCCAACGATTGAGCATAGATTTGCAATTCTAAGCTTCTGAACAACTTATCTTGTAGAAAGTCAATATTTGATAGCTGCTTTCTTTGCCAAGAAAATATTAAAATAAAAGAGAGTCAGTGACTGTCTCAAAAACCTTATGCATTCATCTACTTTGATAGGCCAGTTAACATCCTTTCAACCACTGAATACTTTGACAACCTTAACCTATTTCTGGTGATACCAGAGTGAAGTTTCTTGCAGCTTTCTACTTTTAAGTTATTAATAGCCATTGATATGTATTGACTTGAGGGCGATTTGCGGAATGTGAAACGCCAAAATTGTGTTTTTTGTTATCTTCCGTTCGTAACATAACAGAAGATTTAGGAGAAGGTAGACCATCAGTGTTCTTAACGGGGTACATTTTTTGAGCAAGTAATCTATTAGTTTTTTTTTCATCTTCTAATACCTATCATAAGAGTTCAGTGTTGTGGTTTTCAAACTTGGACCATTTTCGTGATATAAACTGGTCTTGGATTTTAGGCGTAAAATAAGGGATATAAAAATTAGTTGATATTCATCAGAAATTTAAGCCAAAAACCGAACTTCTCGAAGTGGGCTGATTTTCGTCAAAAAGGTAAGCCTATAGCCTTGCTTTTTGCCCAGAAATCCAGCATCTTGAAATGGGCTGATTTTCGTCAAAAAGGTAAGCCTATAGCCTTGCTTTTTGCCCAGAAATAGAGCATCTCAAAATGGGCTGATTTTCGTCAAAAAGGTAAGCCTATAGCCTTGCTTTTTGCTCAGAAATCGAGCATCTCAAAATGGGCTGATTTTCGTCAAAAAAGTAAGCCTAAGCCTATAGCCTTGCTGATTTTGCCCAGAAATAGAGCATCTCAGCATCTCGAAAAGGTAAATGGGCTGATTTTCGTCAAAAAGGTAAGCCTATAGCCTTGCTTTTTGCCCAGAAATCCAGCATCTCGAAATGGGCTGATTTTCGTGAAAAAGGTAAGCCTATAGCCTTGCTTTTTGCCCAGAAATCCAGCATCTCGAAATGGGCTGATTTTCGTGAAAAAGGTAAGCCTATAGCCTTGCTTTTTGCCCAGAAATCCAGTATCTCAAAATGGGCTGATTTTCGTGAAAAAGGTAAGCCTATAGCCTTGCTTTTTGCCCAGAAATCCAGCATCTCGAAATGGGCTGATTTTCGTCAAAAAGGTAAGCCTATAGCCTTGCTTTTTGCCCAGAAATCCAGCATCTCGAAATGGGCTGATTTTCGTCAAAAAGGTAAGCCTATAGCCTTGCTTTTTGCTCAGAAATCCAGCATCTCGAAATGGGCTGATTTTCGTCAAAAAGGTAAGCCTATAGCCTTGCTTTTTGCTCAGAAATTCAGCATCTCGAAATGGGCTGATTTTCGTCAAAAAGGTAAGCCTATAGCCTTGCTTTTTGCTCAGAAATCCAGTATCTCAAAATGGGCTGATTTTCGTGAAAAAGGTAAGCCTATAGCCTTGCTTTTTGCCCAGAAATCCAGCATCTGGAAATGGGCTGATTTTCGTCAAAAAGGTAAGCCTATAGCCTTGCTTTTTGCCCAGAAATCCAGCATCTCGAAATGGGCTGATTTTCGTGAAAAAGGTAAGCCTATAGCCTTGCTTTTTGCCCAGAAATCCAGTATCTCAAAATGGGCTGATTTTCGTGAAAAAGGTAAGCCTATAGCCTTGCTTTTTGCCCAGAAATAGAGCATCTCGAAATGGGCTGATTTTCGTCAAAAAGGTAAGCCTATAGCCTTGCTTTTTGCCCAGAAATACAGCATCTCGAAATGGGCTGATTTTCGTCAAAAAGGTAAGCCTATAGCCTTGCTTTTTGCTCAGAAATCCAGCATCTCAAAATGGACTAATTTTCGTCAAAAAGGTAAGCCTATAGCCTTGCTTTTTGCTCAGAAATCCAGCATCTTGAAATGGGCTGATTTTCGTCAAAAAGGTAAGCCTATAGCCTTGCTTTTTGCTCAGAAATTCAGCATCTCGAAATGGGCTGATTTTCGTCAAAAAGATAAGCCTATAGCCTTGCTTTTTGCCCAGAAATCCAGCATCTCGAAATGGGCTGATTTTCGTCAAAAGGTAAGCCTATAGCCTTGCTTTTTGCTCAGAAATCCAGCATCTCGAAATGGGCTGATTTTCGTCAAAAAGGTAAGCCTATAGCCTTGCTTTTTGCTCAGAAATTCAGCATCTCGAAATGGGCTGATTTTCGTCAAAAAGGTAAGCCTATAGCCTTGCTTTTTGCCCAGAAATCCAGCATCTCGAAATGGGCTGATTTTCGTCAAAAAGGTAAGCCTATAGCCTTGCTTTTTGCCCAGAAATAGAGCATCTCGAAATGGGCTGATTTTCGTGAAAAAGGTAAGCCTATAGCCTTGCTTTTTGCCCAGAAATCCAGCATCTCGAAATGGGCTGATTTTCGTCAAAAAGGTAAGCCTATAGCCTTGCTTTTTGATCAGAAATCCAGCATCTCAAAATGGACTAATTTTCGTCAAAAAGGTAAGCCTATAGCCTTGCTTTTTGCTCAGAAATCCAGCATCTCAAAATGGGCTGATTTTCGTCAAAAAGGTAAGCCTATAGCCTTGCTTTTTGCCCAGAAATCCAGCATCTCGAAATGGGCTGATTTTCGTCAAAAAGGTAAGCCTATAGCCTTGCTTTTTGCTCAGAAATCCAGCATCTCAAAATGGACTAATTTTCGTCAAAAAGTTAAGCCTATAGCCTTGCTTTTTGCCCAGAAATAGAGCTTCTCGAAATGGGCTGATTTTCGTCAAAAAAGATAAGCCTATAGCCTTGCCTTTTGCTTAGAAATCCAGCATCTTGAAATGGGCTGATTTTCGTCAAAAGGGTAAGCCTATAGCCTTGGTTTTTGCTCAGAAATCCAGCATCTCAAAATGGGCTGATTTTCGTCAAAAAGGTAAGCCTATAGCCTTGCTTTTTGCCCAGAAATAGAGCATCTCGAAATGGGCTGATTTTCGTGAAAAAGGTAAGCCTATAGCCTTGCTTTTTGCTCAGAAATCCAGTATCTCAAAATGGGCTGATTTTCGTGAAAAAGGTAAGCCTATAGCCTTGCTTTTTGCCCAGAAATCCAACATCTCGAAATGGGCTGATTTTCGTCAAAAAGATAAGCCTGTAGCCTTGCTTTTTGCTCAGAAAGCCAGCATCTCGAAAGGGGCTGATTTTCGTCAAACAGGTAAGCCTATAGCCTTGCTTTTTGCTCAGAAATCCAGCATCTGGAAATGGGCTGATTTTCGTCAAAAAGGTAAGCCTATAGCCTTGCTTTTTGCCCAGAAATAGAGCATCTCGAAATGGGCTGATTTTCGTCAAAAAGGTAAGCCTATAGCCTTGCTTTTTGCTCAGAAATCCAGCATCTCGAAATGGGCTGATTTTCGTCGAAAAGGTAAGCCTATAGCCTTGCTTTTTGCTCAGAAATAGAGCATCTCAAAATGGGCTGATTTTCGTCAAAAAGGTAAGCCTATAGCCTTGCTTTTTGCCCAGAAATTCAGCATCTCGAAATGGGCTGATTTTCGTCAAAAAAGTAAGCCTGTAGCCTTGCTTTTTGCTCAGAAATTCAGCATCTCGAAATGGGCTGATTTTCGTGAAAAAGGTAAGCCTATAGCCTTGCTTTTTGCTCAGAAATCCAGCATCTCAAAATGGACTAATTTTCGTCAAAAGGGTAATCCTATAGCCTTGCTTTTTGCCCAGAAATTCAGCATCTCAAAATGGACTAATTTTCGTGAAAAAGGTAAGCCTATAGCCTTGCTTTTTGCTCAGAAATCCAGCATCTCAAAATGGACTAATTTTCGTCAAAAAGGTAAGCCTATAGCCTTGCTTTTTGCCCATAAATCCAGCATCTGGAAATGGGCTGATTTTCGTCAAAAGGGTAAGCCTATAGCCTTGCTTTTTGCTCAGAAATTCAGCATCTCGAAATGGGCTGATTTTCGTGAAAAAGGTAAGCCTATAGCCTTGCTTTTTGCTCAGAAATCCAGCATCTCGAAATGGGCTGATTTTCGTCGAAAAGGTAAGCCTATAGCCTTGCTTTTTGCTCAGAAATAGAGCATCTCAAAATGGACTAATTTTCGTCAAAAGGGTAATCCTATAGCCTTGCTTTTTGCCCAGAAATCCAGCATCTCAAAATGGACTAATTTTCGTCAAAAGGGTAAGCCTATAGCCTTGCTTTTTGCCCAGAAATTCAGCATCTGGAAATGGGCTGATTTTCGTGAAAAAGGTAAGCCTATAGCCTTGCTTTTTGCTCAGAAATCCAGGATCTCAAAATGGACTAATTTTCGTCAAAAGGGTAAGCCTATAGCCTTGCTTTTTGCCCAGAAATTCAGCATCTGGAAATGGGCTGATTTTCGTGAAAAAGGTAAGCCTATAGCCTTGCTTTTTGCTCAGAAATCCAGCATCTCAAAATGGACTAATTTTCGTCAAAAGGGTAAGCCTATAGCCTTGCTTTTTACCCAGAAATTCAGCATCTGGAAATGGGCTGATTTTCGTGAAAAAGGTAAGCCTATAGCCTTGCTTTTTGCTCAGAAATCCAGCATCTCAAAATGGACTAATTTTCGTCAAAAGGGTAAGCCTATAGCCTTGCTTTTTACCCAGAAATCCAGGATCTCGAAATGGGCTGATTTTCGTCAAAAAGGTAAGCCTATAGCCTTGCTTTTTGCCCAGAAATAGAGCATCTCGAAATGGGCTGATTTTCGTGAAAAAGGTAAGCCTATAGCCTTGCTTTTTGCTCAGAAATCCAGCATCTCAAAATGGACTAATTTTCGTCAAAAGGGTAAGCCTATAGCCTTGCTTTTTGCCCAGAAATTCAGCATCTGGAAATGGGCTGATTTTCGTGAAAAAGGTAAGCCTATAGCCTTGCTTTTTGCTCAGAAATCCAGCATCTCAAAATGGACTAATTTTCGTCAAAAGGGTAATCCTATAGCCTTGCTTTTTGCCCAGAAATTCAGCATCTCAAAATGGACTAATTTTCGTGAAAAAGGTAAGCCTATAGCCTTGCTTTTTGCTCAGAAATCCAGCATCTCAAAATGGACTAATTTTCGTCAAAAAGGTAAGCCTATAGCCTTGCTTTTTGCCCATAAATCCAGCATCTGGAAATGGGCTGATTTTCGTCAAAAGGGTAAGCCTATAGCCTTGCTTTTTGCCCAGAAATTCAGCATCTGGAAATGGGCTGATTTTCGTGAAAAAGGTAAGCCTATAGCCTTGCTTTTTGCTCAGAAATCCAGCATCTCAAAATGGGCTGATTTTCGTCGAAAAGGTAAGCCTATAGCCTTGCTTTTTGCTCAGAAATCCAGCATCTCAAAATGGACTAATTTTCGTCAAAAGGGTAATCCTATAGCCTTGCTTTTTGCCCAGAAATCCAGCATCTCAAAATGGACTAATTTTCGTCAAAAGGGTAAGCCTATAGCCTTGCTTTTTGCCCAGAAATTCAGCATCTGGAAATGGGCTGATTTTCGTGAAAAAGGTAAGCCTATAGCCTTGCTTTTTGCTCAGAATTCCAGGATCTCAAGATGGACTAATTTTCGTCAAAAGGGTAAGCCTATAGCCTTGCTTTTTGCCCAGAAATTCAGCATCTGGAAATGGGCTGATTTTCGTGAAAAAGGTAAGCCTATAGCCTTGCTTTTTGCTCAGAAATCCAGCATCTCAAAATGGACTAATTTTCGTCAAAAGGGTAAGCCTATAGCCTTGCTTTTTGCCCAGAAATTCAGCATCTGGAAATGGGCTGATTTTCGTGAAAAAGGTAAGCCTATAGCCTTGCTTTTTGCTCAGAAATCCAGCATCTCAAAATGGACTAATTTTCGTCAAAAGGGTAAGCCTATAGCCTTGCTTTTTACCCAGAAATCCAGGATCTCGAAATGGGCTGATTTTCGTCAAAAAGGTAAGCCTATAGCCTTGCTTTTTGCCCAGAAATAGAGCATCTCGAAATGGGCTGATTTTCGTGAAAAAGGTAAGCCTATAGCCTTGCTTTTTGCTCAGAAATCCAGCATCTCAAAATGGACTAATTTTCGTCAAAAGGGTAAGCCTATAGCCTTGCTTTTTGCCCAGAAATTCAGCATCTGGAAATGGGCTGATTTTCGTGAAAAAGGTAAGCCTATAGCCTTGCTTTTTGCTCAGAAATCCAGCATCTCAAAATGGACTAATTTTCGTCAAAAGGGTAAGCCTATAGCCTTGCTTTTTACCCAGAAATCCAGCATCTCAAAATGGACTAATTTTCGTGAAAAAGGTAAGCCTATAGCCTTGCTTTTTGCTCAGAAATCCAGCATCTCAAAATGGACTAATTTTCGTCAAAAAGGTAAGCCTATAGCCTTGCTTTTTGCCCATAAATCCAGCATCTGGAAATGGGCTGATTTTCGTCAAAAGGGTAAGCCTATAGCCTTGCTTTTTGCCCAGAAATTCAGCATCTGGAAATGGGCTGATTTTCGTGAAAAAGGTAAGCCCATAGCCTTGCTTTTTGCTCAGAAATCCAGCATCTCAAAATGGGCTGATTTTCGTCGAAAAGGTAAGCCTATAGCCTTGCTTTTTGCTCAGAAATCCAGCATCTCAAAATGGACTAATTTTCGTCAAAAGGGTAATCCTATAGCCTTGCTTTTTGCCCAGAAATCCAGCATCTCAAAATGGACTAATTTTCTTCAAAAGGGTAAGCCTATAGCCTTGCTTTTTGCCCAGAAATTCAGCATCTGGAAATGGGCTGATTTTCGTGAAAAAGGTAAGCCTATAGTAGCACATTTATGCCCCATAAATGTTTTTTAACACACAGGCGGAGGTTAATTAATTTACCGTTCTGCGCACGCCATTTCCCGCGGTTTTTCATCTCCCTTCCCAGCATGCATTATAGTTGAGAGCACATGCAACGTTTCGTTTAGGCCATTCGTTCCTGATTTTTTTTAGCCTAAGAGTTTCTACTATAACGCGCTTTTCAAGACCAAGATTACGTTCGAAACTATCTTGTTGCATCAGAAGAGAAACGACTCCATTTGAAGTTCATTTTTCACGCTGCGCAGACATGTTGGCATGAAAGAGCAAGGAACTTTGTTGTGTGGTTTCTTGGCACGTCTTCTAATGGTGAAATGGCCTAAGTAGGTAGGCTGATTTCCGTCATAATGGCCGATGAAGAACAGCGAATATTCTCTCTTGCATTCTCTCATTAACGGATTTCATATCAAGTGGAACTGCGGTTTGAATCCCATGTGACCGATATAATTATGACTCGGTCAGGTCAAGTCATTCACGTTAATCTTCAACTGCACGATCATGATCATTTTACATCACACAAATTTATAGTCTGGAATGGAAATTTGAATCATGTAACCAGATGAATTCCAGCCCTTGGAAGCATGGCCAACAGGAATAAGAAATCAAGGATAGTTTGAGAGTCGATAAAACACTTTGCTATTCAGTATTACTGTTTGTTGGTATTCATTCATCATTTGCTTCCACATCCATCAGCATCCATCACCACATCGTCATTGACAAGCTGTATGGTTTTGAATGATTGAATACAAGTAAGTGGCAACACTGTTTGATGGCTGGTGAACTGCTAACCACTCAGCAACTTGCGTGATGGAATTATCCATGGCAATTCATTGGAAAAGTGGGGATCTCAAATAAGGGGAACAAAAAGAATTTGAAAACAGAAAGGTAATTCATTGAATCCTTGTTAATAAAGTTTCTGTCTTTACAATTAACTAACTACAGGGCCTAAACCTTCTCATCCAGCAGATCAATTGATCTAAGATTTTCAACCTTTATCAGCGTAATAAAACTACCAAAAAATTTCACCAAGTCTTAGATGTGGAATTCAGTCAGCTCTCATAACCCGTTTAAAAATCTGAAAAGTTGTGTTATTTGGTAGTTACAGTAGGAGCCGTTATAGAGATCAATCTCAGGAAGTCTTTAGTTTTACCTAACCTTGAAGCCAATAATTTGCAGAGTGCTGCCAGACCAATCACAAAGTATGGCCACGCTTCTATCGAGTCTACTGTCATGACACTTATTTTGCAATATTGTATTGTTCAAGCTACAATGTGTACCAAAAGAAGAAGGACATTATGGATATATGCCCTCTTTATACACTGTTTTTCCTCAGGTTTATGGCCATGTTACATTCACTTAACCACTTAACCAGTATAGTATTAGCGAACAAATCCTTTGCCCTGAGTTTTTGTTTGTCTGTTTGTCAGCAACACAGCCATCAGCTCTTGGTGGCTGATTAATATAGTCACATCCTCAATAATGTTAGCACAACAATAATATAGTAGTCACATGAGGTGTCAACCCAGGAATTCCAACTTTCTCATGTTTTAGTGTTACAATGCATATTCTCAAACGTGTTACTTAATTAGCTTATCAATCTATGACACAATCTTAGTTCTGCAGCTGCACAAGACACCTACACAGGTTGTCTCAGAATCTTGTGAAGTAGGACACCTATAATCTTCCAGCACAATCATGACGTGACAACGAACTTCCCTACTGCATTACCCCACCCTCATTCAGTGTGCTTCGTAATGACATTGTGTCACTTTCATAACCTTGATTTTGATTCACTCTCTGACAATCGCAAGAAGCATGCTAGGTGAAGCAATAATAACTACAAACCGTTGTCAGTCAAAATGTGCAATCCAACCCCCCCCCCCCCTTTTTCACTTTCTCTTTCATTTTCAGGAATTTTCTCAGCTAAGCTTACATGTTAGTCTAATATAAGAAGATAGTCAAATAGTCTAATATATCTACGAAAGAACGCTTACAAGTATGAGTACACGAAAAACATTTAAAAAATTGCTGAAGAGGACAAGTAAAAATAACTCATAATAAGCTTTCGAGCCATTTGCACTCCCTTTCACCTACATCACCCCTCCTTTTGTTTCTATTGCTGGAAGTTTCAGGATTGTTTAAACGGTCATGCACAGTCTTAGGATACACACACAAACACACACAGAAAAATAGAAATAACAAATTTATCATTACATCGCAGGGCTGGAGATTAGAAAGTATCACCTCAGCAATGTCAGAAACAGGAAGGGTGCTCTAATACTCAGCAATTTGTATTACACCCCATCCCCTACTTGGCAGTCCCACCACCCTTCTCTCTCTCTCTTTATCTCATTATCTGCAGATTCAGAAGGCTCAGACAAAAGGAATTCATCAAGTACCGAAAGAATCCACCAGTATTGGTTCAGGTATAAAAGAGAGTAGCATAGAGAAGCAAAAACAAAAACAAACAAACAAACAATTAATCTAGATTAATCAATCCAAAGATTCACCATTATGCAACCCCCCCCCACCCTTCCGCCTTTGTTTTTTTCTTGCAGGTCAAGTAGGTTCACAACTTTATCCCAAACAATTCTTGACCACAACAAGCAGACCAACAAACGTACAAAAATACTGTTTTTAATTAAATAAAAAACAAACAAACAAACAACAAATTCAATGCTCACCTGTCGCCACCCCTTCTTTATGTATCTCTATGAGTTTTTCTTTGCAGACCAAACAGTCAACCTACTCACCTACTCTATGCAAAGCCTTGCAGGCAACAAACAAATGTTGACTTTATTACAGGAAAATGTTCACAACAAATGTCACAAATATATAACAACAACAAAATTATTATCAAATAGAACACACCAGCTGAATCAGCCTGGCCTATGTTAATCAGGCAAAGTTTATCAATATATCCCTATTGTCCCACTCTCATTCAATTTCTTACGGATTGCAAATAAGGTTCCTTGTTTAAGGCCAAAATTATCATTAGTATGGCATATGCTCGCTCTCTCTCTTCTTTCAACAGGTCTCCAGAGTTACATCATGCACACATAGTTCAAAATGAGGAACTCCGGCAACTGCCTGTTTCAGAAGGTTATACAACAACAAAATTCAACAAGAAAAAGGGACTGTACAAGGACCATACGGTATACATGATGTATCTATTAATAACCGGGCGTAAGGAAAAGATGCCAACAAAAACACATACCATCAAGCTTCAGAATTGGGGCATATGCGACAGCAGCGTACATCCCTGTCTGGCTGATAAAAGTCCTGGGGCACTGGTCCACTAACTGCTTGAGGGGTATATTAGAGCACCTAGAAATATATTATATCAAGTTCCTGACATCCTAGCAGAAAACCATTCCCAGCATCCACGGGCTGGTCCCCATACTAAGGGACCACCTGGGAATTTAGCAGTACGAATATGGTCAACTACAGTGGTAGGGTCTAGGGTGCACAAATTTGGCTGTACTTTGGCGGCTTGGGCCACACAATAGGTGGCCAGGTTAACTATACTTGTTTGTACCTTAAGATATAGGGATTTAATATGCCCCCTTAACTAGCCTCCCTATATTAACCAGTTGTTTTAGTTATTGATCTAGGTAGTTTATTGTAGTTTTAAGACAACTACTACAAGGACGACTACTACTACCTCTCGCCGACTGCGGAGGAGATGTTCTACCTCGCACTGCGGTGGAGGAGAACGACTGCTACTACCTCATGCCGACGGCGGAGGAGAAATACTACCTCGCACTGCGGTGGAGGAGAATTACTGCTACTACCTCTCGCAGACTGCGGAGGAGAGGTTCTACCTTGCACAACGGTGGAGGAGAATCGACTGCTACTACCTCATGCCGACGGCGGAGGAGAAATACTACCTCGCACTGCGGTGGAGGAGAATTACTGCTACTACCTCTCGCCGACTGCGGAGGAGAAATACTACCTCGCACTGCGGTGGAGGAGAATTACTGCTACTACCTCTTGCTGCGGCAGAGGAGAATTACACCAAACTACTCGCACAAAACGTTAGTACTTACCAGTATGTGTTATGTTACATATTTTGTGATATTTCAGATACGACCCCTAGACCGCCACTGAATTGTCTCTTTTAGAATCATTCTCCGGAGCCGCATGGGTTAATAGCACATTTATGCCCCATAAATGTTTTTTAACACACAGGCGGAGGTTAATTAATTTACCGTTCTGCGCACGCCATTTCCCGCGGTTTTTCATCTCCCTTCCCAGCATGCATTATAGTTGAGAGCACATGCAACGTTTCGTTTAGGCCATTTGTTCCTGATTTTCCCACCCACCCTGCCCCCTTTCTTAGGATGCCTAGACAAATTTCTCTGGGTCGTATCTGTCCCCCCTTTGTATCGGTTTGGGCCACACAATAGGTGGCCAGGTTAACTATACTTGTTTGTACCTTAAGATATAGGGATTTAATATGCCCCCTTAACTAGCCTCCCTATATTAACCAGTTGTTTTAGTTATTGATCTAGGTAGTTTATTGTAGTTTTAAGACAACTACTACAAGGACGACTACTACTACCTCTCGCCGACTGCGGAGGAGATGTTCTACCTCGCACTGCGGTGGAGGAGAACGACTGCTACTACCTCATGCCGACGGCGGAGGAGAAATACTACCTCGCACTGCGGTGGAGGAGAATTACTGCTACTACCTCTCGCAGACTGCGGAGGAGAGGTTCTACCTTGCACAACGGTGGAGGAGAATCGACTGCTACTACCTCATGCCGACGGCGGAGGAGAAATACTACCTCGCACTGCGGTGGAGGAGAATTACTGCTACTACCTCTCGCCGACTGCGGAGGAGAAATACTACCTCGCACTGCGGTGGAGGAGAATTACTGCTACTACCTCTTGCTGCGGCAGAGGAGAATTACACCAAACTACTCGCACAAAACGTTAGTACTTACCAGTATGTGTTATGTTACATATTTTGTGATATTTCAGATACGACCCCTAGACCGCCACTGAATTGTCTCTTTTAGAATCATTCTCCGGAGCCGCATGGGTTAATAGCACATTTATGCCCCATAAATGTTTTTTAACACACAGGCGGAGGTTAATTAATTTACCGTTCTGCGCACGCCATTTCCCGCGGTTTTTCATCTCCCTTCCCAGCATGCATTATAGTTGAGAGCACATGCAACGTTTCGTTTAGGCCATTTGTTCCTGATTTTCCCACCCACCCTGCCCCCTTTCTTAGGATGCCTAGACAAATTTCTCTGGGTCGTATCTGTCCCCCCTTTGTATCGGTTTGGGCCACACAATAGGTGGCCAGGTTAACTATACTTGTTTGTACCTTAAGATATAGGGATTTAATATGCCCCCTTAACTAGCCTCCCTATATTAACCAGTTGTTTTAGTTATTGATCTAGGTAGTTTATTGTAGTTTTAAGACAACTACTACAAGGACGACTACTACTACCTCTCGCCGACTGCGGAGGAGATGTTCTACCTCGCACTGCGGTGGAGGAGAACGACTGCTACTACCTCATGCCGACGGCGGAGGAGAAATACTACCTCGCACTGCGGTGGAGGAGAATTACTGCTACTACCTCTCGCAGACTGCGGAGGAGAGGTTCTACCTTGCACAACGGTGGAGGAGAATCGACTGCTACTACCTCATGCCGACGGCGGAGGAGAAATACTACCTCGCACTGCGGTGGAGGAGAATTACTGCTACTACCTCTCGCCGACTGCGGAGGAGAAATACTACCTCGCACTGCGGTGGAGGAGAATTACTGCTACTACCTCTTGCTGCGGCAGAGGAGAATTACACCAAACTACTCGCACAAAACGTTAGTACTTACCAGTATGTGTTATGTTACATATTTTGTGATATTTCAGATACGACCCCTAGACCGCCACTGAATTGTCTCTTTTAGAATCATTCTCCGGAGCCGCATGGGTTAACCTTGCTTTTTGCTCAGAAATCCAGCATCTCAAAATGGGCTGATTTTCGTCGAAAAGGTAAGCCTATAGCCTTGCTTTTTGCTCAGAAATCCAGCATCTCAAAATGGGCTAATTTTCGTCAAAAGGGTAAGCCTATAGCCTTGCTTTTTGCCCAGAAATCCAGCATCTCAAAATGGGCTGATTTTCGTCAAAAAGGTAAGCCTATAGCCTTGCTTTTTGCCCAGAAATTCAGCATCTCAAAATGGGCTGATTTTCGTGAAAAAGGTAAGCCTATAGCCTTGCTTTTTGCTCAGAAATCCAGGATCTCAAAATGGGCTAATTTTCGTCAAAAAGGTAAGCCTATAGCCTTGCTTTTTGCCCAGAAATTCAGCATCTGGAAATGGGCTGATTTTCGTGAAAAAGGTAAGCCTATAGCCTTGCTTTTTGCTCAGAAATCCAGCATCTCAAAATGGACTAATTTTCGTCAAAAGGGTAAGCCTATAGCCTTGCTTTTTGCCCAGAAATTCAGCATCTCGAAATGGGCTGATTTTCGTGAAAAAGGTAAGCCTATAGCCTTGCTTTTTGCTCAGAAATCCAGCATCTCAAAATGGACTAATTTTCGTCAAAAAGGTAAGCCTATAGCCTTGCTTTTTGCCCAGAAATCCAGCATCTCGAAATGGGCTGATTTTCGTCAAAAAGGTAAGCCTATAGCCTTGCTTTTTGCCCAGAAATAGAGCATCTCGAAATGGGCTGATTTTCGTGAAAAAGGTAAGCCTATAGCCTTGCTTTTTGCTCAGAAATCCAGCATCTCAAAATGGACTAATTTTCGTCAAAAAGGTAAGCCTATAGCCTTGCTTTTTGCCCAGAAATTCAGCATCTGGAAATGGGCTGATTTTCGTGAAAAAGGTAAGCCTATAGCCTTGCTTTTTGCTCAGAAATCCAGCATCTCAAAATGGACTGAATTTTCGTCAAAAGGGTAATCCTATAGCCTTGCTTTTTGCCCAGAAATCCAGCATCTCAAAATGGGCTGATTTTCGTGAAAAAGGTAAGCCTATAGCCTTGCTTTTTGCTCAGAAATCCAGCATCTCAAAATGGACTAATTTTCGTCAAAAAGGTAAGCCTATAGCCTTGCTTTTTGCCCAGAAATCCAGCATCTGGAAATGGGCTGATTTTCGTCAAAAAGGTAAGCCTATAGCCTTGCTTTTTGCCCAGAAATTCAGCATCTCGAAATGGGCTGATTTTCGTGAAAAAGGTAAGCCTATAGCCTTGCTTTTTGCTCAGAAATCCAGCATCTCGAAATGGGCTGATTTTCGTCGAAAAGGTAAGCCTATAGCCTTGCTTTTTGCTCAGAAATCCAGCATCTCAAAATGGACTAATTTTCGTCAAAAGGGTAATCCTATAGCCTTGCTTTTTGCCCAGAAATCCAGCATCTCAAAATGGACTGATTTTCGTCAAAAAGGTAAGCCTATAGCCTTGCTTTTTGCCCAGAAATTCAGCATCTCGAAATGGGCTGATTTTCGTCAAAAAGGTAAGCCTATAGCCTTGCTTTTTGCTCAGAAATCCAGGATCTCAAGATGGACTAATTTTCGTCAAAAGGGTAAGCCTATAGCCTTGCTTTTTGCCCAGAAATTCAGCATCTCGAAATGGGCTGATTTTCGTCAAAAAGGTAAGCCTATAGCCTTGCTTTTTGCTCAGAAATCCAGCATCTCAAAATGGACTAATTTTCGTCAAAAAGGTAAGCCTATAGCCTTGCTTTTTGCCCAGAAATCCAGCATCTGGAAATGGGCTGATTTTCGTGAAAAAGGTAAGCCTATAGCCTTGCTTTTTGCTCAGAAATCCAGCATCTCAAAATGGACTAATTTTCGTCAAAAGGGTAAGCCTATAGCCTTGCTTTTTGCCCAGAAATCCAGGATCTCGAAATGGGCTGATTTTCGTCAAAAAGGTAAGCCTATAGCCTTGCTTTTTGCCCAGAAATAGAGCATCTCGAAATGGGCTGATTTTCGTGAAAAAGGTAAGCCTATAGCCTTGCTTTTTGCTCAGAAATCCAGCATCTCAAAATGGACTAATTTTCGTCAAAAGGGTAAGCCTATAGCCTTGCTTTTTGCCCAGAAATTCAGCATCTGGAAATGGGCTGATTTTCGTGAAAAAGGTAAGCCTATAGCCTTGCTTTTTGCTCAGAAATCCAGCATCTCAAAATGGACTGATTTTCGTCAAAAGGGTAAGCCTATAGCCTTGCTTTTTACCCAGAAATCCAGCATCTCAAAATGGACTAATTTTCGTGAAAAAGGTAAGCCTATAGCCTTGCTTTTTGCTCAGAAATCCAGCATCTCAAAATGGACTAATTTTCGTCAAAAAGGTAAGCCTATAGCCTTGCTTTTTGCCCATAAATCCAGCATCTGGAAATGGGCTGATTTTCGTCAAAAGGGTAAGCCTATAGCCTTGCTTTTTGCCCAGAAATTCAGCATCTGGAAATGGGCTGATTTTCGTGAAAAAGGTAAGCCCATAGCCTTGCTTTTTGCTCAGAAATCCAGCATCTCAAAATGGGCTGATTTTCGTCGAAAAGGTAAGCCTATAGCCTTGCTTTTTGCTCAGAAATCCAGCATCTCAAAATGGACTAATTTTCGTCAAAAGGGTAATCCTATAGCCTTGCTTTTTGCTCAGAAAGCCAGAAAATCCAGCATCTTGCAAAATGGCACTAATTTTTTCGTCAAAAAGGTAAGCCTATAGCCTTGCTTTTTGCCCAGAAATTCAGCATCTGGAAATGGGCTGATTTTCGTGAAAAAGGTAAGCCTATAGCCTTGCTTTTTGCTCAGAAATCCAGCATCTCAAAATGGACTAATTTTCGTCAAAAGGGTAAGCCTATAGCCTTGCTTTTTGCCCAGAAATTCAGCATCTGGAAATGGGCTGATTTTCGTGAAAAAGGTAAGCCTATAGCCTTGCTTTTTGCTCAGAAATCCAGCATCTCAAAATGGACTAATTTTCGTCAAAAGGGTAAGCCTATAGCCTTGCTTTTTGCCCAGAAATTCAGCATCTGGAAATGGGCTGATTTTCGTGAAAAAGGTAAGCCTATAGCCTTGCTTTTTGCTCAGAAATCCAGCATCTCAAAATGGACTAATTTTCGTCAAAAGGGTAAGCCTATAGCCTTGCTTTTTACCCAGAAATCCAGGATCTCGAAATGGGCTGATTTTCGTCAAAAAGGTAAGCCTATAGCCTTGCTTTTTGTGCTGAACTAGAGCATCTCGAAATGGGCTGATTTTCGTGAAAAAGGTAAGCCTATAGCCTTGCTTTTTGCTCAGAAATCCAGCATCTCAAAATGGACTAATTTTCGTCAAAAGGGTAAGCCTATAGCCTTGCTTTTTGCCCAGAAATTCAGCGTCTCGAAGTGGGCTGATTTTCGTCAAAAAGAAAAGCCTTGCTTTTTGCATTGCGTAATAGAATGCAGAGTGAATGCAGAAAAACGATTTTTCCAAATAAGAGATCAAACTAATTGGATATAAAACTTGTAGATAAAATTTGACAGGCCTTTCGTCAAAACAAGACAAATAAATAGCAAGAAATCTTGCCCTAATTATTTAAACAGCCTAAACAATTGTTCATCTACAATACATTTAAAACTTTGATTATGAAAGGTATAGTACACATTAAATCAATTGAATACACGCTTTTTACAAGAGATTTCTTAATTTTGTGTCGAAATTTCCATGTTTCATTGGGTTCAAAACATCACTGAAGAATAAGCGTTGAATGACATTTTGCCAGAACCAACCTCTAGATTTATCTTAAATGAAGTTAGTTGGTGCCTCTTAAATGTTTTTAGCACAAGTAGACTTAGTACTAGTAGATTGTCTTCCATTTTTGGCCATCCTGGTAGCAGTTTCTTATTAAAAAAAACGAGTTTCTTATAAAAAGCGTGTATCATGTGAATGAATGGCGCTTTAAAGACTCTCGAGACCAAACTGGTTCGATAAACGTCAAATATGTGGGAATTGCTTGTCTAATATCTTCTTTTTTTCTTTTCAAATTCAGTGTTTAGAAATTTAATGTTACTCGATCGAGATCTCTTGTGAAGCGCCAATCCAAAAAATCTACCCAGTGTGTGATTTATCGTAGCCTGTCACAAGTGGCAAGTGGTATATGGTATCCACAAAATATCGAATAACAACACGAAATATTTCCAAGATTAGGGATTCTCAATAGATCTTTTCAAGAGCCTGGATCGATCGACACTTCTACACTTTTATACGAGAGGTTCGATTGAGTGGCGTTAGAGCTTCTATCACTTTTGTGCACATTCAAAAATCTTCAGAACGTATAAAAATATTGTTCGATTTGGATTCATGTCTAGAAAAGCTAAAAGGTCTTATCATACCAACGGAATGATGCTGAAGATGTTTTTAAAATCATCAGTTATCTTTAGAAATGATGTAAATATAATCACATATGGAAGGGGTTTTTTATTTCACAGGTGACCCAGTTACAAGGGATTTTGTGGATTTAACGTTTTAAACATACAGAGTCTACTACAAATAGTCCAGTCATTTTAAATACTTACAAATATAGACAACTACGCCAACAACTCCACATAAAAGGTGAAAAAAGCCACCACAAATAATGCCTGGTTTCCATATAGTCACGAGGTGTCTCCCTTTTCATGTTTGATAATTTGAAGTCAGTTGCAAGGCCGGGGGCTACATGGCGCTCAGGAAAATCGTGTAATCGTACCTTCAGAAGCATGACAGAAACCTTTCCCATTTTTATATCCACACAAGTACACGTATTCTTTATAAGAATCTATGAAATTGACCCAATATACCGAAAGTTTCTTAGAATTATCAGACTTTGAATATGGCAGTTTCTTGCAAGATTCCTCAAATTCTCTTTGTATCTATAGGTATAGGATCTCTTGTGCCTTCGTGGACACTTCATAGCCAAATTTATGCAACAATTCCTCTGTCTAGATAATATTCAAGTAATACAGTAGAAACCCGCATAAAAGAACCTAGTTTTATAAGAACCTTTAAGCTGAAATCCCACCATTGCAACATTTTAAATAAGAACCCACAAGAGGCTAACATTTCTAAAAGGTTCTTATATAACAGCTTAATAGATGGTATTTTACTTGAAAATTGCAAAATTTATCATGATGTGAACTTTATCAACTATCAACTATCATGATGTAAACTTTATGGTTGAAAAACTATTCAATTCGTAGAAGGAATGCACTGGCATGTATAAAAACACATTTGCACTGTTAAGAACCTTGCAGGCTGGACTTGAGCATGGCATCAATTTATCAAGAACCTCATTCAGGCTGCCTCAAGAAAACCTAGGTTCTTTATGCGGGTTTCTATTGTACTGCGTAATAAAGTAAAGGCTAACATGCGTAACATGCAGCAATTTGTTTCAGATTTCCAGACAAACTAAAAGTTTGTTCAGTAATATTTTGAGAGCTGAGTCTTTTATCAAGAGTTTCTTTTCAAAAACTACGTGCATAGTAAGACAACCAATATTTTCCTACAATGTTCGTCCTATTTGCGACGAATCGCATGATCGTTTTCACTTTATTACGACCACATTACGACTATATGGAAACCAGGTGTATAGTATATAATATTGTTTTAAACTACAACTTATAATACAAACGCAGCTCATGGTTTTGGGGATGGAGAGACTTGATGGTAAAATTTAATCGATTGATTGATTGGTTGATCGATTGATTGGTTGGTTGATTGATTGATTGATGACCGAACTTCGCATGTACAGGAATGTAACCCACACCATAGCAACATCTTTCCCTGATCTTTCCATTTTTGAACAAAATGTACATTTTATGAATACTTTGAGAACAACATGAATTACTTTGAATTTAAAGAGCCACTGTCACCCAGGGTCCTTTGCGTGTGACATGCGCCATACATGCTGGTTAAAAAAGACCTTTTATTTGACAAAGAAACAGCATTTGATCAATTCGAAATTTTAATACCAATGGAAAGTTTGGCTTTTAGGCGAAAATCGAAACAATCCTTTTACTGGAGTGGTCATTTGGCAAGAAACTGCAAAGCTAGGAAGAACGAATCTGCTATCTTTTGATATAAAATTTGACCAGCTGACAGAAATGGGAAACAGATATACTGGACGATTCATTGGAAAAATTACCCAAGCTATTTTACACTAAATAATTTCTCTCTCTACGCGAAGGGGGGCGGTCTTTCAGATAAAATGGTTCTTGTACCTTTGTCATCAGCATTGATCTTGGGTCAAGTTTTTATTTTCCTTCTATCATCTCCATACTTCTGTTTACTGAAATAAATGAAATCATTTTAAAAAGGAAAGTTCCGCAAAACAAATCCTTTAGAGTATTATCAATAGAAAAGAGGAATTCAGCTAACATTGTTTATACTTATTTCAGGTCAATTGACCACACTCACACTTGAGAAATTGTCTTTTTGTATGTTGATACAGTTACGCAATTCACACTTTTCATGAGGTGACTTTTCAGGGGGTGACTTTTCATGGGGTGACTTTTCATGAGGTGAAGTTCTTGACTAGCTTGAGAGGAAACTTTCCTCAAGAGGACAATCACGTGATTTGAAGTGGGTATAAACACGTGATATAGACAATGTTACCTGTTTGGTCTATTAACAACAACTGCCCACGAAAAGAAATGTGTTTTGGGTATTTCTTGAAGTGTTCATGCAGACAATACAGAGTCAAGATAATGCTTAACCAAGAACATCTCAAGAAGAAAAGGTGTTTGGTGGAAATCGTTGTCCTTTTATCAAAGATGAATGTTTTGAAGTGTCTGTCTCTTGCTTACCTTCTTCTGAATGCAGGGCAATTCTGTTTTAACTAATGATAACAACAATTTTGTAACGGATCAAAACTGTTCAATACAGTGTAAATGTAGTCTTAGCCTCGTATCTGCCGAACGAATGAGACCTTTTTTGTCGCCTGCATAATGGCACTTGTCCCAAAGAGCGCTTCCATTTAAAACGGGCCCTACAAACTGCTGGCAATATTTTGCAATCAATTAAAGCTACTTTGATCTTGATCTTGATCTTATCAAATCTATTTAGAACAGATTAAATATAGGAGTAAACATAATCAATAAACCATTCTCGAGTCTCTACGTGACAATGAGACCACGGCTGAAAAGTCCCAATGCATGAAGCAAATCAAAAGAATGTCGATTTTGTTTTCATAGTAGTCAAAAGTTAAAAAATAAACTGTGAATTTCCAAGACAGCCATGCGCATCAGGAATCAAATGTAACTGTGAGAGAAGTTAATGGTTTCCTTTGTTTGTTTTATCGAATAAAAATCCAAACTCGAGAACAGTTCATTAAAATTAGTAAGCACGTAACCCAATAAAATATTTCTGTCATCACCAAAAGTCACTCACCATTTTCCCCTTGTTTTCTAAGCTTCCTTCTTTTCCGCCTTTCCATACTTGCAAGCTCTGTTTTCAATTTCCCATACAATTTCTGAATTTCGTAAATTCGACTTTGAATAACTCTTATTCGTTCTGCAGCCTCTAATTCAGCCAGTTCACCTTTTAAATAAAGCAATGAATTTGTTGAATTGAAATTTGTTGAAAATCAGTTTCGTATAAAGGTAAAGAAAAGATCTCGAAGGTTGCTGTGAAAATATCTCCTTGGGATCTCTCACGACCCTTTGATTAAATAAGCTTCATGGGACAGTTGTGTGGCATGCAATTTTTAGAGGATTTCAAAGAAAACGGACAAGAAGTGAACGCCCTTGCATTATGCGATGACGCTCTTTCAGACCCCGTTTACACGAGAGAAAACTGGATCGATCCAGAACGGGATCGATCCCAAACTGGTACGGATCGGCCTTGCGTTTACACGGGATCGCTTGGGATCGATCCGCTATCCGTGCTAGTTTGGGATCGATTGCCAGAGCGATCCAGTTTGGGATCGATCCCGTCAGAGCCTCGTGTAAACGGCTGGATCGATCCCAAACTGGCACGGATGCAAAACGAGGCAAGACGAACATGGAAATCGAGGCGTTTTCATAATGACACCTTTTGTTCACCCTGACAACAAATGGCGCGAAGTCTTTACGCATGCCCAAATCTTTATAAGGAGTCTGGGAATTAGTGACAAGCTGCCTGGATCGATCCCGTGTAAACGCAACAAAATTTGGGATCGATCCCGTGTAAACACCTGCAAAATTTTGGGATCGATCCCGAACTGGATCGATCCCGTTCTGGATCGATCCAGTTTTCTCTCGTTTAAACGGGGTCTCAGCCTAACCAATAGAAATGAACGTACAATCAATCGAATTCGGAATTCGTAAGAGATTCGACACAAGTTAATAAAATAACTGACGCGAGAAGGTCCGGATAGACAGAAATCAAGGGAGATATCTGCAAAAACTAATCAAATAAACTTGTAAAAAGATGGCAAGTAAGGATGAAAAGAATGTAGATTCGAAAATGGCGAATACAGAGACAAGGAGCTCAGAATCAAAGATGGCAAATAAAGAAACGAAGAGCTCAGATACAAAGATTCCAATTGCTGATACGAAGATTGTTTGCGCAGATACGAAGAGCCTAGATTCACGAAGAAGTGAAAAAGCTGTTGATTCAAGGAGAGGTAGTTTGTCGAGAGCAATGTTTGATTCACGGCAAGAATTCAGCGGAATAAGTCTAGATCTATGTTCGTCATCAGCTTCTGTGGTCTGCAGAATATGCCAAGATGGCAAGAACACTTCGGAACCCTTGATTTCTCCATGTCTTTGTTCCGGTACCATGGGGTATCTGCATACTAAGTGTCTGGAGACATGGTTGAGCCATTCACAGAGCAATGCATGTGAAGTGTGCAAATTTCAATTCAAAACAGTGAGAATATCGAAACCATTTATGGACTGGATAAGAGAAGGGAGCAGACCACAAGATCAGCGATATTTCTACATTGATTGCCTCTGTTTTTTGCTGCTGACCCCTCTCGGATGTATTAGTTGTTGGTTATGTATTCAAGGTGCGCAAGATTACTATCTAAGTTCACAACCATGGACTGGATTTGGCCTAATTATGTTGTCGACATTTCTCTTCCTAATGTACTTCTTCTGGGCATTGATCACCTTTCGTTATCATATTTCAACATTTCAAAGATGGAGAAGCAAGAATCAAATTGTGAGAATACAGTTCGAGAACCATAACCAAAACCAAGTGACTTCTGCAATAGTTTAGATCAATTTAACTGTAACACTTATTTTGAATGGTTGAAGGGGATGTGTCATATTGTCATGTCAAGTAGATGACCTTGAAATGAATATATCTGACAACTTTATCTGAAGCTATTGTAAGAATCTTGATGGAAAGAAGTGAATTTTGATAAAATATCAATCGCGGGTATTGCTTCTGCTTTTACATTTCTCAGTTGCTAAGAAACAGGTCAGTCCTTCACCCAAACACCAAATAAGGGTGGATATCAAAGCTGCCTATATCTCAATGATAGTCTGTCTAAAATGAGATGCTCACGAATGAAAACGATTGAAGTGTAAACAATAAGCTATGCATAAAAATGTTGCAATTTGCTTTTGATTCAGTAAAGTTTGCAAAAATTCTGATAAGCCTATAAAAATAGACTGCACGTATTCATTGCTTCGAGTTAACCTCTACAAAGAAAACATTCAATGTAACATAAAAGCTGATTTTCTGTGCAAAAATTAAACAATTGTCATTGGGGGTAGGCTGATTCTTTACCAATGAGGCATTCAATCGATGCATTAAATCGATGCATACAAATGCGATGCAGATGGTGGCCATGAAATTTACCAAGATACAGCATAACGAAGATTCAATGCGTTCCAGTAATGAAGCTTTGATGATTCTTCGGGAATCGCAACAACAACAAAACCAACACTTGCTTTGGTCTATCAAAGCGAAAACTACGACTATGTAATCAGTCTAGAATTGAATAGCAAAACGCAAAATAGTTCGGTAAACAGTTCCTCACCACCATCTGTAGCGTAATCATTTATCATGAATTCAAAAACTACTTACCAAGATCTGAGACGAAATCAAATTTTTCTTTCTCCAAAACAACAGTTGAATGATTCCGTTCCCGTTTCGCTCGAACAGGACTTTGCAGGCAACCATTTTCACTCTCACTCGCTTCAGCCACTGAACAACTGGGAGCACGTCGTCTACGCTTCCTTTCCTTTCGTTTCTTACGACGGTCTTTATCCGGTGTTGCATGACCGCCTGACGGTGATCTCATTTCACTAACCGGTTCAGTTTTACCGTGAGCTAGTGATGACATACCTTGACTCAATTTACGTTGATTTTCAGCCTCGATTGCAGCTGCTTGCTGTAAGATATCAACGACATGTTCCATGCAAGCGAGGCCATTATCATCAGGCATTGGACATTCGTTAACGTTATTATTTTCATTTTTCATTTTGTTTGTTTGAAAATCAATATTGCTTATCTCATCAATATGTTGTTCTTCAAAACGCCCTTCCATCATCAGTTTATCAGGACTTTCATCCATCGATTCCCCTTTCTCAATTTTTTGTTTGCTTTTGCCAATCGATAGTTCCCCTTCAATTTTCATAACTTTCTTTTCATGTGATATTTTATTTTCACTTTTTCTTTTATGACTTCGCGGCGCTGACTTCCCTTGTTCAATTATCACATCATCGATTTGCATATCCTCTTCTCTAGGGCTCATCCCTTCCTCCAAATCTTCCTCGTTACTAAACAAAATCGTCCCTTCTTTTTTCATCAATGCACAATCGGACAAAATGGCCATTGCTGATGACTGTCGATCATATTCTGGTATTACTTCATGTATGCTCTCCTCTACGTGTTTAATCCTTTGACTCGCTGGTCTGCCCCTGTTGCTTCTTACTTTTTCTTTCTTCTTGTCAGGCGTTTTTCCTCTTGCTGCCTCTTTATCCCCAAATGCTCCCCCCTTTGTATCATCACCCCATCTTTCAATCGGAAATTCACTCAAGGAACTTTCATCTTCAGCGGAGTCTTTGCTTTCTTGTTTTGCATAAGGACTTCGTTCTTTTCGTTTGCGCCTCGTGGCTCTCTTCTGCGGAGGAGTCCTGTCTCGTTCCTGTAATTCGACGTCATCCTCCTTCGCACTGCTACTCTCACTCTCTTCTTCTTCGTGCACAGGCGATTGATTCGGTCTCTCTCTGCCTCGTTTCGGTCTTCCAGGTGCACTCGTATCGCTTGCAGGAGAATCTAACAACAGAAAGCAAACAATTACCAAGGCATGTGCTATTGGTAAATACTCCAAATATACACTGACAACATGATTTCCCTTTAGTTTTGAGGTAACATATTGGCAAAAATTCCAGTGCAATTTTATATTTGACAACCTTTTCTTGATATCATTTGATAAGTACCTTGATACATCTGAGAAAATATAATTTGAAAAAATTACTTCAGGCACTTTAAGGTACTCCCAAAGCGTACGTAGGCCAACCATTCTTTGCCCATAAAACTGTCATTTTATTGCAAACTACTACAAACTAGGTATCAAACGAGCTTAGTGTGCCTGGAACTTGAATCTGCAAGAGCTTGGTTTAAGTTTAAGTTCCAGGATTGATTGTTTGCTTGCAGTGATGTACTTTTTGAACGATATCCCTACGATGACAAATACAGGAACAAAGAGGGAGATATCAGTCGGTCAAACATTAGTAATGGTCATGGTCATGAAAGTCCTTTGAAAAAGAAACATAAATATTTAAAATAACAAAATTTACCTGGGTTGTGAAATGGGCTGCCTTTTCGTCTCCCACCAACTCCTTTAGCTGAAGAGAAATAAATTATGAAAACTCTTCAAACGATTATTATCGAAGCTAGGTTATATCGAAGATTACTATCCAAATACAAAGCACAAAATATATCACAAAGGCCTTTATTATCTACGGTTCACCTTCTGCGTAGAAAATTCGTTTCGGAACAGCCTTCTGTGATGAACGACGCTTCATTCTATTTATAATGTTTCTGCTTTGCTGTGTTTGGGTTGAGGTGCCTTAGACCGCGATTACGAATAAGAACACATGGCTAAACAAGAACTGAACTGTAACGCTAAACCCTAAAACTAGAACTGATCTTACCCGATATCAACTGGTAACTATCTTATTTAAATCACGTGCTTAGATCTTAAATGTCATTGATGCTAGGACATCATACATTCTCTCCAGAATCCAGATAACAGAATAAAAGAAGTAGTTTGATAGTACAACATCCTTACGAACAAGCCCTCATTTAGATTGTCACGGTGTAGTATATAAATGTCACAATCATCTCTCACTCAGCTCTCGTCCTTGTAAGCCAGGATCACAATTATTTCACGTGCAAAGAACTACTGGGACTGAAAATGTCCACGGTCTTAATTCACGTTTGAGCATGCCCTTCCCGTGATATAATAAAGCATCTCGATTCTCTCTAAATTATAAGCCAGGATCTCTACATTTGTGTGTTTTCCTAATTGGGTGGACAATATGGTGAAACATAAGATGAACCAAGGTTCAATATTCATGTCAGTTGAGATTTGTGATGAAGCAAAATAATTTGTGCTAAATCAGTTAATTGTTTTGATTCGCAGACCTCATACCTGAAAGCATAGGTGCTGAGTCTTTGCAAAACTTCAAAATTAATCTTGCAAAAATGATCTGTCCCTATTCTTTCAACTGAATTAATCGAAATAAATTGAAATAAACAGTAGGTAATTTTCACCAATCCCAGGGAGAGCATTTTGATCTCATCACTCTTTTTAGAATTACAGTGCCTTTAAAATTTCTGCTAGTTTTGAAGCTGTGACGTCATCAAATAGCTAAATCGTAAACCGTAAACGCTGCGGACTTCTGCTTGCTACCATCTTGTAGAAATTTAAAAATTGAGGTCTTTTGCACCTACAGCTTATGTTGATTTTCCTCCATCGGTTGAGAATTGATGGTGCTTTTAAATTTTGCCAAAGCTTTGTCGTACATCCTTTCACAAAAACACAAAAATACTGCGATGATTAAAATAATGCTGATATCCAAAATGCTCTCACTGGAATTATGGCAATTTACATAAAGTTCCCTTTCGGAGCAATTCAGATGAAAGTAAGGGGCATGAAAGATGAAAAGATTGTCTTGCGACAAGTGAAACAACAAAAATGAAGATTGGTCGCAAGTCCAGGCAATAATCTAAATTTTAAAGTTTTGCAAAGATTCGATGCGAGTGCTGCACCTGACATATTAGCAGAACTTTAAACATGGCAAGTTATTTCATCAAACAAATCAAAAGAAAAATTCATTTGTACCTGAAATACTTTCTTCGAGTGCAGTAATAAGAAAAACATCTTGCATTGAATTTCTTGTTGTTCTTGGTTTTACAGGATGTGGTTTAATATCAACAAACGGTGACTCAATCTTTTGAGCAGCAAAACTTGCCTTCGAAATTGGTGCGATAGGTTTGGGTAGTGCTATCTTTTGTGACGTCATTGGTGGTTTTGAAACTGGAAGTGTAGCTTTAGTTGTAGAGGACGGGGGGTTCTTTATGGTCGTGCTTGTATTTGCTTTAGGTGTGTTTTGTTTTGGTGTGTTGGGTTGTTTATCTGGTGTATGTGTTGGTTGCGTGACGGGTTGAAGTGGTGGAGGAGATCCTGCCTTGCGTGATCTTGCTGTAGATCGTGGTGTTGGTGCAGGTGAGCCATGAAAATTATGAATACCAGGGGGTTCAGGATGATTTTTGTACCCACCAGTTGAATCTTTACCTTTTGCACCCTGTAATATTGAATGATTGAATTTTTGATTGAATGATTGAATTTTTCACATACCTATATTTTTCCTTGTTATTTTTGGTAGCTTGATTTAATTTTATGAATCAAAAACAAATCAGTGACATTTTCTGCATTGTGTAGCTATTTGATAAGCTTTTGAAAATGCAAAAAAGTGGCAGAACCTGTCATTTCCATTAATGGAAGCTTCCAAATCAATTTGAATCTCTGATTTCAAATAGCTGAATGGGCTACCATTTGAAAACTCAATATAAAGTAAAATTAATAAGATATATATTTCCTATGGTATGGTACATATGATACAAGAGAAAGAAAGAAACAAAAATCATGGCGAACAATCTTTGTATCAAAAGATATTGTTTTCACATCTCATTCCTATCTCTCAATACCTCTGTGATAGTACAATGTTAAAAGATTTTACTTCCCTAAGAGCAATTTCGAACATAAAAAATAAATTCATAAACTTTAGAAAGTAATGACAGAAACATTCATATACCTTTGATGATGCACCTTTCCTTTTTGGTGGATAAGGACTTAATCCTTCAATAAAATCATGTTTAATCCATTCATCGTATCTGCAAAATAAAATATTTTTTTTTCTTTATTCATTTAAAAACAACAACTATTTACAAAAACAACAAGGCTAATTAACTACGTGCCATCCATAGTGGGAAAGGACTTACAGTCAGCGAGTTCCCACTATGTATGGCACTTACAATTTAAATCTAAATCGTTCCAAGAATAGTCGTAAGAGAGGGACAGCCTAAGAGCACACAATTCGAATAAAATACAATTAGTATAAATCAGATGTTTGGATATATCCTTCTTCTTTCGATACATTATCCTGTGTTTGCTCTTAAAAACCATTTCTGGCATGCACAATGAGCGAGCTAGCTATGTGGGTTTCAAAGCAACTAGTGCGGCTGGCTTTGGTTTTGTTTATGATTTGCTCAACCAGGTATAGCATTTTCCTAGTCTGCAATGCCTTTTCGCTTTGTACTTGGGTCTCAATCACAAGCAGCATATCCTATTGTAACATTATAAGTCCTTGTTGAGGGATGCAATAAACGGCTTCGAATACACATATGGCTTGCATAACGTTGTAAAGAAGAATAGTTTTTGTGAAAAATAAAAGCTTACCGATGGTTCCATCCTCTGTAATGAACATAATAAAGAAGATCAGGTGTTAGTTCTGAATCAACATCGATGACCTGAAATTAAAAGGAAAATAAAACATAAAATGATTAAAAATAAAGTAAGGTACATATTTCATAGGTCGCATTGAATAGAAAAATAAAACAGTCATTTTGAGCGGCTTTTACTCTTTAGATAGCCTCTTACACAAGCATGCTTTTCGGAACCTGGTCCATGACTGCAAGAATTAAAGTTTAAAAAGGGACATTACAAAAAAAGGAAAAAGACATATGAAATTTTACGATTTCAAGGAAAGTTTAGTTAAATTCATTTCCTAGCTAAATTATACAACAGGAACAACAATTTTTTAAGAGGAAAGCTTGCAATTTACCAAATTATTTTACACTGTTTTGTGCAAATTGATATTTCAAGCATCCCTGGATTGTAGATGCATTTGTGTGGTTTGATGAAGACGCAATGCATTGGAAGCATAACAGATACGGTGTAAAGCTAGTGCGTCTGCGACAATAAAGAGCTAGTAGAAATATACAAAAAATGAGACGAAAAGCTTGGATGAAATGATAGACCTTTTAGCTATTCTGAAACCGAGTCCGAATTGAGTGACATATTGATACATTTTGTAGAATTTTCGAATGTGTACAACTGTGATAGAAGCTCTAACTCCACTCAGTCGAACCTGTCGTATGAGACTCTTTTGGAGAATAGCTCTCGACCCAGACTCTTTTGCAGAAGAGCTAAAAGTCTATTTGCTGAAAGAAAAATAAAAACCTTGGCTTCATAAGCTCGATGAAGTTTTCCTTTTCCATATTTAACAAGAATTCTCGCACCAACTGGATATCTGCCATCATCTGTCATCGTCATTTCACTTTCACTCCTCGTATCTGAAAACTCTTTGTCTTCACTTAAAACTGAACTGTGTGGACTATTTACAATATCAACTAACTCATCACACTCTGATTGTTTAGCCTCATCACTATGACCTTCCATGTCGCCTCGTTTTGAATACGAGCTCATATCAAGATAGCTGCCCAAACTTTCATCTGATGATTCGCCTGGAGATGCAATTTGCTTATTTCCTTTGCCTTCGCTATTATTTGATGATTTATCGATTGATGTACGTCTAGGCCTGCTTGATCTTGTTTCCCTTCTTTCCAGTTCGGAATCGCTCTCATTTTTGCTTTGCATACGAGTCAATCTTCTGCTAACGCTCTCATTTTCAGAATCACTTTCATGTTTCTTCAATTTTTCCTTTTCTTTCTCTTTTCGAGATTCTTTTTGCTTTTCTTTATCGCTTTCCTTTTTGTCATCAGCTATGTCAATCCCTTTTTCCTGAGCTTCAAGTGGATATAGGTATCTGCAACAAACAAACAAAATTAAAAGATGTATATAAATTATTGGTCACTGGCCTACATTAAATAAAAACAACTCATTTAAATGAATATTTGACCTCCTTCAGACAAAACGGTAGTAAAGCCATCATTACAAACATTTCATAAGGAACAACCGCTTGCAAACACTTCCAGTTTTATTTTGATCTTATTAAATCCTTCATACTTTAATTTGCGTAACATAAATCTGTCCACAAAATTGCATAAAATTAAACTGATTCCTTAACAATTTTAATCATTTTCACTTGGGCCCCTGTGGCTGTTGTGGACCACAACATTTCAATTTTCCCACAACTCTCATTACAATGGGTTATTCAATTGACTGGATACCCCCTCCTGGGTTGTTGCTTGGCCTAACAAACATGCTTTCCAAATGACAACAGGGATATCTAAACATTTTAACAATAGGTATTCCATTTACAAAAAAACAAATACTGGTAAAGTAGGTGCTGAATCTCGTTGAAACGTTCTTAGGTTTCAAGGAGTTTACGTACGGCTCAAGCTGAATAAAAGACTTAACAAGAATATAACTGAGACTGGCTAAACAACATTGATAAAATCAAGCTACGTTTTTGTGATTTCCATATATAGCTCAGCGTGAACTACAAATAGGCAATTTGATTAATCAATCTGGCTTCAGAATTATGTATGGTTACCTTTTGTAGAAATTTCTGATGTTATATGATGCTGTTGTAGGTGGATTTATCATTCCCATTTCGATATAAATTGTCCTCCATTTTGCGAGATTGGTTACCTGTAAATTGACAAAAGAATGCAAAGTCCTAGAAAATGAAGATTAAGTACCATGCCCCATACCATAGTTGCGAGTCTCCCATTCTTGTTTTCGTGAGTATTTTTATTTACTTTCCCATGTTCATCAACATGATACCAGGCAAGCATGTAAAGGTGACATTTTTCTGACACATAAAATACTCTGCAATATGGTTTGAAATCTGTCAGGTATGCAGGTGCGAAATCTTGGAACAATATTCCTACCGTGATCAAACAGGCATATTCTTCAGTTAACTTTCGTCGTTAAGTTAAACTGCATTTGTTTTCCATCAACTACCAGTCGTAAGATTTTAGTGTTTTCAAATGATGATGTCTTTCCGCAATTTGATTCTTCGCATATTTTTCCAATATAAATTATGTTTTTTAAACTAAGGGGGTGCTCTCTCCTCGATTAGTCTATCTATTGAGAGAGCTCCTCCTATAAGAAATTCCCTACCTGCAAATCCCCCCTCATCTTTGTGTTGTGTTCGTTAATTGTATTTCATTAATATTTAAAGTCTTTTTGTAGTTTAATTTTGAGTACATTTTGTATTTTTTGTGAGATTTGTATGTAGAAGAATTTTAAAACTAAAGGAACTGAACTGAGTCTGTCATCCAGAACTGCATTAGATCACTGATTATGGTCTACAACGCAAATCAATAACTGCAATATAGAAATAAGTACGTATAAGAACTTGAGAAAGAAATATTCATTCACCGTACCTCATCCATCCCACCATTCTCTATCACCATTTGATAAAGCTTGTAAAGATTGATTTCTTTGTATCCAAGAAGAGGCGGTTTTGACATTGGTGTTCCTGAAATAGCATATAATCATTATCGACCTTCTACTCAGGACTATCGTTCCTTACTACTATCGTTCCTTACTACTGTATTTCAAAACTGATTCTTCTTTTTATTATCATGCATAATTCGATGAAATTTCGTACATCTTTCCAAATTCTTAGAAGACAATAATCTTGGGGGTGGGGTATCTTCACTTATCATCTGATGGGAACGAGCCATTTTGCCTGCGAATTAGTATTCATAATTCCACAAGTTTTTAATAATTTTAGGGTCATAATTCCGTAAATCGAATGAAACTCTAGGCCATAATTGCGCAAATTACGAAATATTGCAGATTCGGACCCATAATTCCACAAAATATAAAAAATGATAGCCATAACTGCGGACCTTTTTTAAAAGTACCCCTGAAAAATGCCATGTCCCCTTACCATCCTCCACATACACCCCCCCGAGCGAATGATAGAGCTTCACTTGGTAAGGAGAATTTTCTGACCAAACTTAGTAGCGTAGGCAAATTCAAAACTTTAAATCAACCTTCCCTTACTTACCATTACCATCCATGATTTTATGCAATTTCTTCATAAATTCTTCTTCTTCTTTTGACAATTTCTTCTCTTCTTCCTCAATTTCCTCTTCTTCACTCGAGGATGATTCTGTATTTTCATTGAAATCCACTTGCCAGCCCCTTGGTAATTCTCCATTATCATGATATGCCAATGCTTTTTCAATCGCAGCTCTCAAGATTGGTTCAATTTTTGTGTCTCCTCTCATGTAACTTAGCAATGGTTCTTTGTCTTTTGAAAATTCTTTTACGTCATTTCTACAAACACCAGTTCTGAAAGTGAACCAAAACTGATATTAAAGCTTTCTCACGTCAAAAGAAGACAAAACTAGTTCAGATTCAATTTGCCGATATCCTAATTTTTAGATATTTTATCCTGAAGATATCTTATCAAAAAGAGCATGGTTCATGAACTTTCTGCATCTAAAATAGAAGTTTCACACTCTAACAATGGAGCTGTTTCAATCAAAACGCAGAAAATGTTGCTGCTTATCAAGGTCAAGACCAATAGACCTTTTAGCTATCCTCAAAAGAATCAGAATTGAATGAATGCTTTGCTACATTTTGTAGAATTTTAGAAGGTGCACAATAGCGATAGAAGCTCTAAAGCCATTCAATCAAACATCTCGCATAAAAATGTATAAAATAACGCTCGATCCAGGCTCTTTTGTAGAATAGCTGAATGATCAATTATTGACTCTTTCCCAGCATATTTTCAGTCCCAAAAACCTGAACACAAATCAAAGTGACACTATACGTACTTTCTCCCATCTTTGAACGACTGAATGAGCACGTGACCTTTCTCCAGAGCAGTTCCATCAACCATGTGTTTACCAAGACACTAAGAGATGAAGCGGAGTTGCTGAGTTAGAAAACCTTTTTGACTGTGCTGCTCTGAATAAAGTTTAGTAGTGGAAGTGACTCCATAAAAGTTATTTTGCTTTCAAATTGGGGACATTTGGAACAATTGTGCACTTAGGGAAATTCTTACAAAAACATTGTTCTTGTCTATCTTTGAATTTACATATGACTTACCAATGCTGGAAACCAACTTTTTCTCCTTTCTCCAAGTTCAACACAGACAACCTGTGAGAAAACAGACATGTGTTTTCAATTGGTACCATTCTATTGCTACTGAAGAGAACGATACTCTACCAAGAAGCATCAACTTGAATATATTACAGATCTTTTTCTACTGAAGGCTGCATATGATGGTTTTTGCGATGGTTCACCTGGGCCTATGGAAAAACATGACCAGTAACTAACAGCTACCATAGTTCATTAGTTAGAGTACGGCTATACCACGTCAATGGTTTGCACATATTTTTATCAATTGGTACAATATCTTTCTTCAACCTTAGCTGAACATAAATATATTGACATCAGAGCATATTCAGAGTGATAACAATTAACAACATTACAAAGAATATAATTCAAGAGTCTCAAGAAATAGATAAAGTACATTTGCTGTGGACTAACCTTGCCACAAAGCGATTCTCGTTTTTTCTTTGATTCTGGTCTGGTCTCATCCTCTTCCTCTTCTTCTATATCACTACAAAAATGCTTTCACGTAAATGCATTGCAAGAAGAAAGTTTGGTCAAACAATAACAATCAAACAAAATTGATAAAGCTCTGAAAAAGTATTCAAGATGTTTTATATTTTGGTAGAAATCCCTTGACATATGTGATAGATTTATCATCAGATGCTGCAGCAGGTTCATTTTAGAAAGTTTTCAAAAGAACCTTAACACAGTTTTTGATGACAAACAAATATCGTTCTGGTTAAAGACCATTTATTGACCAGCATCCTTTGCGGCCTTCGATTGCTGTTCCCCACAGCTTCGACCCGTTCGTTAGAGTTTCTGACATCCAGAAACTATCGCATTTGTAATCCATCTTAATCTTCAACTGAAATCGCGTTAATGGTCAACAACTTATATCAATAGTCTCTTTGGTTCATAAACAATGTATTTAAGCAGGTATTTTCGTACTGCATAATCGGAGTTGTGGGAATTAGACGAAAGAATTTGGGTCACAATGACTGAGAGAATGTAGAGAAAGTGGAGAGAAAATTATCTTATTTACGGGAAAGATTGCATCTGAGATCAAATATATTTCAATTGTCTCTTATGATCAAGCAATAAACTCATCAAATAAATGCATTCGAAACGCAAGGATTAAAACAGAGAAATGTAATGAACTGTACAGACCCCATTGGATTGGACTCCTTCTTGTGCAAGCAACAACGGAAAAATAGGCCAGAATGAGAACAGGTGGGTGAGAGTTTATCGATTCAATTTGGTCTTCTTCCTCTTAGGAAACATATCTGCAGTTATTTTTTCCAATATCCACTTAGCCTTGTGCCGAAATCTGGAAGTAATCCTTCATCAATACTGACTTGCCGCCATAATTTGTTTGCGATCGAATGAACACTAGATTTATTACATCATCGTATCCATCACTATTGACAAAATGGCAGCAGTCTCGTTATCACGAACGATAGCTTGGACTCGTTGTAATCAGTCTGTATGTAGCCACCTTAACTTTTGTAAACAATAATAAAGGCGTGCAAAGGGTGCCGGTCAGTAAAGGGTCTTCAAATGATGAGTATTGAAAAAAGGAATGATAATAAAAGAAGGAAACATGAATCGATTGCAAACCTATTTTGTGATGATAATCTTGTTCTTTTTCTGCTTTTCTCTGGCTTCTGCTGTAAACAAAAATAAAATTATAGTTTTGCTGAAAATCATTCCAGGTCAATTAGCTTGGAAAAGAGTTGAACCTTTCTGAGTGTGAATAAATTATGGAGAGAGCACAATTCTGAAAGGCATTTTTATGCACAAATTCAGCAGTCTTTTTGCCTCCAATCTCTTTACATATTTCAAGGTTAAAAAGGTTAATAGTTCCCCTGTCACCTGTAAAATTTGTATGAAGGTAGTACCCTTTCTCTTCCGTCTTTGAATTCTACCCACCCTCTGGTTGTATCCACCATTGCTCCAGCAAGCAGAATTGAAGATAGAATGATAAAGGTAGAAAACACAAGTTGATACTTTCACTGAACTTGATATATACTTACTTTTCCTACAGGTGCTCCAAAATTTTCAGGATTGTTCAGTGGGCGATTGTCAAGATTCTGAAATTGAGCAGAAATCAATGTGACAATAAAATGACTACAAACTGTGAATTTCAAAATATAAAAATACTCTGTTAGATGTTTTGACTTTGATCTATATCAATAAACTGCATCAATTTTCATCCACCTAAAGTGCTTTTTATGTAACTTCTTGAGTTTTACATAATGTGTACTATATTTCTAGCAACAGCCAACAGCCTAAATCCAGACTTACTTTTCAAAATCACTGTACATATTTAAATTCCGAATAAAACTGTCACATAACAGCCCTGAAGAAGTCCTGCATGGCAAGAGGAAATATTGGTAAAAAGAAATTCACACATTTGCTGTTGTTTTTGTCGTATTGCGGTGTTTCTGCTTTCAAATTTACTAAATCCATTAGTTACTTTGAAGCAGACAGGGTGAAGAGAATTGCTTACTTTCAAATAGGTTGTTTTTACTGTACGTTGCCTGTCATAAAAATTACTTTACCTCATCTTCTTGAAAGTGCCGCTCTCCTTTGAGACAAAGGCTGGTTCTCCTCAATGTCTTTTCATCTCCATCATCAAAAACTATACAAAATAAACAGAATAGTGATCTGATTGCTAAGCTTCTTCTTAGAAGGCAGTCAGTATACCGGTAGATAGATAGATAGATAGATTCATATGTCAAGGTGCACAAATAAGCTAAAGGCATTTTGAGTCTTTCAAAATTTTGTTCTCATTAGTAACCATTCTTATATCAAAATAGACCAATCTTGTTATTTGCTTTTAAAAAACTAGCTCTATTTTTATTAAAATCATATAAAGGTATCAAGCAAGCATGTGCCATAATGAAAGATAAATCGCATTCATTGTGATAAATTTTCTCCATGCGATGTAACTCAAATTAAAATGAATATGTCTGTGTGAATCATAAAATTACTTTAATCATGAGCAACTTCCCTAAACTACAAATCACATTGAATGTGTTAACTGTAACTGAAAGTAAAAAGAGGAGGTTTGTATGAATCATAAAATGACTCCATGATGAGCTACATACCTACAGTATAAAGACTGTTATCGGTCAATTTGATAATTGTTCCTTCTTGGAATCCATCCTCTTGTTTCACCTTTACAACTGTATTCAACTAAGCACAAAAAGACAAAAGTGCTGAATAAAAATCCCTTTACCGCAAATATAGAATAAAAATTGTTTGATGAACTTAATGCAATATCTTTTTATGAATTATTTTTCAACTTTCTACAGTAGCCTGACAAACATTTTTTCAAATCTTGCAGAAACTTTTCCACAATTTGACAACTATTCCCATGCCACAAGTGTGTGATATGCTTTCTTGCAACAATATGAAAATCTGACAATGTAACAATGACCCATTAGAGCTTTAAACAAATCGGAATTCTAATAATAATTAAAAACATTTTGGTACAACCATTTGGTCCATTATTCAAGAGATATACAACAACTTATAAGTACAAATATAGTTGTGAATACCTTTAGTGGTCCTTCAATTTGATCATCATGGACAACACATGAAGTTCCATTCTTTAGCAACACCTGCAAAATTGAAAAGGTATTTAGTTCTCTGCTCTTTTTCTACATTGAAAGTAGTACACAATTGAAAATACACTGTATATAACTTGGTTTGAAAGCAGTTTCCCCCTATTGTTCTGACCTTAGTTACTGATTTATTTACCTATTTACACTGGAGCTAAATTAATGCATCACTGAGTTTCTATGACTCTGATTTCTTTGGAAAAAGCGAATTAGCACAAACTTCTGGAATAGACAATAAATAGAAAACTTTATCAATTTTCATTCATGGAAGGGGACATATTGCCTTCAAATGTTTTGATAAAATCTTGTTCTCCCATGAGTGACAAATGAAAACAATTTTGATCTAAAATGGAAAAATTTCACAGATTCAAGGTACAGTATGTTTACATCATTTTATGGTGCCATTCATCACAAAAAAGCTAAAGAACTTTCCACAAACTACCTGGGGGCATTCCCTTGCTGATTCCAAGCATTCTTAACTTAGGTCATCCTCTACAAAAGGGAAGTACAAGTTTTTGTTGTGTGCAACATCACTCACCTTGCATTTAACAAGTTTCTTTGCTGCTTTGACTGTTGCTTCACAAAAAGCACCTTTGAATTTTGCACTCACATCTGCCCCAACTGTGATGAATGGGGGTTCTTCAGTCATCTATCAAACAAAGGATGATCAAATTATTGCATGTGATAGAGGGGGGCTTAATAGAGAAGGGGCTAATTAGAAATTTTGGCTCAGGGGAGAGGGGTATTTTAGAGAGGAGGCTTAATAGAGCTTTTACGGTAAATGGTCTCTTCACTTTTTTAAAAGTTACCTGTTTAAAAGTTGGCTTAGTCCTGGGGCTATACAACTCGCTGATACAGTAGATTGGAATTTGCCGACCAGTTCTCAGAAAGCTCCCCCACTTCTACAATAAACTTGCCAAGTTTTCCTTATGTATCCACTTCTACAATGAATTTTGGTGGAAGACTACCCCTTTTTCAACCATCTTTTGCTGATTTACAGCCAGACTGACCAAGCAATGTTTGAGGAAAATCTGCCAAAGATGACCCTTTGTGTCAAAGCCTTTGACAAAGGCTGATGTTTTCCAAATACCCTGCTTGTCCTGCTTGCCTTGCCATGCCTTACCATGTTGATGAAATATTTCAAGATTCAGTCACAGAATGATGTCTAAGCATCTTTCTAGCCTTAAGGAGTAGAAAACAACCTGAGACAATTTCGATGCCTTTGATGTTTCCTTGAGTAAATATACAAGCACAAAAACAGCTTTGGTTTTGATAATCAATAAATAAACCAAATTTTGAAGGGAAAATGGTAGCCAAGGTAAAACTTTGCAAGAATATTGAGAAATTGCCGCATTCATTTGCTCTTTGAAGAAATTTTGGGGAATAAAGTTGATGACATGGCTTAAATTAACGATTAATTGCTCTTATGTTTTGAGAATTCGCTAACAGGAGAGAATTAAAAAGAAAACCGCCAGCCTGCTTGAGCATTAGATACGATTCAAACCAAGAGAATTTTTGGCTATGAGCTCACTTTCCTCAAAGGAAAACATGGCAATATTTTGTAAATAGATGCGCTATAAGGACTGAAAAATCTGCCCATCATACTCACCATCTTGATATACTTTTCATGAACACTTTACATCAATTTTTATCGCGTTATTTGCTTGGTTTTTTAGATTTTTCATCAACTAACTGTATCTTCCATTTCTTTTCCAACATGCTGCACAGGGAACTGATTTAGAAGACAACAAACTGCTCAACATTGCATATATTATCTAACAAAATTCTCATCGCTCATTGGACAAAGTTCGCATAGATTAAAAAATTTTGCCATATTTGGTTACTATCTTACCATAATAAGCTCAAGATAAGATTTATCTTGATTTATTTGATTTATGAGTTCAATAAAATTCAGAACGAGGCTTCACTGGCGGTTTATTCAACAGCAGCAACAACTATATCGCAGCAACAACAACTACACATGGAAGATCAAGATGGCTACCATAGAAGAAATCAGATCAAGAGTACAAATTCAAGAACATGGAGTTATAAACGTAAGATGGTTACTTTTTCATACATCCATTAGACTACAGAGTAAAATTGACTTATTCTAAGGTGAAGAGCTAATTTTCTTTGCACTAAGGATGTGCTATATCAGCAAAAGCAGCTTACATCATCATCATCATCATCATCATAGCAAATGCTATGACTATGAACGCTAAACTAATCTAACTAAAATAAACTAACTCAATGAAGCCGATACAAAATGAACTAAATGAACAAATGAACTGAAAGAGAAATGAACTAAAATAAATAAAAAAAACAGCGGTAAAATGTTGAACAACACAACAAGCGAAAAGAATGGGTTTAAGTGTCTTGGAATCTGCAGTGCAGGCTGGGCCTAGCCTATCTTAATCTAGGTCACAATTTGAAGTGAGTATCTAGTCTGTTAGCATACATAATAGACTCAACCAGGCATCTAATAACAATAGTGTTTTCGCTACTCATAGTATTGGAAAACTGTGTCTTTGGGCTAATATAAGTTTAACATTCATAGTTGATAGTAGACCAGCTCTTAAATTATCATACGCTGGGCAAAATTATCATACGCTGGGCATATTGTCAAAAAATGAAATTTGTCTTCAATTAGGTTTAAGTGACACATTTTGCAGGATGTTTCTGAGCCTCCTTTGGCTTTATCCATCGGCCTAGCTAGAAGGCAATCTTATGCAAAAAAAATTATCCAGAATCTCATCTGGCATCTCATTTCACGGAAAGCACCACAAAGCACAGACAGGGGACTCATTAGAAAACTACTCCAAAATAAACAGAGAATACCATTTATTACTTCTTTCATTTTAGCAACAGTATCAATGAATCTTATTTCTGTAACAGAAGGTAGCTACAATTAGGATATAATATTTTGATTGAATATTTTTAATTTATATTTTTGAACTAATACTGTATAAATTAATTTAATAAATTATCTCAAATGTTATACTTTTCAGGCAAGAGGAACAAATTACCCTGGAAATTATGCAGGATATGATGATGGATGGAGTCATGAAACTTTCAAAAAGGTAACAGCTATGCTGTAAACACCAGCTATACTGTAGATATAATTATCTATTTCTAATCACAACTTTGTTTACTAAATTATGTGAAATGGAATTGTCCTTTTCTGTACTGTTCTGTATATTTTACCATGTTACCTTTTATAAAATTTTTGCATCCAGGATTTCAAAGTTGAAGTGATAAAATCATCAGACAGTGAGATGGAATTTGATATGATTGGAATTGATGCATCAATTGCGAATGCCTTCAGGAGGATCATGCTGGCTGAGGTCTGTATTATTGGAATATTATTGTGATTAGAGTGTCCCTCAAGGTCCAAAATCTCAAAATGATCAATGATCCATTTTTCAACAAGATCATTAATGAACAAAACCCTTTGTTTGCTAGACCTGTATCATGTAATCATGTGCCCCACTCTGTTGAAAAAGGACAGGGTTACAGGCTGGTGGAATTTATAGAACATCTTTCCTGTGAAAGTTATGTGTATAAACACATGGTGCAATTTGCTTGTTGACAATGGGTCTTAGATATTGCCAGTTGAGCACATCTATAGAAATCAATTTGAAAAAAATTATCTATGATAAACATCTTCTTGGAAAACTATTGGTTTCATCATAGATGTTTTCTAAATTTAAATTTCTTTGATCTTCAAGGTACCAACAATGGCCATAGAAAAAGTTTTCATCTACAATAATACTTCCATTGTCCAGGATGAGGTACAGTATGTTCTGCCTTTATTGACAATTGTTTCTTCATACAGAAGTTTGATACAGAAAATTTGATACAGAAAAAACAGAGGAATTTTATTTATTATTAAATCATATATTTTAGTAAGAGTATTTAACAAAATTTGAAACACGATTTTAAAACTATTAGAATTTTTTTTTCTTTTTTTTGTAAAATGTTTTATTCTATTTTAGTAGACAGCAGGTCCACATCAGCTTTATAGTTGCGTTTATAGGCAACCTGCTTTAAAAAATAGCAAATGTATGTATGTATGTATGTATGTATGCATAGACAAAAAATAGAAAAACATGAGAAAGAATGGGAAAAATGTATTGCTATAGATCGTGACACTAAATGCTATGGTCTGGCTCAAGGTTTAGCTGTTTTACTTAATAAATAAAATCATATAATTACTCACATGTTAGTTTTATCATTTCAGATTCTTGCACACCGATTAGGTCTGATACCAATATACGCTGATCCAAGGAAATTTGACTACAGACCAGAAGGTAAAAATATAAAATTCAAATCTTTTCACATGAATCAATGAACAGTAAACTTATTCTTGTTTTGAATTTATATCCATTGCCAACAATAATACTTTGTGCAATAATAACCATTCAGTTTTGATCAAAACATCAAATATTCTCAATAATAACCATCTTGTTACCTTATTTGTTTTTGTCTTATCACAGGGGAAGAGGAAGCACATTGGAACACAGTACTGGAATTCGAATTAAAAGTGAAATGTACTCGAAATCCCAAAGCGCCAAAGGATACAAATGATCCAGATGAATTGTACCTCAATTCAAAAGGTAAATCTATTTCTATCGGTAAATCTAAGGGCCAACTTTTCTTTGTATTTAGATAAGAAATAAATGAAATTTGTTTCAAATGTCATCAAAAGAATCCTTTTTAAAGGGGAACGGTCTGAATTTGTAATCGTTTTAAATGTAGATCAGAGACATGAAATTTACAGCTTCATGATCATGGATCACACACGTTTTGCTTATTTTTCAGTAACAACAGAACACTTGAAATGGACTCCAATTGGCAAACAGTTCAAAGAGGTATTTCAACTGTAACACATTACAATTTGCTTGTTTTAAAGTAATGACGAAAAACTACTGTAGGAGTTGCTTGAGAAATTATGTCATACAATTTGGTATTTAGGACATCTTGTATCCTGCAACTTCTAAAAGTACAATAGCATTCTACAATGTCATATAATGAAACAAGAAAAAGAAGGACCTTCCAATCAAACCTGTGGATTGAATTCTTGAAAAACGAAACTTTCTTTACTGTTGAAAGCGCAAAATAGCACTCCGTTTTGAAAATTGGAGATAGGATCAAGAATCTTACAAAACAGTCCCAGAAGCAAAACGATGCTGATTCCATTGAAGAGCAATCTTGGCCGAAACTGTATCTTGAGAGTAACAGTCGTTTTAGAAAACAGATATGCTTCATTCAATCTACGGCCATTTGGACCAAATTGATATGTTTATGAAAGAATAATGAACTGAATAGAGTGTTATTCCGTTGCAGTATAAATCAACAGACATCAGACCAGTATATAATGACATTCTTATTGCAAAACTTCGTCCAGGACAGGTATGTAACATTTCTATCAGTAGCTCAACACAAAAAACTCGTTAACGTTCGTTCGTTCGTTCAGTGATCATTCTAAATCATCAAAGATTATAAAGTTTTTAATCCATCATTTTCTCATAGGAAATAGATTTAAAAGTTCATTGCGTCAAAGGAATTGGCAAAGACCATGCGAAATTTAGTCCAGTAGGTAAGATTGCAAAGTATTTCAAATGTAGTACCGACACGTGAGTCAATAAAAAGAATCCCCGTTTGAAAGGTCACGGCTCCCTGGATATCAAGACGATGATATCGGCAACTATATAGGCTAATGGTAGACGTGTTCAAATACATTTTAAAATTTACCTCATTGAAATCGGCCACTCCGTTCTGAAATTATGAGGGATTTTCTGGAGAAGGCCCTTCAAGAAACCTTCAAAACGTGTCCAAAATCACCAGCAAATTTCCCTAAAATGTCTGTTTACACGGATCTTACAGCAAGCAATGACTTCTGCACATTTTAGGACGTGCTATCCTCTTGGGAGGATGAACAAATCTTTCCCTGGTATTAATAACCTAGTCAGGAGGATTCAATTCTCCCAAGGGGACAAAATACATGAATACATGTGAGTGACATCATTTTAGGAAAGAAAACCAAGGAAAATATGGGGCTTTCTGCAGAACATCTCTCGTATCCACGGTAAGGAATAGCCGATTAAAGCCGGGTAAATTTTACAGAACTTAAAGGCACACTGTCGTGGCTGTAATTGGCTGGTTGTGATGTTGAAATCCCTGGCCTCTGGATCATTACAAAGCCTTTATGCTCTTAGATCATACTTTGTTTCGGGAATAAAGGGAGTCTAATCGTTATCCTCTTGGTGAATTTCAGTGTACAGCGAAATTACTGAAGCATGCTTAATTCTATTCTTTAATATTGTCTTATTCATCCAATCAGTGCCAAGACAGTGTGCATTTAATTGAACAAATTGGCAATAAAGTCTAAAGAAGACAGTTTTCAATATTATTGCTTTGATATTAAATGGCTTTCCAAACGGGGATTCTTTTTTTTTTACTCACCACCCGGTAGAAATATTCGTTTCAAGCTGTTTTATGGTCAAATAAAAGAGGGTAATGAACTGTAAATGATTTAATCTTACTCATCTTTTTCTTTGCAGCAACCGCATCCTACAGATTACTTCCTGAAATCAAACTTCTGCGAACAATTGAAGGCCAACTTGCTGAAAAACTGAAACGATGTTTTCCAAAGGGTGTTATAAAATTGGATAATTTCGAAGGCAAGACAATTCTTTATCAAGTATCCTCCATCTAGCTCTTCTTTGAATGATAATTAAGAGTACTAAGTTCTTATTTAGTGAATTTAGAATGTATTATTTCCTCTAGTCCTTCCCCCCTATCGGATTTTTAATATTAAAGGCTGTCTGAGAAGAATCATAGGCTTCTCAGGGCATAAATTTTTTAACAGACTATTGAGTTAGACCAGGAGTTCACTTGACATAATTTTCTTGTTAACTTCTAATGACATAATCTATTCATTGACTTTTAATACCATCTGATTACTGCTGTTGAATGTTCACTTTGGTTGCAGGTATAAAACGAGCGAGAGTTGCTAACGCAAGAAAAGATACATGCAGCAGAGAAGTGTTCAGAGACGAGGTAGGGTCATTCAAGATGTCATTATTCGCAGTTTTACTTTGAAAACCCACAGGGTATTTTTTAACGTACTAACTGGTGGGACATTTGCCCCAGTAGGCCCTTTTGCTTGTCCCAGCAGTGAAGGGAAAATTAGTACATTTACCCCAGTGTCCTAAGTCAAAAATGGGCCCTTTTTCATTCTCCCTTGTGAACTAAACAATGTCATTCATGTTGCTAGCTCAAATAACATCTCGGAGAATAACTGATCATAATTGCAAAAAGAAACTTTCGGTTGAGAACTGTAACTGTAATTTGTTTTGTGCCCGAAGGCCTAAGCTATAATTGAATTGGATTGAATGAGAACAATGGAACATTTTATCGTAAACTCAAACCGTAAAAAAATGGGGCCTTTTTGGCTGTTTTCCCCACTAGTGGAAAATCCTTAAAAAATACCCTGAAAACCTAGGCTTTCGCAAAGCATATGATAAAGTCTTGTTTCGCAATATTGGAATCTATCCACATAGATGTTGACAAAAAGAGGTATTTTTCTTACTGACTCCATCAATGATTTTCCAGCTCGTTTGTTTTCGCCAGTTTGACGCTACCCTCTGTCTGGTATTCAAAACATAATACTAAATTTGCGTAAGATATTTCTCACCAACTCAATTCAAGGCTGCACTTGGTATAAAATCACATGTCTTCATTTGTAAGATATTAAAATGAAATGAAAAAATAACTTGAAAAAATCATCACCTTTTAAATTCTGATTTAGTTCATCAGCTGCAAGCAAATTTATCAATTGTAGCCCTGAAGTGATGCCTATCTTTAACTTTTTGATGCAGCCATAATATATCTAATTATTAACCCCATTCTTCAACAGGAGTTAAAGAATTTAGTGAAGCTGTCACGTGTTAGAGACCATTTCATTTGTAAGTCATCTGCCGTACGTAAAATTTTGTATGAACAAAAATGCGCGCAAAAATGGATTATATTTAATAAGATTTACTATATTTTTACATGATAATGCTTTCAGAAGGAGGATGACGGCAATAAACATATTGATAATACTTTCCTTGGCATTAAGAGCTTCTGGCTGGGTAGGCGGTCTATCATTCAGCTTGAACCTTTTTCTTTTTTAAACATTCAGCTTAACGTTTGTCGGATTCATAAATACACGAGGTGTGCCTTGCTCTCAGCAACGCATGAATTGCTTGTGTACGCGTATTTACATCAAAGTAGGCACGCATGGTGTAGATTTCTGGCTGAGCTGGGATCTGTTATCTTTGTTTCGTACTGACAATAACTTGTAAGAATGTCTATTTTTATATTTTGAAGAAAATACTAAATTTTAATACCATGGGTTACTCTGCTCTTCTTTTTAATTTAGATTTCTGTTTTTTCTTTTTAGTTTCAATTGAATCAACTGGCGCACTACCCCCTGATGTCATTTTCACTGAATCAGTTAAAATTTTGATTAAAAAATGCAAACGATTCCTGGGAGAATTGGATACTTCTGTTGAATAGAGAAATTAAAGTCTGGAGAATCGAGAAATCGATTTATACTCAAAGGTCTGGGGATCCTTTCGTCTCTATGGTTCGAAGAGGCAAATCCCCAACCCAGGGCCTTTTGGACGAGGTTGTCAAATTCCAGCCTGGCATGAAGATAAATAAAGTCTGTTTCACATTTGATGTCAGGCAAAATTTCCGCAAATAAAAACAACGGAAGTATATTTCATGAGTAATTTTGCGTTATCGCAATTTTCGCCTGATATTTAATGTGAAACAGACTTTCGATATTGCCTAAAAAACAGCACATGCATGATACTGACTGGTAAAGATACAAAAAAACTGAGATATCATGGCATTAAAGTACGTTGTTTTCTTATGTATACATCTTCCTGTAAAATGGAAACAAAGTAAATAGCTAAAAAAAACCTTACTGTAACATCATAATAATCGTCTAAATGTCTCTATATCCAAATTTTCTAAAAACAATGTGTTCTTACCAGAGCGATACCTCCAATAACTGACAATAGTTTCAAATGTCCCTTACTAAAATGGAAATTTAAAATATCTATGAAAAATGATACATACACTTCTGTCCCTGTTATTTGATGAGAAGTCGCTGGTAAAACATCTGTCCCTTTTTTCTGATAAAATGTTCCTAAAATCTAACCTTTATTCAAATTGAGCAGCCTCTGTTTACAATATTCCCAGATTATGATCGCACCACTGACATGAACATTTAATGATCGAATAACTCCTTGTTGTGGGATCTCAACGCAGTCATCCAACAATTGAATCAAATTAACTGGAATACCTAAAAGTGAAAAAATAATTTGAAAATTGACGGTTGTAGTCACAATGTAAACTTGGAGACCACATGATATCAAAGCTTCTTGAAATTAACAACCGGCATGCTTTTAGGCAACCGGCATGCATTGCGATGGTTCCTTTTGTTTTTCGTGGATTCAATTCAATTGCAACTCACGTAAGGAGAAATGTGACCGCATCTTGAGCTACAGTGACCTACTGCTGACTTGAGCGACATTTCCAAAATTATTTTCATGCAACGTGAAATTAAGTCACCTTTACAAATAGGGCTGCAATGCATGACGGTTGCCAAAAAGCCTTTAATGTGTATGAATTTACACGACTTACATCAACAAGAATGAGAGGATGAAATACTTAAGAGTAACGGAAATTAACACATAAAAGGAAGGAAAACTCATCCAAAAACTGTTTCCTCGTTCATAGCGTAAAACGCGCAAAATCGTTTTGAAGCTTGTAACATCGATTCTTAGCACTGGATAATTTTTGCCAAAAATTCACGCTGACTCATACACCATATTTTCTATGTGAAGTGACGTATTAAATATCTATCTAAAAAGATGGTTGAATGTAAAAAACCATACTTGCCTTCTTTTTCATTTCCCAACAACAGCAAAGTTTTATCGTTGAATTCATAAGTTTGTAATGGTTTGCTGTTCGCAGTTTGTTCAATCCCAACTAATCTGTATCCTTTCCTCTTCATGTCACTCAGATACCCTTCTAAATGCCTCGCCAATACTTGCTCGATGTTCACCCATTTCTCTGACGTCACACTCAATGATTTAAAATTCGAATCATCGAGGTATCTCATCGCACCGATCACAAATGTAGAAACACCAAATATTTCACATGTTCTGCAAAGACCGCCAAGGTTTGGTGTTCTATCGATTAATGATGCACAAAGAATTAATTCACTTCGTTTCATTTCTTTTTTGAATAATTCTGCTTTTTGCAAGAATGGATCTTCTGTAGGGGGCAATGGTTTCCACGCTGTTATTTTCTTTTGCACGTCAACAGAAGTCTCGCTTGATTTTTCGTCTGATTCTGTTGCTTTATTCCCATCTACAAGACAAAAAGTATGATTAAAGAGCAATTGTCACCAAAGGTCCTTTGCGAGCACGCTACAATTTCTGACTGTCTGAACATTAAATTTGGCCTAAATGGGAACTATAGATCCCCAGTGCTGTAGTTGTACTGATAGAAAACTTCAACCAAAGTAAGACTTCTCTATCAGTCCAACTACACAGTATGGATGCATGGTTTCCACTTACGCAAAATTTGATTTTCAGACAGTCTGAAATATCAGCGTGCCCCCAAAGGACCATGGGTAACAATGGCTTTTTAACAAGTCTCGTTCAACAACGATCTTTCATCTAATTCGATAGCCTGAGTGCAGACTCAACACTACAGGGCCAAAGTGTTGGGGCTGCACGCAGGCAACAAACTCAAATAAAAAAGAATTAACAAAATTGGAATCTATTTCTGACACTGCTGTTTTATTTCAAGATAAGAAAGTAAAATTTATAATGCTGTGTACGAAATCATAGTCAAAAGTTACTATTTAATCGTGACAGGAGTCAAAACACCATTTAAGTGCAGACGAATTTTCACTTTGACTAGCTTTTTAAAGAAACATACACATTTAATTCCCTTTCTTCTCCTGATTGAGTGCTGCTAAGATATTTAACAAATGCTCTATGGCTCTATGTTCACGAAACTTCAATGTGTAACTTCTTTCTATGTCCTTCATTGCTATAGGCAGGCGTTTCTCATAAACAATTGCTATAGGCAGGCGTTTCTCATAACAAGTATGCACGAGAACAACTTATGATTCTTTTGAGGAAGAATATCCAAAGAAGTATCATTTATTCAAACCGTCTAGGGAGCCAAAAAGCGTTAGGCTTTGAGAAATCATAACGACACACAGAAAATGGCATCTTAAATATAACAGGAAAATGTGTCGAAATTGCAAGACGAAATATCGTAAAGCTTTCATGCAAATCAATAAAAAAAAGATTGAGTTTCCTCACCATGAATCACACCATTTTTCACAACGGTGACTTTGCTTGACGTCACCACTTTAAACAGTGAAGGATCTTTATCGAACACCTTCATTCCAATTGAGAATTGTTGACCAGATGCAACTGCATTAAACTGCCTTTCATTCAAGATTTCATCGTCACCAATGTTCAACAACTTTGGCATGCTGACGAAAATTGATTCCAAGGAGAAATGGTTGAGAGGATGGAAATGTTTGAAATAAAAGTGATCTTTGATTTCGTTGATTGCTTTAAACACTGATGCATTTGATTCATTCAAACTAAACAATGATTCGATGATTCCAAATTCTTTCAAAATCACGATGGAATTTCTTTTCTTCGCCTCATTCCATAATCTTCTGATGACGATTTGCGCTTGCACTCTCGCTTGCATATGATGTATCTGTATCCATGGTAACAATCTACCAAACGCTTCTGCTGCCATTTCTGAGAATTCTTGATCCGGAAGTAAGACAGTCAAATGTGTGATAATAGACATCAAGGAAGTGATGCTGAAGACTCGTCTTTCTGAGGCTTCTTGCAGCCGATCCCAAATCATGCTTCTTAAATGTGGGAATTTGTTGACAACAAGGATCACGAACCATTCTTGATAATAACGAATGCTTGGTTGATTTTCACAGATCATTACGCTCATTGCATCTTGTAAAATCGCCTCCGCATCTCTTTGATTTATGAATTTCAATAACACCAATATCATTTGCCATATTCGTAATTTCTGTCGATGTATCAAACTGTTGTCGTAATAGCGTCGAAATCGTTTCGTAATCTGACGATCTTTGTCAACCAAACCTTTGATGACTTCGCCAACCAATTCTGTGTGTTTTAATTCAGGATTCAGCTGCAAAAGCAAGCCAAAAACACTCCACCTTACTTGGTAGTCGATGTTTGTGTTATTTGAAAAGGGGTTATTCCCAGGAAAACTTGTCTTGAAGTGTTCGATAGCTTGTTGAAGAATTCTGCTGCTCTTTTTCTGCACTTGCCCAAATATCGATGCATCAACGAGCAGGTCTACAAACAAATGCATTGATGCTAATGCCATTTTGCATGCCTCTTCCGTGTTATCATCTGATGGTTCCATGGCAATTGCGTTGCTCCAGATTGCACAACAATGATTGACGAGGACATTGAACATCCCAATCTTTGTTTGGCCGATATCTTCCAGCTTACTCCAAAACCCTCGCAATTTCTCGATGACTTTAGGATCACTGCTGAAGAGCAATGCTTTGTTGAACAGGACATCAATCGCTGGCCCATAAATGCACCAAAATATACCGTCCCTGCGCTGTTGTTCCATCAACACGCGCCAAGTTGCATCTGATGCCAAATGAGCCAGATCTGCAGATGATTCAAGTATTGCAGGCATCAAGATTCCAAGGCATTTTAACAATGGCACGATGTCTTTACCAACTGAAACATCAATCGTGTCTAGGATCACTTTAACCAATTGATCAATATCACAAGTATCAAGTGTCATCAATGGTTGATCATTCAAATGTGATTTTGCATGATTTGTGTTAGCATCAATTCCACACATGACATCTGCTCGTCGGATACCAAAGCAAAGTAGCGACCAAAGGGCCAAGGTAAAATCACCGACTTCTAAAAATGAATCTCTCTCCTTCGATCTTTCCTTTCGATTACTCTGCTCTTTGAAATAATTACTGGGCAAATAACTTTCAAATTTGATGCTAACGTCTCTTGACAATTTAACCAAAGATGCCCCGATGTTTTCAATGATTTGCTTTTCCGATTCAGAAAAATCTCCACTGACAAAATCGCACAACAATCTTATTGCCTGGAAGATGAGATTCAAACTATTGAAATTTGTGACTTGAATCTTCTTATTTGCATTATTGCAGCAAATTTCACACAGCAGTTCTAGATGGCGGAGAAATGCAGCATATGTAGGCCCCATTCTTACTAAAGGCTCATTGAAATACTCACAAATTGAGATTTGAAGCTCGAGACAAGCAACAACAACAGGCATATCAATGTTAGCATCTGTTAGGCATGATGTCAAAGTTGTTCTAAACATCGTTAAGGAAGCTTCACTCTTCTCAAGTAGCATATTCAAAATCATCTCAAGAAAAGGCCTGTTTATATCTTGATTCGTTCTTAATTGCAAAGCTTCCCTGATTTTCTTTATGATTCCCCTGGTCAACAAAATGCATCGTTTGATTTCGTCTGGCATCACGTAAGGGTTTCGACCAATTTTCCCTAACTTCGTCAGCAACGGATCTATAAAGTTTGAGATTTGCTGGGGAGCATTTTCGTGATAATCCTTGCCAATTTGATCGATCCCAAGAAACAAAAACAAAATCACTTCTTCAGAGCTGTCAGCCAACTTACTTTTCTCAGCAAGAAATTCGTCAAGAATCCAGCGTATGGGCAGCAATTTGCTTTCATCAGCATCATTTGTATTTATGTCAGCATCATCTGTCATCTTTTTACTGTTCAAGCTAACACGCCAAGAAGGTAGACTGCTGATAATCATGTCACTTATTTTACACCACATTGCGCTGCCATAGGTGAGATAACCACGCTCAGAGATGACTTTAAGGAACTTAACAACATCGCTAAGTGACACAGACTCAAAGTCCAGGCAGTTCATGACAATTGTAAGCATCAAATGATAAGCTGCAGTTTTTAGTTCCGTTGGAAATGTTGTAGTTTCACCTAGCATCCATGCTTTGATTTCTGCCAAAAGAGAATCATCTACGACTCCTGGGATCTTGACTGCAGAAAGTGAATCAGCGATGTATGGGAATGTTAATGAGTTGAAACCATTTGTGCATAAAGACTGCAGAATCTAGGAGGGAAAATTATTCAAAAATAAACATCACTGAGTCAAAATGCTTTTGATAACTTTCACAAACAAATATATGAGCACACATGCTTCATTTTCATAAAAAGCGATCTCTTATCGTCCGTTAAAAATTCCTGCACTTTCTTGTTCCATTTGCATCTGATATTATTTAACATGGTATGATGCGGGATAAGGAGGCCATTGGCCTACCAAAGCCTCTGGTGCTGTTTTAAGCGTATTCACAGTTGTAGTTTTCGTTACGGCAGAAATCGTCAAAATATAATTTCTCAAACTCTGTATTGATTTCGCATTTACTATTCTTTCTGGCAAATAGCTCCCCTTGTTTGTTACTCTGTTTGAGAAAGAGTTCTTCCTCAGGTTAGACGACGAGGCAAACTTGAAAAGCTTGAGATGTCCCCTTCTATTTGAAGTACTTGGCTCAAAAATATTTTGCTTTCAGTATCGATCATTCTATTTAGTATTTTAAATGTTGCAATCATATCTCTAAGTCTTCTTCTATAGTTTAGTGTTGGAAATCGAGGGCAAGTAAGCGTTTCATGTAAGATCTATTTTGAGTTCCTTCACAAATTTCGTTGCCCGTCTCTGCACCGATTTTAATGTTTTAATTTGTTTGACAAAATGGGACAAAATACGGATTCCAAACCGGCGCACAGTATTCAAGGATTGGCCTACTAGGCTTTCTACGGCCCCCTGAAAAGCAGCCATTCTTGGGTGATGGGTCCACCGTGTATAAAGAATTTAAAATGAATTAATGAAGAGCATTGAAGGTTTCTTTCTTGAAAAATTTCATGGTCCTTTCAATAAACGTTAAAACACCGTTTGCTTTCTTTGCAATTTCTACGATGTGCGTATCAAATTTGAATTTATTGTCAGTTATTATTCCAAGGTCCCAAATCGATTCTACCCATAATCATTGTGTGTGTTCGCATTAGGTTATCTGGCATGTAATATTTACTTCTTTGATTGAAACTACTTAAGTGTATAATACTGCTGCACTTATCACTGTTGGATGGCAGTTGCAATATCTTTGACCAATTTTGAATCGATTCAATATCACTTTGAATGTGCTGCGCTTGACCATGACTAGGAGAATATATTTTCGTATGGTCCGCAAAAATCTTGACTTGACAGTATTTTATGTAATTAGGTAAATCATCTTTTCTCATCATAAAGGATCAGTTTAGTTCAGGTTTCATCACAGAGTGCTGAACGGGCTTCATATGTTTCATTAGCCTGCTTGCAGACTCGACTATCCTAGGCTAATGTTTCATTGCTAACCATGATCCATCGTGGCACCAAAGTCAACCTTTGTATTATCTGAAAGTTGTTTTTGGCCTAAATTCTCTTTGTCTTGCTTTTCATTCTGCGCACAGAGGATCATGGTTGACAATGGGTCTTTTAAGAACATGAAAACTGGTTGCATATCTGAAATATCAAGTCTAAAAATTAGCCCCAGTCAGCAGCCTCTCCAAAACTGAAAGCAGCAAGTCAAATTGGAATTTGTCAGACATGATTACAGTTTCATTCAAATGTAACATAAAGCTGTTGTTGAAACAAACAATGATGATACATATTTCAGATAATTTAGGACCATACCATATCGACAACAGTCTCACCTTTCTAAAAAATGGAATTTCTTGATCATGACAAGCAGCAGCAATTTTACACTTGGCAAATAATTCTCTTAATCGATTGACAATATCTGGTGAGCTTGTTTCATCCATGTCTTTCTCCTTTTCAAAGAGGTGAATTTCCTTCAAAGCATTGAAAAGTGGTCCACAAATGTATCCCCAATTTTCTTCTCCAAAAAACTGCAGCTTTTCGACTTCAAGTTGAAGACTTGTTTCAACAGCCCATTTTGTGATGTATTTGCAATCATGTTTCAAGGCACGAGTGAGAGCAGTTGTCAACCATGTTATGTGCAGAGGCTCCTCACCTTCAAGGTAAAACAAATGCCTTTAATGTTTGCAAAACAATTTGTGGAAAATCTATGCTAAACATTGATTTCAGGAGGGCTGCAAAATTATCCTAATATCAGTCAACAACTTGACTATTTCTTTCTTATTTATACTGTAAGCATCTTTGTCAACTATAGCCCACAGGCAATTACTGAAAAGATGCTGTTGGGGGGAGGGCATGACCAAGATGCATTGCGTTCCATGGTTGAATTTCTATAGAATCCTTCTTTTAAAGAATGAATCTTTAAATGCCCTATGATGCCATCTTTTCCGTAACTGTCAACAGAAGGCAAATGCATTTTAGGTGGATTGGTGATACTGCATTTTATAAATAAACATTTGAACTGGTTTAAGATAAAAGAAGTCAGATAAATCTGTTAAATGACCTTCAAAAGAAACTGTTAAAATAAATAAAAAATGTCCAGTGTCAACTTACCATCTTTCGTTTTGATCGACATTTTTATAACTTCTTTCACAGTTGGAAGAATGGGCAACATCACATGTAGCTGAAAAAAGGCCTTGCATTATTTTGTGATAAACTAATACGAGTAAACCTCACTGAATATTTAGTTGGGAAATACCAGCTGAGAAAAATCTAGAACTATGTAAAGGTAGCTGATAACATAAAATCTGATGATACATCACTGTTCAAAAATGATTTGTGATTTCAGCTATTCCCAAATGGGTTCTTGAAAAATTCTAAGTTATATTTACCTGTTTCTCTTCAAGTGTTTCGAAAAGAAGTACGAAGGAACCTAAATCATCAATCTTTACATTTATGATTGAGGAAGCATCAATGATTCTTTTGAGAATGTACATGGTTCTTTTTCTTGTCAAAGCATCATCGCTTATTAGACCACGCTGAATGAAAGCTCTGAGGTTCATTTTGAATCTGATGTCATTTCCTGTTCCACAAAGGAAGTCATCAATTACCAAACAAGCCATGCCATAAGCAACTTCACTCTCTATATCATCCTCACTGAGTAGCACCATTTTGTCCCACAGTTTCTGATAAAGAGAAAAAAATCCTCAGCTCTTTCAAAGAAACGATGACCATGAAACATTGCAGGATGCTATTTCAGTGTTTGCACAGTCAAATAATATGAATTGTTTACTCTAAGCAATAACATTTTATAAAATAATTCAGAATTGTAATTTTCAGCTGTATTGTATGGGTTTCATATATAGTTCTTTGTAACTCCGGTGTTTACAATGATAATAATAATAATTATTATATATATAATAAAGGTAGAAAGCTGTATGAATGAGATTTGTAAAAGAAATTGGGCTGCAAAAAAGACAAAATATAAAGCAACACTAAAATAGACAACAAATGAACCTGTTTATTAAATTCACTTTTCAGGTAGCATCTCATGATTTGAGATGTGATTGCTAGAATGGCATCTTCAGCATCAGAATGCATTATTGTCAAGAGTGCATCAAATACTCCATTGTCATCAAGCTCTTCCAAATGACGTTCATTCAAAGTTGTAGTGTTCTCTTGAGTTGCACTCAATTTGTTGAATCTTTCATTTGTTATAGCCAGAAGCAACTGCAAAGTTGATGAAATTGGCAATGCAAAATGAAAGCCTGGTTTGGCCGATGGCGGTGTAGGGTGGTTGGATTCCTTTGGTTCTTCAACATCATTTAGGGAAACACCATCTCTGACCGTTTTAGCATAATCATGAATGTTTTTGATACAAAACTTGTTCACATATTTAGCGCATGTTGCATGCACATTCACACATAACAGTAAATTCTTGATTATGACGTTAAAGTTTAGGCCGCCTTTAACACCTTGAAGGGCAAGAGTATGAATACAGACTCTGCATATTTCCATCAGCAAAGCTTCAAACAATTCTGATGAAAATATTGCAAGATTGGGCCTACTCAATTCAGTACACGTATTTTGAGATTCATTGTTGACTGTCTTTGGCAGATAATGTAATAGAAGGTCATATAACACAGTCAATTCTTCGTTGCTTGGAATAACACTGGAAATTTCAAGATTCTTCTTGATGATGTCAAACAAACGGAATACAGCCTGTTGTATGTCTTCTCCCCACAGCTTCACGAAGGCAGCCGCCATTGCTCGAAAAAACTTGCAAAGAAGCACACGTGGTTGTTCAGCAGAAATAGAGACAATTTCCCCCGCAGGGACCTCATAAATTGCTCCGCCAGTGCTGACTATGCAATTTTGATGGAAAAACAAAAATGGCGAAAAAGTTGACTCGTGTGAGCGATGAAGATAACAATTATTGTTCTGTAGAATCAAATGCATCCATGAAATGTTTATCTAAAAGTGGATACAATAGAGACGCTTGTGAAGCATATTTTACTGCTTATAAAGATTGTAAGAAAGAATTTAATGCCTTAAAATCAGAAAGGCGAAGACAGGGCCTAATTCCGAATCCACCTCCCGAAGAAATGGTTGTTTATAAGTTGCAGAGAAAACAAAGATTAGCAGGAATTGATGTTGATGAAGTGAACTCAACACAAGATGAGGACAGCGTAAGATGATGGCCATATGATAAAAGATAGCAGTACCAATACAACATAGGAGAAGAACGAGATTGTGTATTTACAAATCAAATTGTGTATTTTGGTGTTAGTTGAACTGAGGTCAAAATTAGATTGGACAGTGTTGACCAGGTGTTGACTGTGTAGTGTATAGAATAAGATTTATCGTTGTCAATGTTTATCAAGCTTAGAAATTTTTTGATATAGTGATTTTTCTCGTCAATCAAATGAAGGACTTACTGTGGAAAACGCTAACGACGTGATTTCATTGACTTTTCAAAAAAAAGTTCCATTGCAATGCTCCCTTCTAAATAGGCAAAATCGGCTTAAAACCAATTCCAAGTCATGTGATCAATCCCTTGAAAAAATATCTTTTGATTTCTCTAAAATATTTCGCGCCATGCAAAGTTGTGCCATGAATGAGTGCAAAAAGTAGCCATCGTACTAACACTTCCAAAGAGTGTGGTCACATAACTTGAAATGGTTAAAACAAACCTTAGCCGGTTAAGTCTATTACTACCCTGCCGGACTCAATGACGATTTCTTTTTGGCCTCTGCTTTTATAAGCATTTGCCTTCTTAACCTCCAAAAAATGTTCTGTGTGATATAATGCCGGATGCTGGTCTAGGAACATGCTCGTGTCTGTGTGGTTTTATATGCAAATCATCAACTAAATTTCAAATTTTACAAATCCCGGAAGGAATGTGTAAAAAACCACATAAAATTTGAAAAACCTAACTTTAACACGTAGGTAGGTATGGCGGAAAAAAGGTCTTCGTAAATCGAAATTCGGACCGAAATTTAGACCAGCAGATAAAAGTAATCGGCCAGTTCAAGAGTTACTAAGAAGTAAGAAAGAAAGAAAAAAATTGTTTTCTTTTTCAAACGACTCAATCCTGTTTCAAGATCTTGCTACAACGGATAAACTCAGACATGCAGTTTATCACAAACCAGACACAAGAAAACTTTCACAAGGAGATGGCATAGCAAACTGTGAATAACGTCAATGGTCCATCCAGGGTGAATATCAAATGGTCCACCCAGGATGAACGTGTTCATAGTTGTAATTATCAGATGGTTTAAAGAATTCTTCCAACATTTCAGGTTGAACAATTTGCAAAAATGTCGTCACAGTTGCTAAAGTTGCAGCATTTGTAGGAAATGCGCGAATGATGGTAGCATTAAATCCTTTAAACAATACTTGATATCCTTCTTTTTGATAACTCTTCTTAAAACAATCAATTATTCCATTGTATTTTGTTTCACCCATGCCATCAGCTTGCAGACGTGTTTTCACGACATCTATTGGGTAATTAACAAGCCAACATACAACACCACTTGTGCCTCCACAAATGAATAATTTCGGGATGCTGAATGGGCCTGACGTTGCTCCAAGTTGTTCACATAATGCAAAATATGTTGCAAAGTAAACAGCAAAGGATGGGACTTCTCTTATCAATGTGCTGTTGAATCCTCTAAAACAGGCTTTCAGTCCCTCGTATTTGTAAATCTTCATCATACAGTCCACTGGATTTTTATATTTGTATCGATCTTTTACTGCTGCAGAGAATTTTTTGCGAGATTGTCCTTGACCTTGTAACTGCATTCTCGTTTTGACGAGTTCAATTGGACAGCAGATGATCGTTTGTACTGCTCCTGCAAACCCTCCTGCAATGAATTGCCCTTTTACCCCCTGATCAGGTAGACTCCTCAATGTGTTCCCATGTACACCAAATACCATTGCATTTATGAAGACCTGTCCAACCATTGGTGATGCCATGCCTTTGTAGACTCCAAAAATCTATAATGAAGAAAAGAGACTGGGTGGAGGGGTGTAGCATTTTTAAGAATCTCTCCGGGGGGAGTAAAAAAGAACAATCCCTGTTTGAACGGCCACTGCTCCCTGGATAGCACGACGATATTATCGGTAAATGAAAATGTTCAAATTGACTTTGAAAATTTTAGATCTATTGGTTTTATGTACTTTTCTTTTATTTTTCATAGTTAGGTATTTCATTTCATTTCATTTTATAATATTTATACAGGGTAAGTATTCAACGTATAATACAAAAATTGATTTACAACAGGCGCGCAACTAGGAATTTTACAGGGCAGGGGTCCAAACCAGAAAAAGGGCACACTCCATATCATTTCAAGAAGTGGTGTCGCCTGGGATGTCAGTTTTTCAAGCTCAAAAAGCGAAGGCAGAAATCAGGGGATATTTTTCTAATGTTCATCTCTCTAAAGCATATCAATAAACAAATATGTCAACACATAAGAGAAGCAGTTAGAACACGGTAAAGGAAATGCGAAACGAGCTGGGAGGGAATTCGGGGGCTTGCCCCCGAAAATTTTTAAAATCACGCTCTCTAGATCATCGGAGAATGCCTATCTTAAAAGAGATCAAAACTAGAAGAGAATGAAAAACACCCTCCTAGGACAGACAAGAAACACTGAAAAGGCTGCTCGTACACGCTTTTTACAAGAAACTGTGCTCTGAAGTTTGTTGTATGGTTTCTCAACTTTGGGCATGGGCCAATTCTTTTACAGGGTGAGAAAAAAAAGCAATCCCTATTTGAAAGGCCACTGCTCCTTGGATAAGAGAACGAAATATTGGCAAAAATATCATTCAATGGTGAACAGGTTCAAATCTTTTTGCGAATTTACCTGAATAAATTCGGCCACTCCGCTCTAAAATTGTGAGGGATTTTCTGGAAAAGCCCCCTCAGGAAACCTTTAAAGCTGGCCTAAAATGACGATCAATTTTTCCTAATATTCCTGCTTCACAGCGATGACTTCAACAAGCATGAGCACCTGTTGTGTTATACTCTTGAGAGGACGAAGCCACTCGGAATTGTGCTGTAATGCTCTCAGAGAGAGAAATGACACTTCCATAATTCCAAAGAGATTAAACGTGCTAATAATGCATGTAAAAGCCATTGCTGCAAGGAAAAAAATTCGATCAAGATTTTCGGCCTGCTTTGAGGGTTTGTTGAAGGGGCTTTGTTTCTTGAGAAAACTTTGGAATGAAGTTGCCGATTTCGGTCAGGCAAATGTAAAATGAATTTGAACATGAACAATATCATTACCTTGATCTCCAGACAGCGCTGGTCTTTCAAATGGGATTGTTTTTACTCACCCAGTCATAAAAGTTTCTTGCAACGGCTTCTTTTAACAAAATGAGTCTTGTCTTTGAGCATCTGATTTTTAGTGCTTTTTACATGTGCCATGTAAGACATCTCTTGACATTTTCAGCCGTATTTGCAAGTTTTTGAGCCTCAGCATTCAGAAAATCGCTGATGATTTCGGAAAAATAAGTCCAATTCAAGCATAGCGAATTCTCCAACTTTGTTCAAGATCTTGGTAATTCAAGAAAGCATTCAACAAATATTGACACTTCATCGCAAGAACCCGTACAAATACCGGTCAATAATACGTCAAATTAACATAATTTTCTCCCTAAAAAGGGCACTTTTTTGCCCTTTTGAAAAAAGGGCAGGGGTCTGGACCCCCAGGACCCCCCCCGTAGTTGCGCCCCTGTACGGGGGGGGGGGGTCCATGCCACTATTTTTTTGCTGACCCCTAAATATTAAGCCTGATTTTTTGGGGACCCCAAATATTGAGTCTGACGTTTGGATACCCCAAATATTGTTATCTATTTCTGGGGTCCCTGAAATGTTTTGAATGATTTCAATTTCAGCTTCTTGATCTTTCTCAGTTTTTGAATAATTCCAAGACATTTATTTCATGATTCGCAACTTCAGGGCCAAATTGCACGATTCTTCCTTTCTTCAGATTTATTGGACCCCAAATATTGAATTTTTGTCCATGTTATAATTCACAGACCCTAAATATTGATTGAACATAAAATTTCGGACCCCAAATATTGGCATGGACCCCCCGTATTGAAAGTCAATGAGTACCCCCCTCCTGGGTGTGGGCCCCTCGAAACTCTGGCACTAGGCTGAAGGGTCTCCCTCCTTAATAACTTGAAACATGAAATATAGTGACCTGACTGAAATCGGCCTCTCTGTCCTGAAATTATTAGGGATTTTCTTGAGAAAGCCCCTTCGAGAAACCTTAAAAATAGGCCTAGATCTAGATCAAGTTTCCTAATTATTCTGCTTCACAGAGATGACCTCAATACGCGTTATCCTCGTGGGAGGACGAAATCGTCTGAAACAATGTTGTTATGCTCCAGGGGGGGGGGGGGGCAAAAACTGCCCCTCTAGTTCTCTCCAAAACCATAATTAGTATGCCATTGTAACTTCAGACAATAGTAAAGGAGTCTAATTATCTAATTATAGAGTATGGTGCTAATTGGTCACGTAGATTGTTCCCAAACAACCAAATAATTGGACCAAACCACATATAGGGTTCAGGTACTGAAAAACAACAAATCAGATCGAGACCTCAATAATCTACTTAGAGGTGAAGAAAATATGATTGTCCATCAAATCACGTAACATTTTGGAATACTGTCTTTTTTGTTAGGAAAATGACGTCATCAATTTGAATGACGTCATGGATTCTATAATTTGCTGATGTAAGCAAATATCGATAATGTATGTATCAAACGAAAGAATTTTACAAGAGCAATTGCTTGGTACCAAGCATGACTTAATCAAGACCACTCTTCAAATAAGGGCACCCGCTGGTCACGTGACTTAAATTATTAATTGAAAAGCCTAAAATCCAATACCCTGGGTACTAAAGAGTCTTGTACCCAGCGTAAAAATCAAACTACTAATTCAAAATTAGGAAAAGTCATTGATGTTTTAGCTCCTTATCTCCGTTGGTCCTGATAATCAAAAGTGTCCGTGTTGACACAGAATATTATTGTGATGTCACAACATTTAGTGCATGCCACATAGCGGAACGTAATTTGACAATGTTCCCAGTGTACGCTTATCCACCTAGATAGCCAGACCCGATCTCAAAGAAATACTTTTCCTCACCATTTGATCAATATTTCCTCCTGTCAAACAATATCCTAACCAAATTTCGACCAGCCATACAATAATACTTTTGCACCATAAGTGTAGCAAAATGCAACTACTCACCGATTCTTGTTTGATGATTTTGGTGAAGCAATCGAAAGTTCCTTTGTATCTGATATTTGTAGCATCTTGGCTTTGCAGGCGGACCTTGCAAAAGAAGAAAGGCGTATACAGTTTATACATCTAGAACAATTACATACCGTTTCAAAGATCTGGGCGTGTTTGAATGGGAAATCTATTTCTATCTCTGCCAATAAAAGACACCCTCGATTCTTAGAAGAGTTTTTCACCACTTTTCAATTGTTTGGTAACGGTTTGGTACCAGGGATAACTGGATTTACTGGAAACGCTTGTTAAAACATCATGTTCCATTTTTGTAGCGGGATTCTTATGTACATGAAAACTCTCAAAAACCTGACACAATCATCTATAAACCAGAAAGGCTTATCTAAGATGAAAATTTTTGCGCGTATCAAGCTACCAAGTACCAAGTCTAACTTTTGTGGGTGCACATCGGGTGAAACCTTTTATCCTTCTCCGGACCTCACTTCCCAGGGGGGGGGGGGGTACTCCCTAACTTTCAATACGGGGGTGGGGGGGTCCATGCCACTATTTCTTTGCTGACCCCTAAATATTAAACAAGGATTAAACCTGATGTTTTGGGGACCCCAAATATTGAGTCTGACGTTTTGGAGACCCCAAATATTGTTATCTATTTCTCGGGTCCCTGAAATGTTTTTCAATGATTTCTATTTGAGCTTCTTGATCATCTTTCTCAGTTTTTGAATAATACCAAAAAATTTATTTCATGATTCGCAACTTCAGGGCCAAATTGCACGATTCTTCCTTTCTTCAGATTTGTGGACCCCAAATATTGAATTTTTGTCCATGTTGTAATTCACAGACCCCAAATATTGATTGAACATAAAATTTCGGACCCCAAATATTGGCATGGACTGCCCCGTATTGAAATTCAATGAGTACCCCCCCCCCCCTGGGCCTCAATTTTGAAAGAATATTCTCCTCTCAAGGAAACCTACCAAGGCTCCGGAGTCTCAGGCACCCAGGGTAAAAGGAAACTGGGATCCCCAGGCCTCCATGCATACCGACAATTTTGGTAAATCAAGAAAAGAGAAACACAACACACCTTGACAGTATCAAATGGATGCCCGACGAGAATTCCTGCGAAACCTGGAAATTAATCGAAAGAAATTCATCAACAACTTTTTAGGTAAACAAAAGAAAACATGGCGGGCTAGCTACTACTCCTCATGAATTGGGCCTCTTGACTAATCCGTAAACATTGAATTTGTCTGAATATATTTCCATTTGCTAGAATTTAATTCTTTTATGTTTCAGTATGAATTTGAATTGAGTTTCGCGCATTAAAAACTGAAGAATAAGATATTAGTTACATTTTGCAACTAATTTTGCAGATTATATCTTAAGCTGAGATTTCTCCCAAAATCTCACTGTTTAGTCTTTAAGAACAACAATCCGAACACTTTATGCTACATTCCTGCGTGCAAGTTTCAATGTTTTCGAGATATCTTACCTGGGGAACATACTAGAAATGTGAAAAGAAATGTAATAACATTAACATTCGTCTACAACGAGTTATTCTTTTCGTCAAACTTTCCCTCTTCATTTAGGACCATGTCTGGCTGTAATGAAACCTTTCTATGTAAAATCGACACTTTCGTGTATCAATGAAGCCCGTCATTAAAACTTTTTTCAAAAATTTGAATGAATTTCGCAAAATCAAATTTGCAGCGGAATCTTTAAGTTTAATTTACATTTAAGAATAAAATAGGACAATAGTTATAAAAATGATGAAAACTATTGTAACTATTTTTCTGCCTCTGTTCTGTCTCTGTTGTGTCAGCGAGAAATGAAATTCTGATTCACACATAAACTATCAAGTTGAAAGATTGATAAACTTTGCATTTATAAATGACAGAATAAAAGCAAGAAACCTAAGATTAGGAAGGTTTCCAAAAGATATAATATCCTAAATCGATTTCCATCGTTTATCAAAGCAGATGTTACATCTAGGAATGTAAACAAATTAGAAATAAAATGTTTCTTCGCTTACCTCCGAAACATCCACCGATAAAGTCTAGCGCCATCGCAAATTCTTCCAACTTCAATTCATTCCGTCACAATTTCTTAATTTACAATCAATTAATTGTCTATTTATGATGTAAAATGTCGCAAAAACGACACAATCACAGAACATAGAGCAGGTCGTGATCATTAAAAATGCACAGGACGGGTACAGCTTCTAAGGACTGGGTCGGTCAAGAAAATTGCATTCAGTCAAGCGAAATATTATCAGATGTTTGGAATAAAACCATGGTGTTTAGCAGGGAGATAAGTAGCTTTATTTGTCAGAACATTCTTATCCAGGGGTTATCATGAAACCCACATATAAACTTACGATAAGCAGGAGAAATGGGAGAAAACTCCGAACGACTAAATTTGGCTGCAATGAAATTAAATACAGTAACGAGAATTGGCTGAATGTCAGGCTTTGTTAGGCCAAATAAGGCCTACTCTTGGTTCAAAATAAAGTGTGTTGAAATATTTTCTGCACCTGCATAAAAACGATAAAAAATTTCCTTAGTTATCTAGAAACTTTCTAATCAAATTTTTACAAGAAACTAAACTTTGATCCATAACTGAAAGTTAGTTTAAATTTTGATTATTCTAAAAATCAAAGTATTGTAAGGGTTTCTTGCTTGCAACACTTCATGTGACGTCATCGGGGGTGGGGTTGCGAGTTTACTAGGAACAAAGAGACATTTCAATACATGTATTTGTTTACAAATTTGTCAAGGCTACACTACCTCAATTTCTTGTTCGACAGTTTTAAAATTAATTACGATACAAAAATCATCACTAAAATTTAATTTAATCACTTTCACTTATGCTGTTATCTTCTCCAAGAAGGTAGGGCCAAAATGCTTGGAGAGCGGTAGACAACGTCTTCATCAAAAACATCATTGAATAAAATGATATGAAAAGTGCACTAAAATCAGAAAGGCAAATCGGCCAATTGATGCCGTAAGAATATTAAAAATATTTCAACAATTCATCACGTATGATGGACTATTGTGTGCAAATCTGAAATTTCGTGCGTGAAGCTTTGGTCGCATAACAACAGCAAGTTCCCCTAGTTTTCATAGGTCTAATAATAAAAGCTTAGGCAATGCCACATCTGTAAACACAAACATCATTCTTTAAGATAAATATAAATCGTGACATGCAAAATAAGAAAGTTTGGTTTATCTATTGGATTTGACTAAGAGAACTTTCAACCTTCTTTGCTTTTATGGTAAACCTTTGATCTATTTTTTGTTAAATTCTCAAAACTTGTAGATGAACCATTGATTGAAAAACTGTTCAGTGCAATGCCCCAAAATAGTTGTCTGTTTCAAAATGGGTCAACCAGGGATTCTATAACGCCAAGCCATGAGCAAATGCCCCCAATTTGACTTTACAGGCAAAAGGTACATCTGTAAATGTATTCACCGACACAGTTACTAATAAAGCATATACTGGGGCAGTTTTTATCTCTCTGAAAAGCAACCAAACACTCCAGTTTCATTATCGACGCTAGGTTTTATCACCTTATCTACCATGACTCATTAGATTTTATCCAATAAGTCATATAACAACCAGAAGACAATTTTAAGACTACTTTTAACGTTTATTTATCTTTTATTTTCAAATTTTGTAACATCGAGTACCCATTGTTGTGTTATTGAACTTTGATCGCAACTATTCAGTACCAGTCCTTTGTCGCTTTGTGCTTCAACACTGTCAATGCATAGGTTCGATTTAATGTGCACTATATGTGATGTAAGATCTTCATGCCGCCATTTCTGAAATTAAAAATTAAAATAGGAATCATTACAAGGTGTCCCAAAAAAATTGTGATTAAATATTGAACTGTAAAGATAACATGAATGAGCATTTCCGCAAGACAACCCTTTCTCCAAGACATTGATTTGATTTTAAAGCTAACATCTTCCAAGTCCTCTGAAAATTCATGGAGTTACGAGTTTTTGAATTCCAAGATTGCATGAATAAATATTGAACACAAAAAAGCTTTTCTCTTTTGGGATGAAACTACCATAATAGGGACAAATAGAGATTTCTATGATCAGGCAACTCTCTCAACATTTCCAGGTATATAAGTGCCCTGCAACCCACTGTGGCATAAAATACAAACAGTTTCTGCTGGAACTCGGAAAAGATTCCACACCCAGTAAAGTAAAGCTATGCATCACAACCAAGAAATCTGACAGAAATATTTCCCAAAAAATGATTCATTTTAAGTTACTTTTATGGACTTTCACTTACTTAATTACGTTTCACGAATAATGATCATCGTGACTTTCCACAATAATGACGGGCATGAATTGAAAATTGTCAGGACATTTTCTGACAGAAACGTATTTCAAGAGCTTCAGTTCAAAGAATTCTAGAAAAATTCAATCATACCGGGTGCGCCAAAATAAATAAATAAAAAAATAAACTATGCGCGTTTGGCAGGCCACAATAAATCGTACACTGGACCGATTTTGAAGATTTACGATTTAAATCTTCAGCAGAAAGCCTGAATCAAATACTGGGATTTTTTGCAAATTTTTTAATTTCTCATTTTTAGAGCTAGAAACGAGTTTTTTAAAATTTTAGTTTTCGAAAACACTCAAAACGATAAAAAAAACATCGATCAAGTTTTCAGAAGAATCGAGATGAATGGACAAAGAGAGAACTTGTTCGTGGTCATTCAGGATTTAAACATTGACTAATTGTAATCTGCTGAACGAGAGTTCGTACTAAACCCCCAAATCACCCTGAAAACGTTTTCTCTTTGTTCATTCATGTTGAGTCTTTTAAAATTTGATTGAATTCTTTTTATCGTTTTCAGTGTTTTCGAAAACGAAAATTTTAAGAAACTCGCTTCTAGCTGCTAAAACTGAGAACGGAAAAATTTGCAAAAATGCTAAAGACTAAGACATAAATCTTCAAAATCGATCCAGTGTACAATTTATTGTGGCATGCCAAACGTGCATAGTTTATTTTAGCGCACCCGGTATAATTTAAAGCAAACAAAAAATATGTTCTCATTAAATAGAAAATTCTAACCTGATTTTCCTCATCTTTGCTGCATGGCAACAGTTGCAGGGGGGTACCTTCTGATGGTTGAACAACACCAAGACATAATGATTCATGCTTTAACTGCTTGGATTTTGTCACTGACCATTCCTGTGAAAGAACGAAAGAAGTACTATGAATGTTCAGGCCAAAGGAGTGGCAGATGTAACTACGTAAACAAAGGAACAAATGATGTTGGTTACGAAAATCACATAAGAAAAAGGAAGTAATGCCAAGGAAAATCGTATAGCAAACAGGAAATGCTGCAGAAAATAGTTTACTGCAAATTAGTGCACTGTCTTCTATGTTTTTTCGTTCTTTCGGGTTATTTCTGACAATTTGCTGTGGCGAGTATCCGTTACTCAAATAAATTTTGAAGTTCTCTGCGATACGGAGATTTTTATAACTCTGATCACTGTGGTAAAGCTACATACTACAGTACCAAGTTTTTGCTTTTAGATGTATGTGCCAATGGCCGAGAAAATATTTTATTTTCATGGAGTACATGGTTCAAGATAAAGAGTTCGTATGATAAAGTTTGCTCAAAGTAAATACGCATCGATACAAATCACAGTGTACATACATTAAGGAAATCAAGAAGAATCTCTATTGTCACACAAAACAGTGTAAAACTGTAAAACTATCGACCTCTTTGGTGCTAATGAACATACTTTCCATGAACGACAAAATAACATTTTAAAAGGAAGAAACCTTGCAGTGGCCTAACAACAGCCTGAGAATTGCCACCTCTGAGATATACAGTAACTAACTGCACTTGAAGATAAATCAAGATTACAGAGATACCTATAATTTTCATTCTGTTTGTATAATGTAGTTTTGATTTAAATTGTATGTAGCAGAACTCTAAATCATAAAATTGAAAATGAAACTGAGCCTTGAAACTGTACCTGATTACCACCTTGACCATGACAATCGAAAAATCCGACAGTTTGTCCTTCATTGTGATTTAAGGTATCAACACATTTCTCATTCTGCTTGACTGTGCCATAAGATAGCGTATCATCAGATGGAATCCTGAACAAAACAGACAAGAAATCAACGTCAGTGTATCAACATACGTCCTCTTTTTTGCTAATAAAAGTTTGATTAATTATCTTTTGCTGGTCTAAAGTTTAGAGCTACACAAATTTTGATCTGTATTCAGCTTTAGAAGACAGTCTGTCACGCTGTAGAAGACAGTCTGTCACGCATCTGATTGGCTGCAATAAAGTCAGAGCTCAACATAGTGATGTCTTTGTGAATCTGTGTATTTAAAACGAAGAACGGCTGATTGTTAGCATATTCTTCGGTCGTACAAAGTCAGTAGGATCAGTTAATTATCCTATTCTTTATACTGCCAATATCACCCAATCAGATGCGTGACAGACTGCCTTTAACATACGCAATTCAATTGTCAAGTTTTTCAGCACATTACCCCATAAAACTTTGATATCAAGATTTTAACATATGCAATTATTTCCGTCAAGTCAGGGTGAAAATACATTCCGAACACAAATGAAAAAAGGTTTGGGTCGTTTTAAAGATAATGGACTTACTTTGAAACAAAAGAAAAAGCTGTATGAATAGGGAACAAAAATCAACACTTACTTGAGCTCAGGATAGACATTCTCGACGTACCATTTGAACGGTTTACACTTCATTCTCTTCCTTAACATCATACGTTCACTTATACTGCAAGAAAAATAACCATCATATCATACCAACGAAGATATTTGCAGCGATGAACACAATTTGATATAACAAAATAAATCATGATATTTTCCGTTTAATCCTTCATACAAACACCGTACTGCAAGTCCAGGTGAACACTTTTTGTAATTTGTAATAACTACCACAGTACGAAGCATAAACGAGGAGAAATTTTTCAGCAAAAACTTTGATTTTTATTCCTTTGGCTTTGGTTATTGGCATATGGAAAACAAAGCTTACTCGATAATGCTAAACATTTCAATAATGAAAACTGAAGAGTGAAGACAAGAAAAATTTATCGCACTCACTCTCCATAGTCTGTGTTTTTTGCATAAGGCACAGCAGCGTAATAATATCTTTTGTACTCATCCATCCATACCTCTGCGGCTCTTCTCGTGTTCCTGCAGATGCAAAATTAAGATTAATTTAATATCTTGATGTAATGTTATGTCAGAATTGACCAAATAGAGAATTAAAGAAAAAAACCAAACAGATTTCTTGTGTATTTATCTATTGATCTGCTTACTATTTTGGACTCTTGTGAACAATTGTACTTGAAGTTAGGATTATCTTATGCTAAAAAATTAATGAGATATGAGGCAGATGAGCACAATTGACGTGGTTTAGCTTTAAAAATAGCTTGAAGGTTTTGCCATGATTGATAAACAGAGCAGGATAAAAGATACATATAATTCGAAAAAGGAAAGGCAACGATACCAGCGTCAATCATCGCTCGGATCGGAAGATGCTTGCGGTGACGAATGAGTAAATAAATTTGCAGGCAGAAACACCGCAACACGACAAAAAACAACAGCAAATGTGTGAAAATTTATCTTTCACCAATATTTCGTCCTGCCATGCAGGACTTCCTTTGAGAAAACCTTTCTGATGCCTCAGTACAAATGGTTTGAGATTGCTATTTTGAGTGGCTATTTTGAGAAAGCTGTTGAGAAAACCATTGCTGACGCAATTTTACGGTCAAGTAGAGCCGAAGTAATCATATCATCCAGCCATGAATACGACAGAAAACTGCGGGCAAGTCAGTTACATGAAAGAAAGAATCAAACTCACTTCTGAAAAACGTTCATACTGCCTCCTGGGAATTTGTAAGGGTGTCTGTTTCTGAAAACATGACCAACTCTTGAGCAAGGAATAATCTCCATCCTTCCACCACATTGCCAAGTTCGAAATGAAATTTCTAAAATCGGACGAAAGGAGAAAAGTTCAAAAAATGAATATCATCTTCAATACAATCATTTACGTTTCCACAGGCCGAAGAAACAAAGTATCCAGCCCTACCTTTTCAAAGCAAAAATGCGTTTCCTGGGTTGACAAAAAAATGTGGTCTTTTATTCCAACTTTATAAAAAAGGAATCTACATGTCACGAAGATCGATGTAAACTGATCTTGTCTTACAACAGGGGCATGTTGTGAGTTTTAATAACTGCAAGAAAGGTTCACTGTATTTCCTGTTCTCCTAAATTCTCTTCATTAAAAAGACAGGCAATGCTACGACTTGAAGCTAATAAAAAGATACTTAACTCACAAACATGCAATCAATCATGACTGTCTATATGATTCAGTAAAGAGGTATGTTTTTGATAAGCCTAAAGCATTACCAAGATTTTCACCGCCCCATACATCCATGTTCATGTCATATTTGCCAAGCTGTGCAAACCATTTCTTATCAATTGCAAATAATCCACCGGCAATTACTGGACTCCTGCGATCACAAAACGAATTAATCATTAAAGGGAATCTAAGCATATATAAGTCCTCAATAAAAATAGCCGCGCGAAGACAATAGACTATAACACGTGCCGCTCCATATTTGGGTAATTGATCTACAGGAAATACTTATATCTGATAGGCTAGAATTAGACTACAAGTGGCTTGAGCCACTTTTATATGCTTACATTCCCTTTAATCATCGCTCGCAACTCAAATCAATCGATGTTTAAACTTGTAAATTTCCTTGATATGCTTTGCCAATCAATAACAAGCGCTCAAATAGAATTAAATAGGAAGGATAACATCCTAAAATTTTCTTCTGCTTCAGTGCCAAATCAGTGTTGGACCGCGAAATCTTTGATAAGTTTTTAGGAAGCAAATATTTTTGGTGGAAAAATTGCAACGATATGCCGCAACGCAGTGGAAATCAGAGTGCAATTTCCCAAGAACTGAAGCCAAATAACCATAATTTTATCAAAGAAAAATATTTCCCTGATTTTCATATCGCCTAAGATTAAATTCCAAGAAGGAGCTACTAACATCTGACCAACTTTCATAAGATACGAGTAACAAAAATTAGACAGCAAAAATTCAGGCGCTTACTTGATCGGAGCTGATGGATCACTCTGATGTTCTGCAAGAGCATTTGCAGGAAGAAAATCCCATTTGAAATTTAAGTTCCATCCAAAACCTGAAACAAATGTAACAATGACAGTGAAAAGAACGTTTTTATAAGTAGCCTACCACAACTGAAAAATGCTCCCTTGTCAGGAATTGAGGAAGGGATTTCCTGATCTACAAACGTGTCACCACGAACCTATCAATTAAAATCTGATCAAATATTTAAGACCCTTTTTAGGCAGGTCGTAACCAAGAAATTTCCGTAAAGTCTCATTTACCATATTTTCAGTGCTTATAAAGACACGAGAAAACCATTTAAAAAGGTTTGTTATGGCCAGAATTTGAATGATCCAAATCTGTCAAAGTACTCTTAGTGCTATGAATTTTCGAAAATGGAAGAGTTTTCTGGCACACCCGTCAGTGTCAAGCAAAAACATTAAAGTGACCTACCTCCCCTAAGATCTGATGATGAACTCAGATAGTTGAAATTATCCATGCTGATAACATCAATGATTGGAGATGTAACAATTTTACGATTCTAAATAAACAAGAGACATATTTATCTTTTGTACAAAATATAACATTCATGTACAAAGCAACTTTTCTGTTGTATAGTCAATACTGTTGCTGGTGATATAAAATAATTTCATATTTAAATAGAGCTCGTACTTTCTTCACAAAATAACAAATATTTGAACTTATTTTGCAAAGAATATTGATGCCACAAACAAATGGATAGAAACCGCATTTTGTATCAAATCAAAATTATTACAAAATGAGAAATGAATAAGCAAACTTGCAGTACAGGCATTGCGCACATGAACATGGTTTTACAGATTAAGAAGTTTTGTTTAGAAAACATAACAGTCTTTCGTATGGCTCAATGATCCTTACCATAATGTAAAAAAGTTTTCCATGTTAATATGCGCAATGCTTGTACTGTACATGGTTTAAACACACTCCTCTTTTCAACTCCATCTTGAATCATTTGTCACTGAATGACTGGAGTCTTTTAAAAGTAGTTTTCCTTAGTTTAAACATAGTTTTCCTGCCTAAGTTAACTCATCTTATCTGCATTTTCATCAAATGACAATTAAAACCTATTTTTCATCAATTTATTCCTTGTTTCTTGATTCACCAGAAATATGTGAATATCAAATTTCATTGCACATCAAATAATCATTTAGTTTATTCACTTACCTTTTTGATAGTTTGAAGCAATGGCTGGATCCAATCAGGATTACATTCACAATGACTGTCTAAGAATGTCAGTACCTCACCATTGGCTATATCTGCACCCTTCACACGTGATCTTATCAGCCCTAGAATATTAATTCATCAATAATTTCTTTGCGCATCTTTCTGATTCTTGTTTACTTCACTTTGTTACAAATGGTAACTGTTTAAACTACACTGTATCTAAGTAACTAATTCTTTTTGTTATTGGATTATAAATAGCTTCTTTTTTCTTCATAATTAGGGTTGATAATGGTTCTAGTCAAGAGCCAAATGTTCCGAATTTGTCAAGAATCAATAATCACTGATCTATTTTACAAAACAAGAATTGAGTCAAGAAATAATGAATGATAAGATGAACTGATACTTAAGAAAGAGAAGGTTTATTGCTGTCATCCTTGTTCTGCAATTCATAGTTATTAAATTATGAAGGAGAAGTTTTTCCACTGGTTACTTTTCTTTACCACTTCTTCGATCTGACATATCGTTCTTATTTCTGTCATGTGTTGTTGTAGTTGCGTAGTTTAAGTAGTTTTTCATTTTCTATCTGTACGTTAATGCCCTTGGGGTAGACACAGCCTTTTGCTCCCTAGGGGTGATCGTCCTTGTAGTATTGTACAGTAATTCTTGTAAGTAATGTAGGTTGTAATATGTATTGTAACATTTGATTGGATTATATCAAAAAAAAAAAAAAATTCTTGACCCACATCAAAGACTGCAAATCTTTCTAAACGAGAAAGTGGGAAAACTATGTTAATGTCCTATGGCCTGTACTGTATGGCATTTGCCATCTCTTACAGTTGTTAAGTTCTCTCAACTTGATTTCAGAAATGTGAGCTGAAAATTCACAACTACCATGATTAAATCAAATTATTAATTGATTGATTTAATGAATGAACTAATGATTGAATTAAACCTGCTAAAACAAAAATATTTCTTCAAAAGCAACAATAATGTTTTTGAATCCAATGAATAAATTTGCAAGAGGAGTCTTGCCTTCAATAATATTTACCTTCTCTCTTAGCATTTGTGATTAATCTGACTTTTGGCAGCTTCAATAACTCTTTCCCATCTTCAGCTGTGAATGGAACATGGCAGTAATTCAAACTGAGATACAAATAACAGAACACTAAACATCTGAATCAAAATGGTCATGGCAAGATGGAGGTTATAGGCTCATAGCAATAGGCTACAGTACAGGTCTTGTGCATATTAACATGGCAAGAATTCTTTACATAATGATAAAAAGTCTTGAGCCATATGAAGACTAAATTTGCCAAACAAACATTCTTGGGCATGAAACCATGTTAACGTATTGTACAGAAGACCAACCACTTCTTTGACCAACACAATTATGATTTTTTGGAAAAGAAAACTTATTCATTGTACGTAATGCCAGTAACTTGGCTCTGTACATTATGGATAGATAAAATTCCAATTTTAATTAAAATACTAAATGACCATCAAATTTCAACTTTTTTCATTTTCCTGATAATTTAATTACACAAGAAACGACCAACGTCAACGACCAAATGTTTCAAGCAGATCGACATCAACTGAATAAATCTTTCTAGAAACTGATGAAGACTTTAATCGAAACGTTTTTGACAAATAACAGTGTGTTTTTTCAAATATTTTATTTTCTGTTGTTTTTTTATGGTGCATTTAGTTCAATTTAATTACATACAATTAAGTATATTTTCAAAGCAGGTGAGATTGCTGGCAGCCTTGATACCTGATGAAGAGCAAAGCTCGAAACGTTGTGTTTTTTATTAATTTCTCAGTACATTGTCCTTTTATTAAAGAATACTTGATTCATATGCCTACGACGTACTACACGCAAACAAACATTGTTATCTATTTATTTTTCTACTGACATGCTCTTTAAGGTGCTTATCATTCTCCTTGAGCTAACTTCTCAACTTTCTATTGACATATCATCAACACCAACAATCAATGAATCACACAATGTCATCTAATAAATCTTAAAGACTTTTTCCATGCTGATTAACTTGGCTGGAAATACAGTATGAACAAACCAACTTACGATTATCACTGAAGTCATCAACCATGATGATTTCTGTCAATAATTCTGGAGGAGTCTTGTTTAGGACACTACAAGAGAAATTAGATAATTGTTAAAATGGGAAAATTTGAACGATGCACAGAACAAAGTTTTTCAAGAAGTGTACAGTAGCATTATCAAAGCTTAATTCAATGACATAATCCTGGATGTTCAGAATGACAGGGTGGTGCTGCGGAATCACCTTTGCCAAATATTGATACAGTAGGAGTGTCTTCATTTCAATAATGAGCATTTTTGGAAGGAATGCATCAACACCAAGGCCCTATTTCGCTGAAATGTATTCTTTTAAATTTTTGCTTGGAAAATTCAGAATTGTCTGCCCTTTATGGCAAGAGAACTTTTCACTAAATCGGTACTTTAACTTTTGCTTAGATTAGTCCATTCTTTAGCTTTGATAAATATAAATTCAATGCAATTGCCGTTTAAAAATAGAATTGAAATGTCAATAGCAAATAAATCATGGATCAGAATCAAGAACGAAATTCTCATTCCCCATCCCCTTATCAGCATATTTTGAATTTCTGGGTCTTAAATATGAGTGTTTTTACCAAACAAAATTTCACATCTAAGTTAGCCTTTGACTGATAGATTACCACTTTAGTTTTGAATATCAGAGACATACTTTTTATTCCATAGCCCACCAACAATTTTTAATTTTTGATGCACCTAATATAATACAAATTTTGTTTGATGAAAAGGTGCCTTTCATGCCCTGTGACAAAATTTCATAGACATACCTGATAACAGTTCTAAGGAGAGCAGCTCTACCTTCATTGTGAAAACAGATGATGACGGAAGTTGTTGGAAGCACTAAATCATAAACTATAGACTTGCACCTGAAAAAGAGAAATAGAATAATGTATCAGATGTAGCATTGCATCAAATACACTGTTACTAAGACAGTAAAAATGTCTATTTCTGAAACAAATTTGGTGGCAGCAAGTGAAAGGAATAATTGGGGAATGATTGCAACAGATTTTTGGCAAAGTCTTAATTTCTAAAGAAGTATCTACAATAACCTATCAACCCCAAAATCAATGAGCCTGTCTGTATATCTAAAATCAAACAAAACAGGTGTGTTTTCTAATTGAAATTGATATCTATAATATCACACCTTATTTCAATCAATGTTTTTGAACAGCATGGTTAAATTTGACATACATGCTTGGTTTTGCCCATTTATTTCCGTTGCAACTTTCTTACTCAGAGGAATATATCACATTATTGTTCTTCCATTATCTGATTTAATGTTAAAGCTATTGACATTTGCATTATCTGGTAGATAGATCTCCAAACAGAAAGAATCAACAGTTTCCTGGATCAGTAAGCTACACAGAAAAGCCATTTCACTTGCTTGCTCTTCTGTGTAACTACCAACCTCTGAACAGGGTATAAATGAGACCAAGGTGAAGTAACTAAGGAGTTGACCTCACTTCCTAGCAGCAAAATTTAACATGCTCCATGGAGACATAAATGGTGAAAAGGAAATGTTCATCTCAATCAAATAAACAGGTAATGGTAAGTACACACCATTGACATGATAATTCTAACAAAGATTACTGGGTTCTTATCAATGTTTGATTTAAATCTAAAATCTGACTTTTTCAAGGCAAGCTTTTGTTATAACTAAATCTTTTGTTGCTGTGACATGTTGTAAGTGGGAACATTGTTGTGACAATAATCACAAGAATAAGAAATGAACCCTGAAAATTTATTGAATAATCTTAAGTTCTGTTTGAACAACTGTGGAAAAGGAAAGCTAGTTTCATCCAACTGAATAAACAGTGGGAAGAATAAAACAAAGACATGTTTTGCTTAATCAAAATGAAAGCTCCTGGTGCTGTCTCACAATTAATTCAATAATACCAAAAGTCTACTTTTAATTTTATTCAACCTCATCTTAAATTCCATAGGATTGCATTGAATTGTCTGTTTTGAAATAAAATTCTATTTATGAAAAGTAGTACGGTCTACTGTGGTCAAAAATACATTATGCAACATTGATAGTTTTCTTCCACACCAAGTATTATGATTCTGGCTAGAATATTTCTTAATTCATATGCAAAACTATTTTTTGAAAACAGTAGGCTCATTTTTTCATAAAATTGCATACTGAGGATCTTCTGCGCAAAATGCAACTTTGATTTGCTGCATGTGCATGAGATCTTTACACACAAATTTTGCAGTCACAAGTGCACACTCAAATCCTCAGGGACACAATTTGATGAGTTAGAAGCTTCCAGTAACAATTTTTATAAACCATTGCCCCACAAGCACAAGCCAAATGCATTATTTGTCTCAGTGCACAAAAAAATTTAACAAAAAGATCTCATGTGCACTGCAAAGCCAGGTTGGAATTTTTGTACCGCAGACCAAAGAACTCCAAGGCACAGTCAAAATATTTTTTGCACAAGTTTAATAAAATTGGTGAAGGGTGCACAAAATTAAAGGGATTTTCCAAAATTTCCATTTAAAAACGAGTGATAGGCTATTTTGAAACCTATCACAAAGTAGGTTATCTGCAACCTTAATAAATATTTTGGTGCTCAAAGATGTATCAATCAGTCTCTTTACATTTGGCATGCAGTTAACAAACTTTCCAACTTGGAAACAAAGTCAGCAGTATTGTGCAACATTACATGAATATACATACTTTGCATCCCTAACATCAGGAACTTCTCTATCCATTGCTAACTTCTCACTTTCTTTTTGATTATATGCATTTCTTCCATATGGGTCTTCGTCTGGTTTCAGTTTAGATGCCTCAATGTACTTAGATGCATCCAAATCGGATATCTTTCTTGTATCAACATCCTGTTCGTTACTGCTATCTTTACCAAATTTGCTTTTACTATTGTTATCTAGTACTTGTTTGTTTGGTTTAAATCTAACTTTTCTTCCTCTTAATACATATTCATCTCTTGATTTTTCAGGTTTAAATGATCTATGATGTTGTCCAATTAGAAAAAAGTACATCCCTCCAATCCAAACCAAAAATAAACTTGCAACAACAACTCTATTTCTTCTAAACTTCATGATGCTTGTTTGCATTAAAAATCTTTCATATAATGTTTAAAATGTGCAACATGAACTCTTTAGTAATCTTGTGTGAATGATCCCCCCTGCCTGCGTTTTGGTGTTCAGTTGTCACCCTAAATTCGCCACGTTGCTCTCTGTTTGGTGTCTTTCTGCCCCAAAACTTACAACGATAACTATATTGTGTCCTTTTCTATGTGTGGTTGAAATATCTTTGTGTAAAGAAAAGTAACAGGATGATCAAATCAAACTTCAAACTCCACGGTATCGCAATATGCAGCCAATTGAATACAGGAGACCGTTTTATATCACAGCCGGTTTCTGAGAGCGGAGTGCTGGGCCTAAATAAAAATTCCTCATTCGTCTCTGCTGCAGCAGTAGAAGTCGTTATATCTTGTATTTGCTCCGTTTCCAATATTGTTTTCTGATCCAGTTGTAAACCTAACCAGTTGTGTACTGTAAACATATGTGGATTGAGAATGAAATTAACTTCGCACAAATTGTTTATCACTTTTTGTTCACGAGCAGAAAATCACCCGCCGCTGGCAGCCATTTTATGATACACGTCTAAAGTTGGTATAAAATACGGACCACTTTCACAAGGATCCGTGGGATGTTTATGACCAAATGAACTTTCCGCGGTCTCAGTCGTTTTGCGAGCCCGGGGGGGGGGTGGGCACTTCACATATTTTGGGTACGGGGACCTGCCATCGGGAAGGGTATCGATTTTCGCGATTTTGGTATAAGGAAAGGTATTGATTTTCACGATTTTGGTATAAGGAACGGTATCGATTTTCGCGATTTTGGTTTAAGGAACGATTTTGGTATACTTTTTCGGAAAATTGGTATAAGGTCGGGTATACTTTTTCGCAAAATTGGTATAAAGTTGGGTATACTTTTTCGCAAAATTGGTATAAGGAACGGGTATGTTTTTGAAGCTTCGATGGCACATCCCCGACCGAAACCTGGTCAAGTAACCCCCCCCGGGTTTGCAAGTTTCCGATCGAGTTGTTCTGGGGTTATTCTGAAACAGCTACTGGTTATAACTTTTGACCAGCATTCTGTCGTTTCATTCGGTGAACTGTGTCTGATGAAAAAATTTCAAGCATTACTTATTCTTCTCAAAGCAGTTAAACTCAACTCTTGTCTAAGAAACTCAAGCTCCAGTACTGAGGAGATAGTGGGAGAAACTCGTAAGGAACTCTCTGAATGCTTAAAATCTGATAATTCCAAGAAACTTTCATCACTGGCTCAAACTATTAGTTTCTTATAAAAACACAGTACGTGCAATTTACCAATGAGAAATATAATTTTGTTGATTTTCCATCTAAAATGTTTACTTTTGATCTGTAATGAAATGAAATTTTTGTTTGATGGTTGCCATATGTTTGCTAATCTATCACTCCCGTTTATGAGTTTATCCCTCCTCTAATACTATTGTTTTTATCATCCTTTGGATGAACGCTAAGGTACCACCTGTTTTTATGATAACGTTCATTTATTTAAAGTTCTTTTGTGTAGTTTATGATTTCAAAAATTGCATTGTTTAATTCAGGATTCAGAATTGCAAAAAAACATCAATCCATCAACTCAAAGAGTTTCTTGGTAGCATTAGCTGAAACTTGCTGTTGAAATTGGCGTTCAAATCTCACGACCTTCCACTCCCTTAACTACTTACATTATTATTCATCATTATCAAATATCTGGCAAGTATGGCTCTGTCCATCACAACATCATTGCAAACTTCTCTACATGCAATTGTACTTAGAAGGCTTCAAAAACATGCATTTCCAAGAATATTTGCTAGATTTTAATGAAAGGCCAAAATCAAACTTGTATTTTTTAATTTTTAAAGATGGATGGATGTAAATTCTACACAGAGCAACTAAAAAATTAGACTATTTGGGACAATTTGATTTCAGAATGGGATAAAATTGTTCTGGACAAAGTAGATGAAAAGATCACTCCATAAAACCAAAACATTGTGCAAATGCCTTTCATACACAAATTCATGAACCACCAGCTATAAATGATGGAAGAACTGACCAAAAATGAACCCTGGATAAAACCAGTTGCTGTTGAAAATCTCGTTGCTATCTACAAACATAAATTATAATGCAATTCTTAGGCACCGATGATATAAGCCTATATAATATATCAACTTCTTTTTACCTTGTCTCCTTTTTTGCAGCTCACGTATGAGATCTTGAATGCAAAATTTCAAGAAAAAAACTTGTTGATATTAGAATCAGTTGCATAGGGTTACAAGGTTAGCTGTTTGAACCTGAACTATGTGAACTTTGAGGTTAGCTATGTGAACCTGTCCAAGTCTTGCTCTATTCTTCACAAACAGAAAAGCTCTCTATATCGCTTCTTCTTGGAAAAATACCAGAATGGCAAGTTTTGAGTGGAGGATTTCTTCTTCAAAAATTCACTTGTTCAGCTGGACTTGTGTCAGCAAAAAATATCCTTTTTGTTTTAAGTTATGAAAATGTTATGATGAGAATTGTGACTGAAATTTGCAGCACACAGTGCAGTGGAGAAATCTGTCATGCTTTGCAAGGGAAACTTTCTTATCTAGGAAGAATACATGACAAGGCTTTGGCAATTCTGTACCATTATTAATGCAAGGATTTGTCGGAGTGAAAGTTTTGTCAGGTCCTGAAAAATCACATTGCAAGCTTAGATAAACAATAATACACTCATGAGACTAAAACAACATATCCATAGATTATTGTGAATTTTGATCTTTAGTCTGTTCTTCTTGTTTCTTGTCTGTCACACCGATTTCTTCATCTATCCTTTCCTTTGCACGAAATACTTTTGATTGAAGATAAAATGATCCTCCTTTATTCTTATCATTAATGTCAAATAAATATTCAAAATTCTTGTTAACTGTTTCTGGATCTAGTTCTTTTACATTCAAGATTTGTTTTGCTTCATCAACAGTCATTCCCATCAAACTGTTTTTGGCTGCTTGCTTGCTCCCCTCCTGCGCATTTCCAGCAGCCCTCTTCGCAGCGTTTCCTGCCTGAAATTCTTGCCGTAATGCTTGTGTGAAAGCTTTTCCAACGATCTGCCCTCCCAGTACAATAATCTGAGCAATGAATTTTGCCATACTCGATAAAGTTTCTAATGCAAAAGCTTTGATTCTGATTTAAGTCCAAATGGGTCCGTCTACCTACAATCATTTACGTTTTAGGCCACAAATTTAGGCCATCCTCGTTTCTCTGTCCGATGTTCAGCATCAGCCAGAATAATCACAATTTTGTAGCGCCCTTTAGAATGTCTGGTACTTCTCAATCCAAGGCCAATGCTTTGCTTTCTTTCTGTGAAATTGACGGGTATCTTCCTCTCTGAAATTCTTCGTCTGTTTCAGTAAATTGCGTAAGCCGTCGTTGAGTTTAGATTTCTATGGAGTAGAAGCATGGGATGGCACTCGAGGCTATGTGCCCCGCAGCTACCCAATCGAAAATTTTAAAACATCAAAATCAAACTTACGAAAATTGATCTGCCGTACTCTTGCGAAGTATCTCATTTCAAAAGAGTTGTTCTGAAACTCCTTTCCCATGACAAAATTCAGAGTTTAGCAGAAAATAAGATCCAAAAAATGCTGTGGCTTTTGGCTGCGAAGCAAAATCTTGACGTCTAAAGTAGCAGCCTCGATTTCATTTTGGTTTAAAGTTATTCAAAGATGGCGCTGCCCAGTGACAGCAAAATTTTGCAGGGGAAAACTTTACAAGAAGTTGTAGAATTGAAGATGAAGGGTGGAATATTAGGAGCTGGAAAGAAGAGAAAGATAGCTGCAAAGAATTCAGATTTAGAAGATTCAAATCAAACTCACAGCCCTGCGCCTATGCAGGTCTGATTGTTGTTGTGTCTGCTACGTTTGTTTTGTTTAGGCCAAAAAATTTGACTTCAATTTCATTTTAGTCAGTTTCAATGCATAACCAACGCCCCTTTTTTGAGTGTTTATTTTATTAAGACCATAAAGACAATGCTTCCATGCAAATAAATTTGTCATTGAAATATCAATCAATTTCAAGATTTAGATTAAAGATGACAGAAGTTGAAGAAATATTTTTTCTTTATCATCCCCCAAAACTGAATGATTGAAAGTCTAGTGAAGCAGGTAATTTGTAGAATTTTCGAAAGCTTTGAAAGATTGCTGTTCCAGTTTAGTTGCCAATTAATTGCTAGTCATTCAGATTAGTCAGTTGACAAAGTTTTAATTACTTTTCAGGATTCCCCTAACCCACAAACATGCATATTCAAAAATGCAGATTTTGAGCATTCTGGTGCAAGAGGAGGAAGGAAAAGAACTTGGAAGAATTTAAAGCAAGTCATATCTGCAGAAAGAACATTATCATGGCCTGAAAACAGTGTTACATATGGCAGTATAGATGCTCCAATATCTTTTAAACCAGGGAAGAAATATTCAGACATTTCAGGATTTCATGCAAAATACACAGACCCACAAACAAAGCTTAGATATTCTTCATCAGCAGAATTTAGAATCGTCAGACAGTTACCTTATGATAGAATGCAAGGATACCTTGGTTTAAGGAATGCGTCTTTTGTTCCTTGAAGTTTTTTATGTAAAATATGATATCTTGAAATGTATGAATTTGTATGTAGTGTTGTGGTTTTTTCGTGTGCATTGTTTAGGCAAGAGAAGTTTCAAAACAAAGTCTTTTTCAAATTAAGAATTGGGCTGTGTCATCTTTTATCTTCGATTATATAAACAATTCACTACCTCGAAAAATGTATTAGCCCCGATATTAGCAACCAGTTTGGAATTTTCAAATTGTCACTAAGGGGTGTGCTGGCCATAAGAGTTAGCAAAAAAGTCCTAGAGTCATCGATTTTTGATAAATTTATGAAAACACAAGCAGACGATGACGGTGGCAAAAACTAAGAACCCTTATTTATGATCCAAATAATCAAGTCCGAAACGATTTTGAAAAAGGGTTTGTTTGTCATGGTCGTTTTTGTTGCTTCGTGTAGATCTTTGTGAATTGATTAAAATAAAAAGTCACAATAATTTAGCCTGCGTGCAGACTCAACTTTTCGAGTCGAAAGTATCTATACTTTCGAGGAGTTGAGTCTGCACGCAGGCTACAATAATTTGTATCAGAATTGTCAGTCGATAAAATTGAAAACTCGATATCAACAAATTCTCAAACGTTCAAAAAACAAAATAGATTAGAATTTCAAGAGAAAGAGGAATCGCGAAAATCCCTTGAAATCTCAAAATCTCTGACATCATTCATTTTTTGAACAGAAACTTGTACCGTACCCTTTTTCAGGTCCCTTAGCACATGCTTACGCGATAGAGTTACCTTGAGCTAACAAGAGAAGGTGAACTTAATTTGATAGAAATTTGATAGAAATCTATCAGAAAATGCGGAAATGTTGCCATCCAAACGATTTAAATCATATTCGCGGAGTGCCTTACAGCGACGATTAGTCAATTATACAAAATATGCTGTCACCGACCATACAAAAGTGATACCCTGTCCCGGAGTAGGAATCCTGAAAATGATACCCTGTTCGGCGGCACGTCCCCGTAAAAAATATATGAGTACCCCCCCCCCCCCCGGGCCATAGAGAAGCTACTGTGAACTTATCTGTAATATTTGGTCCTTCAAGATATTCAATTGACGTTACCCAGGGTATCACAAGCACATACAACTCAACTCAAGGGAAAGTGTTTCTTTGAGATCGGCTGGGTCTGCCTAACAGAGTAGGTTGGCATCCACTGGGAAGGAGCTATAAAACGGAATCAACTGCAAGTGTCAAATTATGTTCCGGTCTGCGGTATATGTTGTGACGTCACGATAATATTCCGTGTTAGCAAAGGGCGAAGGATCCAAGGCATTGTTAATTGTTAATTCGAATTCCATTCAGTAAGATTGAGCTGAAAGAGTCTGAAACGCAAAACGGAACATAAAATAAGGCTTTTGATACAATTGTCGCCTGCGTCACAGACCATATTTGCGTCTATAGAAATCATAGAAATACGGTGACAACTACGGTGGCAAATACCATTGTGGTATTCCTCCAAATCATAGTCACAGGATCAAAAGAACTTTACGCTCCGGTGTTGAAACGGAAGTCAATCTGATTCCTCGTTGCTGTAGGATAAATAGAGCGAGATTTCTCAAGTTGGTTATTCGAAATAAGAACCAGCCAGAAGAAGACGAAGAAAATCACAGATCTACAGAGGACAAAATGAGGGCTTCTTTTGTATTAGTGTTACTTGTGGTTGTTGCTGTTCTTATTGATGATAGTGACTGTTGGGGGAGACGAAGGCGCCGTCGCAGAAGACGATCAGGTAGTTAACGATTTCTTTTGTTTTGCAATAAATTTATGTTTTTGTAAGATACTAAGAATTTGAGTCAGTGCTGGAAGTTTCTTGAAATTATCAGATTTTGAGTTTTCAGAGGTTTGTGCTCTCGTCACTCGTGAAAATTTCAAGACATTTTTTTGAAGTCTTCTGATGTTTTAACATTACTTAAGTACCTTTAGACCAATACGACACGAGAAAAAAGTGAAAATGAGGTAACAAATAAGTAAAATTTGCATAATTTCTCAAAATAGTAATTTCTTACGTTACACTTTCCCAGTCAGTAATGGAGTTTTCTAATTTTTGGCGATCTGGGAGTTGAGTTTCTTATCAGCGGTTTCTCGTAAAAAATGTTAATGTAAGATTTTGCACTCGAAGATGTCCTGATGGATCCGAATATCAACCGATTTAAAAACGCTGCTTCCATTCATTGTGGCATCTTTATCGAACCAAACTTTACTACCAAAAGTTTCTTGATTTGTTTCTTATTTTGCTTGGTGTAAACAATTATGGTGTAGTTTTTAAGACTTTCGTAGATATGTTTCTTGAAGGTTTCAGCACGTGCAAAACGTACAACTCTCAGTTCGCTGTCGTAATAATTTCTTAAATTTTAGGCAAAGTTGAACCGGTTTCTTATCAAAGAGCATCTTATCAAAGAACTTTTATTGTTAGACATCGGTTTCTTTTCCGAATGAGAGAATTTTCGATAACATTTGATGATGAGAGTTGCATGAAGCCGACAAGCTTCAATCTTGATTTCTACCGGGTGTCCCAAAACCCAAGTATACGGATTTGGTTGATTCCAGCGATGCAAATTTAGCTTTAATCAATGGCTAATCACTCTCAAAATGTTCCTCGATAGTTAACTTGAACATAGATACCTCGTTTGCTGGTATTGGTGCTTTGAGAGCAGAGATATCAATCTTGAAAGCTCAAATTTGCGTCCACTTGCAAACCAGAGATTTGGCCTTTTGGCCTAAGCAAGTTTCTGAAGCACATCGAAATTATGAACTGAAACTAATGAACAATTAAGAAATTGCCCAATGGATGACTGGGGGGTGACTCCTGAAAAACAGAATAACAGAATATCTAATATTGTTCAAATTTTATCAAGGATATCGTTGATTTATACGCTGTGCCTTAAGAAATTGCTTAGGCCAAAAGGCTAAAGCTCTGGTTTGCAGGAAGAGGCAAATTTGAACTTTCAAGATTGACATTTCTGCTCCCTAAGTACTAATATCAACAAACGAGGTATCAATGTTCAAGTTAACTATCGAGGAACATTTTTAGAATGATTAGACATTGATTGAAGCTAAATTCACAGCGCTGGAGTCAACCAAATCCGTATACATGGGTTTTGGGACACCCGGTACATCTATTCTGCTCTATTGCAAAATACAGTATTCCCAAAACAAGCGTCATTTGTGCCGTTCCTCTTACTAAATAAAATGAAATAAAAGCAAGACTTATATTTTATCATTGCCGGTAATTTCTGCACGTACAGAAGAAGGTCGCACTTGTGTTCGAAAACTAGCATAAACAAAGCATCAAACAAATAAGACATACTTTCTCTATTTCCAGGAGGATGGGGTATCAGCAATGGTGGTGTTACTTACACTTTCGGCAGTGGAACATCTGTAACAGGGCATGGCAGCCCTAGCAATGGGGGCTCAGTAGGGGTCAAAGTTAGTATCCCTTTTGGCAGAAAACGACGAGCAATTGAAGGGAACATGGAACCAACTAAAGATGTGACCCCAACCCCAGAACCCACACAGATTCCAAGCCAAAGCGATATCATTGACAACAGCGATATTGATCAAGCAATGGAAGAAGATCAGCTCAAAATACCGGATGTTCAAGATATTACCCCACCTGATCAGCCCCAGAAAGATGACAATTGCGAAGACTGCTTAGAAATAGAGCCATTCAACATCAACGATAAAAGAATCGAAAACAAAACGATCGAAAGCAATCAATTTGTCATGGTTGTCAAGTTCATCGAAGAAAACATGTCTGCCGTAAAACTCGATGCGAAAATCAAATTTGAGGTGGTTGAAATTGTGAAAAGTCCATTGGAAAATGTGAAACAAGGTGAGACATTCACGATCAAAGCTCAGATGGCCTCATGCCCATGTCTGACCTCACTCAACCCAGGTTACTATGTTGTCACTGGTTCCATTGATGCAAACAATCAACTGGTTCTTTCGAATGTTTTGATGGAATTCGAAAACTGACTCTTGAACAACTAACTAATTTTGAAAACTAGCAGTAGACTATTCCATAAAGGTGTCAAGATCGAGCGATATCTTTTACACATTTTTACGGGAAAGCTTCGATTGAATTACGTTAGAGAGCTTCTTTCACTGAACACATTCAAATATTCTACAAAATATATCAAAATTTCGCTCGATTCAGACTCTTATGAAGTAGCTAAAAGGTCTATTCCTAGAAGACTTTTATTTATTCAACATCTTTCTTACATACTTTGTAACATAAACTGTTGACAGTAGACTGACACTAGTAAGAGAATAAGAGCATGTAAAAATCAACTGTGAGTATACCAGGTCTTTGCAAATTTCTTGTATTTATTCATAAAATAATTGGGGGTTTGTTAAACTAAACCGTGTCTTTCATCGCCTTTAATTCTACATCTTTCCAGCAATTTTTCTAGAAATGTTCTCTTGGCATTTCAATAACTGGAATCTGAAATAGCTGGCATTTTGACATCAGCCAAGCAAAAGTTTATAATAATCTCTTCTCCTGCCATTTCGTAAATGGCCTAAATTCCTTATTTTCGAATTATTTTACCTCAGCTTGGGCCATCATCTAAGAATTTGCCCGTCCGTCCTTGAATTCGGTGGTGTGCTGCAGGTATTAAGATTGTCTCTGTCTGTGGTCTTCCTTTTTTCGATGTTTCAAGGCTTTGATTCCTTCTCGTGGTCGGGAAATCTATTCAGCTCCTTTACTTTGAATTATGAGGTCAGCTTGACTTCAGTTCTGTGTTGAGGCCTCCCTTATCCGCACCTACAATGAAAATTTAAGAAAACTAACAGATATTTACGATGCAGCGGAACGCAAAAACTAAGTTAAGCAACGGTTCTATTTAAAAGTAAAATAACGAGGCACTGTTAAAGTTGTTTGGAAGCAATAAAGTAGGACAATGGAGCAATAGAGCAGGCAATGTAAGCAAGGAAGCACGATGGCAAGATGAAAAAGCACGGAAATCCAATTCAATGTTGGATTCATTTTTAAATACGAGAAACAAAACAACCCTTACTTTCACATGAATGAGTCTGAACGTAAAAAAACTTTGGATCAATTCAGTTTGGATTGCTTATATCTATCGAAATCTGGTAGCATGTCAGCGTGACTATGATGTCAGTTAACAGGAATGATATCCCAAGTCTGGATTCGTTGCATAAAATTGAAACATTTTAAGACAGAAAATTATCTTGGGATGAGAATACAGACGACAATAATATTTCTACTTTATCAGTTATTCAATTGACATGTCCAGTGTTAATCAAACAAGGTTGCCCAAAGGCCCAAAAGTATGCGACTCAAATCATTATACCGGGTGCGCCAAAATAAACTATGCACGTTTGGCAGGCCACAATAAATCGTACACTGGACCGATTTTGAAGATTTATGACTTAATCGTTAGCAGAAAGCCTGAATTAGATACTGGAATTTTTTTTCTTCAGTTTTTGGAGCTAGAAGCGAGTTCCCTAAAATTTTAGATTTCGAAAACGTTGAAAATGATCAAAAAACATCGATCAAATTTTCTAAAGAATCAAAATGAATGGACAAAGAGATAACTTTTTCGTGGTGATTTGCGATTTAGCAATCGACCAATTGTAACCTGCTGTACGAGAGTTCATACTAAACCCCCAAATCCTCCTGAAAACATTTTCTCTTTTTTCATTCATGTTGAATCTTTTAAAATTTGATCGACGTTTTCTTATCGTTTTCAATGTTTTCGAAAACGAACATTTTAAGAAACTTGCTTCTAGCTCTAAGAACTGAAAACGGAAAAATTTGCAAAAAGTCTTAATCATAAATCTTCAAGATCGATCCAGTGTACGATTTATTGTGGCCTGCCAAACGTGCATAGTTTATTTTGGCGCACCCGGTACAGTATTTTAGAATATTCTAGAACGAACGTTCGAATGAAAATTATCATCCTTTATTTCGATCTAAACGTTAAGAAATATAATGCAAACTTACCAGAAGATCTATGGTCATCAAATGCTTTTTCTAAGCGTAGTTGAGATTGAATCAAGTAGTTCTCATTGATCAGTGGCTAAAAAAAGAGAATATAGTAAACAAATCAGATGCTAATGAAACTATGGAAATTATGACAAACTAAGACATGCCATGAAAAACAAGTATAAAATCTTTGCACCTTCTGCTTTGCACTCAAAGGCGCTTCTTCGATTCAGGACATTGTACATTTGAGAACATCAGCCAATTTCTACCGGTTGAGTCTCAACACATGCACGCCGTTTGAAAATAAAACCCTGTTCTCCTTAGCCCCTTAAAGCTATTTGTCAGCTTATAAAGATGGAACAAATTAGAAAGAAAAGAGAAAAGACCATTAGGAAAATAGTGGTAACATACCTTACTGACGACTTCAAGTAATTGTAATTTCGGGAATAGAACATTATAAAAATGAAATAACAGCTTTAGTTGGGTGATGCTCTCAGAACAGAAGTTTCCATTTGAAGCCTTAGTCAGCACCTACAATAATAATAAATAAATAAATATATTAAGGCTAGCAAGCTGTGTCAATCAGAATTTAATAAACATCTCAACAAAATAGTCACCATTTGTTACGTGAAAAAGAACTCTTTTCAACACACCTGATAGTTAAAACATCCAAAAAATTAATGGCAGATTTCTAAAGTCATACACAACATACAGAACGTCCGAAAATGGCCCGAATTTTAAATCTGAATCAGTCAGAAAGTACTCAGCATTTATCAACTATCTAGGTATTATTTGAGGGCCGAGAGATGTAACTTTCTGTTGAGTCTACTGAAGTTTAATTTGGCAAATTTTAAGAAACCAGTGGGTTTTCGAAGTCGTAGTCAACTTTGTTGCATGTTATTTTCATCTGTACTTTACTATGGACTGATTTTTCTAAGACAATTATTCTTGGAAAGCCAAACCAGGTTACTTTTTAGTTGAAATCGATATTGTGAGGAACATTTATCATAAGTTGGTTAAAATGCTACACAAGACTGTTTTAATTTAATATATTTCATTCGTGAAACAAACAAAGTCCTTTATGATTGCAAGTAAATATTTTCTTGTGAAGAAAAAATCCCGAAAGCACTCAGCTCACCTTTTCAATTTCGATGTAAGTTGATAAAATATCGAGTTTCTCATTTGACACGCATTCAAATAAGATGTTCGACCAAAATTCTGGATTTATCTAGAAAAAGAAAAGATATTTTGGTGAAAAATGAAGCACATACCACTGACCAGAAACTGAGCACCGGAGACTGCTATTGCTAAGTTACCCTCCGAAGAACTGTAAATGAGGCTCTTACTTATAAAAATGCTTCTAGTTATGACTGTTATAAATTTAATAATAGAATACTGCTTTCTTCATAATTGCCATACAATACAGTTTCTTATAAAGGAGCCATATATTCTGTATACTGAAGCTGTTGCAGACAAAAATCACCTCTTAAACCCATGCTCGACCAGCTGGGCCCTTATCAACCAACCTCAGAAACAAAACTTCATAAATAAGGACTTCTTCACATGTTGTTCAGAATTATCAAAACCATCTTCCTTCCTTTCGTGCAATTAACAAATATGCTCTCACCTGATCGATCTCGTTTTCATGTGAGCAAAAGAACTCGCCCAGGAGTATCGCCTCTGGATTTGAACTGAAAGATCGAATTGTCTCCAGCTAGAAAATGGAGGGCAGTAAAGAAATAAACTCAGTCTTTATCGAGCAGATCGGTCTTGTTAGAACGAATAATACCTTCAAGAAAAGAAGCATCCAATCATATCACTAATAGAATACTGACGTTTGGGAATCTACAATTCGCATGCTACAGGGTTTCAAATTACCTAATAGTATCATATTTTGATAGCTGATGGAAATGTTTCAAGCTGTATCTATTTGAATCCTACTCTACTCATCCCTTGTATTTCACCAACAAATACCGCAAGAGCTCTATTAAGCCCCTCCCCTACTTATATCAAATTCCAGAGGTTACCAAAGATTTTCCATTTATTGAGCTAAATAAGTTTGCATGTTAATTTTGACATGGTTTGAAATAAAACTGTGTCGAATTCATGTATTTAACTCGTAAAATTGTATGTTTAAACCGCAAAATGTGATGTAAAAGAACTAAAAAGTGTCAAGAATTAAATACGCCCCCGGGGGCTTAATAGAGCTTTTACGGTATAGAAATCTTAGCTGTGGGAAATATCTTGTTTCGAGATTCAGGCTAGTCAAAGATGAATTAATCAATAATCAATCAATCAATCAATCAATCAATCAATACCTTTTCAGACTGGTTTGTAAACGTTCTTGCCATTACATTTCGATGGCCCTATGAAAAAATTGAAAAAATATATATCAGTAACAAAGTCAGGTTTAAGGACACAACGTATAGAAGTAACAAACTCAGATCGTTCTTTCAAGCAAATACGAATTGTTCCGTCAAGGTCTTTCTTAATAACAATCAATTCTTTAATAAATCTAAAATTACCTTTGGATCGTCTGAATACGAAAGATATCCTGCCTTTTTCTTTACAAATAAACACCCAATCAATTTGATAAGCTCATCCCTGCGAAGGAAATACTTTCCATAAAAAACATGATCATTCCATTCCAAAGATCTATAGCAGTTCATACTGCAACTCTGATGACGTACAGAATATGGAAACAGCAATCAAAATCCAGAGATAGTTTAGAGGAAAAAAGATTTCGCAGAACTCAAATTTGAAAATCTAAAAGATCAAAAAATAAAAAAAAACATCAGTAAAAAATGATTATGAAATATATAAATGATGAAATTGAGTAAAAATTGTAAAAACGCGAAAATACTAACATAGCTTGTTCTCCTTCCTCGAATTTAATTGTTATTGGCCAATATCTTGGACCTGTTACTTGCACCTACGATGATAACATATATATCACGTAATTTGAGTAACAACAAAGAATGTCAGGGAAAAGAAAGAATGTAATCTTTCTTATTGTCTCAATCCTGTTATATCACGTAATCTAGAATTAACACTCAGTAACTTTTCTGCCGTCTTTAGTGGGACAATCTTATTCGTGCAAGGAAAATAGTTATTGGGCAAAAATTCATGTACCAGCAAAAATTCATGTACCAGCAAAAATTCATGTATCAGGGATGATAAAACATTCAAGCTTCTTTTTCCACCATTTCAGAAGAATTTTCAATGAAGGCGTTTAATATTTTAAAAATTCCGGGGTTCAGATTACTCTTAAAGTTCAAACTAAGTAGAATATGTTTAATTAATTACCTCTGAAATGAGTGACAATTCTGGAATGAAGCATGGAGCTAATAACTTGATAGATGAAGAGGGGTACGAAGGAGTTTCCTGAAATAAAATCAAAAGTCATGGCTCATTAAGTAGACGAGAAACGAGTGAAGAATTAGGATAGAGCAAACGAGTTTATTAATGGCTTGTATTGTTCACGCACTTTGCAAGTCAGTCTTAATTATCAGATACTTTGGATGAGCTACATGAGAAAAACGACATGAACAGAGAAAATCATTATGCAAGAAGAAACATACTTCGAAAGTTTAATAAGTTTGGAAGTTTATACTGAAAATATTCCTCGAAATAAGTTCTTGTGCTCATGAAACTAAACCAGGCTATAAGAATAATTACGTTTTGAATGTGACAAGGTAATTTGGAGCAAAGCAAACTTTAAAGAGTTTCATTATACCTTGAGTATGACTTGTAATGGAACATAACACATATTTCCTGAATCAATATCACGTGGTATAACCAATCTTGGTTCGCAAGCAATGACGTAAAGGTGGCGGAAAGCTTGAAGGTGGTAGCTAAAATGAAATAATTTGCTGAGATAAGATGTGGAAAATGGAACAATATCAGTGAACAGAATGCAGGGCGGTTTTTAGCAGCGCCATAAATGCCTGGTTTAAACTATCATCCTTTAGCAGAGGATGCAACAATTCTCTGATTCATTTCTCTACAATCTAATAAATAGAAATAAAATAAATGCAACAGGAATTTCTAACTGGTTTGGTGCTTATAAGATTAATTAACCAAGGAACAAGTTCCCATGTGAAAATCATTCGAATGATAATATTTCGGAGCATGGATTAGAAGCCTTGAAGATATGAAAACATTTAAAATTTGAATGAAATGAAACTGTTTGACATGACAAAGGGAATAGAAAAAGAGTTTCTTGCCGATTGTCTCTGCTGTTGAGTGGAAATTTTGGGTAAATAGAACATAGAAGACCAGCCACAGCTTTGTTATTTGTTGCTAATGTGTACCTACGAAATAAAATTAAAGAGTTTGTAGTAAAGATGTATCATCTACGAATAATCTCTCAGATGGAAAATACAGCTGTTGAATATGTGAGCCCCAGAAAATAAGGGAGCATTTGAAAATATATATCAGAAATGAGTCTGGCAACATGAGATGTGAAAAATAGTTACCATTACCAATAAAGAACTAAATTTAAAGAGAACATGAAAAAAGCTTGGTACCTTCCACCACCGAGGAACAGAAATCCAATAGCCATATGAACTGCAACATGAGCTCCATATGAAATATCAGAATTAGTTCTTTTTCGCAATGATCTTGCTATTCTCAAAACCTGCAAATTCCCACTGCCTGCCATAACCTTAAAATCAAAGAAAAACGTCAAACATCTGCCTTCAAATCAAATTTCATCATGTCCTGAATTTTCATTATTTCCTGAATAATATCAAACACTTTTTCTTTCAGTGAACAAATACTGGTCAGCATGATTTTCGTTGCAATCCTTGCATTAAAGAAATGAGATGTGTTATTGACTATCGAAAGAATTAGAAGAAACAGTAAATCTGAAATGTTGAGGGGATACTTACTACACTGACAGAAACAAGCGTTGTAACCAAACACATTTCAACGACCGCCTTGCCACCCTGAAATTTGAAAGGAAAAGTTAGTAACATCTCTTTAAAAAGAAATACAAGTTACGAAGAAAATGAATACATAAATGACAAAAGGTTGAAGTAAAAATGTCCAGTAGGCTGACTATAATTTGGTAGTTAGATTTTCAATAGCAGATTGTCGAATGACAAAAGGAATAACTTACTTGCTCGAATAATGAATTTGTGACTAATTTCTTGAACTTCTTCGTAAAATGGAGCTGAAAGTAAAGAATTAATCAATTGATTTAATTAAATAAAAATCAAGAATAAAGGGAGAGATAAGATGACTAACTATAATGGTATCGAAATTGACATTAAAAACATTAATTGAAAATATTATCACAAAATTAAAAGCTCTTTTATTTGCAGAAATCAAATGCCAATAAAATATTTGCTGAATTAACTAAGATGCTCACCAAAGTATCGAAAGCAGCTTTATTTGAACTTCCTGCAAATTTAATTCCCATCGCAAGGCAGCAACCGGCAATGATGCAGCAGTAGCCAAGCCTAAAAGACCACATGTCTATAATCAATAATCACACAAAAGAACATAATTCCCATCGCAAGGCAGCAACCGGCAATGATGCAGCAGTAGCCAAGCCTAAAAGACCACATGTCTATAATCAATAATCACACAAAAGAACAAGGAAAGACACATCAAGATGTTCTAAAACTGCGATTGATGACAGGAGAATTTCTAACATGCCTTTCCTAAATAACTGTCACCTAGCCACAGTAAGATTTCCAGATTTCAGATAAACGTAAATCGTTAAATAAGTTTCTTTTCCTCAGATCCAACTTATCAATTTTCGAATGAAAAGCTTCACATGAAACCTTCTCAGAAAATAGTTCTGGTATTCATTAACATTTTCATTTTGTACAAAGCTGCCAAAATTTTGCTGTGAAAGCCATAATTAGCCCAAACAATGGTAGCCACTGTCTAAGGCCTTCTGACAACTTCAGTTTCAAAAACAACAACAAACAATAAGGAGAAAAATGTCTCTAACAACTCACCTCAGCGCTTCAGCATCCACGTCATACTCCGATTCTTTCTTAGCGTCAAAAGAGATGTCATGGAATATCTAAGATAACAAAATAGAACAAAATCAAGACACAGAAAGAAAACATATTTGTTAGGGTGAAAATGGCAAATTACATTCTCAGCATCATCATTTGAAGAACGTTCCAGCAAACAGGTCATGAAAACAATGAAGATGTTTCCTAAAGCCTTGCTCTGTTCACTGTTCTAAAAGGGCAATTTACTCATTTAAGGCCTTGACCATTTTTTACCAAGGCCAAAAAAAGAAATCTTTGGTGCTTTCGATGGGTCGCAAAGAGTTGCATTCGAAAACATGCCAATTAGAGCTACATACAGTGTTACATAAAAAAAAATGCTCTAATATGTCATGATAATCGTTTTGAACAAGAAAGGCTGAGTGAGCAAGGCATGCTATTACATAAAGTAGTTAGGAATTACTGACCTCAGGTAAATGACTTTCAACCCATTGAATTGAAGGAACGGTTTCGTCCCATAAGATTAATCCTCTGGCAAGGAGCTGGAAAATAAATAAATTATTGTTACTATCTTATTCAATGGCATAAATAAGGTGTAAGTATGAAAATGATAAAATGGTTTAAGAAAAACATAAACAATCAAGAAATCTGACGAATCAATGGATAAACATTTTTACCATGAGAAGTAAATTATCTGGTTTGATTGTGTCCAATGTTGCTGCTGTTTCTGGGGCATTAAACCAATTTGCTACCACTCTGAGGGAATAAAAAACAATAAATTGATAACTCAATCAGAAAGGCAACCAATGACTGAATGAATGAATGAATGAATCAATCAATGAATCAATCAATCAATAAGAATTTAGCAAGGAAATCATTCAATGGATGTCTCAAATTAACTCCACTGTTTTATACCATGCAGTTGGATTTCGTTCATTGGTTTTGTAGACAGAGCCACACAATCATACCTATATCGTATTTCATCAAAGCATGGTACAATTTGCGAAGGTGACGTTGCGGTCTTTAGGTTTAGCATCAAGCTCCGAGATCGCAGAGATAGAGAAGACCTAATCGAGCGACCCCTTGCCATAATGCTGAAGAGGTGGGGCTCTACCTGGGATCGAACTCTGTCCACCCAACTGCTCTGGCTGCAAAGCCAAAAGATTACACCACTGCGTCACAACACCTTCAAACAGCGAGTGAAATTTTCCAAGAGTAGGAAGAGATGAATAAAATCTACCTGTTGCTTGTTTTAAGATAAATCAAAGACAATGCTATGATAGCACTTGGGCATGTCACGTCAGTGTTCAAGGTGTCTCCTTCCTAAAAAAGATCGCAAGTCTATTGAAATATTTCTTTATTGGGGGGCAAATAAGTTTGAAAAAACACCATGATAAAGAGAGTACGAGTTCGTTTTCTGAGATACATCTACTGAGTTATTCTTTGTGTAGGCAAATAAGCTACAAGAGACAGGAGTGGAGACTATTCCTTTTCTCAGAAATTAATTGAACTATTTCTGTTGGCAACAACTTAATAACAGTCACTGTGGCATTATCTATTTATGTAAACTATCAATGCGGAGACTGCTACGTTTTGACAACCCAGTTGGTCATATTTAGCCTTTCCAATCGAAAATTACACCTGTTACAAGAATCTTATTAATGAAATTTTGCATCCTAGCAACTAAGTAGCATCTCCATTCTTGTATATTTGATTAATATTGTTACTTTTTAGCAATGTTAAACTATTGAAAAAAGGGAAGAATTTCCTGGAAAAAATTATTCTTTGCCATGAACAACAGAGCATTAGATCTATTAAGAAAAGTAAAAAAACATAAACATTTGCATATCTTACCTTTATAAGGTAACTTGGAGACTTGAAAACATCCCTCAGATACGTGGGCTATCAAAGAGAAAAACAACAAATTAAAAAAGAAAATAAAGTTTTGGACGTTTTTTTACTTCATCAGTAATGATTTTAAATCAGCGTAGGGCCTACCTAATAATTTCATATGACAGCCAACTTACAAAGGGAGCTGAATAATACAACATGGAAAATAAATTTTAAGGAAAACGGTCGGAAATAATAAGAGGTGATCCAGAGAGAATGCTACAGGCGTGTGTGGTGGAAGGTGTTGTGGCGCAGTGGTGTAATCCTCTGACATTGCAGCCACAGCAGTCAGATGGACAGGGTTCGATCCCAAGTAGAGCCCCAAAACTTGAGCGTCATGACAAGGGGTCACAGACTCGATTAGGCCTATTCTATTTCTGCGATCCCAGCGCTTGGCGCTAAAAAACCTTCACCTTCACCTATAGGTAATTATAAAATTGCTCAAATTAATGTGTCTGAAATGTTTGAAATTTGTGAAGGAATTGTAGCAAATTCTACTTTAAGAAAACAGACATGAATTATCAACGAAAGATGATCCCTTTGCAAACTCAATCATAAATCTAATCAACATGAAATGAACATGAAAAATGGAAGTGACATACCAGCTCACATTGTTGGCCACCAAAAACCAGATGATGAAGTTCTTCTGCAATTTTCAAATCTGATAGATACAATGCATCAGCTCCTTTCTAGGAAATAAAACAATTGAAATAAAACAATTGAAATAAAACAATTGAAATAAAACAAATAAAACAATTGAAATAAAACAATTGAAATAAAACAAATAAAACAATTGAAATAAAACAATTGAAATAAAACAAATAAAACAATTGAAATAAAACAAATAAAACAATTGAAATAAACAAATAAAACAATTGAAATAAAACAATTGAAATAAAACAAATAAAACAATTGAAATAAAACAAATAAAACAATTGAAATAAAACAATTGAAATAAAACAAATAAAACAATTGAAATAAAACAAATAAAACAATTGAAATAAACAAATAAAACAATTGAAATAAAACAAATAAAACAATTGAAATAAAACAATTGAAATAAAACAATTGAAATAAAACAATTGAAATAAAACAAATAAAACAATTGAAATAAAACAAATAAAACAATTGAAATAAAACAATTGAAATAAAACAATTGAAATAAAACAATTGAAATAAAACAAATAAAACAATTGAAATAAAACAATTGAAATAAAACAATTGAAATAAAACAATTGAAATAAAACAATTGAAATAAAACAATTGAAATAAAACAATTAAAATCAACCAGATTGACCTGGCTAGAAGTATATCTACCTATGAGGTTTTTACCAGGGAAAATCACAATACCTCTATGAGAAGTAAAATGCATTTCTTCAGAATATAGAAGGATCCGAATATTCGATTGACAAGAAACTCTTCCGAGGCCTTTAAACAACATTTCGAGTCAACATTAATAATCTTCCAAAAGACAAATGTGTTTAATTTTTCTAAAATCTCTTTAGTGGAATGTAACGTTAAATGCATATGAAAGATAAGAACATTTGTCAAAACATTCCATATGACAATACTATGTTACAGAAAATTCTTCTTACAAAATATGACATCGAAGAAATAAATGACTGATTCTATGGCAGTAGATGCAAGACAAATGAATTAATTTAATTCATAGGAAACTTTTCAAAATGGATTCTGTTTAAGGTCACTGTCAACCATCATCTATGATCAAATAAAAAAAGAATGTGAAGAATGCATAGTTAGTGAGAAAAGAAAACGTAACGTTCACACTTTCAAATTAATTCCACGAATGTCTCTTTCAATAGATCACAAAAAAAATTATCAGATATCAGATGAATGAAAGAAAATAAATACCGCAAGTAAGACAAAACCAAGCGCAAACCCAGAAGCAAGTGAATGTGATTCTCTATCTACGGCATTTTCCATCTCAGGACCAGGTGGCCTAGATATTTCTTGCAAGAATATTTTAACAAGATGGCGCTCCATTGTTTCCATATAAAGCAAACCAGTGCCAAGGATAGCAGCAACTTGTGCCGAATGTGGTATGCTGATTTCTAATGCTGTTGGAGGCAACAAGGCATCAACATGAACTGCAAGAAGTCGGTATACATCGGCATCTTTGCTGCTACATCTAGAAAAAATATCAATGTTGTGTATCACAATACTTTTCTTATCGACAACCGCCAATAGTCACTCGACGAAAAGCTGCTCATGATAAAGAATTACATCAAGGCCTATTGAAATGTGACATCATACTCAATACTTCAGAAGGGACTTTAAATTTGGGGTCCCATGCCTGGATGCAGCATGCATAATAGGCCGAAAGTTGCTGCCATGTAACCAAAAATCTTTCATGCCTACTTGAATGAATGAATGAATGAATGAATGAATGAATGAATGAATGAATGAATGAATGCATGAATCCTAACTATATGATAAACATACACGTTTTGTGTTAGTTGGCATTTTAAGTTCCATTCTCTCAAATATTTCTCGGCAAATGTTTTACAGCCTGGATATACAGTTTGATTATGTCACACATTTTCTATCAAAATGCTACAGTAGAAATCAGTTAAAATGCTACAGTACAAATTGTAAGTCAGCAGGTGCTTGGATTTCTAAAACCCAGAAAAATGTACATTAATGAAAACATGGACTTACTTAGATGCAGCAATACCAAGAAGAAGTGCAATGCTTGTAAACTCACGTCCCTGGATGAGAAATGCAAAAGTAAACCTGTGTCTAAAATCAAAGGGTCACTTTGCCAGAAGTGAATGGTTATATCATTCCCTTGAGAAGAAAATGAAATTTAACTGCGATTTCAAGGTAATATCAAACTGCAGATTAGTAAAATTGATGTGATGATGAATTTCACGGTATACATCAATTTCCTTTGAACGATCCCTTGACCACCTCTGCAAAATTTTCTGTTGTGCTTATTTCAATTCGCATCAAAGTGCTATACTTTACTTCATCTACTTGCTTATCATTGTACAATTGCACCACACGCAGCAAGAAGATTTTTTTGAAAATTTTCTCTTGTCTGCACAAAATTTGCAAAAATTGTTTCAACACTCGTATCTGTCAGAGTCGAAGCTTGTTTTCAAGCACATAATCATCTCATCGATATTTTATCCTGATTGTTAGAAAACTTGTAGATAGTGCATCTATTCACCTTTTGTTTATTTTTGTTAGATATATGGTAGTTTATGTATCTATATTTATAGTAGTAGATATATTCATATTGAAACTTATATGTTGAGAATCTTAAAAATGACAACTGAACAAAACTGAATTTGAAAAACAATGGCAAGTTTGACTTCGAAAGTATACTGAACCTTCTGCCTTAGAGACTGTTGTCATTGTAAAAGACAGTGAAGAGTAATTCTATCAAATCAAACTTAAAATAAGCTGCAAATTTCAAACCTTTGCTAAATAATCATGTATAAGATGAGCAGGCAAAACATGCAAATGTCCTGTCAAACCAAGAGCCATCATAAAACCGCTGCAAATTTCAAACCTTTGCTAAATAATCATGTATAAGATAAGCAGGCAAAACGTGTAAATGTCCTGTCAATTCAAGAGTCATCATAAAACCTTCTGCCTTAGAGACTGTTGTCATTGTAAAAGACAATGAAGAGTAATGTAATCGAATCAAACTTAAAATAAGCTGCAAATTTCAAACCTTTGCTAAATAATCATGTATAAGATAAGCAGGCAAAACGTGTAAATGTCCTGTCAATTCAAGAGTCATCATAAAACCTTCTGCCTTAGAGACTGTTGTCATTGTAAAAGACAGTGAAGAGTAATGTTATCGAATCAAACTTAAAATAAGCTGCAAATTTCAAACCTTTGCTAAATAATCATGTATAAGATGAGCAGGCAAAACGTGTAAATGTCCTGTCAATTCAAGAGTCATCATAAAACCTTCTGCCTTAGAGACTGTTGTCATTGTAAAAGACAGTGAAGAGTAATGTTATCGAATCAAACTTAAAATAAGCTGCAAATTTCAAACCTTTGCTAAATAATCATGTATAAGATAAGCAGGCAAAACGTGTAAATGTCCTGTCAATTCAAGAGTCATCATAAAACCTTCTGCCTTAGAGACTGTTGTCATTGTAAAAGACAGTGAAGAGTAATGTTATCGAATCAAACTTAAAATAAGCTGCAAATTTCAAACCTTTGCTAAATAATCATGTATAAGATAAGCAGGCAAAACGTGTAAATGTCCTGTCAATTCAAGAGTCATCATAAAACCTTCTGCCTTAGAGACTGTTGTCATTGTAAAAGACAGTGAAGAGTAATGTTATCGAATCAAACTTAAAATAAGCTGCAAATTTCAAACCTTTGCTAAATAATCATGTATAAGATAAGCAGGCAAAACGTGTAAATGTCCTGTCAAGCCAAGAGCCATCATAAAACCTTCTGCCTTAGAGACTGTTGTCATTGTAAAAGACAGTGAAGAGTAATGTTATCGAATCAAACTTAAAATAAGCTGCAATTTCAAACCTTTGCTAAATAATCATGTATAAGATAAGCAGGCAAAACGTGTAAATGTCCTGTCAAGCCAAGAGCCATCATAAAACCTTCCGCCTTAGAGACTGTTGTCATTGCAAAAGATATTGAAGAACAGTTATATCAAAATCAAACTTAAAACAAGCTGCAATTTCAAACCTTTGCTAAATAATCATGTATTAGATGAGCAGGCAAAACGTGTAAATGTCCTGTCAAGCCAAGAGCCATCATAAAACCTTCCGCCTTAGAGACTGTTGTCATTGCAAAAGATAGTGAAGAACAGTTATATCAAAATCAAACTTAAAACAAGCTGCAATTTCAAACCTTTGCTAAATAATCATGTATTAGATGAGCAGGCAAAACGTGTAAATGTCCTGTCAAGCCAAGAGCCATCATAAAACCTTCCGCCTTAGAGACTGTTGTCATTGCAAAAGATAGTGAAGAACAGTTATATCAAAATCAAACTTAAAATAAGCTGCAAATTTCAAACCTTTGCTAAATAATCATGTATAAGATGAGCAGGCAAAACGTGTAAATGTCCTGTCAATTCAAGAGTCATCATAAAACCTTCTGCCTTAGAGACTGTTGTCATTGTAAAAGACAGTGAAGAGTAATGTAATCGAATCAAACTTAAAATAAGCTGCAAATTTCAAACCTTTGCTAAATAATCATGTATAAGATAAGCAGGCAAAACGTGTAAATGTCCTGTCAATTCAAGAGTCATCATAAAACCTTCTGCCTTAGAGACTGTTGTCATTGTAAAAGACAATGAAGAGTAATGTAATCGAATCAAACTTAAAATAAGCTGCAAATTTCAAACCTTTGCTAAATAATCATGTATAAGATGAGCAGGCAAAACGTGTAAATGTCCTGTCAAGCCAAGAGCCATCATAAAACCTTCCGCCTTAGAGACTGTTGTCATTGCAAAAGATATTGAAGAACAGTTATATCAAAATCAAACTTAAAACAAGCTGCAATTTCAAACCTTTGCTAAATAATCATGTATTAGATGAGCAGGCAAAACGTGTAAATGTCCTGTCAAGCCAAGAGCCATCATAAAACCTTCCGCCTTAGAGACTGTTGTCATTGCAAAAGATATTGAAGAACAGTTATATCAAAATCAAACTTAAAACAAGCTGCAATTTCAAACCTTTGCTAAATAATCATGTATTAGATGAGCAGGCAAAACGTGTAAATGTCCTGTCAAGCCAAGAGCCATCATAAAACCTTCCGCCTTAGAGACTGTTGTCATTGCAAAAGATAGTGAAGAACAGTTATATCAAAATCAAACTTAAAATAAGCTGCAATTTCAAACCTTTGCTAAATAATCATGTATAAGATGAGCAGGCAAAACGTGTAAATGTCCTGTCAAGCCAAGAGCCATCATAAAACCTTCCGCCTTAGAGACTGTTGTCATTGCAAAAGATAGTGAAGAACAGTTATATCAAAATCAAACTTAAAATAAGCTGCAATTTCAAACCTTTGCTAAATAATCATGTATAAGATGAGCAGGCAAAACGTGTAAATGTCCTGTCAAGCCAAGAGCCATCATAAAACCTTCCGCCTTAGAGACTGTTGTCATTGCAAAAGATAGTGAAGAACAGTTATATCAAAATCAAACTTAAAACAAGCTGCAATTTCAAACCTTTGCTAAATAATCATGTATTAGATGAGCAGGCAAAACGTGTAAATGTCCTGTCAAGCCAAGAGCCATCATAAAACCTTCCGCCTTAGAGACTGTTGTCATTGCAAAAGATAGTGAAGAACAGTTATATCAAAATCAAACTTAAAATAAGCTGCAATTTCAAACCTTTGCTAAATAATCATGTATAAGATGAGCAGGCAAAACGTGTAAATGTCCTGTCAAGCCAAGAGCCATCATAAAACCTTCCGCCTTAGAGACTGTTGTCATTGCAAAAGATAGTGAAGAACAGTTATATCAAAATCAAACTTAAAATAAGCTGCAATTTCAAACCTTTGCTAAATAATCATGTATAAGATGAGCAGGCAAAACGTGTAAATGTCCTGTCAAGCCAAGAGCCATCATAAAACCTTCCGCCTTAGAGACTGTTGTCATTGCAAAAGATAGTGAAGAACAGTTATATCAAAATCAAACTTAAAACAAGCTGCAATTTCAAACCTTTGCTAAATAATCATGTATTAGATGAGCAGGCAAAACGTGTAAATGTCCTGTCAAGCCAAGAGCCATCATAAAACCTTCCGCCTTAGAGACTGTTGTCATTGCAAAAGATAGTGAAGAACAGTTATATCAAAATCAAACTTAAAACAAGCTGCAATTTCAAACCTTTGCTAAATAATCATGTATTAGATGAGCAGGCAAAACGTGTAAATGTCCTGTCAAGCCAAGAGCCATCATAAAACCTTCCGCCTTAGAGACTGTTGTCATTGCAAAAGATAGTGAAGAACAGTTATATCAAAATCAAACTTAAAATAAGCTGCAATTTCAAACCTTTGCTAAATAATCATGTATAAGATGAGCAGGCAAAACGTGTAAATGTCCTGTCAAGCCAAGAGCCATCATAAAACCTTCCGCCTTAGAGACTGTTGTCATTGCAAAAGATAGTGAAGAACAGTTATATCAAAATCAAACTTAAAACAAGCTGCAATTTCAAACCTTTGCTAAATAATCATGTATTAGATGAGCAGGCAAAACGTGTAAATGTCCTGTCAAGCCAAGAGCCATCATAAAACCTTCCGCCTTAGAGACTGTTGTCATTGCAAAAGATAGTGAAGAACAGTTATATCAAAATCAAACTTAAAATAAGCTGCAATTTCAAACCTTTGCTAAATAATCATGTATAAGATGAGCAGGCAAAACGTGTAAATGTCCTGTCAAGCCAAGAGCCATCATAAAACCTTCCGCCTTAGAGACTGTTGTCATTGCAAAAGATATTGAAGAACAGTTATATCAAAATCAAACTTAAAACAAGCTGCAATTTCAAACCTTTGCTAAATAATCATGTATAAGATGAGCAGGCAAAACGTGTAAATGTCCTGTCAAGCCAAGAGCCATCATAAAACCTTCCGCCTTAGAGACTGTTGTCATTGCAAAAGATAGTGAAGAACAGTTATATCAAAATCAAACTTAAAACAAGCTGCAATTTCAAACCTTTGCTAAATAATCATGTATTAGATGAGCAGGCAAAACGTGTAAATGTCCTGTCAAGCCAAGAGCCATCATAAAACCTTCCGCCTTAGAGACTGTTGTCATTGCAAAAGATAGTGAAGAACAGTTATATCAAAATCAAACTTAAAACAAGCTGCAATTTCAAACCTTTGCTAAATAATCATGTATTAGATGAGCAGGCAAAACGTGTAAATGTCCTGTCAAGCCAAGAGCCATCGTAAAACCTTCTGCCTTAGAGACTGTTGTCATTGTAAAAGACAGTGAAGAGTAATGTTATCGAATCAAACTTAAAATAAGCTGCAAATTTCAAACCTTTGCTAAATAATCATGTATAAGATGAGCAGGCAAAACGTGTAAATGTCCTGTCAAACCAAGAGCCATCATAAAACCTTCCGCCTTAGAGACTGTTGTCATTGCAAAAGATAGTGAAGAACAGTTATATCAAAATCAAACTTAAAACAAGCTGCAATTTCAAACCTTTGCTAAATAATCATGTATTAGATGAGCAGGCAAAACGTGTAAATGTCCTGTCAAGCCAAGAGCCATCATAAAACCTTCCGCCTTAGAGACTGTTGTCATTGCAAAAGATATTGAAGAACAGTTATATCAAAATCAAACTTAAAACAAGCTGCAATTTCAAACCTTTGCTAAATAATCATGTATTAGATGAGCAGGCAAAACGTGTAAATGTCCTGTCAAGCCAAGAGCCATCATAAAACCTTCCGCCTTAGAGACTGTTGTCATTGCAAAAGATAGTGAAGAACAGTTATATCAAAATCAAACTTAAAACAAGCTGCAATTTCAAACCTTTGCTAAATAATCATGTATTAGATGAGCAGGCAAAACGTGTAAATGTCCTGTCAAGCCAAGAGCCATCATAAAACCTTCCGCCTTAGAGACTGTTGTCATTGCAAAAGATATTGAAGAACAGTTATATCAAAATCAAACTTAAAACAAGCTGCAATTTCAAACCTTTGCTAAATAATCATGTATTAGATGAGCAGGCAAAACGTGTAAATGTCCTGTCAAGCCAAGAGCCATCATAAAACCTTCCGCCTTAGAGACTGTTGTCATTGCAAAAGATAGTGAAGAACAGTTATATCAAAATCAAACTTAAAATAAGCTGCAAATTTCAAACCGTTGCTAAATAATCATGTATTAGATGAGCAGGCAAAACGTGTAAATGTCCTGTCAAGCCAAGAGCCATCATAAAACCTTCCGCCTTAGAGACTGTTGTCATTGCAAAAGATAGTGAAGAACAGTTATATCAAAATCAAACTTAAAACAAGCTGCAATTTCAAACCTTTGCTAAATAATCATGTATTAGATGAGCAGGCAAAACGTGTAAATGTCCTGTCAAGCCAAGAGCCATCATAAAACCTTCCGCCTTAGAGACTGTTGTCATTGCAAAAGATATTGAAGAACAGTTATATCAAAATCAAACTTAAAACAAGCTGCAATTTCAAACCTTTGCTAAATAATCATGTATTAGATGAGCAGGCAAAACGTGTAAATGTCCTGTCAAGCCAAGAGCCATCATAAAACCTTCCGCCTTAGAGACTGTTGTCATTGCAAAAGATATTGAAGAACAGTTATATCAAAATCAAACTTAAAACAAGCTGCAATTTCAAACCTTTGCTAAATAATCATGTATAAGATGAGCAGGCAAAACGTGTAAATGTCCTGTCAAACCAAGAGCCATCATAAAACCTTCCGCCTTAGAGACTGTTGTCATTGCAAAAGATAGTGAAGAACAGTTATATCAAAATCAAACTTAAAACAAGCTGCAATTTCAAACCTTTGCTAAATAATCATGTATTAGATGAGCAGGCAAAACGTGTAAATGTCCTGTCAAGCCAAGAGCCATCATAAAACCTTCCGCCTTAGAGACTGTTGTCATTGCAAAAGATATTGAAGAACAGTTATATCAAAATCAAACTTAAAACAAGCTGCAATTTCAAACCTTTGCTAAATAATCATGTATTAGATGAGCAGGCAAAACGTGTAAATGTCCTGTCAAGCCAAGAGCCATCATAAAACCTTCCGCCTTAGAGACTGTTGTCATTGCAAAAGATAGTGAAGAACAGTTATATCAAAATCAAACTTAAAATAAGCTGCAATTTCAAACCTTTGCTAAATAATCATGTATTAGATGAGCAGGCAAAACGTGTAAATGTCCTGTCAAGCCAAGAGCCATCATAAAACCTTCCGCCTTAGAGACTGTTGTCATTGCAAAAGATAGTGAAGAACAGTTATATCATAATCAAACTTAAAACAAGCTGCAATTTCAAACCTTTGCTAAATAATCATGTATAAGATGAGCAGGCAAAACGTGTAAATGTCCTGTCAAGCCAAGAGCCATCATAAAACCTTCCGCCTTAGAGACTGTTGTCATTGCAAAAGATAGTGAAGAACAGTTATATCAAAATCAAACTTAAAACAAGCTGCAATTTCAAACCTTTGCTAAATAATCATGTATAAGATGAGCAGGCAAAACGTGTAAATGTCCTGTCAAGCCAAGAGCCATCATAAAACCTTCCGCCTTAGAGACTGTTGTCATTGCAAAAGATAGTGAAGAACAGTTATATCAAAATCAAACTTAAAACAAGCTGCAATTTCAAACCTTTGCTAAATAATCATGTATTAGATGAGCAGGCAAAACGTGTAAATGTCCTGTCAAGCCAAGAGCCATCATAAAACCTTCCGCCTTAGAGACTGTTGTCATTGCAAAAGATAGTGAAGAACAGTTATATCAAAATCAAACTTAAAACAAGCTGCAATTTCAAACCTTTGCTAAATAATCATGTATTAGATGAGCAGGCAAAACGTGTAAATGTCCTGTCAAGCCAAGAGCCATCATAAAACCTTCCGCCTTAGAGACTGTTGTCATTGCAAAAGATAGTGAAGAACAGTTATATCAAAATCAAACTTAAAACAAGCTGCAATTTCAAACCTTTGCTAAATAATCATGTATTAGATGAGCAGGCAAAACGTGTAAATGTCCTGTCAAGCCAAGAGCCATCATAAAACCTTCTGCCTTAGAGACTGTTGTCATTGCAAAAGATAGTGAAGAACAGTTATATCAAAATCAAACTTAAAACAAGCTGCAAATTTCAAACCGTTGCTAAATAATCATGTATTAGATGAGCAGGCAAAACGTGTAAATGTCCTGTCAAGCCAAGAGCCATCATAAAACCTTCTGCCTTAGAGACTGTTGTCATTGCAAAAGATAGTGAAGAACAGTTATATCAAAATCAAACTTAAAATAAGCTGCAATTTCAAACCTTTGCTAAATAATCATGTATAAGATGAGCAGGCAAAACGTGCAAATGTCCTGTCAAACCAAGAGCCATCATAAAACCAGCCAACTCTTCTGTTAACTCTTTGTGTTTTAATTTGTTGTACACTATCCATGTTGAATCAATCTACAGAAGTTTAAATATATGAAATTAATGTTGTGATAATTTACTGATATTAAGCAAGTCATCAAAATCCTGGCTGCAAATCTTGCATTAATGCACAAAATTACTACAATGCCTGACACAACAGGTCCTCGGATTGCTTTGTGAGATAATAGACCCAGCATCATTTTCCGGCCATCCTCAGTCTATTGTCACAGAACAACATTGTTCTGAGGGGGAGAAGGGGGCATCGAAAACAAGGCAGCATTGATTCCAAGAATTAGGCAACCATTGTAGCTATCAAAAAGGGCAAACACGATACCTGTGAGCTGCCATGTGAGATCTGAAGGCCAGTCGCAACACCATTATGGAAAGAGGGCCAATGTAGATGATCAGCGGGAAGATCAGTTTGTGATGATAGAGAAATTACTTTATTGCTGAAAAAAAGAAATATCAAATTATCAGAATAAGCAAAAATAAAGATTTGAAAATAAACAGAATTATCCATAAAAGTAACAATAGCGACAGCAAAATATTAGAATATACTTGCTGATTTTTAGACGATGCAAATACACATGTTCAAAGAATGAAAGTTTTGAATTTTCTAATAGCAATATTGAAAATAATACGCTACAAAATAGCAGCAAATTTGTGGGTGCCAAGAAACATTCTGGTTCGGAGAAAGTAAATGTTAAATTACCTTTGTGTTGCTGTTCCAGTTAGTTCAAGTGTAGGAATTTCAATTGTTTCACCAATCATTGGTGTATGTGTCCCTAATGTAAACATCCCTCTGTAGGAAAAGAATAGAAACAATATGTTTATTATCATTTGTTATTGCGATCAACGAGTGTAACGCAAACAGAATATATTTTGTAACTGAGAGGTCAACTTGCTGTTCTGAAGGATTTTGCACGTTATCTTAAAGTGTGCTACTCCTTTGTGGAAAGAGTGATGGTTCTCAGGATGTTACATTATTACGGTTAAACTGGCTGGATCTTACTTATCCTAATGCCTACAGAAATAAAGTCAGTTTGTATCACAACTGAGGAGATACAAAGCAACTGAAAAGATCACTTACTTTTTAAAGACAGGATCGATGATTTAACTTACCTGCCAATCGGTAACGCCATCGTTCTTTTGGAAAATAGTAACAACTTTGATTCCTGTTCTTTGATAAAATCATGATCGCTAGAAAATAGACAATATTTTTACAATAACACGTCAGCTTCATCAATAATAACAATGCTAATCCATACAGCAAATAATTCACTGCAATGCAAACCTATATTATGCGAATGGCATTTCCTAGAACGTAAACCATTTAGAGAAAGTTTGAAATCCACAATAACTGACTTAATAATATAAAGAAAGAAACGAAAAAGAGAAAGAAAGGCAAAAAAACAGGTTCATTCCTGGATAAGCGCAAAGCTGGCCAGACAAGACGATTTGTCAAGAAGACTTTGTCAAGAAGACGAATGTTTACGTACCTGACTTCTGGTTTCTGAACGATGCTAATAACAACAGGAGTGGATGAATCCAACAGCCTCTTCACTTCTTCGATTCGTAAATCACAATTGAACCTTATTTTGAAGAGCTGTGTAAGATGAACATTCTTTAGACGTTATACATCATTCACAATTCATACAGTAGTCAACATACACGAAACAGATGAGCCTAATAACATCATTGGAACTTTGTGCAATGATAGATATAACAAAAACTATTTTTTCAGTAGTCAGCATCGATATTTTATAAACGAAGGCTTGTCAAAGATGACGACGAGAAACGGCTAAATTCTCTTGGTGAGCGGAAATGAAATGAGACAGCTGACTGGCAAACCATTGAAATTGCCGTCCTTCTGCGTCTCTGTATGTTTGAGTGAGCCACACACCTTGCAGATTGCGCCTTCATAGCCATTTGCCCATCGAGTTGGGTAGTCTGCCCCTTCCACCGGTCCTGACTTCATGCACTTGGGGTTGACGTTCCCCGTGTCACACCAGCCTAGGCTGATGCCCATCATTTAGTTTAGCAGCACAGGCGAGTGGTGGTCCCGGGGGTATGGCCGCTGACACTGCTAGATACAAAGAAAATAATGATCTAGGATTTTTACTATTCCTACCTCTTCTTCTGAAAATTTAATGTCTAGTCGATCCCTTTGACCCTGAAAGAAAAGTGTATCCTCATCAGAAATAGAAAAAGTGAATATCAAGTTGTGGCATTAAAACTATTCGAGGTTATACTGCAACTGATACCTCAATATAAAGCTGTAGCAGATTTAAAAGGTCTTACCGTCGTTTGAAGATCTGCTTGTGCGGCAAGGTCTTCTCTTCCTAGTTAGAGAAAAAATTAAATCAGTGAGCGTTCCAAGGACAAAATTTCAGTTTTTCATTTTTGAACTACAAGCGAAGAGACTTGTGTTTTTTTAATTTTCATTCAATGAATTTTCATGAATTGGAAGTTTGGATTAATAAACATTGGGCCCCAAGTTCAAGAGCTTGGCAAGAGATATTCATCGTTCTAATTTCAAAGTTTCAAATTCTCATTGATAACATATAAAAAGTAGCTTACCTAAAAGCATGGCAGAAGAAGTAGCCAAATTACAAGGCGCTTTATGCCGATAATGATGTAAAAGTTCTTGGTATATTAATGCCAGACCAAATGGAAGCCTTTCTAAATCTGATCTGCTGAAACCTGGAATTTACAGAGAAGGAAAAACATTTGATCAAATAAAATTTGCTTTACAAAGTCAGAGATTTGTATCAGGTGGCCTTTGCTTTGAACTGATTGCAAAGAATAGAAAACTATCTAAAAATCAGCTGGAAAACAAAACGTCCTTGAATCCTTTCAAATAGAGTTAAAACCGTTTTGCATAAGGACCAAAATGCAGTGCAAGTTCAATGTATATAGAAAGAGTAAAATTAAAATTAATGCTTGTGATCAGTGTCAAACAAAAAACCTTAAGTAAGTTTATTCTCAGTGGTAAGTTTAACAAAATTCGCGTGACACATAAAATGAGCCAGAACTGAATCGTAACAAATGAACAAAAAACCAGCTTACCTGTAGTGGAGAATATGTCAAGCAGTTTTTCTGTACAGTCTTGTTTGATAGACCTAAAAAACAAAAAATATTTGAAAGGGAAGTCAGAAATTTTTAAATATTGTCATGAACAGGAATAATTAAAAAGAAAGCAATAGTTGTTCAGTATTGAAGCTGTTGAAGTTGGCAGTACTATCAAATACTTTTTCAATTTCAATTATCATATCATGAATTATTTCAAAAATCGAAAAGTCAGTTTGCCACAAAAACATATAACATTTCTATGCAAGGTCAATGAGTCCAAAGAAACAGAAATTACATTTCTAGAAAGAGGACAAAACCACAAACCTATCAGGATCGGATATTTGTAACTCAGAAATCATGGAATCAGGGCTTGCTGTCAATCCCAATGTTGCGAAATTCGTTATACAATGAATCGTCTAAAATATAAAAAATTGATATGAAGCTGATTTTCTGCAACGCAAATTCTTATAAAACGCAACAAGTTTCTTTCAAGGAACCAGGATAGTGAGCCATAGTCAAACAGTTAACAAAGGTGAAAATTACTATTTTAGTGGTTTTTGTTACCAGGCACAAAATTATTTACACAGTTAGCAACAGATTTGAAAAAAAAACCTAGCCTCATACCCTTCTATTCTGCAAGCAGGCTAAAAAGTCTTGAACACGGGAATAATAATGATAATAGTGACTCAGAAGAAATGCTTACATAACAGTAATGTCATTCAAAGCTGGCTCAAGAGGTCTTCAACAAAACTAGCCTTTGAGAAAACAGCATTCATGACAAAATAACAGGGACGCAGACAAAATTGTTTGAATTTTTTTTGGTCTGTCCACAAGCTACAACAAAACAAACACTAAACAGATTGTATAAACATTTAATTACATAAGTTCATGAACATATTACCTTCATTATCAGTTGGGTTGTATTGAAAGGAGATGAAAACTCAAATGGTGCCTACAATAGAAAGAATATCATTCTGTAACAGAAAGTTATTGGAAAATATCTTTTCGTAACGATTGAGTTTAAATTTCATCGATATTCGAAATCAAGCTGTGATTAAATACACGTCAAGTATCATTCAGAACAATCGACCAACTTCAGGGTTTGCTTCTAATTTGAGTAAGACAATTGATAATGATTTATGAAAAACAATTGATGTTAAAACTAACTACAAATGTTTTCATACTCCCTAGAGAAGCATAGCAATTAAGCAATTAAAAATCAAAACTTAATTCTTCAATTTCATCATTGCTCTCACGATCAATTAATTTGCTTCAAATGAAAAGTGGTTTAAGTAATAAATTCTGATCTTTCCTGAAAGTGGCAAGCAATTAATTTTACAAAGAGAACATTTTCAGCTTGCTATTGCAGGAACTGAATATTTAAATATATATAACAAAATGTAGGTCTTACATTTCTCAATTAAAAAACAAACCATTTTATAAAGGTACAGTTCATTCTTACCTTTCCTAGACTAATTTCTTGGATCAAATTCTCCTCAATATTCAATGGCGACAAGAACTTTGTCTCATGCACATTCAAATCTTCAAGTTGATCTGCAAAAGAAATGGATAAAGAGATTAAGAACGCTGGTTGCAAGGTAGAGTCTGAAATTGAGAGCTCCTCCTTGAGCAAAACTTGGCCTAACTCGTAAAAATTCTTGGCCAAATTTTGTTTGAAATTCCGTCAAAAATCAAAGCTCTATGACTGAAATAAGTTCTTTGATACGAGTCACCATGATTTAAAATATCGATCGATCAATCAATCAATCAATCAATCACTCAATCAATCAATCAATCAATCAATCACTCAATCAATCAAAGGAATAGAAACTTTGCTCAGTCCATCAGTCTTTCGGGCAATCAACAAGTAAATCATCGAATGAATCATTCAGCCAATATATCACTCCAGCACACAGAGAAATAACTATACAGTACAAAATTAACGAAAAGTTAAGCAAGAGCAGAAAAACAGACCTTTTGGGATGAAGAAATTGCAATTGCGAACACAAGACAGCTCAGGGTAGTCACTGATATAATGTATGCAATAATTCTCAAGCTGCAAAGACCTGAAACGGAATAAGAAGTTATTCATGGGGAACATGTAGCCAGCATAGTAATTAAAAGCAAATTACCGTATAAGTTGAAAGTTAAAGTTAAAAATTTGCACTTCAGCATAATCCGTTATCAATTTGTTGAAAGTTCGCGGTCAACAACTGTAGCTAATTTATATTTCAGTTCACTTCATTTCAGTTTAATTCTAAATTCCAAGACATAAAAAATCTGTCTAAATAAGATATAATTAACTAGAATAACAAATTACGAAAGATGATAAAACATAAATGATATACTAGGATTACATAGAATTTAATGTGCAGATGAATTTATTGAGGAGGAACTATCTCAACGAAGAACATCCCCTGTGCTAAAAAGCTATTCTTTAATTTTGGACTGATCTGTAACTGGATTACTCAGTTTGAAATATCATTGTGACCACAAAGAACAAATTTACCTAAGTAAACATGCGACGTGTGCCAAAAAATAAAACTCTAAAACTACTAGTTCATTTGGGCTATCAGCAGCCTTTATTCATTAAAATATTGGAGGTCAATAACAACTACTTGTATGTACTAACATAGACAATTGATTACCTCGGATACATTAATACCAAAATAAAGATTGAAGAAAAAATAAACACTTACCTTGCAAGAAAGATGAGTAAAGTCACAAGATTATTGCGATGGTTACGAGCAAGAACATTCAACTTTAAATCCTATGATAAGAAACAAGAATTAAATAGCAAACAAAGCATTTTACAAACCAACTTTTTGCAAAAGAGGAGTAAAGTGTTTGCAACGAAAACTTTATAGTTGTTTCAAGGAGACAAAGAATGGGAAGAAGGAAATAAACCAAGATTCTCTCATCGGAAATGATCTGTAAACCAGCCATTGTCAAGTTTGTCATGGACTGGTAGGTCAAACAGGAGGCAATAGATCTTTTAGATATTCTACCGAGAGTCGAGATCGAGCGATATTTGTATACATTTCTGCGCGAAAGTTTCTATTGAGTTGGCTAGAGCTTCTACCAGTGTGGTGCACATTCGAAAATTCGACAAGTTTTAACAAATGTACAAAATACCACTAGATCAAGATTCTATTCAAGAAGAGCTAAAACATCTATTTCTTAGGGTGTTACGTTCTCTAAAATTTGTTGTTCCACTAACAGGAGCTGTAGGAAGGGTCTTTGAGAGTGTAGTGAAATATGTTGAATGAAACAAACCTGATAAAGCAAATGCCATCTTTGAAATAACGTCGTGATCAATTGATAAAGAGGGGTATTTGAGTTTAGGCTGCAAAAAATTAAGACTTGTAATGAATGGATGATTTTGGTTTGCATAGCATTATACACCAACAGCAGATTAGTAAAGATTTTTATTGATTGCTAAATAAACTTCAAAAATGTCTCCTGATCGAATACCAGTCTAAATTATGAGACTTTAAAAAACATACATAAAGCATTACATGTATTATGCTCGTTGTTCTCGTGACAACTTGAGCACTCTGCGTATATCTTGAGCCACATTCACCCATTATACATAAAACATCATAAAAGCGATGCATGCAGAGTTTGATCCTAATTGCTGGAGCTTGGCATTCTACTCATCTTTGGAAACAAAGTAATTGGAAACACGCATAAGAGATAAAAAGACGAAAGAGCAATATTAGAAACAGTCTGGCTTTGCAAAAATGGAAGACAGAGGGAGACAAATGGTTTATAAATTTACCTGATTTCCTCTTTTTCCTCTGTGTTTACTGAAATGTCTTCAGTTTTAGAATCATTTTTAAAGACTTCTTTCGACTCCATATGACAATCACTGTCCAGCAAATACTCCCAATCCTGTGGAACAACATGGAGTACATTAATCAAAATAAAAGCGAAATGAAATAAAGGCAAAGACAAGTTTACGTAACGTTGAATGAAAACCAATAAGATAAGGAGTGGGTGAAGCAAAATTAAATCCTTACATCATTTGCATTTTCAGAAAATGAATCACTCTTCTTTGCTCTCTTTGGCTGTGGAGGAGACGGACTGTTACCCTCATCCTGAAATGAAACAGATTCGCTTTTAGATTATAAGTTGGTGACTGATGGCAACTTGGATATATAATTTTGGCCTTGTTTTTCACTCATCAAAGTAAGGAGCTTGTTTAGTCAATTAGAAATAAATTATGTTCGAGTTGTTGTCGGTTTTATTTCGTACAGAAGAGGGCACAACGATTAATGAAGATCGTTGCAACGACATGACATTTTTCTTCGTAAAAAATGGCAGTCTATAAGCTCTCTGCTATTCAGAGTGAAACGATCACCTTCGATTTGATAAAATCTACCAAATATTGTACATTCAGCTATGGTCTTGCACTGTGCAATATTTTGCAAAAATTCTGTGACAAACACAGTTCAGAAATGTAACTGCATTATACCAGCATATGTCCTAAATGTTGATTGAACAAAATGACATACACTTAGCATGGATTTTCGTAGGCGTTCAGGGAATCCCATTAACATGAGGGTGATATCCATGAATTTCTTCCAATCAGATTGTTCCATTAACACATCATCTACACGTGACTCGTTTAGAAATGAATAGAACCTCGCAATGATGTTAATTGTTGCGTCATTTTCTAAACTTGATTTTACGACATCGATGCATCTCAAAACTGAAAGACAAAAAAAAGACGTGATTCAAAATGGTTTAATGTTCTTTCTTTTGAGTTGAAAAAGTCTTTAAGCACAGTAGCCAGCTTAATCAACAAGACTGACTTTCAGGGGGCCACTCAAAAATTTTTACAAAAAAAGTGTCTACTTGCTTAAAAAGAAATTAACTAGGAGCATGTTTTATTAAGAATTCAATAGTAATACTTTCAGCTACACAATGAAACTTATAGCACACAGGAAAGCAATATTTTATAAGAATAAAACTAATCATTATATTGATGGCAAAGTATAGACTTATGACGATGAGTCTCTTGTTGCCTTGTGCTCTTTGACTTCAAGATGGCGCTTCAGTCAACAGAGACTCATAATATTACTCTGAAAAACCTGACCCTATTAGGCCTAATATGCTGGGATTCCTAGCATACCAATCAGATTACGAGATTTGGCAAAGGACAATCAGTTTCGAACCTTCAATTCGATTAACGCAGCTTACTAAATTTGAAGTAAGTTGCTGCGGCAGGTACTTGAAGATTTCTCGGTTATGTTTTGGTCTTAAATTGCAGCATTAAAAGACTTATTTTGCACTCACCAGGTAAAGTGAACTTTCCTTTTCAGATGAATACCAAGTTTCGTTAATTAAGTGTCTGCTTACCGTGGTTTCTATCGCATTTCCTTTCTGAGGAGTGACCGTTGAACACAGCCGAAGCAGTCGTTCGATCCAGATTCGATCAATCGAATGCAGAAGATAGGATCAGGTTTTTAACTGTTTCATTATGAGTCCCTGTGAGCAAGGTACCGCAGGGATACAAGGGACTCATCGTCGTAAGTCTAGGCAAAGTACATTCATCGAAGTTTTGATCTTCACTCCTTTTCTATAAGAATACTATGAATTTTGTCCAGCCAATATAAAATTTTCGTTTTGAGCCTGAAAATATTCTTAAAATATTCTTATTTTTTCAAATCTGATATGGTTTCAGGTAAACATGGTTAAAAGACATTTCAGTCATGTGATTCTCTGTTATGAACATCGCAAAACAGGCAACTGTTGAAAAATGAGACACAAATATGCAAGCTGAGGCTGAGCAATATTCTTTGTAAGATCTTTAAAAATTTGGATGACTCTGAGCCTGAATATTCTTGTAAACATTATTCTTATAAAAAAGAGTGTAATCTTATCCAAATGGAAGTTAAAATTTAAAATACAAGAGAAATGTTCCCATTCATCAAAGGAGCCTTGGGTTGTGCTCCTAAGTGAATCGAAAACACACGAGAATGAACAAATAGGAAGAATGTAAAAGAATCTCGTTTTGTTTTGTTCATTTGAATTCTCTGTCTGACGGAAACCAAATTTCATGACATTTATCACGAGAATAATAAGAGTTACCTAGTTCATCAGATGTTAATTCTGGTACTTGGATTCGAAACAATCTGCCATCACTTAATACCTTATGAAGAAAAAAACATTTAAGTAAGGTTTCGTTTACAAAAGATATCACTGATTAAATTGAACCTCACACACAACCAATAATAGCTGTATCACACTCCTGCTGAATAAATGACAATGATTTGAATTCCAATAAAGGGAAAACAAGACCCCCGACGAGATCAGAAAAGTGGGGGGGGGGGCAAACTTGATACAAAAAAATTACCACAACACAACATGATGAGCTGCCTTTCAGAACGGCATAATTTGCAAAAAATTATGAATTACAATATAGGAACATATAACAATTACAATAAACTTATCCAGCTAGAAATATTCATGGAGCACAAAGGGAAAAGGTCTATATCAATTAAGGATACTATATCTGAAAGGATTCTCAAAAATTTGACAACCAAGAAACATGAGGTCTTTTCCCAACTCTTTTCGCCGTCAAATTTCACTACTTTCCTACAACATTAAACAAAAACAACCAGGGTATTTCCACTTCGTAAATTCAAGAGGAAAAGCAAAATAAATATTCAGGCTTCGTGAGTCCACGTTGTTAACAATCTTCTAATGTTTACCAAGGTTCACCCATCAAGCGATATACCCTTTTAGCTATTCTAAAAAAGAATCTGAATCGCACGATATTTTGCTACATTTTGTAGAATTTTCGAATGTGCACAATAACAATAGAAGCTCCAACACCACTCAATCGAACTTCTCGTATAAAAATGTATGAAAGCATCGCTCGATTACGATTCTATCTTAGAATAGCTAAAAGGTCTATGGTCTATTGTTTTTGTACGAACGTCTCGAGCATGCTCTATGCAATAGTTTTGTCAAGAAAGGAACAACAAAAGTTTCATCAACGAACCACTGAAAATTCATCACCAGTAGAATCACGCAAAGAGATTATGTTGGTCCTGATGTCGTCTGCAATTTCACTCTTACTTGAAGATCCTGAAAAACAGTCGTTCGAAATAAAACTACTTATTCTTATACATCAAAACAATAACACTTGGAAACGAAAGGTTACCATTCAGATGTTAGAACTTATTAATCATTGAAATGAAGAAGGAGAAAGGCAAAAAGTGCTTTTCAATGAACGAAGCTGCTACTTTTTGATAAAAATGGTAATGGTCTTGTGTATCATTTGGTGCTACCCTCACCTTTTTTGGGTGTTTGATCTATTTGAGAATATTTCGGTTGGGTCAATTATCTGCTGCAAGGTGGAAAGGGGTCTTGTATCTGAGACACCCGGTCGAGTTGTTGTTGTTATTAAATTCACTGTATATTTTTCATTGTTGTAAGTGGCTGTCGTAGTTGGAACTCGATAACATCATGTCCTTTCCAGCTATGGCAGCCATAGGATATTTATATGTGGTTGTAGTTTAGTTGTTTTTATTAATGACATAAAACCCTGTCAGTAACTTACTGTTTCGTGGTGTTTCAGCTGCTTCAGTGGTATAAGAGGATTGAAGCTAGAACAAGAAAAAACAAACTAAGATTCACTCTTTCAAAAAATACAAAAACAACCTCCAAACAATAAATAAAAATAAGGGGGGGGGTATATTCTCCATAATGCTGCAATATGACATTTGGGAAAGACAATTGAAGCTTACCGAATTTCTGGGTGGTCCATCAAGAAAAGATGTAGATAGCGAAGAAGAATGTTGCAAAGAAATTTTTAGGAGAAAATAATGATTGTTAAGAACGACTTAAAATGATTCTTTGTAATCATAAGAATTTCGTAAACAGGGCTTTGTATTCTTCACAAGCCTGTTTTTACACGAATGTTGACAAATAAACTTAACCTTTAAAAATTCAATTTGATGAATTTCTCGTTCTGTAGCAGAAGGTATAGTTAACAACAGCTTTGTGGTCCTAATGCCGTGTTCCTAGGTAAGAGAAGAAATTTGTGTACCAGTTGTAACGCCGAAGCTGACTTTTCTTGCATCGACAATTGCTGAATTCTCATTAGTGAGTCCAAACAGCAAATCTGTTGGAAAAATAAAGAAATATCAAATACAAAAAGCAACGATAAAAATATTTCGAAAGAATCTTCTTCTCAATTGGCGTTTTCTGTCTTATTTAAGACATTAGCCTTGCCACTGTTCTTTTTCATTCCTTTCGCTCATAGTCGCTCCCAGTAGGTTCATCTACAGTTTTGTTTATTGGCTTCAGGATCGTTATTTATTTGTTCTGTTTTGTTTATTGGCTTCAGATCGCTATTTATTTGTTCTGTTTTGTTTATTGGCTTCAGATCGACAACGAGCAGCAATTTACCAAGATGCAATGCATTCTTGAAGATAACCAATGTTTGATTCAACTGAAATTCAACCATCGAGAGGAGAAGAGCATCGAGAAAAGTGTATCTCTGTAGAATGTCAGTGTCTACAATCATTTCTCCAATTTACTATGACTGTTCTTTGTTTTTTTTTTATTAAATATGTGCTGACCAAATATATCAGATAATTTACGTAAACAAACCTTAATGCTTCCACTGTAAAGGATCAAACCTCCAGAGGGGTCCAATACAACCATCATTTTCAAATTCTAGGAGAAACAGAACAGCAAAATATAATGTAATGAAGAATTTAGAATCAAAGACTTTTTGAACGTGGCAGTTTGAAAGTTATAGAGCTCTTTGTTGACGAGAAAGACTTTAAATGTCACACAAATTCCACTTGGCCAATCACAAAGTGATAACGACCGAAAAGTAAATGAATTCAAGCAATTTTCTTCTAAATATCTATCAAAAGGAGGCAATGACGGTCAGAGCTTGATTTTAGCCACATATGGTTTGTGCTGGGTTGTTTGCACAAAGTCCAAGTCATGCAATAAGAAGTCACTCAGTTAAACGTTTATTCAACTTCTCAGAATTACTTTGGCTCAATCAATATTTCAGGAAAAACAGGCCTTTTGACAATGAAAAGGTAGGACGAAATCTAAGCACAATAAACAGATGTTTTTCGACTTATTCAGTTCATGAATCATGGTATCAAAAAAGATACTTTCAACTGCAACCGACGTAAGCAAATATTATCTTTCTTATTCTAGTAATTATCTATCCATAAATCTGTTTCGAAATATGTTTTCGGTCATTGATGTGTTGAGCCAATGAGTTGATGACATCCCGCGTTTCGAAATAGATATTTCTATAAATTTCAGATAAGGCTAAATTTTGTTCTTTTACGTCAGAAATCTCTAGGATCAAAGATCGTTATCAATATTTTGAGAGATTTTCAAAACAAAAGTCTTGGGTCAGAAATGCAGATGTAAAAATTTAACAAAAATGTCGTTTCTTTTGATTTATATTTAGTTGTTTACGACAGCAAGAAATTTAAATTGAGATAAATCGTGCACATCAAAGGCCTCGACTTTGCTGGATATCAACAAAATCAAGAGATTGTGATCTACTAAGCGCGTTTATCGTAAGTTCAAGAATCATATTGATAACATTTCGTTAAAATCTTATTTCTTTCTTATGGCAACAAAAACGTTATTCATCATATAGCGTAAAAACACATTTCTAAATATGCAAGCATCTCCTTTTTGAAACAGATTTCTGGATAGATAATTACAAAAATAGGAAAGATAATATCTGCTTACGTAGGACACAGTTAAAGCAATTATTTTGCACCATGAAGCTGGAACCAACGAAATCTAAAACATATCTCTTTCCAAGAATATCAAGTTAAATCGTGCTTAAACATTACCCATACCTACCTGATCCCTACCTACCTACCTGAAAGCTGAAGGGCAATTTTAATCCATCACAACGTTAATTATTGACAAAATGTTAACTTGAGCGAATGTGTCACTCTTGATGGTTCGAAATCGATGGTTCGAAATCTTCCTTGAATCTGGTATTTTGGATGGTAATCATAGCTTAAAACATGACCATGCAGCATCACAAAAGACAGCCAGACCTTCTAACTAAACGGTGATACAAAACATTTGTCAATAACTTTTGAGTTCATAAGGTTGGGTATTGTTATGATCTAGCTCGTCAAGTCTTTTTGGGCTACGCGGCATCTGTTAATGATTGGCGAATGAACGTGGCGGATGAACGTGGCGAATGAACATGGCGGATGAACGTGGCGAATGAACGTGGCGAATGAATGTGGCGAATGAACGTCGCGAATGAACGTGGCGGATGAACGTGGCGGATGAACGTGGCGGATGAACGTGGCGAATGAACGTGGAGGATGAACGTGGCGAATGAATGTGGCGGATGAACGTGGCGAATGAATGTGGCGAATGAACGTGGCGAATGAACGTGGCGAATGAACGTGGCGGATGAACGTGTCTTTAGGCTAAGGGTTGACAATTCATCTACGTTGCGTCCAATTTCAGTTTGAAGGGAAGATCAATAAAATCCATTTTGTATAAAAATGAGTCTCAGTAAAGAGTTCTCCACATTGGCGTAAAGTATTCTTTTTGAATAGAATCACCTCCTATGTATTCGTTTCTACATGCTCAATCGTTTAGACCACATTTACACCATACCGGTGCTTCAGAACGAAATTAGTACTGATAGACGGCACACAAATGCTACTGATTATCAACAACAATTATCCGTGACACTTTTGTTTGTTTTACCAGTACAATGTAAATAAGGTCTTAGTCAAGAATATTTCATTTACAATTTAGAGGCTTTCTATCGTTGCAAACCAGCAAATGATGTGAAAGAGTACTTTCGTGAAAAAGAAAGACAGGTCAGCGAAGAGAGAAATTCAAATCGAGGCAAAACGATGACAAACCTCAAGTGGTCCAGCATCCTTTGCAGGTATATTTGCATGTACATCAAAACAGTATGATGACGTCACTATGTTAGTTTCCATTTCAATCAGTCTATAAAAGAACGTAGTCACAAGAATGAGACGAAGGATCATAAAAGGGAATGTAAGCCACTTGCAGTCATATTCTAGCCTATCACACAGCAGTATTTCCTGTTGACGTAGATCAGTTTCCCAAATATGGTGCGCACGACGGCACGTGTTACGGCCTAATGTCTTGAAAAGGTTATTTTTATCAAAGGCTTATTTGTGCTTAGATTCCCTTTAAGTCTACAATCTATCACACTGATGCACGCATAATTAATGTATGCATCACACTTTGGAGCTACTAACATTTTCTAACACGTCTAGCGTCCTACAACTAAAACTTGGCTATATGAAATTGATTAAAAGCCCTAATTAAAGCTCAACTTGAGCAGATGTCTAAAACATAAACAAACATGCAGACAGACACACACACAGACAGATAGCAACAACTTTCTTACCTCAAGGTATTAAGTCCATTCAGCAATAAACAAAGGAAATCTCTTCCACAAATATCTTGAGTCATAAATACTTTATCTTCTTTGCCATCTCTTGCATCGCTTGAAGATAAAATATTCAATATCATCAACAACAAAAAGCATTTCCCCTTCCCAGTGCTGCATTTTTCAAAATCAAAATTTCAGTGATGCCTTTTTCTTCGTTTATGAAATAAGCCGTTAATGCTATTAACTTTGAGTTTAAGTGCACCAAATAAGTCGATTGAGAGACAAAGCTTATTGTAAAAATCTTCTTTGATTTATGAAAATCGAAACAACAATCTTTTACAACATATTCAGTCCCTTCAATTTGCTCCTGCCCCAGGTCAATTTTACGAAGCCTGGCAATAAATCTACCCTACTAAACAATGTCAGAAACATCTAAACCAATTGGCTCGAAATTTTCATCGAGGGTTTTAAAGATTTTGTAAGCTTGGATATGTAGTCTCAGTCATGTTATGCCTGTCAAACCTGCTACCTTGAGTGAGGAGTATCGCCAACTCCGAAGAAGACAGGAATATTGAATCTGCCCGCAAATTCTCTGTGGGCTAAAGGAATCACGAGGTGTGGTCACATCGAGAGAAAGGACCAGGACGCTGCTTCGATAAGCTTAGCTCCTCAGTGTGCTAAAAGTACCTTGGGATGCCAGGTAGAAATATAGAAAAAATATGTTAAGCAGAGGCTCCACATTCGTCCTACCGTTTGCTACAATCATCTCTACAGCAAACTAACGTAGGAAAGAAGGTGGCTACGATGATTAGTACCAAATGTAATAAGTCGATCTAAAGCGTACCGGGCAGCAACTTCATCTTCCTGCCAAATATGTTCCAAACAAATAGTAGGAGGCATGGAATCTAGCTCATATTCTTCATGTATGCTAGCAGAATCTTCACTAGGTAATCGATATAAACGAGGAGATGTCAACCAACCAAAGCCTCGGCTCTGCGTCAAGTTTGAAAATAATTCTGATGATGAGAATGAGGCTTCGTGCATTATAGCTGAAATAGAGGTAATAACATTTCATAAAAAAGACTGCATTAAGTATTGAAATAAAATAAAGAAAAAACGAACATCTCAAAACAGATAAGAAGGGAACCATTTCAACATATTTATGACGATACACCGGGTGAGAAAAAGCGCAGCAAACTTGTTCTATGCAAGGAGATTCAAAGAAATGAGTTAATTGCAGCAACACAAATTGGCAAACTCATCAGCTGATTTTGTCTCATCCGTTGCATTTTTGATAAAATGTGGTAGACTTATGACGTGATTCCTTGCATTCGTTCAACAGTTTTACTCTGATAGCTATCCAATTCAATATCCAATTCAATGAGCGATGCTGAGATGTAATGAGTCTAACGATGTGGTGATTTGTGTGATTTGATAGGGTCAAACGATAAAACAAATGCAAAAGCTTATGAAGTAAAATGAACATTGACAATCAACTTCTAATCTGCCACTGACCATGAAATGAAATAAATCCTTTAAAAATGACGGTGACAAAATTTCTGCTGATTGGAGTGAGAAAACGTCTTTCAGAACAACGTCTTTCAGAACAACGTCTTTAATGACAGTGTCAAGTTGAATGATTTCAGAAAATGCCTGAAAATTAAATTAAGAAAATTAAATATACCTGAATGAGGAGACGCAATTCTTGATGCCTGCCCCTGGGTATTGAATAAGGGTGAATTAATCCTTGTAAAAGATGTGGGTGATGCCCCCATTCTAGCAGGGGTATGAGATCTGCTCCTTGCAATTGCTGGTGATGGTGTGTGAAGATTTCGGCCATTTTGAATATTTGGGGTACCAGAAAGACGAGATGGCAGTCGAGAGCTGATGTGCTCTGGTTGAAATGTTGGATGAAAATCTGCCCCACTTTCATTCATCATCACAGGATCTGGTCTATCCTGAAAAAGAAATTACCAAAGTAAGGAGCTTCAAGTTTTTCTTTCAAAGAATGAGGGTCAGCTGAGAGAGAAAACATTTGCTATGGGTATTGTCAGCGAAAATATAAAGCTAATGACACAGATGGATAGAGGGGGGGGGGTTGTTTCGTGGTAATAAAAGTATTCGAGGATGTGCCGCTCGCAAAGGTATACTTTTTCGAACTTCTAGCCTAGTCATCTGAATATATTTTTGCAATTTTTGGTCCAGATAAGGGTAAACTGTTTTCGTCTATTAAAAATATAATTTTCGCAAGAATGATCCAGCCAATGACCCTGCAAAATGCTGTCGACACACCATCCCTTCTCAAAATTTGGCATGGAAGATCTTAGAGTCTAGAAAATGTCACGGCTCCACGGCTGTGAGCTGGAAGAAGGTTTTGCTTATTAATGTCACATTTGAGACAGGATTAGTGGTTATTATAAGAAACATGGGCAAACTCTAAAATATTCTGGAAGCAGCAACTGGCTTATAGTTAAATGAACAACGCGGTGTTCGAAAAATCGAGTTCTTTTGACTCGATGAAATGAGGAAGGTTTAACTAACGAAATTGACATCTGGGAAAGGTTTAACCTATTTTTGGACTCTGGAAACGCCTCCCCTATGGCGAATGGCTCTGATATTAAACGTTGTATATCTAATTAAAACAAAAGATGAAACGTTTCGCTTTTCAAAGACAAATGACTTGATTATTTTATAAGTATGATACCTGTTGACTCGCTTTTCTGACTTTCCACACAGCATGAATCCCAACAGCTGTATCATAAGTAACCAGCAAAGGAATTTTCGAGGATGTAAACACAATATGCTGGTCGGCATCCGTGAAATAAAAGCTTTTCTTGTTTTCTGAAAAAAAAATGTTTTATGCTTAATTGCAAGAATCAATAGATAGTTTTCACCAGATGCTGTTTCAAATATCCTGTTTATCAGAAAAAGATCGATATGTTTAAAAAAGTGCGAAATTTGCAAATGGTTAGCCTATTCATGGGGAAAATTTACTTTAATTAGAATAAACAATGAAACTTTCTTCAACTAAATTGTTGGCAAAAAAACCAATCTTCAAAATTAGAATAAACATGAAATCTATCTTTTATCATATCGGAAAACTTCCTTGGAACTTGTTTAGTATAACTGTATTCAGATTTTTCACTTGCATCAAATTTTGAACCATTTCTGGTCTAGATCTTATGCTTGTAAAAATGTATTGCGATGCTCCCAACAATTGCTAATCATGATCCCTTATGGCGCTAAAGTCCACTTTCATTTGGCCTAGGTCCTCTTTGTCTTTCATTTCATTTCATTTTCATTTCATTTCAAATATTTAAAGGGGGTAGCCCTTCAGCAATGCTGATTTTCAAGGGGACCTCCACTACAAAATTTAAAAAATTAAATACTATCATAACTTGAATTAACCTAATACAATTTATAGATGTCAATAAAAACCTTAAAATCTGAAACAAATATTTACAATAAAAGAAAATCCATAAGGCAAACACGTTATTGACGTCAAACACGTCTTGATTTTCATTTGGCCCATAAAGAATCATGGCTGACAATGGGTCTTTTTGAGAAATAAGCAAACAGAGGTAACAGAGTTGTACAAACCTGGATATCGGTAAACAATTGGACAGAAGTCATCTAATGGGTGTATCAGAGAGAACAAGACAGGAACGCCCCTGTAAAAAATCATATTCACGATCAACGAGATCAAAGTGTATTTTGAAGCTACTAGAAACTATTAAAAGGGGGCTCAGTTCTGTAGATCTGCTTCATTATGACAGGAAATACTGAATGTGAAATCATATGATACATCAAGTCATCCTAGTTTATTATTTCGTTTAGCTGACTTTTATCTTTTACAGTATCTTTATCTGTATAATACTTAACTACCACTCACTAACGAGCATATACGTTAAGGGTATCGTTGTTGTGGATTACTGATTTCCACTGAGCGCACCTATTCACGCGAAACGACCTTTCTCAACCTTCAACATGAGCATAATTGTACAAAATTTCGCTGAAAGATTAAGTTTTTTGACGATTTGCAACAAGTTTGATTTCCATGTCCAAGTTTGAGTAACAAGTCTAATCCTCATGCAAAACATATTGACGTGATGCACCACTTAGAGGAGTTTTCATTTGAGTGGCATAATGGCTCTAAGTCATGGCAATCTGCCGTACATGGGAATTACAATTGTTACTCGATATGTCAGAAATGAAGTAATAAACTTAGAAAACTCGATGTATCATACGTAAACCTTATTTTTAATTCAGAGTTTCAAAAAGCCTGTGGTTATTCTTGAAATAAAACAACTTTCTTAAAGATTACCAAAATTTCTCAGCAAGAAGAAGCCAGAAGGAAACTCAATGAAAATAACAACTGATTTAAATTTGCAAAACATTTTTGTAGAATGAAGACGGAAAAAGATTTGAAGAATGAAGATTTTAAAACATATGTTACAATTGAAACTGATTTTATTTTCATTTACGTTCCAGTTCAAAATTTCAAGGTTTAAGATAAATTTGAATGATTTGTTTGGCCCTCAATATCAAGGATTGTTTATGGTGTGATAAAATGTAATGAAATAAATGAAAGATAATAAAGATTGATAATGGTGCAAAAAGATTGAACCAACTACCACACCATTGATATGCTTACTTTTTGTTACTCTTTGTCTCAGATTGATGGAGCATTCTTTGGACACAAAACCCATGTGGTAAAGGCCAGATTTTTTCAGCCTGAATAAAGACAAATCTCAGTTTAAATTGATTATTAATCAGGACAAAATTATTATAAGTAAAAGGTTGAATTAAAGTTTCTCCATAAACACAATAATGAAAATATTATGAACCAAAGAGTACAGTAAATTTATGGGACTTACTTTAAATGGTAAGGGAGAAGCAAACATAGAGCCATCTGTTCCAAAAATGTCAACACAATTTGGTCCCAAGACACAGATGGAATCATCGGCTTGATCTAAAGAGAAAGGCATCAACTATTTCGAAAAATGACATAAAATTTGCCAATTGCTCATAAAAAGAGTTCAGAAGGTGGATACTTTCATGCTTATAACAGATGTAGCTTAAAACTCTGTTGGTTGGGTACAATATATTTCAAAAACGAATACAGTATGGCAGGCCTTGTGAACATTAACAGGACAAGAATTAATTCTTTGCATAGTAATATAAATTCTTGAGCCATACGAAAGACTGTAAATAACCATGCTAATGTGTACAAGCCTTGTACTGTAACAGAAATAGACTAAGAGGCCCTTTACATGATAAATTTCAACCCGTGTTGAGTTTCAACACGGGTTGAGTTTTAACAGCATTGCTTATTTTGCCTTGCGTTTACATGAAATCTCAACACGGGTTGAGATTAGGTTGACATGGTTGCAAACAATAGGAGAAGGAATGTGAGCCCACTCAAATATTCGAATGATTGCGGAAATAGATTCGATCTCCTTTGTTCGCATTCAAATCTCGCCCCGAGTTGAAAAAATATTGCGTTTACATGTTCAACACGGGTTGAGTTGCCGAGTTGAGTTGAACCCGTGTTGAGTTTCAACTCGGCCTCCTTCATGTAAACGCGATGAAGGCTTACACCGTCAACCGAGTTGAAACTCAACCCGTGTTCAACTCAACCCGGGTTGAAATTTCTCATGCAAAGGGCCTCTAATACTCCATTCATAGGACACAAAATATTTCTAAATAGTGAATATGGTATTGTCTTTTCTTAAGAAAACCATATTCTGATTCATTGTTCTAGTTTTTGTAGCATTGTGAGGGATTTAAAAATTGCAGACACACAATGAAATTTACATGAAGAATTCAAACTTTCATCTTTCACAGAAATTATTAGGATTTTTGCAACATGACAAAATTATAAATACCATTAGGTGACTCCGTTAGATTTTCAAACTGACACAACGTGATTCCTTTGATGTCATTGTCAACAGTATAAGACTTAGTTCCTACTCTCTTTTCTTCTTTATTGGATCTTTGGCTCAGTATGACCACTGACTTGTTCCCATAAATCTGAAATTCAATCAAGAGCTTGGTCAATGTACTTGCTTGGAGTTGATAAAAATATAGAAACAGAACATTTTTTCTTTCTGGGAATGTAGGTTTATGGCTGAAAACTTTCTGCAAAATCTTTGTAAGGGCTTAGACTTCTTATTTCTAATATATGTAGCAATGGATACAAATTACATGCCAACTTTGACTTGTTGGAGAAATTTAAAGGTTTAAGAGCAAAATTAAACAATTGATGAAAATAACCTCTAAAGTAGCCACAAAAAAAATGATGCATAGCTTACCTCCTGCAAAATGTCATTGCTCTTTGGGTCTGGCTTCAGAATCCAAACCTCTTTCTATGAAAAAAAAGTGAATTACATTTAAACAGTGACTTAACCATGACAGGCATATCACATGGGAGATAGTCAGTTAAATCTGTTAATTAAAGTTTATTTTGTTTTTCATATTTTTGAATCACATACAGTAGTCTCTAGTGGCAAACATTTTAGCCAAATATTGGTGGCAAGGTATTGTTTCTGATAAAATGCATGTTCATTCCTATTGTTTTCAACAAAGCACCAGGGGCAGCTGCAGCCCCTTTCCCCATATAATGTCCACCACTGAAAATCTCAATACCACTCTAATTCACTGTTCTTGATTTCAAAGAATTTTTCCACATGTCAACTTTATATGCCATTTACATATTTCATGAGAAGCTACAGTACATATAAGAGCATTCATTCAGTTCATGCTTTCCTTTCACAATTGCATTAGATGCAAAATGAGTGGGAAAAATGTTACTGAAAAAACCAATTTCAAATGTTTTCACAAAATTTTGTTAACTTTGATTTTTTGGTTTTTTGTGGCTTTTATGTTTAGAAATACATTTTTTCAAATCTCATGGATTGTGATTTATCTATCATAAATTTCAAATACTGTAACAGTCCTCATCAGGAATTTCCATTCTTGAGCATAATTGCTGAAATGGATTCAGTTGTGCAAACATATGTTTTTACATATGATGTTCTTTAAATAAACTATGTTTCCCTGCCAAACATATTGTGCACAAGTAAAGATGCTTTTCTGTGATCTTTTCTATACTGAAAAATTTTCAGAAAATAGTTTGAGCAATATCCAATTTGGTTTAGTTTAATCAAAATAGAAGCCAAGATTCTGAGAAGGTTGTTTCCAAAAAACCAATCATACCCCTGTTTCTTTGATTGTGTCATCCGTAGAAGGGTGAAGATTGATGTAGTTTCTTCCAAATGGTTCAAATTTCTCAACTTTTGTGCTGATCATCTTTTTGCATCCAGTCTCTCCTTGAATCCTGCAAAAAAGAAAGAAAGCTTATACCAATATTTTTGTTCAAACTTTAGCATTAAGTGAACCAGATTGGTTTACAACACCAGCTGTCCAATCACCAAATAACAAAAGATGCCGTGTTTTAATTCTTTGTTTTCAGCTGCAGAAACTATGAAATGCAAGTGCTAATCTCAACTTGCACTTGCAAAAAAATGTCCAGACTGGACACTATTGTTATTCGGGAAATTTCAAGCAGTATTTTGTCCTGGTTGCATTTATGAAGGTAGGTAAAATTTAGAAAAATCTTCACGGGTTTCTTTGTCATCTTTGCTTATTAGCCGTCTGATTGGTCCGTGAAAATGAGGCTTTGCAGTTTTCCGCCATGGGCCACGAGCTTGTGGCCTAAGACGACATCTGATTCCTGTGCTTATCACGAGGAAACAACAAAATTATAATCACTTGCTGAGACTTGCTATCCCTTGTGGAAACCATGCAAAGTCAACACCGGAGATTTCTGCCAAAACAATGGAAGAACGATATATTATCATAACTCCACACAGGAGATCTCTAGGGTAGGCTGCATGGATTCCACCCTGGCTTGCTATGCTGTGCCAGGGTGAATCTTCATGCTGCTCTGCGCCAAACATTTCTGAGTGTAATGATAATTCTGTGTGCCTGTTGTGTTGTGCGCATGCACCAAAGCAAATACAGTAAAACATTGAATTGCCCATTGTTTTGCACCACTTTGTTACCAGACTGGAATTGGCATATGTTACACCATATATATATGGCGGACAGACTCACTCTAAACAATAGAAATAGGAATAGAACAAAAGAAATTGGCGTACATATATTATGACGTACGGCGTGTACGTACAGGGATTCCACCTAGGCTTTGTTAGATGCCAGAAAATGTACACAAAAACCAGATCAGTTCTTTGCCTGTGCTGAACAAGATCTTCTCAAAATAGGTACTCAGATTCACCATCTCTGGTTGTATTTGCTGTGTGTGGGGATGATTTCTCTAATCATCAAATTCTTTATGAAATTAAAATGAGCTCAGCGGGCGTTCTTCTCTTCATAAGGATGAAAGGACCATTTCAACAAAATCGGAATGTAATATCGGATAGGACACTTACAAAATAACACTGCTCTGCAAATGACTTTCTTGGGCATCATATCACCAACAGAATTTGTCTTTATTTTCCTCGTCCACCATCTTGTCTTGGAAGCGCGCGAAATAAACAACTGCCTCGTTTCCCTGTTAATCTTACTCCATTCATTTGTGATCCTATTGTGATTCTATTGTGATCACTGATGAGTGATTGTGATTCATTGCTGTTGCTGCTGCTCTTGTTGTTGCTGTTGTGTGAATCAATGATATATGATTGACTGATTAACGATCCTCTTTGTGATTTCTTTTGATTCCATTGCTTGATTGCATTGATTACCTGATTTGATCATGTGATTGGGTCACATGATCTTCTATTGCGCATGATTGTTGTTGACAAAACAGAAGCTGTGCGAGAAGTGGGAAGCTGTGCTGATCGATTTATCTGAACATGACGATTCCATGACGATTCACCTGAAATCGAGGTTGAATCGACTTAGGAAAACACTGTCAATACAGGGACGAATAAAACCTAGTAATCAATGCAAATAGAGATTAAAATAGTATCAAAAGTATATTTTGGTTCTTTCTCTCCAGTTTACAGGCATTTTCATTGTGCTTATAGGTTTTCCAGGTAAAAATTTCACCCTTCGAAAAGTGGCCTCGGAAGCGATTCTTCACCAATGTACCAACAATGCAACGATAAATAACTTGCCTTGAAATCTAAAATACTATTAGTTTTGATGGTTAAATCAATCATTTACTTGTTCCTCTCCAGTTTACAGGCATTTTCATTGTGCTTATAGGTTTTCCAGGTAAAAATTTCACCCTTCGAAAAGTGGCCTCAGACGCGATTCCTCACCAATGTACCAACATAGCAACGATAAATAACTTGTCTTGAAATCTAAAATACTATTAATTTTGATGGTTAAATCAATCATTTACTTGTTCCTCTCCAGTTTACAGGCATTTTCATTGTGCTTATAGGTTTTCCAGGTAAAAATTTCACCCTTCGAAAAGTGGCCTCAGAAGCGATTCTTCACCAATGTACCAACAATGCAACGATAAATAACTTGCCTTGAAATCTAAAATACTATTAATTTTGATGGTTAAATCAATCATTTACTTGTTCCTCTCCAGTTTACAGGCATTTTCATTGTGCTTATAGGTTTTCCAGGTAAAAATTTCACCCTTCGAAAAGTGGCCTCAGACGCGATTCCTCACCAATGTACCAACATTGCAACGATAAATAACTTGTCTTGAAATCTAAAATACTATTAATTTTGATGGTTAAATCAATCATTTACTTGTTCCTCTCCAGTTTACAGGCATTTTCATTGTGCTTATAGGTTTTCCAGGTAAAAATTTCACCCTTCGAAAAGTGGCCTCGGAAGCGATTCTTCACCAATGTACCAACAATGCAACGATAAATAACTTGTCTTGAAATCTAAAATACTATTAATTTTGATGGTTAAATCAATCATTTACTTGTTCCTCTCCAGTTTACAGGCATTTTCATTGTGCTTATAGGTTTTCCAGGTAAAAATTTCACCCTTCGAAAAGTGGCCTCGGAAGCGATTCTTCACCAATGTACCAACAATGCAACGATAAATAACTTGTCTTGAAATTTAAAATACTATTAATTTTGATGGTTAAATCTCTGGCAGCCAGATGATACCCAGCAGTGTCTTAGATTGTTTTCTTCTGCAACTAACAATAGATTTTGGTAGCAAAAAAGACCAACAATGGGGAGAAATAATGGGTTATTCCATCCCAACTGATTTTATGACTGAATTTTTTGAAGGCAAGAAAAATGGACCAGCAATATGCATGGCCCTTTCACGAGCTTCATTTTATCTCGCAGGGGATATTTTGCTGTTCCCGTATGTTCGCAACTTCCATTGGAGCATAATCGGTGTCTACATAAAGGAAAGAGTTGTTGTCCACTGCGATTCAATGGCAACAAGGGATAGCAAAGAAGATAAAGCTATATTTTCAGCTATTCTACAAAGCATTGAAAACTTTTATGCACATGAACGTATTAGCATAAATGTGAAAAATTTCAGATTGATTCCTCTTCACCACGCTGGTCTACAGCAGCAAGAAGATGTAGCAAGCAGTGCCTTTTTCACTGCAGTCTTTGCATATTCTTTGTTGTCGTTTAAAGACCTAACAATTGAGGCAGAAAGCTTGCCCTCCATAAGGTATTGGGTTACACAACTTGCATTAACCGCAAGAGGGCACAGCTCTATTAGGAAGACAAGAAGGGGAAGCCACTGTGATGTTGTACTCGATAGCAACATCAAATTACCTGCATTTACGAAGCCTCATCTCAATGAAGATGAAGGCCCATTTGCGGCGCTCCAGCGATTCTTAGAACGCGACTAAATATACGGCAACAAGCCCTTCATAACCACACCCAAATCTTATAGCTGCATTTTTCTTGTAAACATTCCAGTAAAGGCTAATTGTAATTGTAATTGGAGAAATGCTAATGATATTTAGTGAATACGTGCTGTGTGTTAGTTGCAGCGCAATGTAGTGATATAACATACATACAGGGTGTCCCAAAAAATTGTGCCCCGCTTGCCAAAAGATTGCAACAAAACGGCAAAAGATTCTCGCCAAACCTTTACATGATGTTGCTCTTTAACACCCCCCCAGTAACGACCCCGCCGGACATTAAAAATACAGAGGGGAAATTACGAAATTAAACATTTCAAACTGGGATTAGAAATACCATGGCAGGGAAAGGAATTTGTCGGCTATTATCTATGATGAAATTTGTATAATATTTGGCGGGGAAACTAAAGTTTCAACGGGGAACCAACAGAAACACGGCGGGGAAAGTGTCTCTACTCAAACTTAGCGGGGAAACAAATTTTCTTGGTGGGTTATCCATCTAGCTTAGCGGGGCAATGTTTCAGCAGGGTCGATACTGGGGGTGTTTTTAGATGTTCAAACAAAGTTTGCTGCATCCCCGTAAAAATTGTATTTGGACTATTTATCACTGCAAAATAGTAAGAAAAAATGGCCGACAGCTGGTTTCAGTCATAGGGCAAATCTGGTCTCCTAAAGGTCATAGCTCCATCAGTTTCAATGGATTTTGATTTGGATGGTAGCAAAATTCAATTTAGTATCTGAAGAGCTACATCACGAAAAATTTTGGCAAGAATCTTTAACCGTTTTTTCACAATCTTCACAATGGTGCAAATGAGGCACATTTTTTTGCCACACACTGTAATTTAATTGATGACTTGTTTGTAGCAAGAAAATTCAAATTGAAAGGATCTCAACTTGCTTTTTGTCTGGTTCCCTCTCAGTCATGTGAATTGGTATCTAATAGTTGCAATGTCCTCACCGCGTACACCGGTCACTTACGCATTCGTCCACTTTTTCATAGTAACAAATTTAGGCCAACTTCAGGAATTTTTCAAAATAATGAAGTAAAGAGTTGCGAGTTAAAATACCTGTAAACTCGAGCTGAATGAGCAATAAATACAATAAAAATACTCTCCTGCTTGAAAATTGTGATTTAGGGGAAGTTATTCATCCCACAGTGTACACCGGTCACTTACGCATTTCGTCCACTTATTTCATAACAACAAATTTAGGCCAATTTCAGGAATTTTTCAAAAATAATCAAGTAAAGATTTTCGATTTAAAATACCTGTAAACTCGAGCTGAATAAGCAATAAATACAATAAAAATACTCTCCTGCCTGAAAATTGTGATTTAGGGGAAGTTATTCATCCCACAGCGTACACCGGTCACTTACGCATTTCGTCCACCTTTTTCATAACAACAAATTTAGGCCAACTTCAGGAATTTTTCAAAAATAACTAAGTAAAGATTTTCGATTTAAAACACCTGTAAACTCGAGCTGAATAACCAATAAATACAATAAAAATACTCTCCTGCTTGAAAATTGTGATTTAGGGGAAGTTATTCATCCCACAGCGTACACCGGTCACTTACGCATTTCGTCCACCTTTTTCATAACAACAAATTTAGGCCAACTTCAGGAATTTTTCAAAAATAACTAAGTAAAGATTTTCGATTTAAAATACCTGTAAACTCGAGCTGAATAACCAATAAATACAATAAAAATACTCTCCTGCTTGAAAATTGTGATTTAGGGGAAGTTATTCATCCCACAGCGTACACCGGTCACTTACGCATTTCGTCCACTTATTTCATAACAACAAATTTAGGCCAACTTCAGGAATTTTTCAAAAATAACTAAGTAAAGATTTTCGATTTAAAACACCTGTAAACTCGAGCTGAATAACCAATAAATACAATAAAAATACTCTCCTCCTTGAAAATTGTGATTTAGGGGAAGTTATTCATCCCACAGCGTACACCGGTCACTTACGCATTTCGTCCACCTTTTTCATAACAACAAATTTAGGCCAACTTCAGGAATTTTTCAAAAATAACTAAGTAAAGATTTTCGATTTAAAACACCTGTAAACTCGAGCTGAATAACCAATAAATAAAATAAAAATACTCTCCTGCTTGAAAATTGTGATTTAGGGGAAGTTATTCATCCCACAGCGTACACCGGTCACTTACGCATTTCGTCCACCTTTTTCATAACAACAAATTTAGGCCAACTTCAGGAATTTTTCAAAAATAACTAAGTAAAGATTTTCGATTTAAAACACCTGTAAACTCGAGCTGAATAACCAATAAATACAATAAAAATACTCTCCTGCTTGAAAATTGTGATTTAGAAGAAGTTATTCATCCCACGAGAGTAGGTGACTTTCTCCTCCAATCGTCATGAATCGTCATGGATCGTCATGAATCGTCATGAATCGTCATGGCAAGATAAATCAGTAGCTGTGCTGTGCTTGTAAAAGGAAAACGAATCCTGTCTCTGCGTGGAATTTGCCTGGAACTAGCCTGGAACAAGACAAGAAGACAAGATGAAGCTCCCTTTGGCCTTCGTTATTTGCATCCTTAGTCTTCAGCAATATGAAGTTGATGGCAAGATCTGGGCATTGCTTGTTGCAGGCTCCAGTGGATGGTATAATTACAGACATCAGGTAATCAAAAAAATAAATTCCTGGACACAAATTTTTAGGAATACGTCCAGTCGAGCAATAGACAAAATCGGCTCAGGCTTGTTTCACTCATTCCAAGTAGTCAAGTGAAGTGATCAATTTTGTCTATTAATTACGCCTTTTTGTGTCGAATAAATTTGGCCTTGGCAAAGCAAATCAAGCAAATCCCCCTAAAAATTGTTCAGAAACAACACAGAGAAAGGGAAGTAAGTGAATTGCCAATTTTGTTCCTTGTACAAGGCAAGGTATACAAGAGAAATAGAAAAGCCAAAACGAAAGAAAGTCACGAGTTTATTCTTTGTTGATACAAGGATTCTTTGGATTAAAACAATTGACTAAAGATGATGCAATGCAAAGTCATGAGACACATTTGTAAACTACTGATAACAGCAGGCCAACTGAATATAATTGATGATGCTGCAGTTTTATTTCCTTTTTGATAATGTCCACTATCAGAGTTTAAACAATAGCAGTACAATAGATTCTTTTTGTCTCTCAAATTGAAACTCTCAAATAACAACAACAGTTTGGGTTCAAAGTACCCATCTTCCCACTTAGTTATATTTATGGGCCAGTCTGCAGAGTGTGGCAGCTGCATCCACGAGATTTTTCTTAAAAATTTTGTGTGCACGCCAATTATGAACAAGATCTTTTGTTCATTACTTTTAAAACAAAGGAATCAAAGACCTTGCACGCGAGCACACCACTGCTTCCTTGGTCTGCACGTGCGAGATCTCGTCAAGAACTGCCATACTCTGCAGACTGGTTTATGGGCCAGCATGGAAGGTTGAGTGGTTATATGTGTATGATGATGATGATGATGTTGATTCATGAAAAACATATATTATGCTATGTATTTATTACTAATATACATATGCAATCTATGCATCGAGTCTGGGGCACTTACAACAATTAGAGAGTGTGTATGCCAGTCTGCAGTTTGGCACCTGCATGCATAAGATTCTTTACAAAAATTTTATGTATTGACCGATTGTGAACTGAATGAGATCTCCCATTTTGAAAACAAAGGAATCAAGGACCTTGCACGCGATCACGCCACTGCTTTGTTGGTCTGCACACATGAGATCTTGTTGAGAAATGCCATACTCTGCAGAATGATGCGTTTGCGATGGTGCCAGCAAGGGGCAAGAGGGAGCAGTTTCCCTCCAATGTTCCTGCATGAGGGAACCAAAGGCTCTGGCCAATGGCCTGGAGCTGGGATGGAACCTGGCCAGAGCAGGTAAAAACAAATACCAAAAAGGGCCCCAATGCTCTGGCCTTTGGCTGACCAGACTGGTCCAGCTTCAGTAGCTTCCGTGCAGACTCTACAGTCAGTGTGGAGGAGGGAAGTGAAGAAAGCAGCAATTGTCACCCTCCTGTAAAATAAAAACAGGTTTGAGGTACTGTTATAATTTCATTGCCAAATATTTTCCTGTTCAATTTTTCCAGGCTGATGTTTGTCATGCATACCAAATTTTGCACAAACATGGAGTTCCAGATGAGAATATTGTTGTGATGATGTATGATGACTTGGCTGAGAATTATGAGTAAGTGTACTTCTAAATTGTACTCACAAATTATCATTTGGTAATGGTAAGTTTTGGGAAAGACATTCTTTATCATCATTTGGATACAGGCAATTTATTTCCTTTTTTTCATTCATATAAAATATTACAACATACTTTTCTAATTACTATATAATACAGGGAATACCATGACTACACCATGACCAATACATACAGAGATGCAATGTTAGACAAAAAGAAGAAAAAATAACTAATTACAAATACAAAATAAACTGACAAAAAGTAGCAAGCTAATGTATGGGAGTTTGCAGCAATGGAACATTTAAAAGTGTTCTATAGCAAGGTCTGCGATGCAACCTCTACGGGGGAGGAAAAATTGAAGGAAAGAAAGTTTTTCCTCCCCCGTAGAGGTCGCACCTCAGACTATCTATAGCATGAATGAATTTGAGGGTTGACTTGAGAAGCTTTGAGTTGCTGAGTAGTAAATGTTGTCAATGGTTAACCTTTCGTGCCATACAAAATAAATTTGAGAAAAATTTCATTTGAAAGAATTGATTTCTGGTCACAAGGTGACTATAAAACCATCCAAATGCCTGCTCATTAAATTGTGTAGAAAGTGGCTGGTATTTGCCTTTGAAAAATACAATCTTCAATACAATCATAAATTTTTGTACCATGAGAACTGTCTGGAAAAAAGGAAGAATTCTTGCTTGATTTCAACAGCATAAAGCATTATACTATTATATTGCTAATACTGAATCAGAAAGAAACCCCCCCCCCCCATTTTCAAGGAATGCTTTAAAACCATTTTGCCACAGAAACGCAGAATGTTGAAGTAAAGTAAGACTTTGAGGATTCAAGTAAAAAATTCTCCTCAAGAATTGTTATCATGCCTTGTGTAATTCTGTTTATTTTTTACAGAAACCCAACAAAAGGAATTATCATCAACAAGGCAAGTATATAAAAAACTTATATAAGTACCAGTGTTTGATGCACAAATTGTTTGTCACAAGCGTCTTTTGTTACTGTATCATCAAATAGGGGTATCTTGACAATCCTACCATCAAAATAATGTTGATGTATTAATCATATTATTGTACATTCTGCAATGTTTTATTCAGATTCTTTTCATTTTACAACATTAGATACTGTATTTTGGAAAGAAGATACTGCATGACATACCGATTTTTGATATTTATATATACATGTAATAGCATTATGTCTTGTTCAGTTCCTACCCTGACCACCCCCCCCCTCTGGCAGCTTAGGGGTGAAAAAAAATTTCTTGCACAAATGCCCAGGGCCAGGCAAATTTTATGTGGCGAATGGCCAGGGGCCAGGCAGGAATGCCATATTCCCTGTTACTGTATAAGCAAATGCTCCTGTTCTTGTCAAATGCTACTCAAATGCCTGGGGGCCGGTGAAAAATTTATGGTCAAATGCCCGGGGGCTGGGAATATTTTTTAGCCAATGCTCAGGGGTGTCCCAGGGGGATGGTCAGGGTAGGAATTAAGCAAGGCATTAGCATTGTATTCTATCAAAAAAGTTGAATTGAATCATTTGTGTCACTGGTAGGGTTCTACGTATTCTTTTAAAAGATTCTTTATTTTACTTGTGCTTACTTTTAGCCAAATGGATCAGATGTCTATAAAGGAGTACCAAAAGATTACACAAAACATGTAAGTATCATCATCTGACCACCTTAACTGGTGGCGTGGCCAAGTGATTCAGGCACAGTGTTTCAACTCTTATGCGGTCTACCCACTTGGGTTAGAATCCTGTCATCGGAACTGCAAACTACAAGCCAACAGCCATCTCAGCTGTCCATCCTTTCGATAAATTATATTGCAGAAACAGGGCACTCTTTGTCCTCACCAAAATAACTTGGGAGATGGCTGAGAAAGCTAGGAATTCATAGGAGTTCTCGGGCTTTCCCTGCTATTTCCAAAAAAAGTTCGTAGAAATTGAGAATTCTCTCATGCGGGATGGAAAATAGAGAACTGTTACCCAGAAAGTTAGAGCTTGGAATAAGTTTCAAGAGAGTTTGGAAAGTTTTTTATTCATCAAGTAAAATCTAAAATGAATATATATGATACATTACTGCTCCCATCCACAGTGGGAAAAGACACGCAGTCACCTAGTTCCCACTGCAGAAAGTTGGGAAAGTCTGCTTGGTTTTTTGGTTGACTGATAGAAAACGTGATTGAATGCTCTTTTGTGAGTTAGTAAATTATATGCTCTTGACCTTTTGTTTTTTATTCTTATCAGGATGTTACACCCAAAAATTTCTTGAATATTCTTCAAGGAAACAAAGCTGCAATGGAGGGAATTGGCAGTGGAAAAGTTATTGCAAGGTCAGGAAATGTTTATGGTAGAAATATTTTGAATGATATGAAAAAATCAATGACTATATTGTAAATGATAAGTAATGATATCATAAAAAATGTTTGTGGTACAAGATGGGTTTTGCTAAATACCAGTAATCATCTTCTGTTTTTATTTGCTCAGGTTGGTCTCATTGTGGATTAAATTCACACTTGATTATACTGTATGTAACTGACTGCCAACTGACCACATTTTTCTTACTATTTTAGTGGTCCAGATGATTATGTCTTTGTTAATTTTGCTGATCATGGAGCCCCTGGACTCATTGCCTTCCCAAGTGGAGAGGTAAACAACCTAGTTTCATCCTATCTTAGTCTCTACTGCTTTCTTCTGATATTTAGCTCTTTATGCTTGCATCATATACCTGTAATCATCTCGGGAATTATAGAGCGAGGGGTTTAGGCAACAGGAAAAGACATATTTTCTGTATACCTTCTTCTGATTATGTTTGCGACTGTCAATAGATGCCATATTTAAAAGTATGGCTTGATGATAACCACAATTTTGTTGTCTGCAACTATAATGTGACAATTTAGTTCTAGGCCTCATCAATGTACCTGAGCGTGTACGAGCACCACTTACAGACCCAAAATGTCATTTCATAATAGTTTCTGGTACCTTTACTTTACTCAGAGTGCTTTTATTGGCACATTTTTCCATGCCATTTGCTCGCATTCACAAAATATTTGTAACGTCGGCCTGTTGCGTCCTATTTATTATAAAAGCCCTATTGAACCCCCCTCTCTATTAAACCCCTCCCCTTGGAGCCGAAATTTTTAAATAAGCCCTCCTCTCTATTAAGCCCCCCTGTTGTATCAAATTCCAGAGGCTACGAAAGATTTTCTATTTACTTAGCTAATCAAGTTTGCATGTTAATTTGACATAGTTTGCAATAAAACTGTGTCGAATTTATAGATATATTTGATGCATAAAATTGTATGTTGAATCCGCAAAATATCGGCCAAATTAACTGAAAAGCTGTCATACATATCGTTGTCATTTGATTTTGTGAATAAGCCCCCCTCTCTAATAAGCCCCCTCTATTTTAAGCCCCCCTCTTGAATGTCTGGAAGTAAATAAGGCCCCCCAGGGGCTGAACAGAGCTTGTACAGTATTTCATTCCCATTCTTAAAATTTTGCATGATGTGTAATGACCCATTTCTATTTTGATTTCTACAGCTTAAGCATGGAGCTCTCCATCATGCCATTTTGAATATGCATGCAAAGAACCTGTATAAACAGGTTTGTGCTGGTTTCAATACTTAATTTCTTCATACATTTGTAATCTCAAATCTACCATATACTGTAATAGACTTATTGATGGCAGTTCATATAGCTTATGAGTATCATGAGTTATGGAGTTAGCCAATCGCAACATTGAATGGGCATTACGTAGAAAGGCTGTAAATCCCTATACTGTCGACACATACAGCCCAATTGAAACAATTAGATACAAAAATTGAAATAATAGCAAGTTAAAGCCTCATGTGTTTATTTGTTTTTGTTTCTAGTGTACGTAGAATCCCGTTGTTAGTGGTAGATTTAACAACTTGTTTCTTCACATTTTTTTTAAAATCAAAGTCACTTAAAGAGATAGGCCTAAAGAACCTGTGAGAAAAACAAAGGTTTTGGTTATTTGAATACTTCTATACAGTAACGTAGTACTTTTAACTCCTAAAAAGTGTTTTTATTTCAGATGGTGTTTTATGTGGAAGCTTGTGAATCTGGGTCAATGTTTGACCAAACTTTACCAACAAATATCAAAGGTTCGTTTTTTTCTAGTCTCTCTATTTATTTTAGTCTGCTTTGTTTGAAAGAATAACTTGGAAATTTTAGAAGAAGCTTAAAAACGCTTTGCGTGCAGCCTAAAAAACGCAGGCTTTTGAAGGAAGGTAATTAAAGAGCCATTGTCACCCAGGGTCCTTTGCGGGCATGCTGAATCTTCAGACTGTCTGAAAATCAAATTTGGCCAAAGTGGAAAATATATATCAACATTGCAGTAGTTAAACTAACAGTAGTTAAACTAACAGTAGTTAAACAGTAGTTAACAGTAAAGTCAATTGATGTCAAACTTTTCTATTAGTGTAACTACTGCAGTGTTGATCCATATTTTTCGCTCACCAGGCCAAATTTGATTTTCGGACAGTCTGAAATTGCAGCATGCCTGCAAAGGACCCTGGGTGTAATTGGCTCTTTAAATAGAATTTTACTAACTTTAAGACGGGAAATTGGCACAGAATGACATCATTGTATTTTCATTTTCTTGATTACAGTATTCGCAACAACAGCTGCCAATGCAAGGGAATCGTCATATGCATGTTATTGGGATGCGGAAAGAAGAACATATTTAGGAGACGTTTACAGTGTTAAATGGATGGAGGATTCTGACAAAGTATGTTCTCTCTTTCCTTTTTGCTTTCGTCTTGTCGCCAAGAAGTTGTTATCAAAACTATGACCCGTGACATTTGATTCATTACTTATATTGTAAGGGAATTAAAAGAACATTGGCTGCTATCATCATAGACTGAGTTCTATTTGAAAAAGGCTGCAAGTTCGGTATTACTTTTTCGTGAGGACTACACTTTCAACATTGAGTGGCATAGCAGCAAGGTGATTCTCGCAAGATGAGAACTTATGACTGTGTTGAAAGTTTACATAAGAAGTAAAATCTTGTTCAGAAGTAAAAAAAATTGGAAACATTGACTTGTGGCAAAAAGAAATGTATAGCACGTAAGATTTGGGATGTCTCTATCATTTCCACTGGACGTGTCTCCATTACATTTTGCAGGAGGATTTGACGGTTGAGTCCTTACAAGAACAATTCAAAATAGTCAGGAAGGAAACAAACACAAGTCATGTGATGGAATATGGTGATATGGTAATTTCGTATTTTTCTCATTGTGATGTTTGGAAATACCAATATTTCGTCAAAATGTGGTTGCCTTCGCTTTCGCATTGGTTTATTGTGTTCACTGTTCCTGACTCCAAATATTGATACTGCTCTTCACTGCAAGTATCTTCAGTACTTCCAGTATGTTCAGTATGTTCAGTAAGATCCAATGCACAGCCTGCCATCGTGATTTTTCTCGATACAATTCATCAATAAATTAGCTTCTAAAGGTTCACCTCCACTGCAGTAGTTTTTGTTGGCGACCTGCGCACTTGCCTGGTGCGCATGCTCTCTTGCAACAGAGCATGCGCACAAGGCGAGTGAGCGCACTGGTGGCCCTCCGAAGCTGCTGCAAGTGGAGGACGGCCTTAACTTGTCCAAGAGCGCAGTATATTTTCATACACCATACGAATATGGCTTTGAAATGTGTTGATTTATCCTTACAACGCATTGTGTCGTTTGACAGCAACATATTTGATGTTTTAGAAGATTAAATTAACTGCCGCTCTTCTACAAAATGTTATTTATCAGTTTATAGTTTCACCATCCCTACTTTTGGTTCAAACCTTTTCAACTATCGTTTTACTTTTGTTAGTGATAGTTATAAGACTGTTGCTCAAAGCTAATTGATAGGAAGAAAGAAAGTAAAGGATGTTTCTTCATAAATTTTCCTCTTGCTTCAACTCATAAGTCTAAGAGAACTGTCACAACGCTATCAAAGATTCCTTGTCGCTAATGGCAAGCATGATATTGGGAGATGCATTCTAAGCCAAAGTAAAGGGCGTGGCCCCAAAAATTTTCCTAGGGGCTTCCCACAGACCCCCTCATTTCAATTCCGCCCATTTAATTCACTCTGGCCATGCCATGGCTTTCGTGATGACTTTTGTAAATCAAATATCAAGTAAATCTTACGCAATGCTCTCGACAAAGTATTCTTATCCTATCGTAGTTTGATTTTAGCTAACCTGTTTGAAATATATTTGGATTCGTAAATTTCGTATATTCCTTCAGGACCTTCGATCATAAAATGCCCCTTTCAGCAATGCACAGAAGGGCGTTGCCAAAAGAAAAGAGGGCATTGCCGAGCAATTCCGGGGGCTTCGCCCCCGGACCCCCGGAACCTTTACCCCTTCGGTGTGAATTAGTGCCCCTCCAATCTGAAAAACGCTCCTACGGGCCTGAGAAAAGATTTGAATTTTGAACACGTTAGGTGATCTTCCGTGTTCGTTTTCTTTTCTCAGAGCATGAAAAATGAACCAGTTTCAACTTTCCAAGGAGGGAAGAAGGCAAATGGAACATCAAAAGAAATGCATCCTAAACCAATCGTAAGTTCTGTTTTAAATTTGCACATTAGAAGAACAAGAGATTCAAGTTTTTCTGATCTCGGATAGATTTTTGAGACAAAATACTATGAAGGTCACTGTTCGAGCCTGGCGTAGATTTCGAAGATCCTACCGGAGATGAATTTAGCGTTATATGGTTTTCATTGAGGGCGGTCATGATATGTGATGAAGTGATAGCATTGATATAGTTATGAGGCAATATTTCGTTTTTGGTAGCCTTCATTCATTGCTTTTTTAATCACAGTTTGAATCCTTAATATTTACAGACAGATGCCGTTGCAGCACCAGATGTTCCTCTCATGATTCTGTACAAGTCTTTGGAACTCGCTAAAACAAAAGCTGAATATCATCAAATTAAAGCAAAGATAGAAAAAGAAAAGACTGTAAGTTGAAGAATTTAACCTGTCATCTTATTTTTATGCTGTTAACTCTGTGTTATGATATTTTTGTAATGGCAAATTGCTTCTGGAATAGGCCATTTCGATAATCAAAAAAGGAGACTGGGGAGAGCAGTTTATTCTGGTAAATGGCAGACACAAATCAGGTAAATGGCTGCCACGGAGCTTCTACGAATGATGAATATCCCTTAACAGGACTGTTTGTGTGCGTTAGCTTTATCATTAGCTTTGTTGTAAAATGCAGTCATATTGTTGCAATATGCAGTCGTAGTGTTGTAATATGCAGTCGTAAGTCAATTCTCGGTGTTTGTGGAAGAGTATTGGCCTATAGCTATAGGATAGTTTCTTGAATCAATCAAAAACAGCTGTTCCAGAAGTTTCTTGGTCGGTTAGAATATTATGAAGCACTACTGAAAGTGTCTAAGTTCTGTTCTTAATATTTCTCCAGTAATTCATAATAAGTCTTCCAGTAGAAACTGTGTTGAAGTTCATTTTGATGACGTCTAAAAGACCATTCAAGATTGAGCTTTAAGAGTTTATCGATCCAAGAACCAACTAGCAGAAAACTGCATAAATTCTGAAGTAAAATGTAGGTAATTTTATGATCATGATCTTCATTGAATATTTTAAAACATAAACGTTTCTAATAGCAGTGACTTTTGAAATCAGAGAGACATTTTATGAACCATCAATCCTTCTAAGTGGTAATCTAGTTTTTGCTTTTACAGATAAGATCGTTAATTCGAGTGACAGCCAAGGCAATTGTTGGAAAATTGGTGGAGGAAGATAAGAAGAAATTCGAAGTTTTGTCAACACCAGCAAAACTCAAGAACCGAAAGTGTTATGAAGAAGCAGTGGATCATTACAAGAAACATTGTTTCAACTTCCAACAGGTTTGTACAGCAAAATATCAGATTAAAAACGTTGAACGAATCCAAGGAATCACGTCGTAAGTCTAGAAGTTTGTATAGCAAGGAGAAACATTTCTTCGAAACTTGCATCTCTGCTTCGATGAAGTTTGTAGGGTGAGTGGCCGAGCGGTTTATCAGTTTCTCTGGGTGGGCAAGCTCCCCCAGTGCCCCCGGTTCCTACGTCTCTGTAGAATGTCTCAGCTTTGTAGAACGTCTGTAGAAAGTCTACGTCTCAGCTTGCCCCCCAAGAATAAACAAAGAACTGCCCTTTAGCAACATAGATACATTTACTATACATTTATTGTGTTAGAGAAAGATTAAAAGATTAATAGAGAAAGATGAGACGGAAATTAATTTACCAAGGTTTGTACTGTTGGTGCTACAAGAACCGCTCTGATGATGTATAAATGAATTTTAGCGTGAAATTTTTCCTGTCCATTGCATCATTAGGGTAAGACGGGGTAAAGTGAACTACTTTGGAGGTTTCTCAAGGATATCCTAAAGAGGCTTTTTTTGAACGTTGTTTTGACATTATGTCTTTGGGTCAGTTTATCCAGCAAAAATATTTTTCAAATCTTTTTCCATTGTCTCACAAAAGAGCTTTCTTTGGCGACCGCTCTGCCTAGTTCACTTTACCCCGGACCGGGGTAAAGTGAACTACTTAGCAATTGTTCGATAAAACCCAAATAATGCTGGTAATACCCGAAAATATGATTTATTTTGCAACTCTAAGGAGTTCTTCGCATGCCAAAACGAAAAAAACCCAAAAATTTCACAAGAGTGATATTTAAAAAAAATTAAATTGTGACCTATGTTGAGAACGATCTTTGCAGATCAAATATTAACCAAAAACTATTGTCTAAGTCATCAATTCGAGTCAGATTGCGAGAACTGAATACAAGTCGATGAACAATAATGGGAATATTCTTCGAAAATACTATATTGCATATAAATACCAAATTACCACATAGAGAAACAATTATTTCAAAGTAGCTCACTTTGCCCTGAAACCTCCGCCCAGAAATAAAACCAAAAATAGTTATAAATCTATAACAATTATCTATATTCTAATTTCACAGTGATGGCCATTTATCCTTTTCATGTCGATAGGTATGCTTGCTTCATCAAATCCCAACAAAATTCTTGGATCAGTAACCGCATTTTTGAATGAAGGTCAAACTTCGGCTGTCAAATGTTTGGAGGCTTTTCAGGGAGCTGGTATCAGAATATATTTCTGTGTCATCAGAGCGAAAAATTATCCTGCAAATTATGATTTTCTGAAAGAACCAAATGAGATTGAAAAGGTCTTCTTCATCTGACTTCATGTTCACATGAGAAAATGAAAAATCATGGGTAGTTCACTTTACCCCGGTCGAAGCAAAATATCGACTAGACGGTAGATCTTTTAAAATATTATGTAAGCTTACAAAAAAGTCTTTCTTGGCCCTTTCCTTTTGGAAAATGTAAACACATGTTATGTGCTTCAAATTGATCAAAACAATTATAGAAATGAATTTCGTCTTGGGGTCAAAAATGATGACCAAAGATAGGAGCCCAAACCTAACAACCATGATTTCCCGAGGTTGTTTTTACTGCCTCGGGTAAAGGGATTTTTTGCAACAACAGGAAGAACTATTTTGCAAAAATGATTTCATTTTCTGTGAGCACATGTAACAAAGCATTTGGCATAAATCATGTTTTATTATTGCATGTTTGCTTTTGGAGAGAAGCGCGAATGTTCTGAGTAGTTCACTTTACCCCGTAGTTCACTTTACCCCGTCTTACCCTATCTTTGGGATGAATAAAGTGTTAAATGATAATAATTATTTTGCAGTATGAATATGCTTTGCGTCAAATCTTTGTCCTGTCAAATCTCTGCGATTATGGAATCCCAACACAAGTGTAAGTTTGCTACAAGTGTATTCGTCGCTATCAATCGTGCCATGTTCGCTGTCGTTTTTGTTGTCTTGCGTTGTTCCAGATTTCCCTCTTCATTTCCATTTACATCCTTGAAAGCATCTTACAAGTATTGAATCCGACAAGTGCCTTTGGTACAGTGGCGAGTTCTTTTTCATTTGTTTTATCATAAGTCCTATGTTATGATTCAACTCAGTATTTTTTCGTGACATGCTTATACGGTTGCCTCGTCTGCCAATTTAACTGTTTATAAAGTTCTAGGAAGATTTCTTTCCTCGAAGAATTGCTGTATGTACCGAGTGACATATTTTTGAATTCTTGTGTTTATTTGATATAGTATCGCATTTAAGCTCATGATTTATCGAATAAAAAAAAAAGGTTTAGTTCTCCCTGAGGTACGCAACTATGAAGTATCTATTAATTTCTATGATTCATGAATCGTTTCACTGTGACCGTTCTAGCTTACTCTTGAGTACTGAATAATCCTCCCCTCGCTTATTAATTTTTGAAAAGTTTCCAACCCCCCCCCCCCCCACTTTTATTCCAAACCCCCTTTATTAATTCTTGAACAATTGAAATGATAGTGAACATAAGTTTTGAATGAATATAACAAAATACATGTTCAACTAAGAAAACAACTATTTTCAATCTTCCCAACATCCATCCCCTGATTGTTACTATATTCAGTCGTCATGTTACTATGTTCAACCTGATTGCTACTATATGGCAGTCAATCGGTTAAGCCGATCCAAAGTTGTGGATGACTTTGCTCAGAAGCTGTTTCTAAAACTGCGTTATTTAGAAACATTGTGCAAATTTCAGATTCACTCTCTTCATCCATAGTGTCATTCAGGTTCAGCCTCTTTATCGTCATAACCTCTCTTTCAGGTTGAAACAGACCACCGAACACGTATGCAAATCGATGAAACAACGCAGCAATGTCTAACGGACTGGAATTCCAAAAACTTTTTTGTAAGTAGTGGAACGCTTAAATTTGGAAAAATAATGATTAACAAATTAGTAATATGTTACAATAAATGCATCCTTCCAAAAGGCAAATCGTTACGTTATTCTCTGGCTGCCAAATGATCCTCTTGTAAGAATAGGGATACTATACTAGGAATGTTTCCTGTTGAACTTCAGTCAATTTCAGTAATCTTTATGTTGAACGAGGGAAGAAGGCAAGAGCAGTACAAAAAACCAGTCAAATCAAAGATTCGAAACGCTTTTGTGAAATTTCCAAAGTTTCGATGAAAAATTCGAAAGTAGCTGAAAAGCATGTTATGAAATTCAGAAATCGTGTACTTCGTACAGGTGTGTAAACGTGTTCTTAGTAAACGTTGCGTTCGATAAGTTTGAATATTAGATATGGTAAGGGTGCATGTTCTTGATTGACTTCAAAATTTGGTCTTCGATTATTCTACACCAGATTCAAATAAAGTAGGTTTATGGTTGCTATTTATTTGCTTTGTGATTTGTACCATAGGTTCTAGAGCCTCTAGGGGAAAGTGAGTTTCTTCCTAGAAGTGCTAGAGCCATCAGAGTAACTGATTCTAGAATTCTAACATAAAAAACTTTGTAGCATTTTGAGACAAGTATGATGCGAGCATCGTATATTTAAGTTTAAGTTTTAGTTTTCCTTTTTTTCATGAAAAACCTTTTTAGTTAACGTTTGCTGTAAATGCTGAGTAAAAAGTTTAAAAAAATGTTGTTTGTCATCCACTTCTGTTCTTATATTGAAATCACAATTAGAGGAATTTAGTTGCTGGCCTTTGTTGAAAAACAAGCAGGTTTTCCTGACAATGTGCCACTTTTTTTAAACGTTAATCACACCTCATTGCAGTGATGTCCCAAATCTTTAAAAAAGTTTAGTGCAAAATTCTAAGACCTGTTTCTTTGAACTGAATGGCTTAATATAAACTCTATCTACCTTGCAATAATTCTACCGTTGGATTTTTCAAAGATTGTGAATATTTTCGAATTTACAGAGTATTTTATATTCCAACTTGTTTGAGGATATGGCGTCATCAGATTTCTAAATCGTAAACCAGAAGAGTGAAATATTCTTGCTTGATACCATGTTGCAGACATTCATAAACTGTTGTTAATTTTATTAATTTGTTTAATTTATTATTATTATTATTATTATTATTATAATTATTATTATTATTATTTTATTAATTTGTTTTTTTATTTTATTAATTTATTGTTAATTTTTTTTCTGAAAATTAATCTGAGTTTCCTCAAAAAGTTTAGAAATTATCTCGGAAATTATAATGGTTTTAAGTTTTATCCAACATTTTCCTTGAATTCGTGAAAAAGGAGAAAGCCCCTCAAATCCTGAAACTATTTAAGATCTCAGAAAAGTCCAACGGTCGACTGATCACAACGTAGCTAAAGTTCCTATCAAGCTATTTACCTGTGCAATTGTGCAACAGTTCAGAGGCTTATGTTTTGCGTCACATCACCTGCCACTCGTTAACCAATTTACGTTTTGTGGTAGTCTACCAGCAAAACATGATTCATTCGTAGCTAATTAGGTGAGAAGAGTTTTATAGATCAAGAACACAAGTTAAAACATCTAAGACATTTTTACTTTATTCATACAGAATTTCGTCCTGCTTAAAGAGATATTGTTACCCAGGGTCCTTTGCGAGGCACGCTGCAATTTCAGACTATCTGAAAATCAAGTTTGGCCTAAGCAGAAAATATTTATCCACTCAGCAATAAATTTTACTTCAGTTGACTTTCCGTTCAACTGCTGCAGTCTGCATCCATATTTTCCTCTTAGGCCAAATTTAATTTTCAGACAGTCTAAATTGCAGCGTGCCTGCAAAGGACCATGGTTGACAATGGCTCTTTAAATGAAACAATATTTAATAGATACTGTTACGAGGCTGATGGGTCATAGGACAGCTTTTCAGAAACATTTTGGGCAATTCATTTCCTTATTTTTCACCATGAATTTGAAGCCAATAGATTTGTAGAGTTCAATTTAAGGTTCGTGAAAGCCCTGTGGCAGCCATTTACCAGAATAGTGTCCGCCATTTACCAGAAAAATATTGCTCTCCCCAGACCCTTCTCTAAATATCAAAATGGTCTGTTGATAAAGTGCAGTCTTTCTTTCTGTGACGGAATATTTATATCAAAACACTTTTATAGATACGAACTGCTGACTCAATTAGGTTCAGAATTATTCAAAATTCAAGTTGAAACGTTTTTTACATGTGAACGATGCGTGCTTGCTCAAAAGATCATTCGATTTCATTTCAAATAGCCGCATCTTTTCATCAGCTATATTTATTAAACCCAACTCTAAACTGTGTTACAACAGGAAAATGCTCAACTAGTCGGAAAATGCAACAATAATTATCTCAGCAAAAATGAAACAATTGAAAATGAGACACCGCTAGGACACGAAATGTCAGTCTTATGTTATTTAAAAGAACGGTAACTAAACATTGCTTTATTATGGAAATGCTTAACCCGTTCGTGATCGACCTTCAACTTGTAACAGAATCACGATGTCGGTTTTAATTGTTGCATTTTATTTTCAAGACGTGATTTAACGTTCACGCGAGGATATCCGAAAGAAAATCTCTTCTAAACATGTTTGACTTCGTTTCATTATTTATATATGTCCTGCTTCAAGAGATTTTTGGTTTGATTGGAAGTTGAATCTCTTCTTCCAAATACATACAGCGTCGTCCACAATTTACCGGTTACTGGATATGCCAAAAGAACAACTGATGCTAAGCTTCTTTTTAGAAGGCATTCAGTATATTGGTAGAAGTATTAGAAGTTTAGTATCGGGATTTAACCTCACTACATAAGGACCCTCTAGTTATGCTCATCTTATTGAGTTGAATTTTTGTTGTTGTTGTCACTCCACTGAGGGCCTTGTGGCCATAGGGCTGTAAAACCGGACAAAAATGTCAATCTGCGACCGAATTTCTGTTGACCGAACTGCCATCATCAAGTCAAAGAGCACAGGGAAACGAGAGACTCCAGGTAATAAGTCTAATCAGGATTCGCCGAAATATATGGTGACAAATGATGAACCGGTTTTAACGAACTGCAGATGGTTCAAAAGATGAAAGGTTGCTTACTGTATATCCAAGATCCAAGAAGATCTGAAGTTCTCTTTTGGGCCCTTCTGAACATACTTCACGCCGTGCAAGAAGTGTTTGTGAAATTGTGCCTTCTTTTCAGCTTAAATTTTATGACAATTGCATCATTTACCGTTTATGGACCATAATTTTAAGCAGTATCAAGAACATGGTTGAAGGTGTTGTGGCACAATCCTCTGATTGTGCAGCCAGAACAGTCAGGCGGACAGGGTTCGATCCCAGGTAGATCCCAATACAACCATTTGAGCGTCATGACAAGTAGGGGTCGCCTGGGTCGCGGATTCGATTAGATCTTCGCTACTTATCCAAGCGCCGTGCGCTAAAAACCGCAAATTCACCTTCATATGCTTCAAGTATGAATTTGGCCTGACAACCCTACATATTTTGCTTCTGCAATATCGTAAAGTTGCAACTTCTCCCACCCACGTGCACTGCAAACACACTAACAAATAAAATGACACAAACTTGCCATCAACAATCAGACAAATGAAGACTAATAAAAAACCAATTGTCTCCTTTTCCTTCAATTTTCTACCCTTTAATTACAATATTGTCATTCATTTGATTACTAGCTGAATTTCTCAAGACGTGTGTGGTCAAAATCTGGTCTTAATTTGATATTGTATGCCAACATTCCGAGTCCAAATGATACAATTTTGCCACAAAATAACATTTATACATTTTCTAACGATGATGATGGTGCACTAAAGTTCCTGTTTTTAATCAAATACACGTGATTTTTATAAGGCAATTTGAATAAATTCATTATAGCTTTAGAAACACTTATTAGCCCATGTGTAATTGTTGCAATCACGGGCGGGGTTTGAAAGCGGCCGTCAAAGCAGGCATCACCAAAACTTTGTTGTTCTTTGAAGCAAGACAACTGCCAACTATGATACATTTAGATCAACTTTGGTTGCCAACTTTTTTGAAATAGCATAACCTGCATAACCACATCCTCTTATACATGGTCAGTTTAAAATAGCGTTGCGTAGCACAGATGATGTCTGTTTAATCCGAGGCATTCTGCGACAAAATAAACAGCAAAACCCTGAAATGGCCCGTGAGATGAACGGACATGGCATTGTATTCAAAACAGGCTAAAATGGGCGGGGGGGGGGGTACATAACATATTTATGGTACGGGTATGTGCTGCCCATATGGGTGGGTTCTTGGGCCCAAAATTCTCTAAACAAGGGTCCTTTTTCGGCAGATTTTCCATAAACATGGGTATGGTTTCGCTGAAATTTGCAAAAAATGGTTAAAATGGGCAGTTTTCCGCCAAAATTCATCATAAAAGTGGGTATCAAAAGCAAATTTCGGTAATTAGAGGAGGGTAGCTTTTTGAAAACCGGGCGGCAGACCCCCGTCCATCCTCAAGTCATGTACCCCCCCCCCCCCTCCGGGAAAATGGGTCATACCCTGTACCCTCCACATCAAACGTTAAAGTCTTGGCTTGAAAAACAAATCTACTTTCGACCAACCAAACAGCATCGTTTTTTATATGTTATTCCCAAAAGCCATCAAGTCAAGTGAACAACAAAAGACCAGAGTGAGAGAAAGACTGCAGCTCTTGAATTCATTCGATGTGATTTAAATGAAATATGTAAGATATATGATAGTCAAAACTTGCATATGCATTAAAAAGTCTGTTGTATGTTGTTTGTTATTAATGAATAGTATAGCGTATCATTTACTCTCTACATCTGCTGCTAATTTCGCATCATTTATACCATGCTTATATGATGAGATTGAAACATGAATGGAAGCTTCAAATTTCAAATTAAAAGCCCAAATAACAAATTTCAAAGAAGCTATGTTCAAAGCTACTTGTTTTATTCGTGTGGCTTTTCACAGATCCCTTTACAGAAAAGTCCCTTTTGGAATCTTTCTAGAGTCATTTGTTAGAAGCATGGTGCCCAACAAATTCATATTTAAAATTGTTTTGCATAAGACATTAAGCGAAAATTTGCGCGAATGATAACAATTAAAATGTTTTGTATGAGTAACTTTGCGTTATCGTAAATTTTGAATAACATTAAGTTTTAAACCTTCAGCTGAATATCTTTAAATCGTTAGGCCTTTGAATATCGTATCATTTTCAAATGCAGCAAATGGTGAAAACAGATGATACGGCAGACGATTGCGCTAAAGATGGGGTCAAGGAGATTCTGACCATGATCCTTTGCAAGCCCAGTTAAATCGACCAATCCAATCAATCAAAATTCTTTGAAGTGCAGAGAAGCTTCGTCGTCAAACAGTAAACAAATCCGTAAACTCGCACGTGTCAGGGATTATCCATTGTTCATCCATTGTTCATCCATTGTTCTCTGCAGTTTGTTTGGTGCCTTCACCCAAGCCACCAAAAAGTGACCGTTAAAAATCCACTTATATCCGAGTAATCGTAGAACATATGAATGTTTGGTTTGTTCCTTAGTGAAGTACAAGGATTAATGCCCAAACAGCAACTTTCATTTAGAAAAAAATACGAAAATCCTGTGATATCACCTTTCAAAAAACTGCAAAAATCATCGTTTTGTTTACATTTTGACGACGAAGCCCCTTTAAGGTAAAAAGCTCCATCTTTAGCGCAAGCACCGATAGACGGACATGAATTTTTAAATATGGTGATTTGACTTTTCATCGATTGGATTGGTTGATTTCTTCAATACCGCAAAGGATCTTGGTAAAATTTCCTTTACGCCATCTTTAATGCAATCGTCTATTCATGTTAAAAATATAAGAGTTAATAACAAATTATTTCAAAGCGTTTTTACAATAATACAAGTTAAAATAGTTTTGATGACTGGATGTATGGTGGGTTGTCAAGTTCGATCATGGCAAAATTTGGATGATGGGTGAATTTTGATATAAAAGAAGCCAACTCCTGGATGAAGTTTATGTTCATTACAGTTCTTGATGTGTTTTATAAAAGGAAGCACGGTCCCCAAGAAAAGACCCCGCGAGAGCAACCTTTACCAAAATTGTCAAACCTTTTACTTTTATCAACTTTGTCTTAGATGTCCAACCCATTTAAACGAACGTTTGTGTTTCATTCTTGTCCAAACAAGCCATTAAAAATAATAAGGCAACCATTAAAATAAATGTGCTAAAGTGAAAACGTGGTGCATTGGCGAAAAATACAAATATATGGATGGAAGATTTTCAAGGGACTAAATAAATCAAATATCAATGAACATCGAGATGCTGTATGAAATGTGATTGAAAGTTTCTCCATCTCAAGGACTGCCAAATACTGCATTTTACTTGAAATCCGAAATTTCTATTTCTGTGAATTATTACCAGTTGATCACAATTTATAAAATTTTACTGGATTTGTATTGCAGCATTTCAATTTCCATCAATATTACATTAACACATACATACAACAAACTACAACAAATATATCAATTTATCAACTCATCAACTAACCAATCACCTAATTCAGCAGCAGCGTTAAACTATTTAAATTCTACATTTATATTTACAGTTTTCTAAACCTTCATGTCTCCGCAACAATTTCAAGATAAAATGCACCACAAGTCCTCTGATAATGTACAATCGTGGTACAACTTCTATAGCGATGCTAGCTCGATTTCCGAGCATTCTAATTGTAAATAAAGGAATTCGTGTACCCCTCCCTATTTATTCTTAGTGGGTGGATGACGTGAATGGGTAAAACATTACAGGCCGGGGGTACAATAATTGCTACTTTTGGTTTAATGATTTGATCTTCAATACTTTATGCTAGCTATCCTCACAGTTTTGTTTCATCGTTGACCTATGTTATGATCAAACGATTCTCAAACCTTCCAAGATAAAGGGAAATCAAACGCCTGCATGGTGTTCATTCCAGCATTTTAAACCTGCTCTTTAAAATACGGTAGGCCCGGTAGGTACTTTAACTTGATCTATGGTTGACCTGAAAATTGAAACATGTTCATGCCTTTGGTTCTGCTGGCTCACAAGTTGGGCATCTTTGATCTTCAAGTTTCATCTTCCCACCACAACCGGCGCAAATTTTCACTGGCTCATTCATCTGCATGGGCACATGTGCTGAAACGGGCACATAAGCAACCATTCTGTGTTGCTGTTGTTGTTGTTGTTGTCCATTTTTCATGGTCGGAGAATGAGGTCCATTGCTGTGTACTGCGTGGCGTGATCCTACGAGAAATCATACATACAGTCTTCAGTTATGTTGATGATAACTCCAAATTGTAAAATCAAATGCTGATCATGTTTTTCTCTTTACGTATTATCTCCATTAAAATCGTAAAGGTCAGAAAGATGAGACAATGAAAACTAAACCAGATTCGATCCACGAGAAAAAGAAATGCGCCATTTTCAATCGCTGTATTCTCAACAATTAAACTCGAAAGTCCCTCTCTTTTTGCGAAAAAGTTTTTCACGTAATTTTTTTTAGCTTTCAGCACTCCTTCAAACTTCAAGCTTCAAACTTTGTATATTTCCAGGAGCTCCAAACTGACTCTGACTGAGCACAGGCGTAACAAAGACAATATTTGACGATTTTTCTATAACTATGATTTGACAGATTAGAATCCAAGGTACAGTCGGTAAAATGGGAATTTTTGACAGGTCCACAGTTCGGAGAAAATAGAACGTGGTCCATTCTTAATACCCTTTTGGTTCACAACTCCAACAAGTGAGGCGGCTCCAAAGGTAACTTATTCACACGTTAGGCTTCTTAAATCCCATGCGATTCCTAAATAATAAGAAGGGAACTTTCTTCAGGACAACGAATAGGCCTATTAAAAACAACATGGCAATGTATCCAAAACAGCAAAGTGTAGCAGGAGAATGATAAGTTATTGGAAAAGTGCCTACCTGGGCCTTCCTTTGGCGATACATGATTTTCTGAAAAGGAGGTTGTTGCTACTGGTGACGGCGGTGGATGATGATCCTGAATGCTAATTTTAGGCCCATTCACTTCATTCTTTGACAGATGAGGCATTTTACTTGATGAAGGAGGAATGCAGTCAGGGCAAGCACATTTTTGTGACATTTGGCATGTGCATCCAGGTGGGCAGGGTGGGACTGGCACCATCGTATACCCATGTTGACCATGATTCGGAGGATGGTGTGGGGGTGGATGCGGAGGAGTGCTAAATGGCATGAAAGCAGACATAGGAACATTTGGTTTTTCACTACCATGAGAAGGATATCTTGATCGATTGGCATCATCGGTATTAGGTAATGTAAAGCTTTGTCCTGGTAATGCAGACATTTGTGCGACTGCTCTTTCATGGCTTGGTAGCACACATTCTATTGCTTGTACCATGTCACCATTGCAGCCTTTTAAGATGAGCTCAATCACACCTCTTTTTTGCTCTGGAAATAATCTTGATAACAAATCAAGGTACCGTATTTGTTGATGACGTAGTAATGCTGCTTCATCTAGTCGTATGTCTCTGCGGGGCATCTTTGCTGGGGGCTCGTGTGGATGTGGAGGCATTCCATGAATCTTTTCGTGCAACACTGACATAACTGAGTTTGGAGGGGGTATCGTTGGGGAAAGGGGTGTTAGGTGGGGAGTTTGGACAAAAGATGGGTTAGTTGTGCTACTTGGAGTGCTTGAATTTGTATTTGGGTAGGAATATGCCATTGTTATTTTGGGGGAAATCGGTGGAGTTTCAATCTTAGATATTTCGACAGGTTTCTCGTCCCTTGGGGGTGAAAGACTTGGCTCTGGTTTTGTTGTTGTTGTTGGTGTTGTTGTTGTGGTTGTATTTGGCGATGCTTTGATAGATAAAACTTGTTTCTCTTTGTCTTCATCAGCAGATTCGATGATTCCATTTTCTTCAAATTTCATCGGTGATTTATCATCAACGTCCGATTCTCCTCCACTTGTTAAGTCATTCATTTCAAATTCATCTGGAATAAAACAAAACGTAAAAGTTTGAACACGAGGGAATCGCAAACATCTAACTAAGCCTTACTTTATGGCTGTAAAGAAGGCATAGCTAATAGACTTATTCAAGTAGAAAACGGAATTCGAACAAGCCTCAAATCTGATTCAGTAAAGAGGTCTGTGGAAATAAACTGAAGTAAGACGATGAAAATGAAACAAAA